>ML682005.1:14109667-14315432 GCA_007922195.1 Podocnemis expansa
TAGCAAGTTCACTCTGTGTCCATCAATAAAGAATGCATCAACCACTAAGTGTAACACAAGCCAGACCTTTAGCAGCTTTATCCCAAATCTCAGATCACCTTATTTTGCATACACTGTGTGAACTTCCCTTCAGATAGAATCCAACAACTTTTAGTCATTGATCCCAAATTACTTGACCAATGCTGAAAGTATACTGAAAGGCTCTAACAGTGCAGCATTTCAAGTAAAACCTACTTTTTTTCCTCCATCGCTCTGGCTATTTTGCAGCACGCAGTGAACTGCCAAAAACTGTCCCCTCTACACTCATAAAAATGGCCAATTCTTCTATTTTCATAAATTTAAAATGAACCATATCCATGATGTAACAGTTCCTTGGAAAGCATCTTTAAGCCCATCCTGAATATACTATATAATGGCCTTATTACTTGGCTGAAATGCTGCCATTTTTCAAGAAGCTGGTAGGTGGCATGAGAAAATTCTCCCTGCTGAAATGACATTAAGATAAAAGTGGGTTAAATGACATAGGTTGACTACACAGGTTCATTTAGTTTTCATTGCAAGATCTGGCCACAGATTTCTCTACTGTGCATTATCATGGCTGTGACCCATCTCAGGAGATCCCATACCACCACTGTATTAACGACTGCATCTGCTTCAGAATAACCTTATTAGCTTGCCACAGCTGAGCCAGTAACCTCATAGGACTTTTGCCCAGGTCCCTGGAGAGGTATGAGCCTATTCTCCTTGAATCCAGTTTGATGCCCAAAATTTAATAACTTTTCTTGGATCCTTTGTTCCACCCTCCCCCTTTCTCATCTGCTGTAGGGACTCTGAAATCCCTGGTAACATCCCCAAATGCCATTAATAACTCCTGTGACCTGAAGCAGAGCTCTGTGTAGCTCAAAAGCTCGTCTGGCTCCAGCAGAAATTGGTACAATAAAAAGATACTGTCTCGCCCACCTTGTCTCATTAATAACTCCTGAAATGCCATGATGTTTGTTGCTCATAAAGCCATGTAAATTTTGATGGAAGAATTCTTTTCTTTTTTTTGTTCCAATTTTTGCCTCTGCAGGAACGTGCTGAATGCCTTAAGAAACTAGCACAGAACTACATTTCATATGATTATCTTGATCTATGTAAATATTGCCCTTAAGCCTAAAACTTACAGTAGCAAGTAAAATCTCTCTCTGTGTTCTGGCAACATGTGGACAGCTGTTTCTTGTGCATGTGTGTGTTTGTGAGTGCACATGTGTGCATAAGTCTACTTACTCTATGACCGAGCCCTTAGCATGCTATTTCTTATAATCTGCATCACTTGATCGAGAGAAGCAAATGGTACTGAACACAGCAAGGTGTCTGTATCATCATTAACTCACTTACCCTCTGGATAGGACAAATGATATACAAGTCTAAACTCGCCAGGGATCTTCTTTGGGTCCGTGTCCTGGGGGAATGTTCTCCTGAGTTAATGGCAATATTCCTAGATGGGCTGGCTGCTTTCCTTCTGTGTGCCAGTTCTTTCCCAACTTTCTTTTTCACAACCTTTGGCATCAAAATAGAAGAGAGCACATTCATAACATGTTCCTTTTTCAGAACGTGTGTAAGGAATAGAAAGCCATTAAACCAACCCTTTAAACAGAAAATCTGCTGCACTATGACATGATGGGTAAACATTTAACCATGACAGTGTTCAGATTGCCATTGCCATAATAGAATAAATGTCTTTTAATTCCCCAATGAACAATCCCTGAGTCTGGTGGTTGGTAGGTTTATTCCCCCCACCCCCAACCCAATTTAAAAATGATGCAGGTGGGTTTTCTTCCACAACACTGTAGGATACACTTGTGTTGATTGTGCAGTTGTCTTGTCACTCACACTGATGTGCTGTATCGTATCCTTTCAGCTAGTGATATTTTGAGTATTCTTTAGGTCACTGGTTCTCAGCCTTTTGCAGATTGCAACACACCAGTCCACCCACCCCAGGCAATATCCAGCCATTTCCCCGGCCCTCTGCAACACACTTACCACTGTGTGGAAACACAGCAGTGTGTCCTGATGCAGTGGTTGAGAGCCACTGCTTTAATTTGATGGTGGAAGGAAAGTCCACATGTCATGGATAGGGCTGGGAATTAGGGTATTCTGAGTTTATTCACAGCTCTGGTTCTAGACTGCTCTGTGCTTCAGTTTCTGTAACTGTACAGCAGTGAGCATGATAACTTCCCTTCCTTTTAAGGAACATTGAGATCTACAGATACAAGTGCTATATAAGACCTAAGTATCCTTATTATGAAAATGGCACAAGCTTGCTCAGTGTCCTGTCTTTGGTGTCTGAACTGCTTGGTCTATTTTGATCAACCCACACCAGTGCAAGTGATTTAAAACATTCCTCATTCTGTCCTGCTATCCTGAAAAGAGCCATATGTTGTTCCAGAGTTCCTCTTTCTAGGTACACCATCTAAAACAACTGAAAGGTGTCTGCAGTGTGCTTTTGCCACCCTACAATAATCATTTTCAGCTATGCTCTTTATTTTTTTGGAAACCCTTTCTGTCTCGGTTTCCTGTTCAGCAGGCATGGAGGAAATACTTTCCACTGACTCCCCATGCCAGGTATGTTCCTTTACCACAGCTGACAGCTGTATGCTTACTAAGAGTGGGTGAACCCCAAAGTGTTATACTGACCCTCATAAACCATATGTAAGCTAAGTCATTAGGAATTGTGTTTGGTTCTGGGAAGATGAGTACTTTGGCAGTGCAGCAGGAAAAAAGTACAATGAATAAACTGCATTTATTTCCTGTTTCTGACAATAAAATACATTTCTTCTGCTTTGTCATTTGAATGTTTCTGGCTCTCATTATGCTCGTTATCTGTCTCTATTCCCTCCCCAATCTCTGTCTTTTCTGTTGTTCTGTTTTGTCTTTTTCCAAAAATACTCTCATTTTCTTTCTTGCTTTTTTTCTTCGGGGTGCCTTTGTTTTGTTTTTTTCTTATTCTTTCTCTTTGTTTCTGTCATTTCTCTCACTAGTTTTTTGTCAATTTCTCTCTTCTTCACACATTTCCCTCCCTCTCCTGCCTTCCTTCCCTCCAAAACCACCTATTTTTGATCTGCTCTCTACTTCTGTAATTGTTTTTCCCATTGGTTGATGACTCTAGTGTGTTCATGAAATATTAAATTTAATAATAGGATGACAGCTTTTCCCAAGATATTTGTCTTGATGTACAGAAAAGAGCTCCTAACCTTAGTGTCTCCAAACAGGCCTGTTTTTCACTAACGTAGGAAACCCCAGGAACAGAGCTTGGGGAAAAGCAAGGGTTGCAGTTGAAATTAGATCCCCTTCAGACATCTATGATTCCTAGTCAGCTGAGGAGAACGTTGCATACATATAATTCCATCAATGCCTTTGCTGCAAGTGTGGTTGAGCCTTTTTTTCCCTACCAAAATGCCGTCTCCATGCTTCCTGGTTGACCTTTGCTTCCTTTAGCAGCACACCTTGGGTGGCATTATTATATGCTTTTCTTTCCATTAAACCCATGACCTCACTTCACTTAATGGGCATAACAGGGATATGACTAAAGTAGGCCTTCTCCCCAAACACTGTGTAACTAGCCATCTTAGCTTTCTTCCAAGCTACAGAAGGTCGTCTTACTACTTTACCTACCTCATGACAATAAACTCATTTTGGTTTTTGGTGTTGCCTTTTGTCTTGAGCTGTTCCTTATCACCTCTTCTGAGAGCTGCTCCAGAGAACACAGTGTGGAGAAAGGGAACAAATTCAGCCTTGTCTTTTTGTCTTATGCAGGTCTGATGACTTTTCCAATTGGTACGTCTCTTTTTCTTATAGTTAAGATAGCCAAGCGAGCTTCCAGAAGCACCACTGGGAATTCTGACTGGTGTTCCCCTGCACTTGTTGCAATACTGCCTCCGTACCTTTGCTTTGCTTTGTTAGAATTAATGGTGATGGAAGGGGTGTATTTTAGGTCTTATAGCTTCATACACTACTGTCTCCCAAAATATATCATGCTCCCCACAATAGGTGCTGTTCCCTTGTCTGCCATGTGGGATGACAGCTTAGCTACCAGACTCTTTTTTTTCTCAGCCAAAGTGAAGAGGAGTCCATGAAAGACTCTATCTGTATGGAAAGACTTGTCATAATGACAGCCCATTATAACAATGCTGATAATAAAATAGAGCTAATCTCTTTCTGACAGGTTGCTAAAATAATTTCCGTATCCCCTCCCCATATTAAAGAATGCTGTTCTACAGCACCAATACTCCTGCCCTCATTTCATTTCCTTTGCCCCAATTTCAGTTCTCCCCTTTCTGTGGCTTTGCCTTTTTGAATCAGCCTTCCTGTAGACTTTACAGGGATCCTTACTGAAGAAGATAAGGCCTCTCACTGTGTTATGGCTCTTCCCTCCCCACTCCATGTTTTTTTCTGCAGGAAAAATCCTGTGTACATGTTGTGTATCAACTGACCTAGTTGTAAAGACCTTAGTAATTAATTAATGGAGAAAAAACACGGTAGTTTCTGTGGCTTGCTTGGAGATTAGCAGTTTTGTCTTACTGTGTATTTCTGTTCTTAGAGATGGTGAAAAGGAAGCATATTGAGTAAAATGAGATTTGAGATTCTCTCTTAAACTGCCTGCTTTGAAGTGAGACAAACAACTTAGCTAAGAAGGACATATAGTCTAGGCTACTGTCTCAATGTTTAAAAAGACCCAGCTGCAGTATGCAAAGCTGAGCTTTATGGGGTATTTGTTTTCCATTGCTATGTTCATTCTTCTTCATCCCCATATTTTCTGTATTAGTTTCAGCTAACAACTTTTGTACTACTTCAGCAATGTGAGGGTGCATGTTCCTTCATAGGTGCCCCACGTCTCATGTCAAGTGAAGCACAGTCTCCCCTATTAGTATCAGCTGGGGGGAGCACAAAGGAAAAAAATAACAATTCTACTAAAACCTTTGAAGTGTTAGACGATCAATCTGTCTGCTTGAATCTGATACTGAATCCCTTTTTAAAATGCATCAAATGTTTGAGTCTGAAGTTCCGTCCTGACAGCATCTGTGAATCTCTGTGGAGACATCTGCTCTGCAGTTTCACAGACGCTGTCTATATTCACATGAGAAGGGTTTGATCCAAAGTCCTAGCCGGAGTTAGATCGTGTGGAGTTGAACTAAACAGACAGTTTTATCAGGGAGTTGGCGAACACATACAATAGCAAGGTTCTTAGGTTTTTGTTCTGACTTGGAACCACATTGTTTACCATCTAGACAAAATTACTGCAATGATAAAATTAGTTGTGGGAGATAAATTGGTGGCTTGAATGCTTTTACTGAGAAATATATCTCAATACTGGCAGTAATGATTAAAAAGAAAGTCAAGACGTTTCAATGTATTACTGGAGAAGTAGTAACATTGAAATTTCCTCAGAGAAAGCCTAGTGAATTACTGTGAGGGATTAAGAGAATGACTTTCCTTCCACAGTGACTATGTGTTTATGACACTATATACACTCTTGTCATGCAATTAATCTGTGACCCAAATCAGAATTGGTTTTTCACCTTGTTCTATCTTATGTACTCCTTAGAATTTAGTTCTTGGCAGCTAGTAACTGCTCTTTTACCATGCTGTATGTCGGCCCATTAAAACATAAACTGTAAAAAGTTCATGTTATGACTTAGCACCATATAGATTTTACAATAGCTTTCTTGGACAGTCTGCAGTGTCAGTAGCTTTTCCCTCACAATGGTCCCAGAGACCGTTTTAGAAGAGTAGCACTCTGTAGCTTTGGGTTTTAGCAACAGCTTCAGTAATTGTACTGTTTTCACAAATGCCGACAGCACATTAAAAATAGGCTGGGGCCATCTTTAAGGGTTATGAAATAGTCTGAATTCACTCCTTGTGAAATTAAATTTGAAGTAGTTCAGACCTATGAGTGGAACTGTAAGCAGTCTTCAGAGATGGCACTTCCCTTTATTGGGCGTATATTCCATTTATTGTATCACATAGCAAGGTAATAATTTGCAAAGTTGTCATTAGTGCTGTCAATTAAAAAAAAAAAGTCCTGAGCATCTTGCACGCTTCCTTCGTCCATTCACGGGCATGACAAACTATTAATATAAAACTGGTAGAGATATAACTTTTTATGGATCATTTATTTGGAGGTAAATCTGTCAGCCATTGTCATAGTCCCTTTATCCTTTCATCTCATCAGGCATTGCCATCTGAAGTCACCTGGTGAATTATCTTTGTCACATACTTACTCTGTAGACAGAAGCAAAATCATTCTGCTTTATATCCCTAGTTTTGACTGGAGCTTCATTTGACGATGCAAGATTCCACCCAATGCCCCCTTCCCTAATATTCTTCATGTATTTGGGGAGCATTGTTCTGCTCTTGCCAATGGAAAATGCAAGAGGAGTGTTTTATGATTGGGACTGGAAATAAACAAATAATTGCAATTTACATCGGGGGTGGATCTCCAAAAATAGTAAGGGTTTGGGTTGGGGGCAGTTATGTTGTATCTTTTTCTCCATTTGTACTATAGTCAGTGGTTTTCAAACCATGGGCCAAGACCTGGTACTGGGTTGCAGACCCTTAAGTACTGGGCACCCCGCGCTGCCACCACTGGATGACTAGACTGCATTGCTGAAAAAATGTAATTGTTGGGTCATGAGCATAAATGATTTTTTTTAAACTGGGTCCCAAGAAGAAAAGTTTGAAAACCACTGCTCTATGTGACAGTACTTGCCATTCCTAGCTTCTCTCCATACTGTAATACTTGCCTCCCTTGTACTGGGCACACTACTCTGCCAATAGAATATGGGCATTTCAAGTTCAGTGTTGTGATTTTCTCCAGTGATATCTTTAGTTGAATGGAGTGGTGTTTGCAACAGTCTAGTTTCCTTTTAAGAAACATCGAGCATACACAGTTAATCTGTTTGTGATAGGGCACTGGATGTTAAAGCAGAAGCTGAGATCAGCCCCCCAAAGTTGCAGTATAGCTACAGCCCTGCAAATCCATGGATATCCACATTATATCTGCAGATAGCCACATCCATGGACAAAATGCAGATATCCACAGACCATTTCTTGTGGATGCAGATTAGATACAAGTCCACTTATTTTTATCTGCACAGAGCTAGAGCCCTGCAAAGATGCAGATATCCATGGATATCTGCATTTGCTGATACAAAGTGGATGTCTGTGGACCGTTTCTTGTAGATGCAGATCGCATGCAGATCCACATATTTGCACCCACGCAGCGCTCTAAGTATAGCGACTAAAGGAAAAGCAGTAGACGGTGAACAATGCAGTGCAGTTGTTTCTGTTAATTTGGGAGAAATTAATCTAACTGTCTTTTCCCCTTATTAACATGCAGTACTCCACTTCTAGTGATGGGGACTCCAGTAAAATCAGTTCCACACACCCAGTCTCCTCCTCCAAAGCTCTACCAACCACAAACAAAACAGAAGAGAGAAAAAAGTTTTGTGAAGTCCTGATTTCCTACACGACTCTATTGTTCATGAATTCTAGCAGAGGTATCTTGAGTGTCCAGTTCCAAAGGGGCAGCTGTGTTAGTCTAGTTCAGTAAAATAGACAAGGATTCCTATGTCGTATAAAGACTAAGAAAATTTAATTATTTCATTAGCTTTCATGGGAGAAAATCCCACTTTGTCGGACTCTTTGAATCCAGGAATCAGTTGTACTGCAGTTTCAGGGAATAAATCACCTTCTCCGAGAGGGGCACCACTGTGAAATCTGATGGCCTTTGATCTCTTACCAAGGAGAAAATTTTGTGCTTCCATGGTATGGCTATTCCTCTTCTGGCCAGCACTGGTGATGGATTTTTCTTTTAAATCTACTTATTTCATTTGGGAGATCAATATAATCCATTGCATTCAATGAACATAAAACAGATGGCAGATCTGAATAACTTGTGACCAAAAACTTTTGAACTTTAGCCCAGTGCCATTCTGTAGGACTATCTGTCCCCAGTGAATCTTCTTTCTGGGTTCATTCCACGTAGCTGAGAAGGGCACAAATAAGTCCTGTGCAAACAATTATGTTGGATTGGTTTATGCCTAACATTCATATATACCCGCTTAATTGAATTGAGTATATAATCCCAGGATTCATTATCTATTTCCCTATCTAAGACTTTTTTCCCATTTACATTTAGCACCCAGCTGTCCCATCCTCCAAATGGTCAACTGTTGTCCCGTAAAAGTCTTCTGATCAGCCTCCCAGACCTGTATCACTATGCAGCATTTCTCTCAGCACGGGGCCATTGGATCTTGGTTTGTCCCTGCTGCTGGATGAAAGTAGTTAAGAGGAAAACTGCATGAAAGTGTGAAAGAGAGAACATGTTCTGATAGCCCTTCTTTGACAGATATGCAAGATACAGCTTAGTGTGATATTCAGTGAGGACATGGCAGTGCTCCCTTTTGTAGCAATCAGAATAAAAAGATCAGTTAAAATGCTTGCTGGAAGTTATTGATAGAAAAATTCTTTCTGCACGAAAGATTATAAACAGAGCTTTATCTGAAGATGGATTTGTTTTAATTTGGCATTGATGTATTTGATACCTGCTAGGATCAAAGAGAACAGAATCAAAGAGCAAAATACAAGCAGTACTGCTTCTCTGAATATTGGCCTCTTTTATAGGTATAAAATCTCAGAACTGGAGTGCTCAAATTTATTTGTACTGATGTTTGTTTAAAGATCAATATTAAATAAATTGGTCTGGAAGCTATAGTCATAAAGCAGCTGTCGGACTAATGTAATCCCACAATGCTATTTTGTCTACTGCATGAAACCTGGTTAGCTTGGTACTTCTAATAACATGTGGAAATCCAGTGAAAAAGAAAATAGCTGAAATGGATTCTATGTTCTTGGATTAATTTATTGGGTGGCAGGATGTATTTTTTGAAAGAGTTGCTCACAGATGTGACTGAAATTGTTGCTGTCCTTCAGATTATGTGATAAACTGACATTCT
This sequence comes from Podocnemis expansa, assembly GCA_007922195.1. NCBI lineage: Eukaryota > Metazoa > Chordata > Testudines > Podocnemididae > Podocnemis > Podocnemis expansa. The sequence continues at coordinate 14,118,667 of ML682005.1, forward strand.
GAGTTTAACAAGAGTGAGAAATTTTTTTATGTTTTTAGTATTACAAATATTAAAAAGCAGTGTTATGTGTAAATCTGTCTGTTCCTGGTTTGAATTCATCTATGATGTTCAAATATGTAAATATATACAATGTACAAATGTGATATACTATTTGCATGTATAAAAGTGTAATTACATAATGCTTATTAATGTGTATGCTATACACACAGTGATTGTTACAAAAAACCATTAATTGAGTTACTTCACCATATATCTGAGATTTCAGGTCATGAGTATATGAAATGCTGCACTGCTGTATCTTGGGCCCTGATCTTGCAGACTGCTCTCTATCAGCAGACCCCTCCAGAGTACTGTTGGCTTCAGTGGGTGCCTGTCCATAATGAATAGCTTGTTGGATCAGGGCGTTGTGTACCAGAGTTTGGTAACTGTTGGTAAATGTTACATTTTTCATGGCAAGCATTCTGTGGTTCTGCTGACAATTTCCAAAGACTTGTATGTGTTTTCTCACAAGGAAAACAAAAGTAAAGGAAGTCTTTCAAAATTTAAGACTCTACTAGGTCATGAGAGTTGCACTGAGAAACTATGGGAGAAATGCAGGATTTTTATGAACTTGTGATGCTGTCAAAAATCCTCTGAACCAAAAATGTCGTTTGCTTGTATACTAAAACCTATTATATCTTAACGGTCTTCAGGGGCACCTGAAACCTTTGAATAAGCACTTTGGGTATGTCTACATTGGAGGCTTGTTAAGTGGCTTAACAAGGTCGAGTTAAGGGCTATGCCCTGTCTACACTGGCTTAATTTGAGGTAATCAGGCTGACTTAAGCATTAAGTCAAATTTAAGAGCAGTGTTATTAAGTTGATGGTGTTATTAATTTAAGGAAGCGCTTAAGTCAACTTAATAAATTCCCAGTGTGGACACAGATTTCCTTAGGTTGACTTAAGGAAGCTTAAGTCAACCTAAGGCAGTGGTTCCCAACCAGTGTGCCATGGGAACAGCCAAACTGGACCGCGAGCATTCCCGAGAGCTGGAGTTAAAGTTCCCTCCCTGCTCAGCCCAGCCACCTGAGCTGTGCAGGGCTTCGAAAAGGCAGGGGTTAAAGTAAGGGGGATAGCACTGGAACACAGTTCCAAGCCCCCTATTTTTAGGCAGGCAGCATTGGGGTCCCCCTAAAAATAGAGGAAAGCACTAGAAAGTGGAGGTCCAGCGGTCCCCCTAAAAATAGCAGGAGCAGCCCAAACACACTGTTCAGGTGGCTCCTCCTTAAGCCCAGCCAGCAGAGAGTGGCGGGAGGCTGGGAGTGTGTGAATCTCCCCCTGCAGCGTGGAGTGGCTTGTGTCAGCCAGTCTCCAAACAGCCTAGGTAAGGGGGGGGAGTGCTGTTGTGGGGGGCAGATGTGTGTGTATGTGTAGTGGGTGGGTGGGAGTGGAAGTGTAGCAGAGGTTGGGTGGCTGGTTGATTGGGGGTGTGTGTAGCTGGGGCATGGGGTGGCTGTGGGGGGGTGGGGGGGCCTAGAGGGTCCATCACAGGCAGCAGGGGCCCGAGGGAGGATAGGACGGGACCCACTGCAGTGGGAGGGAGCAGCAGTGGGGTGAGGATTTGCCCTGGGTGGCAGGGAGCCACTGCGGAGAAGGGGAAGTGGGGGCTGCGCCATGCTCCCCCTCTGTCCCTTCCTCCCACGAACCAGGTTCTCCCTGCCCCCCCCCCCAAGTCACTCTTGTTCTTCCTTCCCCTCTCCTCTCTTGCTACCCTTGTGCTATTCCCCACATGGCTGCCCTTGCCCTCTTTTGCCATCTCTGCCCTGCTCTGCTGTCCAGACTCCCTCCTGCCACTGCAGACAATTCCCAACCTCCCTGGTTTGCCATCCCTGCCCTGCTACCCCTACTACCCTACATAGCAGCATTTCTGAAACACTGTGCCATGGTTCATGAATATTCATAAGTAATTTAAGTTAATTTGAATAGTCATGAATTTTTTAATGGTGGTGTGCCTCAAAAAATTTGAAGGTCTCAGGATGTGCCATGGCAGAGAAAAGGTTGGGAACCGCTGACCTAAGGCTCCAGTGTAGACATACCCTTTTAGATGGAGGAGGGAGAGGTCTTTGTAAAAGGTGCAATCCAGTTTTTGAACTGTGGGCTGTATTGAGGAGAATCTGTAGTCAATTCACTGCATTCTGATTTTGGGAATACAAACTCATCTGATCTTCATGGCTAGCTACCTGATTCAAACAGGTGGCAATGCAGGTATCTAACCAGAGAGCAGATGGGGGAGGAATTCAACTGACTCTTATGGTTCCTTGGTCATTACAGCTAAATAACATTCTTCTTCGAGCAGCTGCTCACATACATTCCACCTTGGGTTTGTATGCGCCAGCATGCTCGAACACCGGAAACTTTCATAGCCTGCCCTGCAGGACCAGTGGTGGCGCCCCCTGGAGTGGCGCACATTCAGCCCCGTTTAAATACCCCACTGGTCTGGCAGGCGCCCAGTTTCCTTCTTTCCGCCATTGTGTTGGACACCGGGAAATAGCGAGCTACTTCATCTTGTCAATTTCACATTCCCCGACAGGGGCTATGCCCCGATTCCCAGGCTTTAAGCCTTGCGCCGCCTGTGGCAAGCTCTTTTCGGTCAGTGATCCTCATGACCAGTGTTTGAGGTTCCTGGGTGAGTCACACTGCCTGCAGCGGTGCAAAATCTGCAAGGCTTTCAAGCCTAGAACTAAAAAGGATAGAGACATCCGACTTAAGGCTCTGCTCATGGAGTCGGGTCTATCTGCTGTAACTGAACTGCTGCGTCCGGCTGTGGTGATAAGCCCAGCCTCGGCAGAGACAACGGCAGCAAGCCAGCCAGGGCCCCCGGCACTGATGAGCCTGTCGATGCAGCTGCATCGCCCCACACCGGCTGCACTGGTGGTGCCAGAGGAAACCCGTGTGGGTCGGGAGCACGCCCGCTGTAAGGGTTCTCCCTTGATCCCGGGTGGCTCACAGCCTCCATCTCCATCGGCCCCGTCGACCCCCGAAGCCTACGAGGAGGCCAGGGCCCTTTTGGATTTGCCTTCACCCCCTCGATCGGTGACAGCTTCTTCCCGACCACCATCCCGGGGGAAGCCTACCTTAAACTCACCAGCATGATGCGACACCGCAACGCAAGCAGCCCCGCCCGCCGAGACAGCACAAGTCGCGCCCCAGGATTCCCTGCAGAGGGGAGGGGCTCGCCACGAGTGCAACTGACGGGAGCACTGTCAGTGCAGTCCCCGGCTTCGTCCCGCAGCCGCGGGCACCGCAGGGGTTCACCTGGCTGGCACCGGGGGCTCCGGGCACCAGGAGACAAGTGGAGGCATGCTCAACCTCCTTCCTCCTTCCCGGTACCGCGGCACTGGGAGACAGAATGATGGGACGAGTCATCCTGCTGAGCCAAAAGACTCCGCCAGCGGAAGGGGGAATGCACTAGCTGTTCCTCCTGGGATTCACGATCCTCCTCATCCTCGACGGACAGGGCACAGGGCCGGAGGGATCACCGTCCAGACCCCCCTGTTGGACCGGCTCAGCCATCCGTGATGGGACCCCCTCCTCAGTACTGGCCAGCTAATTGGCCCTGTTGGACCCGTTGGGTGCTGCCACAAGGCACCCAGCAACAACAGCAACCCAGTCCGAGAGAGGAAGATTCAGGGGATCGCGGATCAGTCTCAGAAGACACAGGGGACAGACCAGAGCATCAGTCCTCCCCCGCCACGACGCGGCATTCCCTGTCCATCTCGTTGGCAGGGGAATCCCATGGTACCGCTCCTCCTCCGACTGATGACTTCAAGCAGTACCAGGACCTGCTTCGCAGGTTGGCATCCAACCTCGGTCTGGAGGCGGAGGAGGTCAAGGAATCGTCAGACTCATTGTTCAATATAATCTCCCCTACATCTTCCACTAGGCTAGCCCTCCCAATCCATGAGGGCATGCTCCAAATAGTTCAATCGCTTTGGCAGACGCCCTCCTCGGTGGCCCCCACTTCAAAGGACACTGAAAAGAAATATTACGTACAAGCTACGCCGTGCCAGTATTTATACGTGCATCCAAATCCTTCCTCGCTGGTGGTGGATGCGATGAACCAGCGCGAACGCCAAGGTCAACCAGCCTCTACCCCGAAAAGCAGGGAGGCAAAGGCATTGGACTCATTTGGGAAAAAATTTTATTCCTCAGCTACAAGGCAGCTTTTAGTGGCTAATCACCAAGCCCTCCTAGGAAGGTACAACTACAACCTCTGGGGCTCTATGAGACGTTTCGCCCAACAACTGCCACCAGACCATCATCTGGACTTCAACACCATTCTGGAGGAGGGCTCGGCTGTGGCAAGGGCTGTCTTGCAGGCCTCATGGGACGCGGCCGATTCGGCGGGCAGATCAGTGGCGTCAGCGATCACTCGGCATAGAGTGGTGTGGTTGCAGGCCTCGAGCCTACCTCTACCTGGTCCAGCAATCCAACCAGGACCTGCCCTTTGATGGGTCGTCTCTGTTCTCTGACCAAACAGATGCCAAACTGCACGGTCTGAAAGATTCTACTGCAACCTTGCGCTCGTTGGGGCTAGTGCAGCCGGCTTCCACGCGTCATCCCACTCGGCCACAATTCCCATCGATTCCAGCCCATTTACCAATCAGGTGAGCAGGCAGAGAGACAGAGACAGGGGCAGAACACCAAGAAGCAGACCAAACTCCTTGCCAAGCAGGGCACCACGGACCAACGGTCATCGCCCAGGCAACCAGGGAGCCACGAGGGCGTCGAGCCAAGCACCCACATACAGGATCACCACAGGCAACCGTTCCTGAACAGACTTTCCTCCTTTCACCCCAAGTCCGGTGGGGGATTGAGACCCATTCTCAATCTGCGTGGCCTCAACAAGTTCCTGGTAAAGTTAAAGTTCAGGATGGTCACCCTCAAGCAAATCATTCCTTCTTTGGATCCTGGGCATTAGTTCGCTGCCCTCGACCTGCAGGATGCCTATTTTCACATGGCAATCAAGCCACAACACAAACGGTTTCTACCATTTGTGTGTGGGAGCAGGCATCTGCAGTTTACAGCCCTCCCCTTTTGGCTTTCCCTAGCGCCGAGGGTATTCACGAAATTTATCGTGGTTGTGGCAGCCCATCTCAGGAGACAGGGCGTTCACATATTTCCGTACCTCGACGACTGGCTAATCCGGGGCCATTCGCGGTACCAGGTACAAGCCAGTGTGCATATGGTCTGCTCCCTGTGCCAGTGCCTGGGACTCCTTGTCAAAGAACAAAAATCCCAGCTGCGTCCGGTCCAGAGGATAGAATTCAATGGGGCCATACTAGACTCGGGTCAGGCCAGAGCCTTCCTTCCACAATCCAGATTCAAGGCCATGACCACGGTGATTACAGACTTAAAGCGCAACCCGATCACCACGGCCAGACAATGCCTCAGACTTTTGGGCCACATGGCAGCAACCACCAGCATAGTGCCGTTGGCCTGCCTCAGACTCAGACCACTTCAACAGTGGTTATGTTCGGTCTTCCGCCCCAACAGACATTTGATGGACAAAACAGTGTTGGTGCCCCACAGAGTCCGGTCCCAGTTGGCATGGTGGCAGGACCCCCATCTAGTGTTGGAGGGAATCCCATTTGGCACGGTGACCCCCCCTGTGACAATAATCACAGAAACATCAGACCAAGGCTGGGGTGCGCATCCCAACCTGGGTTTCAGCACGCAAGGCAAATGGTCATCCGCAGAGGAACACCTTCACATGAATGTGAAAGAACTATGGGCCTCAGGCTCGCTTGCCGCGTGTTTCGAGAGCACCTGTGGGGACGCTCGGTCCAGGTGTTGATAGACAATTCGATGGCCATGTTCTATGTAAACCATCAAGGGGGAGCCCACTCATCAGCTGTGTGTCGAGAGGCTGTGCGTCTGTGGGAGCTGGCAGTGAGATGCAAGTTTCATGTGACAGCTGCTCACCTCCCAGGGGTTCGCAACAACAGAGCAGACCATCTCAGCAGACACTTCAGCTCCCAATACAAGTGGTCACTACACCCAGAGGTCTTAGCCCAAATCTTCCACAGTTGGGGGTTTCCCCAAGTCAACCTGTTCACAACTGCAGGAAGTCGAAAATGCTGCATGTTCGCCTCACTAAGGGGAAGGGAACCGGGCTCTCTCCCAGATGCTTTCCTTCTGTCTTGGACAGGACCACTGATGTATGCATTTCCCCCATTTCCACTGGTGCACAGAGTCCTGCTGAAAATTTGGAGAGACAGGGCCCAGGTGATCCTGATTGCCCCAGCGTGGCCTCGTCAACACTGGTATCATATGCTCCTGGACTTGTCCGTAGCGGCCCCTCGAGAACTTCCACTAAGACCAGACCTCTTGACCCAGGACCGGGGCTGACTTCTCCACCCCAATCTGGAATCCCTCCACCTGACAGCTTGGAAGCTGTCTGGTTGAATGTGGAGGAGCAGTCATGCTCAGCCCCAGTGAAGCACATTTTAGTTAACAGCAGGAAGGCCTCGACTCGAGCAACATATAACACCAAGTGGTGGCACTTCCTTAACTGGGCACATGGGAGGGGTCTGGACCCATGTCTCGCCCCAGTCAGGGACATTTTAGACTATTTACTAGAACTGAAGCATGGAGGCCTCACCTTGGCCTCGGTGAAGGTCCACCTGGCAACAATATTGGCAGCATATGCACTGGGGGCAGGCCATTCCATCTTCTCCCATCCGATGGTGGGAAGGTTCCTGAAGGGGCTGGAGCGCGTCTTCCCTACCGTTCGGCCACTCTCCCTGCAATGGGACTTGAATTTGGTCCTCTATGTCCTGTCGAAGCCACCATTCAAGCCGATGGCCACATGCCCGCTCTTGACCCTATCGCACAAAGTAGCGTTCCTGGTGGCAATTACATCTGCCAGAAGGGTCTCGGAGTTGAGGCCATTATCCTCAGAGCCCCCTATACTGTGTTCTTTAAAGATAAGGTGAGGCTCAGAACCCACCTGGCGTTCCTCCCTAAGGTGGTCTCCAACTTCCACCTTAACCAAGACATATTTCTTCCTGTGTTATGCCCCAAGCCACATGAGTCCAGCAAGCAATGGAGGTTACACACTCTCGATATAAGGAGGGCACTGGCCTTCTACATAGAACATATGCAGCCATTCAGAAAGACTACTCAACTCTTCCTAGCAGTTGCGGACCGTGTGAAAGGGGATCCGGTTTCATCACAAACAATCTCTAAATGGGTGGTGTCTTGCATAAAGACATGTTACCGGCTGGCACAGGTCCCGTTGCCTGGCAGAGTATAGGCCCACTCGACCAGGGTGCAAGCCTCCTCAACAGCTTTTCTGGTGGGGGTCCCGATTCCGGACATCTGCCGCGCAGCCACATGGGTGTGAGCCCATACGTTTTCCTCCCATTATGCAATTGTGCAACAAGCCAGGGAGGACGCAGCCTTCGGCGAGGCAGTGCTCCGGTCTGGTATCCAGAACTCCACCTGCCATCCAACAGAAAGCTCATAATCTACCCAAGGTGGAATGTATGTGAGCAGCTTCTCGAAGAAGAAAGGGGACAGTTACTCACCTGTAACTGCTGTTCTTCGAGATGCGCTGCTTGCTTCCATTCCACACCCGGAGTCTGCGGAAAGAAGGGACTGGGCGCCTGCTGGACCAGAGGGGTATTTAACCGGGGCTGAATGCACGCCACTCCAGGGGGCGCCACCGCTGGTCCTGCAGGGTGGGCTATGAAAGTTTCCAGTGTTCGAGCATGCTGGCGCATACAAACCCAAGGTGGAATGGAAGTGAGCAGCGCATCTTGAAGAACAGCAGTTACGAGTGAGTAACTGTCGCCTTTCTCATCTAATGAGACAGGACATAAAAATCCAATGAACCCACTGGAGATACACAAAATGTGGGGAATAAAATCAGGGGCATTGCAGGTGCCTGGCACACGGAGCACGTGCCCTGAGTCCCAGTGCCAGTGCCCCAAATGTCCGGGGCAGCCCCTGCCTCTCCCAGCCCCGTCCCAGGCCAGAGATCCAGGGCCCAGCCACCGGTGGCGGCGCCTGCCGCTCCCAGCCCAGTCCTCTTTCGGGAATTCAGGCTGGGCCGCCTTTGGTGGTGTCCACCTCTCCCAGCCCTGTCCCCATCCCCATCCAGGGCCAGGCAGGCGGCAGCAGGAGCCCGAGGCCAGATCGGTCCCAAGTGGAGAATTGGGGCCGAGGGAGCAGGGCCCATGCCCTGGGTTTTTCCCTGGGGCAGCGACACGCCTCAATAAAATTATGTGAAATTGTTCCATATTAATTCCAGTGTGCACTCCTTGAAATCTACCACCTTAATGGAGTGACTAGATAGCATGTGAAAAATCAGGGTAGGAGTGAGGGATAATAGTGATCTATATAAGAAAAAGCCCTGAATGTCAGGACTGTCTCTATAAAATTGGGACATCAGGTCACCATACACCTTAAGAACATGGATTTATTCACATTTTAATGAGTGTAACTTGTAACTGGCATTGTAAGCGATAATGTTGGCTCCTGAGTCCTCTCCAGTCTGTATTCAAAAGGGAACTGCCTGTGTCCTGAAAGTTTCAACACCCTTATTTCAGTGAAAAAACAACAAGGAGTTGTGTGGCACTTGAAGACTAACAGATTTATTTTTTGCATGAGCTTTCGTGGGAGAAGATCCCACTTCCTCAGATGCTTCGAAGATGGGTGAACTTACAGAAAGGAATGAAACTAAATGCAAAGGGGTGTAAAACATAGGATCAGGTCATACAGGAACAGCAAATCAGAGCAGTTTACAGGTTCAAACCATGGGAAGCCTGAAGTCAAATTACCCTTATTTCAACCACATAGTGAGTTGTACGGATGTGTCGTTTTAGTGTTAACAATCAGATTGCTCTTATCCTAAGATCATGATGTTCAACCTCCCACATCATAAGTTTAGATTGTTTACACATAAAATATAGGGGCTGTCCGTAATGATTAGATGGAGTGAAAATATATATATATTTTCGTTCCATCTAATCATTACGGACAGCCCCTATATTTAATTTATATGTAACATTCCAAGCTTTCCTTTGAATGTAGCTCAGTCTCTGTCTAGGTGCAAGTCTTGCTTTCAGCCATTGTTCAGAGACATAGCTACGTTCAGAGGAAAGTTTGGCATCTAAATAGCTACATATATTTAGTTATATTAGAGGACAATGGAAAAATGGAAGTATTTTTCAGCTCTAGTGCCTGTGGGGTTTTTACAATATTTCTTTTGCATTGGCTAGGAAGACGATTTAAGAGTGACATCATAGTTTAGGGGACAGGTCAGTGGATTGGGAGTCAGGAGGCCTTTGTTCTATTCCCAGCTTTCCCATTAACTTCCTCTGATCTTCAGTAAATTACTTAACCCTGGGATCTTCTGATGCATTCAACAGCATTACAGCAAGTACTGTATTACTTACTCACCTTCATAAACTTCTCTGAGATAGGTGTATGAATAGTAGGATATATGGGCCAAATGTTGTTGTTTATTACAGAATCTTAACTGGGATAACTATTTGGTTTTGTGTGGTCAGCATCTAGTGTATTGCTGCAATGCAATCAGGGTGCATCTTTGGCTGCAAAGGTGTTTAGCAGGGCTAGCCTTGAATGCAGATATATAAACCCACAGCCACATCACAGATCTATAGCACTTAAAGGGTAGAATCCCAAAGGATTTACGTCACCTTTGCAATGTGCCAAGTATCCACCCTTGTTTTGTGCTATATAAATGTGTGGATCATGAGAAAGAATGAATTAAGCTCTCTTATTCATGCGTGGATCAGAGCTAACTTTTTACATGATACAAATGGGACTCAGTGGTACATTTTTCTCTGAAAATTCTGTGGACATTCTAGATCTATAGCCCGGATCCTAAGCAGGAGAGACTTTGAGATTTTTTTTTCCTTTTCTTTTCCTTAAAGCTTAACTTTTGAATTCTGGAACATTATATTTAAATAAATGGTTTGCTGCAAAAACATATTCCATCAGCTCCAAGCATTCTGGATATTTACACTCCCGAAGACTCAACTGTGAAAATGAAAGAACTTGTTTACTCACCTAGGTTGCTACTGCCACTCTAACATACTGTAAATGCTTTGAAATGAATGCATGTAGCATATGAAGTTACAGACTTACGAATATATGCTGTATACATATTTTCAGTTTTCTTACCAAAACCCAAACTTGAAGCAGAAGTGCAGCTGATTGTGCTGAATTATTACTCCAAGATAGATTCATCAAATCTCCCAGCTGTATAAGACAGGGCTTACTAATGAAGTTCCCTATCAAAAAGAAAAGCCTAATTTTGATTTGGCTTAGGTAATGAACTTCTTTTTCCTGGTGTGATTATCTGCATGGGGTGGCTAAAAGAGTAGCAAGAGAGAGTGCGCTCACAGAAGCATTATGCAAAATGTCTTTTGTCTCTTTTTGCTGGGATATATTAAATTTTCAATGTAGTCTATGTAATATAAAATTATGATAATGACTTTTGGCCCACTGTGAAGGCAGCTTGCTGGTCCTGAGCATGTGTGTCTGGCTTGAGCACTAGGATACACTGTGGGAGTTGCCTTTTCTATTAACAAACCTCTAGATACCTAATGATGAATTTTCTTTCACCAAATGTTCTCCTTTTGTCTAAAATACAAGCATTTTCTAAATTGCTTTTGAGAAAAACAAGAGAGGCAGAGAGGTCTATGGCACTGACAAGGGATATTGAAACAAAGCAAGGAATTCAGTTAGCATCGTTGTTATAATTGTAAGCCAACCAAAAAGGTTGTTTCAATGTAATAATGAAAATATTTACTGCCTTATTGATAGAAGTGATGGTATCACGTTAGTGAAAGAATAAGTGGAACAATTGGCTCATAAAATGGCTATATAAGATCAGTGGCATGAAACTTGACAATTGCATTTATTGTAGGTAATTGTACCAACTTTTCTTATCCCCATTTTTTCTTTATTGTGAAATCTTCCTTCCCCCTTTTTGTTTTCTGTCTTTAAAAAAGAGGTGGAGGAGGGAGAGACAGTGTGGAAGGCTCTACTGTTAATAAAATAAGGGGGTGACCTAAAAAATGAAATTATTTTTCATGAAGAAGAATGTAATTTTGTAAAGTTGTTTGATGCCTAGTCACCTTTGGAAATCTTTTTCTGCAGAAAAATGTACAAGAAATTGTGCCCGCACCAGATGATATACCTTTCCTGTATTTTTATTCTCTTATCATTAAACACATTTGCAGAAAGCCAAAGATCTTTATGATTATGAGTTCAAGTTGCTCCTGCTGTTTATTTCCTGCCTGAAAATTATAATCCTCTCTTTATGACATCAGTATCACTTGTTATGGAAATTGATCATGATGTCATAATCAAAGGATTATAATTTCATGTGAAGGATAAACTGTAGAAAATGGGTTGTTAATTGAATATGCTCTTGTCATGTGCTTGTTTTAGTAGTAAAATACGAAACTAAAGACAAGTCAGAAAATATGGGACTGATCCTGCAACCCATGTTCAGATAAGCAATGCAGTAAGACTGCATGAGGATCTAGGTCTTGTCAAGTAGGCACAAAATGTTGAGGGTTTTTTTGTTTTGTTTTGTTTTGTTTTTTGTTTGTTTTAAGTTTCAATTGCTCTTTAGGTCCCTTGGCTTCATATAGTACATATTGGGGAACAGTCAGAACAATGTATATTTGCGTACCTGTTGATGACAATATAAATATCTCTAGCTTGTGTGAGTTTTTGTGTAGGTTATGTAAAGTCTATTAAACAAAATTAGTTACCAGGGCCCCATTTATATTTATATGGAAGATTTAGAATTGCTCTGAATCAAAACTTGAGGCAAAAAGATGAAGTAGAAAGTAGTAGAATAATAATAATAGAGTCTCATTTTTAAATTCTCTGATACTACAGAGAGCCAATGTAAGTTTGAGTGGATTAAGAACAAATCTTTCCAGAAATGGAATCGAGCCTTCTGCGCTGCTTCTGTATTAAAAATAGAGCTGTGACTATCTGAGAACACATTTGTGGGAATAAAGGTTGAAAGAGTGCACATTTGTTTATTTTATTATTATGAAGTATACTTAGGAGCAGTGTAAGCCTTCAACCTTTCTCTGGCTCCACCACTTATCAGTATAACCCTAGGCTTGTGGAAGTGTGTTGCTCTTGTGCGAGTTTAGTAGTTTTCAGTGTATGCTTCCTTCACAATCTTCCTCCTTCACCCAATATTGCCATATCTTTTGGTGGTGCACAGTGTTGTATCTTCTATTCTATACTTGTTAGTAATCTGTTATTGTAATCTTCATTAAATCAGTCCTTTTTTGTCTCTGTGAAACCATTTCCTAAAGGCATGTGGCTATTTAGATTTCATTTAATAAAAAATAAATAAAAATCTTTCTAGACATGTGGTGTTATACCACAAGTGTCATGCCCTTGGCTCTCTTATGCATAGCAACGGCCATAGATCGATTAAAGTGCTTGAAGTTTCTAAGACATGAGTCTGCTAAAAGTTCGAAGGGTGGAAGTTGAGAGTATGTAATGAAGTTATGTCTGTGCTATGATTTTCTTCGCATGTATTATGCAGCTAAGTACTGCTCGCTTTGTGTGGCCAAAATATATTTCTTTTGATCAATCCCCCATCTTCCCTATGTTGTTTCTTTTTTAAATAGAGCAGTTAGGAAAATGTTGAATGAATCAAGCTGCATGAGAATGTTGGGTGTAACAAGCTTCACATTTGTATAGTAGAAAGACAATAGTTGGCAACAACTTTCTATGTTTTTAGCCTTATTTCTGCATCTGTGTTCTATCTGCTGAACCAGACAGCAGCAGCAGATGGGCAGAAACTTCTCTGCATGAGGACTTTAGGAAAGTAAAACTGGTCCTTTCATGACCAAATGGCTATGCCACTTTAGGAGGGTAACGTCGATGAAAACAGCAAGCTGATCCTCAAGCATTGTATTGTGCTGGCATGACATGTATATAAGAATCATTGTCTTAAATATGAACATTAACTGTTGCAGCAACCATCTTCTGGTGTAGAAAATCTACTTTTTCTTTTTTCAGATTAATCAGCTCATTTTATTATGAGGTTCATTTGCTTTGTTTAGGTCTTGTTTATTGTTTGATCACAGATGGTGGCACAACAAATGTGTCCATTTCACGTACTTGTTCACATAAGGCAGGTTAGAAATGTAAAATGTACTTTGCTGTTTTGGAATGCAGAGTTTATATTTGATTTGGGAGGCTACTTGTGTAGGCGACTTCACCATAGAATGTGTGGGGCTTTGGCTTTATTAGTGCATTGTGCATGTGCTTTCCTAATGGATTCATGATTTTCTTTTTCATGCGGGAAGGCAGAAGACTGAAGTCTGCAAGGCTGTTTTTAGCAACTAAGGCGGCTATGCCACTGTATTTATATTAATCTATCTCCTGTTCTTGTGAGTAAATGGCTGGCATTCCGTTTTTGTTGGTCTGCCAGCCAAGCTATGAAGTGGTAATTGAGTCTGTTTTACAGTGGAATGTTTTAGACAGTGCTTTAATTGTACTCGAGCCAATTCCATAAATATCCACACTGCAGTATTAAGTTATTATGTATTATAAGCACTTGTGCTGAATTAATTTGTATTGTATTTTGTAAATTTGCTTCACTTGTCTTACTAAAATTAACATTAGAAAACTTTTCTCCCCCTCTGTGTGTTTTTAAATTATGAAGTGAGTACACATTTTTAAAATGATCTCATTGCTGTCTTTGTCAAAATGGCCCCAGTGCTTTCTACTCTTTCTATCTATGTGGAGAAAACGTAGCATTTATTATCACACCCAGTTTTATGCATCTTCCAGATGATTTAACTGAACTGATGCTATGGAGGATATGCTGACTGGCACTTTTCCCATGCTTAATGTGTTAACAAAAGCCAATAGTGTCAGTTTTAACAGTTTTAGTTAAATTCCCATGACGCTCTTAACAAACGTTGAAACCTCTGCCATGTCTTACCCTGACAGATTCCCTGCCGTCATTGCACACTTAAAATAAATGTCATCCCCAATCAAAAAGTTCACGTTTTTTCTGACAATATAATTTGTTACTTTGTTCTTGTTTTATCTCTTTCTTTGGCACAATAATCTAAGAAGGAAATGTTACTTTTCTTTTGGTGTTTTGTGCTGTGTTTTATTGTTAGAGTAACAGTCATAAAAGTGAGTCTAGGAGACAGTCCCTTGCTTTGATTCAGCTCAAGATGAAGCCTTCCTAAAGGGCATGTGTAGAATATGAGTTATACTTCATCCTAAATTAAAGTAACCACACACATTTGGAAACATACATGCCACATTGTATGTAAAATACAGAGAATGCTATCCTATTAATTAATGACAAACATCTAACAAAACACTATCCCCATGTTTTTGTTTTATGTAACAGGCTAATTTCACAGTGAATTTCCAAAGGGATAGCTGTGTTAGTCTAGTCCAGCAAAAAAAACCAAGGAGTCGTCTGGCACTTAAAGACTAACAGATTTATTTTTCACATGAGCTTTCATGGGAGAAAATCCCACTTCGTCAGATGCTTCAAAGATGGGTGAATAATAAATAAAGGTTCAAATAAATAGTTTGTTGGGTTCTTTTCCCATTACAAAAGGTAATTTGACTTCAGGTTTCCCAGGGTATGAACCTAACAACTGCTCTGATTTGCTGTTACTGTATGAGCTGATCCTATGTTTTATACCCCCTTGCATTTATTTTCATTCCATTCTGTAAGTTCACCCATCTTCAAAGCATCTGACGAAGTGGGATTTTCTCCCACAAAAGCTCATGTGAAAAATAATCTGTTAGTCTTTAAGTGCCACACGACTCCTTAATTTCACAGTGGTTTCACTACTTTTGACATTCACAATAAGTAATTTTCACCACATAAGAAAAGAAGAAACCCTAAACTCAGCATTCTAGATAATGTACTATTTGACTAAATCATGGCTTCTGATTGGTTGGAACGGTCTACCTGTGAGATCTCACGTTTAAACACAGAAGCTTTTTGTGAATAGCTACATCTTTTTGATCTAACCTTTATAAGCCATTAGATGTAAAGAGAGCAGGCTGACTTTTTTTAATTATTGTATTATAGGTACAATTGACACCTCTCTCTTTATATCTCTTTCTCTCCCTCTCCCTGTTTCTCTCCTGCGCTTAGAGAATAAGAGAGGTGGCTTTCACAGCAGCTGGTTAATTTCCCTGGCTTCACACTAATGTTTAATGATCCGTTTCTCCTGTGCCACCTCTCTCATCTACTGAAAGATAGGTACAAATTGTACCTATAAAAATTATAATACAGCTCTGGGTTATCTTTGTTTTTCAAACTGTGATCATCTGAATTGGGGTTTAATATTATTTTCTTTCACAATACTATAGAAATAACTAGGGGTACATTGCTATATATATAGATGTTCTATTTGACACACTACATTTGGGGCTAAAGATTTTGCATTTTGGCAGACTTTAATATGCATGAATGTGGAAGATAAATTCTGTAGAGACGTCATGACCAAATAGCTCTTGAACAAGCTTGCAAGCCATTGCATAATGGTTGGGTCTGGCTATCTGAACTCATCCGTGTCTGGGCACCACAGAAGACCTGATAGCAGTAGGCTTTGTTTGAGAGAGGGAAGGACACAATAAATGATAACAGAAAGGAAACTGAGGAAGGAGAAGGTGTATGAAATAAACTACTACTTCATTCCTGGAGAGCATATCTACAAATCAAGATTGACTTCCAGTGGCAGAGCATTATGGGGAAGTTTACATTACTGGTGCACTTCATTGTACCTGTGCTTTGGATAAACTTCAGTCCCAGTCTGTCATCTTTCAAGAACACTACAAAATGTGGTTAAAATATCTTCAAATATGAAAGAATGATTTTCGCTTACATTTTTCTCTTCAGTCACTTATTAGATGATGTCAAATCATATCCAAATTCAGTAACATGACTAAATTAATATGCCCTGCACAAAGTGAGGTAAATGTTGACATCATGCCAATGGAATGCCCCCCAAAACAAAAAAAAAAAAAAAAAAGTTCAAAGAAAACAGAACATTGTCAGTGCAGTTGAAGAAAAACGGCAGATTTTAATACAATGAGAAACATTCTCTTGAGTATTGTGTTAGAGCTTGAAGGGACCTCCTTTATGATTGATATTCAGTTGGTTTTTGTGTGTTTTCAAAGTTTCTTTTTTTAAATGAAAGTCATTCATACTCCTGATTAGTAAGCAGAGAGCAATCTTTCTTTAAAGCTGTGCTGGGGAGCTGGAGAATTTAAGTAATGTAGAGAAATGTGTTGGATAAAGGGATTTGGGAGTGAGGGCACACTGTCTTCCTATTAGAAATTTGCCAGAAAATCCTAATACAGAATAATAGAAACAAAAGACTTGGATGAGTAGTGGGAAAAATTATTGGAACATTCTGTCAAATTAGAAACTGGATTTTGATTCCCCATCTACAGACACTCATATGAGAGTTGAGAGAAAGCAAATTTCAGTCCTATAGCCAAAAAGTGTTTAATGAAGAAATGAAACTCGTGTCTGGTGTAAATAATGTAGCAATCATGGTAGGTGTCACAAGTTTAAACAGATGCCCTCTTCTTGGCCACCCACCAGACTGCTGAGAAGGGTTCCAGCTGTTGGATCTTGTGTTTCAGGCCTCTGAGTCTGAACAGACCAACTGCACAGCTCCTTAAACCAGTACTGACTGCTCATACTGCTCCCTGCCCCTACCCATAGCTTAAAAACGCCCTTCCCAGAACTTGGGCCATGGTGGTGTTCTTGGCCCACATTTTACTTCTTGAAGGAGCATGTGAATAGTGGAACACATTACACACAGACTGTGCACATGATTCTCAAGCCATTGCTTTTTACTTAATTGCACAAGAAATACACAGATCTGTACAAAAATAATAAATGTATGTACATTTCCTTGCCTCAGTTTCTTCATCACTCTGAAACATTTCAAGGGCTGAGGTCATTTTGAATTGTCCAGGCTCCTTCAGCTGCCATGCATGGCTTGTGTTCTGAATGATGGTGTCTTCTCTTCCCAGCTCTCCTTCTGTGTTCTTCTCTGGTTCTCCCCTTCCACGCTCCTCCCTCATGCTTCTTCCTCTTAACTGTCCCGGTGAGTTGCTTTGGTTTATTCCAACACCTGGGTCCTTTGTACTGGTGCTGTTTACTTTCCAAACACCTGTCTTTTGTTGAGAAGCTGGAGGAAGTAGCTTTTCACTGCTCCAGCCACCCTCCTTAATATATCTGTTGACTGGTCATAGTAGTAATTAATGTTAAATATTCTCCATTACGTATGTGTTACAGGTTCTGTCAGCCCATTGTAGATACCCATAGACAGAAGTATTCCATGACACAACAGTGTCATAATAAGAACTTTGTAATATCAGACAGAATTCATAAGTTGTACCGGTGGACTCCATGGATCATCACATTAAGTAACCAGTGCAGAGAGGAAGAGAGTAAATGAGGTAAGAAGAAGGGAGATTGAAGGGGATACAAGATCATGAAGAGGAACCATAGGACCATCAAGCAGGGGGACCAACTTCACAGGGGTTGTTTCTGCCCTCATGAGTATCAAACTGCTCCTTCACTATTTTATCTGGAACTATTTTGCACCATTTTCTCAATACAAGGATGGCTGGATGTCATTCAACCCAGCCATGACCCGTTTCCCAGTGACCTCTCCTTTCTCCTGCTCTCTTCTTTTTTTCAGGAAGACATCCTGTGCTTCATCTCATTTTGTTACTGCCAGGGAGCACTCATCATATCTTCTGTACTCATAGAAGCCTCACCATAATTCTTGACTTTATGTGTTGCATGTTCCCGTTGCATGTGCTAGAATATTATTTCTGTGCAGTTTTTGAGGTGACCAGCCACTACTGGAGGAAATATTGAATTAAAGGAAAAAGTTGTGCTAAAAAAAGTCATGTTAGGATTATCCTTTAGCATTGGCACAGAATTTAAACTTTTCTCTTACCACTACTCTCCGTACGTATATATGTGTGTGTGCGTGTCTTTTGATGACCAGTAAAAGCAGTTACATACAGCAAGGTTTAATTAACACACTAGGGAGCTAGTAGTAAAAGTAAAAGCCCCTGTTGGACACAGTTCACAAACAGTCCATCAGCACGTAATTTGTTTGCATGGAACATTTGTCAAACAATTGTGAATACTGAACAAATTCAGAATCTGTTATTAAACAACTAGTAAGCAGAAAAAACTGAGTTTACTGAAAAAACTGTCCACTATGTATTGTTTGCCAGGCTATCTTTGCAACAAGGACAGTTTATAACCACCAGTCATTTTGAACATGACTTTGAAGACAGTTTAGACATTGAAGGTTACCATAATGTAAAAAATTTTCATTTGCAGCAAGTTATTTTGGTGAGCCATTCATAGAGAATGAGAGCCTCAGGGTGCAGAGACACCTCAATTCTTAATAGCCAACAAAAATATATTCAGCATGTCACAGGAAGTGTTATGAACCTTGCAGATTTGGCTATTTTGTAAATAATGCAAGTTCTAGTGGATATGTACAATGATGTATTAATTTATTTTTTCCCTCTTATTTCCGAATTTTCATCTCTTTACGGTATTCCATTGTTGGTTTAGTGGCATTTTCTCTATTCCTTCAGTTGAAGTCATTTTTACTGAGACAATAACATCACTGAATGTAAATGGGGATAATCTAGTCACGAACCCAGGGCTGGCTCAGGGGGTTGTGGTGTCCTGAGACAACTTTTCCTTCTGTGCCCCATCACCTGGAGCAAGCTTGAAGGGGCAGGAGGGGCGGGGCTGGGCCAGCGGTCACGCGGCAGTGGGGCCGGGCTGCAGCTGCTACGCTTCAGCACCCTGAGCCGCTGCCACACTGGCTCACCCCTTAAGGTGGCCCTGCATGGACCTGTGTAAAAATTAATACCTATCTGGAGGAATACATAATCATGGGGTTTTTTTGGTGAAAAACACTGCATATAACTGAGGTTAAGCAAAGGAATTTTATCAGGGTATTAACTTGAATGTGATGCAAGCAGATCAACACAAATGTCTGGTTGTGGTTCCAGACGCCCCTACTAATGGTGTATTCAGACTCAGATTATTAATATAGTTTCTAAACGGCAAAATATAAGCCTTACAACAGCATATTTTTAAATATGAAAGTGCTGTTTTGGGGTTCTTTTGTTTTTTGTTTTCTGGGGTTTGTTTTGTTTTTTAAATATTCCTGTCATGTTTTTCAACAGCAGGAAAGAAAAAAAACTACTCTAATTCACTCTGACTTCCGACTGAATGACTCTGTTGCATTGTATTCTTGGTAATCTGTGAAAACCTTTCATATTTTTAACATGAATTTACAGTTGGTTATTCTCTTTACAGAAATATGATCTTAACTAAGCTGACATATATATTAAAAAGCATCAAAGGAATAAAGGATATTGTTGTGATGCATAAATCAGAAATAACCTTGTAAGTGGTCTTTCAGTGATTAAAGTTGCCTTTCCCTTTAATAACTCTGCTTAGAAACAGGAAATGCAATTTCCCTACACCTTTCCTGAGGCTCTCCAATCAGCCAGGTCCTCTAGGGGGTTCCCTACTGTATATTCGTTCATCAACATGGCATTTCTCAAGGGGCCCACACAGAATCTGTTAAAATTAGCCTTGTTCCACATTAGTGACAGGAGCTGCCTTTCTCTCTGAGGAATACACAGCGGTATGGTGCAGCTTCCTGTTTGAGCAAAATCATGTCCTTAATTGCAGAGAATTTTTTTCATTACCTGTTAATTGATAAATCATTTTTTCAGCTTGCAGGGCTGTGAAGCTGACTTTGTTGTCTTCAGACTTATGCTCCTCTTCCCTCAGAACCCCCCCAAAAAAAGCCTAACATAGAATGGCATCTTTGCACCACATCACCAGTGTAAACTACCCTTAACAGCGATGAAACTGACCGAGGAGCGATCACCCTCATGCAAGGTTGATCTGCCAGTGGTATAGATCCAGCACAGGGCTATTACACCACTCCTCTGCCATGCAGTTGACTTGCATAGCAAAGAAATATCCAGAAAACTCTGGTATCAGACACCATCATTCATATTTTAAGATCCTGGCAACTGTTTGCAGCCCATGTAAGTCAGAGCACAGGGCTGGTTCTACCGTAAAGGCAACCTAAGCAGTTCCATAGGCAGCCGAACAATACGGGGTGCCACCCTGCTGCACGCAGGGTGTAGCAAGGTGAGAAGCTTTTTCAGCTGGCTCTGCTTCCTGTTCCAGAAAACATAAGTGCTGGGGGGACTGGGGGGGATGCTAGGAGGAGTGGGGGACAGGGTCCTGCTGCTAACCCAGAGCAACCCGCAGCCGGCTGCTTGGCCTTGCGCACCACCACCACCCCAGACGGCCTGGCACTCAGCCCAGCATGCCCCGGCACTACACCCCGCCTGCTACCCAGCTTGGCCTGGCTCGCCGCTTCCCTCCACTCAGCATGGCCTGTCCCAGCACCCAGCTTAGCCCACCACCTGGCCCACAAGCTGCCACTCAGCCCTCAGCTAGCCTGCAGCTCAGCCAAGCTTGGGGGGCATAGGAGGAGTGGGAGGGAAGGCCAACCACCCACCGGGCCCACCTGCCCTGGGCCACCGCCAGGTGGAGGGGCGGGGGGGGGACAAAATCAAAAAACCTTTGGCCGACCCTGTCAGAACAGACCTCAGGCTGCTATAAATTCATGTAGGGTGACCAGCCCTCCTCCGATCCTGGGAGGGAAATGTGCAAAGATGAGCTTTTCATCCACCTTATGCACTTGCATGAATACACACATACATGCAGCTTGTATTATGCACACTTCAGCCATAGCTGTGGATCTGGCCTTCTGTCTGAAAAACAAGAGCGGGTTGGGCATTAGAATCACAACCTTAAGGAGAAACATAAAACACACATTTAAAAAAAAAAATCTTTTTGTCATTTCAGTTCTTTTATTCCTGCTCTTGTTACAAGTAGCAAGAGGCCACTGTCTTGGGAGGAACAGTAAAAATCCTGAGTATAGTGAAATAATTTAGCTGATAATTCCCCACTGTATAATTTTCTACGCTTCCTGCTAGCTGACCTTGTGGGCTCCTGTCAGGTTGCTAAGGGAAATCCAGCAGGACTCCTGCTCTACTCTTCTACTTTTAAAAAAGTACTACAGGATATGCAGGCATGCTGATGTTGGCTTAGTTATGCATGTATTTGATCAAGTACATTTGGGCATTCTGTAACCTTCCCCCCACCCCCATGTGTGGATGATAGCTTTGATGACTCACTGTTCCAAGATGAAGAGCTGGAATTCTGGCACTGGTAGATGTTGCCAAAAATCAGGGATGATGGGGGTAGATGGGGTGAGGAATAGGAGGGCTGAGGGAATGTGTAATAAGCTTTTTGAGACAGGGGCTATCTTTATCGTTGCATCTTATACAAAGCTAAATGTGTTGTGTGCACTAAATAATAATAATAATGAGATATGGGAGTCTCTGGGTAACCATTTCAAATCTAGGCCAAGTTGGTAGCAGTCATAAGTTGTTGGTGTCTAATAGATCAGTGGCCTGCATAAAATGCATTGCTGCTCCCGGTCCAGTTTTCAGTGGACAGAGGTCCACAACAAAATCTAGCACTGGTCTGCATATTTCATGACAGTCTCAGCAAAGTGGCCACAGACTAATGGCTGAAATAGCTCATCAGCTCTACATGTGGTCCTTCCGGGTCAGGACTGAGGCTTATTGTGAGGGCAGAAGGCTTCTACTGCTGTTGTCCCTGTTGTCTGGATAAACTGAGAACTTCAGTGTCCAAGCTGTCAATGTGGGACCTCTGACAATCACTAGCGTTTTTAATGCACAAAAGGCACATTATCCTTTTATCCCCTTTTTGAGTGCCTGTGATAGGTCTGAAAATAAAACCTCCCCAGAGCTGTAGCTAGATAAGTCCATTATGCCAGACTGGGCATAGGGTTGGACTGCATCACTTTTTTGGAAAGCACCTGTCAGGTTTTGCAGCTTGCAATAGAAACAGTCCCTTGTCTCCTCTGAAATCAGGTCTGGTGCAGGGCCAGAGAAACCAGCCGCATGTAAGAACCCAGATTGTCCCTATGGCCTCTAACTATATTCCAAGATTTTCAAGGTTGTTCATAATATGTTTTGGCAGGACAGGTACTGCAAGCAGGTGCAGTCATTGTTTGGCTTTCTCAGACCTAGCGAAGTTTCGCTGAAAAGGTGTGCAGGAAATAAACTAATAATTTGTGTCCCTGGTGTTCTGAGGTAATTATAGGGCATTGATCTAACCAGGCTGGAGCTAAGTCACTATCTGTCGTGCAGTCCTCATTACCTCTGACCCAGTGACTGCAACATCAGGTCATTGAAAGACTCAGCCAGAGCAGTGTCTTATAAGCTTTTATCTGCTTCAGAAAAAGAGAAAGTGGAATGGTCATTTGCATTAGTTGTGGGCTGCATTATAAGCTGTGTGCAAGTTACATTTAGCAATATATCATAATATGATATATGTGGGACAAGCCAGCTTCCTGTTTGCTGCTTCTGTTTATAGGCTAACGGTATTAGAACAGGAATTGCATCAGCTGGCTTGCTTTGTGTCTCAGCTGTCACAAGGAGAATGTAGTAATATTCGTGATTAAATGTCATTAGTCTGTGGCACAGAAGCTGGAGGACAGACATTGTTTTGGATCAGTTCCTGTTAAAATTCAGCAATAGTAACAAATTATGTCTGCTATGGATTAAACACAGCCATTTTTGATCTACATTCTATTGCATGCCCCAGAATTTCTGTCAATAAGTACGCTGTATGGGCATTGATTCCCCAAGGCCTATAGCAAGAGAATGAAAAAGGGCTTCAGTGATCGAACCTCAAGAACTGTTGTTCTAGCAAAAATCCAGTGTTTCATGTTAACAAAGATGGCAATTTTTTGATAAAAACAGCATAGACGATAAATTGACATTGAGTTTATTTTAGGGATGTTTAAGCTTTTAAATTAACTCTTTCTGCAGAAATCGTGCACCTTCACACGCACGCGTGCGCACACACACATTTATGTAAATAATTTTGTTCCCTGCAACTCCATAATAAAAGCACTGTATCTGGAATCAGAAAGAAAGTAGTAAAATACAGTTATAGATACTTGTTTCTAAAAAAAAAAATCATGCACTTTTTTCTTTGTGTTTGCCAGCACCTGTATTCTTCATTACATCATGAGCGAAGGAGAGTGTTGTACCTGCCAAGAAATATTACCAAAAGCACTTTATTTCTTGTCAGCTTTCATTACTTCTAGCCGGTTGTGTGAGGACATTGTTTTGGGAATTGGAATGTGAAAGATATATGTGAATGGTTTATATTTACACCCAAATTAGAGTATTAACAGTGAATTTTTGTGTGTGTTGGATGTTGGTATTATGCTATGCATGACAAGACAGCAGCATTGACCTAGAAGTCTGGATATTGAGTCTTCCTGTTCTGACTTCAGTATGTAAAGTATAGAGGTCTTGACACTTTCAGAATTGACTTCCAATTTGGGGTACTTAATTTGAAAATTGAGCCCATGGTTCCTCTGAGATGATGAGTATTTGCAGGCCCAGTCGACTTCATCTGGAAATTCAGGTGTGCTTAGTACCTCTAAAAATCGGGTCCAGAGTCTCTCAGGTGAGATACCCCAAAATAGTGCACCCCAAATCAGCAACCATTTTTGAAAATATTGTCTTGTCTGTACATTCAGTTACTGCAACAACAGAGGTGAATAGATACTTAAGTGGACAATGAGATCTAAGCTTCAAATCCACAGAAATTCTATCCAACATAATAGTGTGTTTAAAAAAAATACAAACCATTATGTGTACATTATCCGTTGACAGACAGGTGCCTGGTTCAGATAGGCCCAGACAGTCTAATTTATGCATCCATTTGGCATATGCATGCTTCCAGATCATGGCATTGTCTCCTCCTCTTAGAGAAGTTGAAACATTGACAGGCAGTGTGTTCACTTTTTTCTTTTATTACAGTAATTTATAAGATATTTTAGCTAACAGGAGAACGGCCCAAGGGGGCATTCTCATGTTAATTACCAAATGTGGGCTTGTCAAAATCAAATAGCTTCAGGAATAATGCAAGTAGTACTGCATCATTACAGTGTTTGGCCCTCAACCCAATATTAACTATTTTTGAAAATCTCATTTCACTGGGCTTTTAAATTTCAGAAAAGCTGAAATCCTGTCCCATCACAGATCATAAGAGAAATTCAATGCATAGTGAAAGATTTAAGATTTTAATGCAAATGTTACTTTTGAATATGTTTAAACATTCAGCTGCAAGCTAAAAATGAGTTCCAGCAATTAACAGGTTTTTGGAAGGCTGAAGATCTTTGCAGTCAATGTAATTTATGAAATCTATGAAACAGTTGATGTTGCATGTGATTTGTAGTGGGTCTCATTTTATTCCTTGATGTGTAACACCAATGCTCACCCAGGGGCCAGATGCTGATAATATCCTTACTCATGCTGGGCAATATTACCCTCTATCAGCTGTGCCCTTGGCTTTCACAGAACACTCAAAGGGTAAGACACAGAGCAGGTAGTCTGGGGCTCATGTAATGAGGGCCTAGTAGAAAAGCATTTCTAGTCTGGCTGCACACTTTGCCTTGTCACCTCTGAAAGGTGTCAGTGTAACCAGTGGGGTTGAGGCACCAGCTTATGATAGTGCATTGAATTAATTTTCGTACCACGCTCTTCAGAGTGTAAGCTCGTCAATCAATAGATGATTTCCCCTTCTCCCCCACCTGCTCAATTAACTCAGCTTTTTAAGCAAAGCCACAGACCTAACCAACCCTAAAACATCATCCATTATGACCTCCTCTCACAGATTCCACCATCCTCACTTTAATCATCAGTCAGTCCCCTCAGCACCCCCCCCAACTCACCTCCAGTAAAAGCATTTTCTACATGTGATCAAATCCAGATTCTTGTGCATTCAGTTCAGCAAGGCAACTTCCATAGCCATGGAACCATCATCCAAAACTCCTTGCCATTACTATTCTTGCAGTTATTTGGTTTGAGAATCATTGACTGCAGTTGCTACAGAACCTCATGAGGTAATAGGCAGTTTCTCATGTAGAAAAAGCACTAACCATTTGGTTATAGTTCAGTAGTATAGCTTTATACCTCAAAATCAACAGTTTGAATTTTACCTGAATATCTACTGATAGTCAGTAGAGATCACGGGGCATTGGTGGACACGACATTTTGCACCAGCTGTAGATTTTGAATTATCTTAAGGTGTGCTAGTCCTTTGTAAAGCATGACAGTCTTTCTCTCCAACATTGCTGGTGGTGCCATCTACATGTTAACAACAGTGATGATGAGAGAATACCTCAGGGACCGTTCATGAAAGCTCTTTCAGAGTAGATGAGCAGCTAACCAATGTTTGTTTTGAGATCTCTGAGAGAGAAGGAAGCCATGATCCTATTGATCGTGTTGTGATCTTCAGACAAGGCCCCAACATGTATAGATAAGAAAGGCAACTCACAGAGCAAAAAGAATCACCATGGACATTTGATCCTCAGTCGCTGACAACAGATCATTAGCATCCTATGCCCCAAACCAGATTCTGTACTGACCCTTGGCTTAAAACCAAACTTATGAACACCTTCCTACTGATTTTCATCAACTGGGAGTCCGTATCATATGCCCTGCTATCACAGGCTGTAACTCAAACAGAAAAGACTCATTGTTCTGAGTGACTTAAATTTCAGTATCCACCATGATTTTGTTGAGGTGGCTCTGAGCCTTAGCTGCCAAACACTGCTAGCCCATCACTAAAAGTCAGTTCTGCCACCACGGAGACAGAAATCTCAGTCTGGATGTGACTGATCTTTGTCCTCAAAGTAATTCCTCACAGTTCAAAACACTTGACTCTGTCACCCAAAGCAAACAACCTGGATTAACCCTGTTTTCTTTGACTGCTGCTGGGTCACAGGAGAGTGTGCTTATTGCCTTAATCAGCATGTTTTAAAACAGGATATGAGCATTGTTTTTTATACATCTTCCTTCCTGCTTCATTATTTCAGTGTTAGCTGAATATCCGAACAGTGTGGAGGAAGAAGGTATTCAAAGGCAAAAGATGTTGGACTATTTATGTCCTGTCCCTACACTGGTAAACTGGTCTCGATAGCTGCCTGATAATCCTGTTTAGAGCCCTCTGAAATCTAACAGGTCCCATTGGCTTCTGAGGGCAGCCATTTAATGTAGATGCTGTCTCCCAGCAGAAAATGTGTCTCCTAGCAGAAAAAGACAAGGGTGATAATGGCTGGTGCATGACAAAG
Source organism: Podocnemis expansa (assembly GCA_007922195.1). Taxonomy (NCBI): domain Eukaryota; kingdom Metazoa; phylum Chordata; order Testudines; family Podocnemididae; genus Podocnemis; species Podocnemis expansa. Next base: position 14,145,048 of record ML682005.1, read on the forward strand.
GCACAGTTCCCACTTTCTCTCCAGTTCCACCACCAAAATAAAATCAAAAGCATTGCTAGCTCCATGAGTTGAGCCTCTCTGCACCTGGGGCACTCACACAGCTTTAGTGCTGACAAATAAGAGTCCATCCGTGTGGAAATTGGAGTTATTCAGAACAGTTGCTCTAGAGCAGTGGTTCTCAACCACAGTGTCAGGACACATTACTGTCTCACGACACGTCAGTAAGCATGTTGCAGTGAGCTACGGAGATGATTGGGTTTTGCCTGAATAGAGTGAGAGGGAGTTGGTATGTCCTATAGGATTGCAATATGCTACCAAGTGTGTTGCAACCCACATAAGGTTGAGAACCACTGGTCTAGAAATGACTTTAACACTGCAGTAGCATGAGCTGTAGTACTCTAATACTGATCCCCATCTCAGGATTCATGTATAAAATGGACATTGTCTAATTAATCCAGTTTGGAGGCTGGAGCTGTTCTGCATTTAAGGCTAAATATAAACAGCACAGACTCACTATCACTTTGACCCTCTAATAGTTCAAGCTGAACAGAGTACCCAGCTGCAGTTATTACCAGAGGTGACTCTAGTGGACTCTGCCAGAGAAAAGTAGCCTGCGTAAGGGCTCACATGCAACTGGTTCCTGGTGGTGGTCTTGGCTGATGGTGGCAGGTCAGATAAGGAGTCCAGGAGTCTATTCATCATGGAAAACTTCCTTACGCCTTGCTGTGGAGAGTTCACACCTGAGCTGTGTTTGAGTTCAGCTTTTTTGCTGAGTTGAACTTTCTTTGAGGGCTATGAATGGAGAGTTTCAGGGTAGCACAACCCTAAACCACTAGATGTTTTAAAAATTAGGGTCAGGAACTTGAGTTGTATCAAGTAACAAATAGGACACCAGCTACATTTGTGGAATTAACACTGATTTTGTATAAATATTACCTTAAATACAGACTTAGGAAATATACCATTTACAAAGAATTTTTTTGTTGACTAAAAGCAGGAATGGAAGAAGGCTGTGCAGGGCCGGTGTTACCATAGAGGCAACCTAGGCAGTTGCCTAGAGCACCAAACAATAGGAGCCACCAAGGGTACCCCCCAGAAGCCGGGACATTGTTTTGGGGAGGAGAAAGGGGCAATCACTCATGGTTCCATGGGCCCTGTGCTGTCCTGCCACGAGCAGGGCAGCGCGGAACCCACACCCCTACCCCCCTCCCGGGCCGCACTATCTCCCACCCCTTCCCCACTGCTTTTGGTACAGAGCCGAAGGCAGCGGAGGTGGGGGGGGGAGAACAAAGCTGGCCTCTGTGCTGGGCCAGCTCACTCCACCCCCAGGGTGGGAAATAGCCAACCCAGAGGCTAGGCTCCACTCTCCCGGCCCTCCCCTAGGTCGGCTGTTCCTTGCTGGGGGCAGGTGGGGCGGGAGAGCAGAGCCCAGCCCCTGGACTGGCCTTCTCCACACCAGCACGTGGGAGGGGTGGGAGTGCAGGGCCAGCCTCTGGCCCACCTGTGCCCTCCCCAGCAGGGGGGGTGCAAAGCGGGGGGGCATACAGGCCAATTGCCCGGGCCCCACACTCCTCCTAGGGGGCGCCAAAATCACAGGCATCTAGGGCACCAGAAAACCTTGGGCTGGCCCTGTGCAAGACAATTATGCTAACTCTGTAGTCTTAAAACACACACCATAGTAGGGGTCTGCCTGGCTTGGCTGATTTGATAATGGGATATGCAGGCATTCACCTCTGTGTTAATGTTTCAGATCTGACCTCGGCACTGTTGGAAGGGAATTGGTGACCTGTGCATGAAGAGCATTCAGTTCCTGGTGAACAGCATACACAGCACAAAATTACCCCCACAGTTTTTACTAAGAGGGGTTTTTGTCTGTGTTTTCAGCAGAGAGGCCAGGGAATTAAATGGGGTGAAAAGCGAACTGCTTCCATAGCCACAGGGCTAGCTCGTTTGTTCGTCTGGGTTTGCTCCTTTCTTTCTTTTTATTAATTTGAGCATATTAGCCTGGTGACAGTATTGAGAAACTTTCACAACCATTTCTCACACATTGTCTTTGTCTTGTAACAGCAAATGCCACATCTCTGAGTCCAGCATTTTTTAAAAGCCAAAATTCACTCTTCAAAAATAAAGCAGTAGAGACCTTAACAGGGAACAGTAGGAGTCCATGAAGCTTAAAGATTTAGAGATTCAGTGGTGTAACATGTATGCCTGTCCTCCAGTGCCATGGAACAGCATGAATACTACAGCAAATGGAATACTCACGCACTCACTTTCTGTCCGTGTGTGCGCACAGGTGCTTGCAAAATAAACATCTGTTGCCATGTCACATGATACCTTTGGGATTCCAATTTAAAAAAAGAAGACCTAAAATGTATCTGGATCTTTTAGATTTTTTTCGTTACATTTAAGGTATAAAATTGTTTGTCAAGAAAGATAGTAAAAATATTAAGCCTGTCCAGTGGGCCATAGTTTTGATTTGACTCCAGCAAAAAATTTTGGTTCTCTGCAACTTTATTTTCTTCAGTCTTTTTTACAATTAACTGATATTTGTGACATGGAGGTAGGGGACAGAAAGGGAATTATGGCATTGGGAGCATCTAGTGAGTATGTGGGGCAGCTGAGTAGATAGCTAGTTCTTAGGCTCCACTGTTTTGGGTTTTTTCCTTTTTGTATTTGGAGGTCTGTGTTATTGTATTGACCCTGATTCATATGAGGGAGGAAGAAAATAGCATACACTGTAGTCTCAGAACTTAGATCTTTTAAGAGGGTTGAGGCATTGAAAAGAGACTGGCAGCCAGACTTAGCAGTGTGAATATCTATATCCATTCTTGCCAAAGGGCAAATAAAGGGCATTCATTTATTTACAGCTTCCAAATCTGTCCCTAAAAAAAAAGGAGGGGAGGAGAGGATTTTTGTTTTTGACCATTTCTAGTAGAGACAGCATGAACAATTAAATTTTGGACTTCCCTGTGGTCTGTGAATAACACTGCACAGAGCTAACCATCAGGGCACAAAGACAGACAACAAAAAGGGCATTTTTTATTTTCTGTTTACCCTTCAGGATACTGTTTACCTTATCACTAAAGGGAAATTGTACTGGCTTGATTCTGTACCTCCAGGTCTCAGACCAGCTAGTGATAAAGCGGGCATGTCAGCCTGGGGTGAGGAAAGTCATATTGGGAGCCGTTGCACTCGTTCTGACTCCCTCTATCTCTTGCTCTTTCTCTATCAGCCCATTTTCTCTCTCTCTTGCTCTCTTTCTCTTTCAGTGGGAATGCTGGTTTTTTTCCCTTCCTCCTCCCCTTTAAATTTACTTCACAGCAGATTGTCTTGTAGTAAATCACCAAAAACCCAAATAGCACTAAAGCATTCTGATACAACATTAGCATTTGCTTAACAAGCACAAGATAAACATTAAACAAAGAATTGCATTTCTTTATTAGAGGCTGCAAGATACATAATCCATGAGCACAAGAAACATGGGACCCAGTGGATATGCAGATGTGTGTTATTTCATTGGCGCTGGGCGGCCTTGTTAGAAAAGGTTTTCATCTGAAGGCTTGGGGGTGGATAGTTGACTGTCCCTGGTGGGTCTGTAACTAGATACAGAGACTGTTGCAAGCTAGGCTGGGCTCCCTGGTGGATGTGCTGATTGGACAGCCTGAGGAAAACTTGGGAAGCATCAGGAAGTGAACTCAATCACCTTGGGGATGATAGGGTAGAACCAGATGAAGGCATTTGACTTCTTTTGTAACTCCCACTAAGGACAGATTGCCAGTGCGATCCAACCTCCATAACTGCAAATCAGGCCTTTTCCCCTATGCCGATTTCATTAGAATGGCCAGCATGGTGCAAAGGGAGGAAAAAAAAAAGGTTAGACACAGTAATTTTACAGGCAGGCGGGTACAAAAAAAAATCTGCATAATTAAGCAGTCAAGGCTGCTAATAGGGGAGTTTATATGCTCTGGGACCAGGCAAGGGCAGCACATATGGATATAGCACTGGATATTAAATCTACGGCATGCAGACTTACTTCAGGGCCCTTAGAGAAAAGTCTAATTATAGAGAGAGGAATTGTGTTTACTGGTCTGTCTTGGGCAAAGATGCTGAAAGAAGTGCAACCAAGTTTTGCAGTTAGACATGAACAATCTGTTAATAGAGATATCAAAAATATGTGCTTGTGATTGCTTCATGTCTAATCAATAGGAAATCACAGATTCTGACACCCCCTTTTCCCAATTAAATGAGGGGGGGGCATATACATATCCCAGATTCAGGATGTAAAATGTGTTCATTATGAAGTTGCTGGAATTTAGTCTGAACCAAGCTCTTTATCATCAATAAATTATATTTAGCAGTTTACCCTAGTTAAGCTACTCCTGTTTAAAAATGTCAGCGCTTCTGGGTATAAGCTCAAAGTCAGCATTTAAATATAAATGGGTAATATGGGTGGCAGTTGCAGCGGGCAGGACTGAGTAGTTAAAGAAAGGGTATGTTTATGTAACAAGTCCTGACATGGTGGACATTAACATTTCATAATGCTGATCAAAGGTATGGAGAAGACTCAAGGGCCCTAACTTCAGGGCCCCTAGCAACTCTCCAGTATTTCTGTGAGATGATTTCTTCAAGTTAGAAAGACTTAGATTTTTTTTTTCAAAAAAGAGTTTAAAAAATGATAACCCTTTATCTCTCCCCTCCTCTTTCCCCTCTCCTCCAGCAAATAAAGGAGTCTCTCCGTTTGCTGATGAGAGACAGTAAGCAAGGTGTATTCACGAAAGGCTGCCTTACATTCATATCCATTAGGAGAGACCAGTGTCTAGTGCATATTTTGAGTCAATATTTTTCAGCTTTAGGCTTTGGCCTTCTAGTGGTTTGAGTTTAAAATACAAAGTTGGGACATCTGAGCAAGCCTCCTTCTGAAATGTGGTGCACCATTGTGTCAGTCAGAAACAGCTTTCAGGGTCTCATCCTGCAAGGTTGTAAGCAGATCTTCCTAGAGGCTGAGCTCTCAATAGCTCCTGTGTAACAAACAGGCAGCTTTTGGGGTAAGCGAAGCAGGCGGTGGCCTAAGGCCCCCGAGCTGTAAGAGGGGCCCCATAGCAGCTGTCTGCTTCACTTAGCCCTGCGCTGGCGGGGCAGTGGGGAAGCAGAAGGTGGCAGACAAACAGGATCAGAAGCTTTGCCGCCTGTGTGCCAGACCGGCCTCTCTCCAGCTGGGGCAGAGCAGCGCTCCCCACCTACTCTGAGCCGGCCGCGCCTCCCGAGGGGGAGGGAGGAGAGCAGCCAGCGCAGCACTGTGGCTTGCCGGGAGTGGGGCCCCCTCGAGCAGTGCGCTTCAATGAATTTTGGCTACTTCCAGGCCTGTGGTGGCCTGGGGTGAAGCAGCCCAAACTCTTCGGAGCACGCCACTCCAGCGGGCCCCACTCCCGGCAAGCTGCAGCGCCACACTGGCCACTCTCCTCATTCCCCTGGGAAGGCGTGAACGGCTGGGAGTGGGCAGGGAGCGCTGCTCCACTGCTGCTGGAGAGAGGTCAGTCTGTCAGGCAGGCAGCAAAGCTTTTGGACCTGATGGTCCGCGGCCCCCCGCTCCTCCCTCCCCGTGGTATTTGGGGGGCAGCTAGGGCAGCAGTGGGGGCTCAGAGCGCTGGTGAAGGAGGCATTGGGGGCCCAAAGGGGGCCCCATAAAGGGCCTTTGCCTAGGGCTCCCAATTGCCTAAGGCCGCCTCTGGTAACAAATGGGATTCAAAGGTGCTCTGGAACACATAGGATGGATCCTTAAGTTCAGGGGTCTCAAACTCAAATCACCACGAGGGCCACATGGGGGCTAGTACAGGGCCGCATGAGGACAACTACGTTAGCCCAAGGGCAGCACCACTGAAACTTTTTCAAACAACGGTATTGCAAATGTCGGTAACAATCGTGTCATTGCGGGCTGCGGGAAATAGCTTTAGGGGCCACATGCAGCCCACAGGCCATGTGTTTGAGACCCCTGCTTAAATTTTTGCTTCCTCTAGACATTTAAGGGGAGGAGTGAACTATGCTAGTGTTTGAGGAATTTACAAGCTTATTGTTGAGTATTGTGATAGCCCCATAGTAACACATGGTGCTATACAAAGCATAGGGTAAAAAATGTTCCTGCCCCAAAGTGCTTAAAAAGATGCTCTTAATCCTCACTTTAAAAAAGAAGCAATAGCGTTGATTCACAAAAGGATTTAGGTGCCTAAATCGCAGCATCAGGCCCCACTGGCATTCACAAAACCCTTGCTCCAGTGCTGCCAAACCACATAGATGCCTAAACCAGTGGTTTTCAGCCAGTGTGCTGCACACTGGCATGCTGTGAAAACTGTCAAAGTATGCCGTGAAATTTTGTACAAAGGTAATGAAAATCAATGCAAGACAAACATTGTTTCATCTTAAACAATTTTCTATCCAATCAAAATTACAACTCATAAAACTTGTGAAAATTAATTATCAAATTAAAAGTGAGGTATTGGTCTTTCAGTTCTAAAACGTGAACATTTTAAACGCAGATGGTCGAAGGGTAAAATTGAGATAAAGTAAACTTTTTTCTGGTGTATTTGAATCATTAATGCAATTATCTTTCTTTAGCTTGTTATATGTACTATGTTGCAAACCTCTTTAGTAAGACTCTAACTATAGTAAATGTACGTAAATGTGACATTTATAAGCAATCAATTCAGCTGAAAAAAGTATGTGTGCCATGGAACTGTTTGTCTGATTTGAAGAGTGCAGTGTTACTGAAAAGGTTGGAAACTACTGGCCTAAACCACTCAGTCCCCGTACTTTTGCAATACAATTTCTCTAGGTCCTATATTTCTGCCTCTGGGTATGTACATCGCACCCCACAGTAGGGAATGATGGGCATTGCTCTGCTAACTTGTCTGTGGGGCCCCATTCCTGTCAAGTGTGCACAGAGCTCATTTACAAGAGTAGGCCCCTAGAGGTAAATTTACACAAAACAGCCTTTGTGGGAGGGAGGTTGACATGCACACTAGTAACTTTTCATCCAGTGATAGGGCATTCACCTGGGATGTTGGAGATTCCTGGCTCAGGTCCTTCCACCCCACCAGAGAGGGACAATGGATTTTAACAGGGGTCCATGAACTTGAAAGTGAATGCTCTAACCACTGGTCTCTGGGATAGTCTGTCCACAATGGAACAGTCACAGGAGAGACTGAGGAATCCCCACATCAGAATATCCCATACCCCAGTGGTTGAGATAGTTACCTAAGGTGGTTCACTCCTGTTCAAATCCCTACTCCCACTGTGGTCAACTAAGATCTTGAACTATGGGCTTCAAACATCCCAGATGAGGACCTTAATTCGTGGGCTGAAAGTTATGAAGAAACTCTAGGAATGCATAGCTGGCAACATCAGCCACAACTGGCAGGCTAGTTAAACAGGGCTAAATTCACAAAGAAACATTAGCATGAATACGATACTGAGTGTCCCAGTGGCATGGTTCTCCGTTCCTAGAAAATCACTGATATCTACAAAGCCTTGGAGTATGTCTGCACTGGAGCCCTAGATCAATTTAAGGAAGGTCAAGTTGACCTACAGACCCCCATGGCCACACTGGGCTTTTATTAAGTCGACTTAAGTGCTTCCTTAAGTCGACTTAATTATATCACCTCTTAAGGTCATCCGAACGCTTAAGTCAACCTTCTTCGAGTGATTGCTCCTGGCCATTCCATTGTAGGTGTACGCACACGCATGCACGGATAGCTGGAGACTTTTGCTTTAGAGCACCTGTAGGGTCAGCTGTGGCACCCTCTGGAGTGGTGCCGTCGCAGCTCCCTATATGAGGCACAGCTGACCCCCTGACCCCCCAGTTCCTTCTCACTGCCGTGGCGGTAGCTGAATGCAACTTGGCGGCCTTCAGCCAGTCCTTCAGTGCTATTATTAGAAGAGTACCTGTTCCAGTTTTAGATTTGCCACCGGCCTCCGGGTCGGGTCATGCCAGGTTTTAAAACTCGTGAAGCATGTCGCAAGCCACTGGCACTTGATGACCCGCACCATTCCTGTTTGAGGTGTTTGGGAGAGGCACACCTCAAAGATAAGTGTAAATTCTGTAAAAGCTTTAAGTTGCACAGTCAGAAGGGTAGAGAGTAAAGGCTGAAGCTTCTTTTGATGGAGGAAGCCCTTAGACCAGTTTCCAGAGCGAGTTCCCAGCATGACGCTGTCAGTCAGTAGTGCTCTGGCGGCACCAGGGCACCGAGAATCATCGAGCAGCCTGCCACACTGACCCTCGGGCACCAGCACCAGTGGCAGGGTCTGCAGCCTCAAGATCTTCGGCAGCACCGCTCCTCTCCAGCCTTGCAAAAGAGGAGGAGGTCAGACATAAGGAGCTCGCCAGTAAGGTTGAGCATTTCTAAAGGGCCACAGACTGAGGCGCAGCAGCCATTGGCACCGTCGGCACCAGCCCAGGTGGAGCGATGGGCTCCGGTACCTGTGCCATCCCTTACTCAAGAAATTTTAGGGGAAGATGTGCTGCTGGCTTCAACGCCCGAAACATTTGAGGCAGCACGTGACCTTATCAAACAGACGGTGCTGTCTGCCTCAGGCCCAGCTCCATCTCTGGCACCTGTGTTGGGGTCATCGAGAGGGAAGCCTCCGCTGGTGCATCCAGCTTCACCACACTCTCAGGCACCATCAGCGGTGCTGTCTTAGTCTCAGTCCCTGGTACTGTCCACCATAGTCGCAGTGGAGGGGGTACCCCAGTATCGTTCACCTCTAAGGTGAAGCTATCATCACTCTCCTGTGCCACCAAGAGTGCCTAGGAACTGAAACCTGCGACAGCATTGCAGGGCAGCATCCGGTACTGCACCACCATGGTCCCCTCGAAGTGGTCCTCCATTGAACTCGGATGAGGCTTACTCGGTGTCCAGAGCCAGTAGGCCCAGGAGCAAATGGTTGGCTCCATACCCCCTGCAGTGGCATCCTCAATGGCCTGTTCCTTCACAGGGGCCTTTCTGAACTCCTTGGGCTTTCCATCAGGAGCAAGGCCTCAGAATGAGCAGATGTCATTTGGTGGCAAACTCTCTCCTCCAACCCCCCTATGCGATTGGCATGCCCCCAGAGATGGGACCTTTCAGAACGGGAGTCCTCTGCAAGAGCCCAGGCTCCTACGGATCAAGACAGTTTAGACCAATCGGGGCAAACTAGAACCTGCAGCCAAACCCGTAGATCCATCCGTGGAATCATCGTCATCCCCTCGAGATGAGCTGGTTGTGAGGGCCAGGCCTGAGCCTATCCCAGATGATAGTAAAACACATCAAGATCTCCTGCACAGAGGTGCCCGGGAGAGTAGAACAGAAATATTTTGTGCCTTCAAAAGGCTATGAGCACTTCTACACACATCCGGCACCAGGATCTATTGTCGTAGCGGAGGCCAATGAGAGAGAGCGACAAGGCCATCAAGGGCTATCCCCTAAGTCTAAGGATGCAAAAAAGTTAGATTTGTTCAGAAGGAAAATCTACTCTACGGGATGCTTCAACTCTGCATTGCTAACCAGCAGGCAATTCTTAGCTGCTTTGCCTTTAATGCATGGTCCTCATTGGAGAGGTTCTCAGAAAAGTGGGAACAGAGCCCGAGGCCTGAGTTATCAGCTGCCATTAAGGAGGGCAAGATAGTTTCCAGAGCCCTGCTGCAATCAGTGTTAGACACTGCGGATGTGGTGGCCAGAGCCCCAGCCTCCGGAGTCACCATGCACCGCAGCTCATGGCTTCAAGCATCAGGTCTGCCCCAGGAGGTGCAGAATACCATCCAAGATCTCCCTTTCAAAGGCCCACAGTTGTTTTCACAATAGATGGACACCAGGCTCCAGACTCTGAAGGATGGCAGGTCCCTGCTTAAGTTCTAGGGCTACACACCCCGGTGCCCCAAAAGAGACCATTCAAGTCAGTACCGGTGCACAGGTCTTCCCTCCTCTCGCAAAATTATAATGCTAGCATGGCCGGAACAGCCAAAAAGGTCATCCTATTCCCGTTTCCCAAGGAGCTTCGCGCCAGTCTTCAAGCTCCAAGAAAGGTTTTTGAAGGTGGGCTCAAGGACGATGTACCATTATCTGCAGAACTGCACCCTCCATTCGCCAACAGACTATCCAGCTTTTATCCAGCTTGGTGCCAGATCACCTCCGACACATGGGTGTTGTGCACAGTGTCTAGGGATACTCCCTCCAGTTCTCTTTTCTCCCTTGCTGCCCTCCTCATTCTCTGGCCCCCTCCAGGGACCCTTCTCTCGATTACCTGTTGGAGCAGGCGGTGAAGGCCTTGATGGACAAAGGAGCTATAGAGGAGGTTCTGTGGGAGCTTTGGGGAAAAGGCTTTTATTTCTGCTATTTCTTGATCCCAGAAACAAAAGGGGATCTTCATCCCATCCTCGACCTCAGAGGTCTGAACCGTTATCTGCACAAGATACGCTTTCGTATGTTTTCCCTTTCTGCAATAATTCCCTCCCTGGATCCAGGAGACTGGTACACCACCCTCAATCTTCAGGACACTTATTTCCATATTTCGATAATTCCCAGACACAGGAGGTTCCTGCAATTTGTAGTGGGTGGCAGGCATCTCCAGTGCTCTGTCCTGCATTTCAGGCTGTCAGCTGCCCCTTGCATTTTCACAAAGTGCCTAGCAGTGGTAGCAGCGTTCCTCAGGCATTCCAAGATCCAGGTGTATCCCTACCTGGACGACTGGTTGGTGTGCGGCCGGTTGAAGGACGAAGTCACCCGTCACTTGAACGTGATACAGAGCACCTTCCAGTGCCTCGGTCTACTGGTCAACGTACAAAAGTCCACCCTCATTACGACTCAAAAGATAGAGTTTATAGGTGCCCTGTTGGACTCAAAACTGGCAAGAGCTTCCCTTCCACGCTCTCGGTTTGAGAGTATCAGGTCCCTCATGAGGGACTTCCAGAGGTTCCCGCTCACTTCAGTTCACTCGTGCCTGTGGCTGCTGGCGTTCATGGCAGCATGCACCCATGTGATGAGACACGCCTGCTTGAGGTTGCATCCGCTACAGATGTCACTGGCGTCGGTCTACCAACCAGCAAGAGATAATATTGATGGTATGGCCATGATCCCTATGGGTGTGTTAAGCTTTCTACGTGTGTCAGGGGATACCCTTTCAGCAACCCAAGCCCTTGAGGTTCTTGGGCATGGACGCATTGGACTTGGGGTGGGGGGTTCATCTTTGTCCCCTCGCAACCCAAAGCCTTTGGGGAGACAGCGAGTTGAGCCTGCATATCAACATGAAGGAGCTTCGGGTGGGCCGCCTGGCCTGCCAGGAGAGTTTCAGAGATCTGGGCATTGTTGGCCTCTCCACCCCATATGGTCTTCTTCAAAGACAAAGATCAACTGCATCATCGCCCAGCATTTGATCCTAAGGTGGTTTCGCAGTTTCACTGCAATCAGGAAATTGTTCTGCCGGTCTTTTATCCAAAGCTGCATGCCTAGGACAAAGAAAGAAAGTTCCACACTTTGGATGTTCACCGTGCTTTGGCCTTTTACACAGAGAGGACAAAATCCTTTAGAAAGACATCCCAGCTGTTTGTAGCAGTGGTGGATAGAATGAAAGAGGTGCCAGTCTCGGCTCAGCACCTCTCCTCCTGGATAGTTTCTTGTATTTGCAAATGTTATGCATTGGCTAAGATTGACCCGCTGGCAATCAGGGCCCTCTCTATGAGAGCTCAAGCCTCCTCTGCTGAATTCTTGAGCAGAGTACTGATTGTGGACATTTGTAAAGTGGCTACGTGGTCGTCTGCACACATGTTCAATCAGCCTTATGCAATTGATTGGAAGCTCAAGGTGACACTGCAGTAGGTAGAGCAGTTCTGCAGTCAGTGCACCTGTGATTCCGACCCACCACCATAGGTAAGACTAGCGAATCACCTACAATGAAATGGCCAGGAGCAATCACTTGAAGAAGAAGAAGAGGTTACCTACCTGTAACTGATGTTCTTCGAGATGTGTTGCTCCTGGACATTACACATCCCTCCCACCTCCCCACTGCAGAATAGGCATTAAGAAGGAACTGAGCAGGGGGCAGGTCAGCTATGCCTCATATAGAGAGCTGCGACGGCGCCACTCCAGGGGGTGCCACAGCTGACCCTACAGGTGCTTTAAAGGAAAAGTCTCCAGCTATCCGTGCACGTGTGCGCATACACCTACAGTGGAATGTCCAGGAGCAACACATCTTGAAGAACACCAGTTACAGGTATGTAACCTCTTCTTATTAAGTCAACTTAAGCCAGTGTAGAGGGGGAAGAGCCCTTAAGTTGACCTAATTGGCCTCCAGGCCTTGTCCCAGAGTTCCTGGCCACCAGGAAGGGTCAACCTAGCACCTGCTGGTTTGGAGGCAGGCGGTTGACAGGAGTTTTTGGTGTGGACTCTCTAAGTCACCTTAAGAAGGTCGACTTTAAGTCAACTAAAAGTTGACCTTGTCAAGTCGACTTAACAGAGCCTCAGGTGTAGACATACCCTTGGTGAGGAACCAAGACTTTCATTACAATGCATCTGTCTCCTCCTGAAAATGGGCTTCATGAAAGCCAGCATGGTACGCAGGTGCTCACCTAAGCTAGCCCAGTGATCTGCAACCTCTTCTTCGGCTGCCCGCTTGTGGCTCCAGGTCCCACCACTGGGGGACCTTGCAGGGGGACCCACTCCTGGTTCCAGGCTCCCCTCTGCCATCTGAAGATCTTGCGGCAAGCGCCCTAGCCCAGCTCCCTACATTCCTCTTTGGGGGCCCCACAGCCAGCCCAGCCCTTCCCGGAAGGAGGCTACACTCATTGCAGCTCTCAAAATACTTGGTTGTTGAAGTAATTGTAAAAAATTGCTCCTCTTATCTTTTGAGTTGCCAATCCCTGAGCTAGCCAATGAGAATTGCTGAGCTGAGGGTTTTGTGCCTCCCTGATCTCTTGCTAGAACTAAGTAGTTGCCTAACACCTAAAACAGGTTTTCAACTAAGGATCCCAAGCCCAAGGCAGCACCTCCCCGAAGACTGGATTTAGGCACTGTCTCTGAAAGAGGGGCAGGGCTTAGCACAAGCCCCTCAGCTTGGGCCCTTTCATTGGCTTTCTTAGGTTAGGCGCTGCCTAGCGTTCTGCTTCCATGAATTCCATTCTCAGGCACTTCTGTCCCCCCCCATACATGGTGTGGGCAGTCTTGGTGCCTCACCCCAGCTTTGTCCATTGCAGCCGTTTTCTAGGCACCTGAAAGTTCAGCACAGTGACAATTAGCATCATCCTGCCCACATGTCTTGGTGAAGCTAGCTCTGTCATGCTAGCCTGTTACTGTATATACTCATGTATAAGCCAAGAATTTTCTTCCTTGAAATCCCCTTTGAAAAAGGCACTCAGCTTATATACAGGTATATATGGCAGTTGGGAATTTTGGAATTGCCCCAGCATGTGGCATGGCTGTGGGAGTGGCCAGGTAAATGGTCTGTGGATGGGATGGGGTTGGCGGGGGGGGGGGAGCAAGGGGAGGGAGGGGAGGGGAGCAACTCAGGCCAGCACAGGAAGTTGGCAGCAGAGTGCAGGAAGTTAAAGAAGGGGCCGGGGACTTGGCAGAAGCCAGCAGCTGAGTGGGGGGCTTAGGGAAGAGTCTGGGGCAGAGCAGGGAGCTGGCAGCAGGGTGCGGGAGTTAAAGAATGAGCTGGGGACTCGGCAGAAGCCGGTGCTGGGGGGTTACTTAGGGAAGAGCCCGGGGTAGTAAGAAGAGGGAGAGTGGGCAGGAAGGGGCCAGGAGCACGGAAGGGTAGTGGGGGAGGAGAGACGGGACAGTGAGGAGTTGGACTGGAGGGAGAGAAGGGACTATGATAGAGACGAGGTTGGAGGGTATGGAGAAGCCAGAGACCAGAAAAGGCAGCATCAGCAGCTTCCCCAGGACTTGAAATTGGGTTGGGGGCGTGTTGGGGTGCTCACTAAATTGGTATAACACTGTTACTAGCTGACAACTGGGAGGTGTTGGGAAATTTGGTGGGTGGGGGAGAGGGGGTGGGTTAGGGAAATCCCTGGACAGCATGAGGAGAAGGAGCAAGGATGGCGGCAGAAGTGAGGGAATGGGGGAAAAGAATGGACGGTGAGGAGAGGAGAGATAGGGAGCAGAGCAGGGAATAGCGAAAGGTGTGGAAAAGAGATGGAAAAGGGCTAGTGAGTGGGTGGGGATGAGGGGCAGAGAAGGGACGGGTGGGGTGCGTGGACGGGACAGAGACAAGAGAAGGAATAGTGACAGGAGGGGAGAAGACACAGAGGAGATAGCAGGGGATATGGGGACACATAGGGAATAGCAAGGGGGATGGGGCAAGGTGAGGAGAAAGTGAAGAAGGACCAGTGACGAGAGGGGAATGGGGCATAGCAGGGATGGGGTGCAGAGAAGAGCTAGTGAAGGGAGTGATAGGGAAGAAGGTTCATTGGGATCAGGCTGTGCTGAAAGGGGCAGAGCCCCCTTCCCCCCCCCCCAGATAATGCCCTTTTTTGAGTATTGCCCTTGAGGTTTGAGACTTCTGCAGCCTACACTTACTTGTTGAAAGCCTTTCACTGTCCTTCTTATCCTTATAGTTGAAGGATAAGATGCAGCAGATTTTGAACCTCGGCTTATATATGGGTTGTGCGTTTGTTTCTTTGTTTGTTTTCCTCCCCCTTCACCCCCCCAGCTTTCTGGGGTTATAACCAAGGGTCAACTTATACCCAGATAGGTTTATACAGAAGTATATACAGTAACTGCAGCTGATGTTCCCTTCTCTGCATATCCACAATTCCTTCTGCACTGACTTGGGATCACAGGTTGCACAGTGAAGGAAGAGCAGTGTGGGGTTCTACTTATTGTATAGCTTGAAGGATGAAGGCTTTTCTAATCCTATGAAACAATCTCATAATTCTCTTCCCCATGTCCTCCGATGAGAGCAGTTGCTAGCTTCACTTAAAACCCCTGGTCTTGACTCTTATCAGGTAGCAAAAGCATCCAACTATTGGGCATAAAGTAGGAAGTAAGGAGGGTGTGGGTTAGAGTGGGATAAGCATTTAAAATTTCATTTTTCCCCTTTAAAATGACATTGTTAGGATATAAAATAATACAGATGTTAAATATTATCTTCTTTTATAATAACATGGAAGCCTGGTATAATTTTTTTTTTTAACTTTTCACTTCCTGTGCTATGTGTTGACTAATAAATTTCACTCACTTTGGACATTGAAACAATAGTGGTCTGTTTATTTTAGTGGGTAGCCATTTGATTTGCTGATGCTTGCAGTAGCACAACAGGATATCTTGACACACACACAGATACATCTGTGCTGTTCTCACTGCTGTTTAAAAGAGATTCATGAAAGTCTTCATTTCAATATCTTTTCATGCATTTGGGACCTAAACTTTTCATTTTTTGCAAGGGGCCTGTCAGACTGGTATCATCATTTCTTTGGAAGAAGTCATTAATGATGCTTTTCCCAAGAAAATCAAAAGAATTTTTAAGATAGTATTGTTATTTTGATTAGTTAAAATATGAGTAATTTAAAATTGTGTAAAATACTTCTTTTGGGGTCCAATGTAAGTAAATGTTGCAGGCAGAGTTGCTGACAAACAGAAAAAACTTCTTCTAGAAAAAAAATAACTCACTGAAACAGTTTTACAAGGAATATGCCATCACAGAGTGAGCTGTTCCTCTCTTTATTCTGCTGAGGACCTCTAACAATAAATCCATTTCCTCCGCCTACTTCCTTCCAAAGTTCCAGCAACCAGAGGAAATAGGAGCATCCCTTCCATCACACTAATCAGGGGTATTTCCACAATACTGATCAGTGTGATGGTGCCACCATAAAAGATGCTATAGGGAAAGTTTCTGCTTACAAGGGATAGACTTAGTATCCAGTTTCACCCTCGGCCTCACAGTGACTTCAAGGCATAGTTTGCTGTTTATCCAGTTGCACCTGCAACTTATTTTGCTGGTGAAAAAATGGAAGTAATTAAAAAAAAACTCACTCTTTTATTTGGAGGATTCGTTTTGTAGCTTCTCATATGGACATCTCTGTGTCTTCTTCCATGCTGTACCCCATATCTGTATCAGGGAAGAATCCCTGGATTCATGCAAAAAGCTCTACTTTCTCCATAGTCAGATTCCTCCTGAAGAGCTCACTCACTGTCAGGATGCTTGTAGGAAACTTGCTGACTTAATGGGAATGTCTACACTGAAAAGTTTTTTTCAAAATAAGGAGGCTTATTTTGAAAAAAACCTTTTTAACCTGTCCATGCAAGCATTTTGGTATTTTGAAATAATAAAGCACTATTTTGAAATAACCAAACCTGCATTTGTTTCAAAAGAGCAATTCTTTTAAAATAGCAGAATTGACTTTTTCCAAAATAATGGCCCTGTACTTTTCACTGCCTTCCCCTGTTTTGAAAAAGAGAGTCTAGCAAAGACTCTCTATTTTGAAAGAACTCCTGCCTTATTTCAAAATAGAGAGTCTTCACTAGACTCCTATTTTGAAATAATACATTTGAAATAATGCTGTTTTGAAATAGTCATTCTGAGATAACTATTTTGAAGTAACTTGGACAGTGTAGATATAGCCAAAGACAAATATGAGAAGTAATTTGAGAAGTTTCTGTGTCCTAAAAATATACCTACCATTATACCCTTAGTTCATTAGTCTCTTTATTGTGGTTGTGAGCTTCTCAGAGCAGAGATCATGTTTTCATCCTTGTTTAGCAAGTGTCTTGCATATCATCGGTACTACCAGAAATAAGTAATAACTAGTAGATACCAGCTGGTTCTGTGCTGTCAATAGTCCTTCTCTGTTGTTTTCAACTTCCCTCTCCATTAACTCACACGTCCAAGCTATATCCAGTTCCTGCTGCTTTCCTGATAGGATGTCTCTCTTTCCATCTCTACAGCTGGATCTCATCTCCAGGTCCATGTTATATTCTGCTTAACTAAAGCAACATCTTCTTCTTTATGCTACAAATGCATATGTTGCCCCCTTTCAGTATAAACAAGTCACTAAACTCATTTTCCTGTGCCTTAGTTTGATCATTAAAACAAACAAAGAATCCTGTAGCACTTAAAGACTAACGAATAAGTGCCACAGGACTAGACTAACACAGCTGCCCCTTTGGAACTCTGTTTGATCATGTTACTCTTCCCTTTCCGGGGAGTAACCATGTTAGTCTATTACAGAAAAACAAACAAGAAGTCTTGTGGCACTAACGGATTTATTTATCACATACGCTTTTGTAAGTGTAATCCCACATCATCAGGTGTATGAATTGGAAACTGCAGTATGTTAGGTATCTATACATGCAGAGAGGGCTGAATCACAAGGTAGCTTTTTAGCAAATAGAACAAATGCTTTTGGTTGAAACAGTGTCCGTATCACCTTTAAAGAACAGTAGACAAGAACGTGTTGATGTTAAATGAGGACAAATTACCTGTTACAATGAAACAAACAAGGAGTCCTGTAGCACTGTTAAAGACTAGCATATTTATTTATCGCATAAGCTTTTGTGGGCACAATCTCACTTTATCAGATGCATGAAATGGAAAATGTAGCATGCTAGCTGTAAATATACACACAGAAGGGTGTGTCAGAATGTCAATTCAAATAGTTCCAGGGATATCACTCTGTATGACCTTGTGACTCACTTTTCTCTATGTTTGTATTTACAGCTAGCATGCTACATTTCCCATTTCATGCATCTGATGAAGTGGGATTAGACCCAGGAAAGCTCATGCAATGAAGAAATTGGTTAGTCTTTAGAAGTGCCACAGAACTC
Organism: Podocnemis expansa; assembly: GCA_007922195.1. NCBI lineage: Eukaryota > Metazoa > Chordata > Testudines > Podocnemididae > Podocnemis > Podocnemis expansa. The sequence continues at coordinate 14,162,834 of ML682005.1, forward strand.
CTTGTTTGTTTTTACACCTTCCCATTGACTCTCTCCATTGACTCCTCACCCAGTAATGCATGAAATTTAAGCTTCTGGTAATCACCTTCAGAGTTTCTCATAACTCCGCTCCTCATGGGAATTTTTGGACTTGGCGAAGTACGGACAGTCAACAAGATTTGGGGGCCAGTCCTGCAAGCACTAAAAACATCCTGCAGAGTTGTGAGCATCCTTGAGGTCCTTCCCCATGGAAGGTATGTGAAGGCAAAGGTGACTGTACATTTCTTGACAGAGGGAGCTCAGCACCTTGCAGGGATGAGACTTCTATTTGTTCTTGTTCCATTAGCTGTACCCATCTTTGCAAACCTTCCAATCCGTGTTCCGCTGCTAAACTCAACTTCCCTGAGCTGTCTTTAGCCAGCTGCATCCTTGTGCCTTTTTGCAAGATGTATACCCAGAATCCTTTGTTCTGTGTGAGCTGGCAGTTCACTGAAAGAGTGTATATCATCATATATTACAAGGCCAGAAAGGGCCATTGTGATGATCTAGTCTGACCTGAATAACGCAGGTCGTTGACCTTCCCCCAAAATATTTTTAGAGCATATCTTTTAGTAACCCAGTATTAAATTAGTTGCTCATTAGTTTTTTCACTAAATTGTTTGTTTCAGGAGCCTGATAAGCTGATTATGAAATTATTCTCCAAGTGGAAGCATTTGATCATGATGTGTTCTGTTTGCTGTAACGTGCCAAACCAAAACAAAAAGAAAAACCAAGTCAATTCAATACTTTCAGTTCATCTAGGCAGTGGAGATGAAACCATGTTGAAACTGCCAAGCTGGGACTGAGGAACTGTGATTTGGCTGTCTCATTTACCAATGGTAAAGATAACAGTGAAAAGATCCATCCAGCTCCTCCATTCCATGCGAAAATCCAGACACCGAGCAAATAAGTTTTGCTCACTTTGGTGACACATTCTATAAATAAATAGATAGATATGTGGACATACAGTAGATGTGTTTTACTGCCAGAGTGGAATTTCACAAGCCTGCCAGGGGACCTTTTTGTAATGTGTGTAATGTACTGCTACCGTGCTTTAGCAAGGAAAAGTGTCACTGCTGGGCTTTATATTTATCAGACTCTTTTTTTGAAACATCAATTAATGCAAATAAGTGTAGTGGAGCAGATTTTGTTTTTATTTATATTTGGGGGAGAACAGTGAGGGAACCTGGGGGGTGGGGGGGAATCATTGTTTAAAATAAAACTCAAAGCAATTAAACAACATTGGGGAAAATTTTCAAGCAGTTTAACATCCAACTCCCACTGAAAATCAGTGGGAGTTAGGTGCCCAGCTGCATTTTGTGTCTTTGAAAATCTTGCTATTTTTTAAAATTTATTTCCTAATTTGTACTGCAAGTGACACAAAACAAAGGGCCAGATTATCAGTTATCAACAGTGCTTTATCAGAACCACTTATTCACCCGTTCTCACTCGCTTGCTCACTCACTCACTTTCTCATATACACATACATACCCGTAGTTGTAAATGGACTCTTATCTCATAAGTTCCAAAGGGGCAGCCATGTTAATCTAGTCCAGAAAAAAATAAACCAGTGAGTCCTGTGGCACTTAGACTAACAAATCTGTTAGTCTAAGTGCCACAGGACTTCTTGTTTCACTTATCTCCTAGCATTGATTAGTTTTGTTCTGCTAGGATGAGAGGGGATGGGGATATTTGCAAATCTTGACAGTGCAAAAGTGTCCCTTTAATGTGAAATTTTCATGAATAGAGGGGTAAAAAGTTAACTCTTATTTTGCAGGCAGTTCTGATATGGTCAGAGAACAGCATGCGAGCTAGTGTAACAGAGAATGTATAATGTAATATTTTACGATCACAGTAAGTTAAGGACAAAATGATGATTTTAACTTGGAATTTTCATGCTGTCACAACTTCTAGGTCAGACCTTTGGTTTGGTTTCTTATTTTACAAGCATGCTAAGTAAGATTGTGGCTGCTGTAGCTCACTCTCAGGCCTTCTGTACATGGGCTCTGGAATTCCAAAGCAGTTGAAGAGAGATCAGTAAGCTATGTTAAAAAAAGCTTGGTATCTCCCTTCAACCTTCCTAATACCTACTTATTGCAGTGTCTCCACGGTGCTGAGCTGAAGGGAAATGACCTGTCTTTGACTTAGCACTGCTCTTCATCTGACAAAGTGGTTTGGAGCCCACAAAAGCTTATGCCTGAAGAAATTTGTTAATCTTTAAGGTACCACAGTACTCTCATTGTTTCTTCTTGAAGAGGTGGTTTTAATGCATTGACTTCCAGATCGATTGAGCAAGCCTTCACTGACCACTTAGTCAGTCCAGAAAGATCAAACTGATGGTGGTGAATTTGGCCAACATCAGTGTAGGCTTGGCCTCAGGCTTTTTTCTTTCACATGTACATGTGGTTCTTGTTCTACTGAATATATTTAATGATTGGGAGGAGACGGGTTGGTGGAAAAATACCCAGTCCAGATCTCAGATGTTAGATTCTACCTCTGTCTCTTTGTCTCTCTAAAAGGTGTTCTTTGTGGTCTAACATATTTATTTATCGCATGAGCTTTTGTGGGTGAAAATCCCACTTTCCCAGATGCTTTGCAGTTGTGGATAACTTAAGCTTACCCATCTTCAAAGCTCTGATGAAGTGGGATTTCCTCCTATGAAAGCTCATGCAATAAATCTGTTAATCTTTAAAAGTGCTAACCAGACTCCGTGTTTGGTTTGCTGGACTAGACTACCACGGCTACCCCTTTGAAACTTTGTGATCTGTTATATTTCAGCACTGAATGCTGCCTTTTGGTGGTTAGTTGAAGTGTTGGGGCCAGGACATCTTTCTTCCATACTACTACCTTTTTATTTTAACGTTTGGCACTTCATTTTCTCCTCCTTATCATGAGTCCAGCAACAAAACCTTTTCTTTGCTATTTTTGAAATATTACAGGGTTAACATCAGACAAGTTCCAAAGGAGCAGCCATGTTAGTCTAGTAAAGCAAAAAAAGCTGGCACTTAAAGCCTAACAGATTTATTTATCAAATGAGATTTTGTGAGAGAAGATCCCACGTGGTCAGATGCTTTGAAGAGGGGGATCTTACAGGACTGGATGAGAATAAATGCAAGGAAGTGTAAGACATGGGATCAGGTCATACTGCAACAGCAAATCAAAGCATTTGTAAGGATTCAAACTCTAGGGAACAGCACACAGAGGAAGGGTGAAGTCAAATTACCTGTCATAATGTGAAAAGAATCCATAGTCATGATTCAGCCCTGCTTTCACATAATCTACATATTATTTGAATTTTGGCTGTTTCTCTTTGAAGTCTTGATGTCCCATTGATTTTTTTGAGGACCATCATTAACAAATCATCAGTGGTGTGATTAGGAGGATGGAAGTGCTCAGCAGCTGTTTTTATTTTTTGTGCTGTGATTTCTGATGTCAGTTTTGTGTGCATTTATTCTTCTGTGTAGGGACTGTCCTGTTTGTCCAATATGTAAGGCGTGGGGGCATTTCCGGCACATGATGACATAAATCACATTAGTGGATGAGCAGGTGAAGGACCCTTTGATGGAGTAGCTGGCTTGATTAGGTCCTACAATGGTGTCTTTAGTGCAAATAATTGGGCAAAGTTGACAGTGTGGTTTGTTGCAGGGACATGTGCCTGCTTTAATATTTCTGTTGTTAGGTCTGTAGCTGCTGGTGAGTATCTGTTTAAGGTTCGAGGATTGTCTGTAGGCGAGGAGAGGTCTGTCTCCCAAGGCTAGAGAGAGTGAAGGGTCATCTTTTAAACTAGGCTGTAGGTCCTTAATGATCTGTTGTAGAGGTCTGACTTGAGGGTTGTATGTCATAGCCAGTGCCATCCTATTGTGTTCTTTTTTGGGCCTTTCCTGTAGTGGTTGACTTCAGGGTACCTGTCTAGCTCTGTCAATCTGTTTCTTTACTTCTCCAGGTGGGTACTATAGTTTTAAGAAAGCTTGATAGAGACCCTGAAGATGTCTGTCTCTGTCTGAGAGATCAGGGCAAATGCAGTTTTATCTTAGAGCTTGGCTGTAGACAGTGGATCGTGTGGTATATTTAGGATGGATGTAGAACTAACTCTTTTCTTCATAGACGGGTATCACAAAGCGTGCTGGTTCTGAGAGGTCTAATTAATAAGGAGTGTAGCAAGTTGTGTTGGCTTCTTGCTCTCCTTACCACCTTTTGTTTTTACTTTCTTAATGCCCCAGTTTTTCAGAAAATGACTAGACCTCCTTGACCTCACTTCTGTTCAAACCATCCTTTGTATTAAATCCCTCTGCTTGCCTCTAGGTTTAACAAGCTACAAGTTTCTGCATGTGGGAGGTGAAGGAGGCAAGTAGGGGGACTCAGAGATGAGTTCTAGCAACTTTACAACTAGAGTACTTGGTTTTGCTTCTTTGCTGTAGAGATTCTGACAAGTAACCATAGTATGATTAGAGCTGCCACAAAGTACATAACTTGCAAACTTCAGGTTTTCAGCTGGAGATTCTTAGGTAGTTTTAATCGTTGTAAGAGCTTTGCAGCTATGGCCCCAAGGCTTTCAGAATAAAAAAAATCACAATGATTTAAATATATGTGTTGTTAAATATTGTTGCTAAAAACCTGGGGTTTCTTGATATTATGAAATGTATTTCTTAACAAAAATAAAATCATCTGAAAACGGGTCCTTGTTAAATAATCAGAATATATGACATTTACATTTTTAAAGAGTAGCTTAAATGAACTTGTGCAGATCTTAAACAAATTTGTCATAAAGTAGAGAAACTAAAAATCTGTTATGCACAAAGTGTAATTTTGTAATTCTGCATTATAGCCTTAGAAATATTTTATCAGGCTATTTTTGTTTTATTGTGCTTTGGTCTTTAACAAGAGGGAACATTAGGAATTACTGTATAACTTTTATTATTGGCTTCTGCTTCTTGATAAAATTTTTAAAAATGAGTTTCCAAAAACCTCACTTGTATATCTTCTCTCTCCTGCTCTTACAGTTTGGCAGCATTATTTCCAGCTGAATAAAATCTTATCATTTCCCCTCTCTGTCCACTAAGTTTTGATGATTTGGTACAAAGGTATACTTATCGTAACACTGTTACGATAACTAGTACATTTGTGTTTCTGCTGTGATGGGAGTACTGTTGTAGTGAGACTCATCCACTGGTGCTGCTTCTTTTCAGCAGTGTTAATTATACTTTAGACTCATGTAGGGTGCATATGGAAACACAAAAATAAGTGATCAGGGACTAGAACAGTTTTGTTTTCATTTGTTGTGACAATGGCGCATCTACTATGAAACACACACACAGAGAGGCTAACGTACCTTATCTGTAATGAGGTCATGTCCCATGATGTGTATTAAACACACTAACTAGTCCCCTGCTTATCCAAAACCTCATTTATCTGAATTAATTTTGTGTCCCCCATTTCATTCAGCTAAACAAGGTTTCAGTGTTTCCAACTCACAGTTTTATCATGAGTCTCATGATATGTAGTGTTTTGCTTAAAGCCTAATACAAGGGGTGATATGAATACATGAGAATCTCAGCTTTCATTTCAAAATTTTTAAAAAATGAATTTAAAAAAAAAAAGCAGGTGGGGAAATGCTGGGAAGCCCAAGACTTAAAGGTGACAAATCCACAAGGCAAAAGAATTCAAAGTGAATTATTGTTTTTAAAGCTCTTTATTTTAAACCAATCTCATGGTTTGGGGGGCCCAACTCATGATTTTGGGGTGCTTAGTGTTGACAGTGCTGATTTCACTACAATGCGCATGTTCATGTATGTATCCAGAATGGTGGCAGGCTACGAATGGGTAATATAGGATCTCCGCTTCCACCCCCTCCCTCTGTGTACATGCATGGGTGGAGAAGCATCCATTTGTCTCCAGCCCCGTGTTATGCCTTTGGATAGTTAAGTGGAGATAATGTGTTCATTACAAGCCTCCCGACTTCAGGAGGTGCTGAATCACAGTAGTTGTGCAGTTGGGTTACTGGCATTTGATGTGGTTTATATGAGTCTTCCCCCACAATTGCTAATGCATGCCTTCGTTAAAATAGAGCTAAATCCTACAGGGAGCACCAGATGCTGTCCACTACTGTGTCCTCTGTAAAAGGACTTCAGCCATCTGGGGAATGATTTCTCATGCCTGGTCAAGAGGAAGTGCTGTGCAGTGCACTTTGCTGCTGTCCTGATCAGAAGCAAATATGCTCCTACCTGCTGCCAGTTAGCACTTGGCTGCCGACTGCAGCATACTCACTAGCTAGCTTGGGAGTTAGCTGTGCACTAGGGAATGTGGTTCAAGGGCCATTGAATTAACTGTCTGTCCCTCCTTCTACTACTCCTGACTGCTGTGGAGAGACCCTGTCCTGCCGCTTCCACGGGGAGAAGAGTTTCCCAAGACTGTCTCTACCCCCTTGTGCAGCAGAGGATGGAATTTAGTTCCTATCCACTAATGTTTCGGGCTAATACCTACACATGGCTGGCAGGCCAAACAAAGGATTGAATGTAGAAAGGAGAGTGGGACGCCATGCAGAATTCTCAGGTTTGGGAACAGCCTTGGCTCTTCCCCTCAGCTCTCTCCCAGAGGTGATGATATAGTTGGTGTCTGGCATAGTGAGGGTGGGAGCATAAGCCAAATGCATGGCTCTGTGAACATCACTGGCTAGATGATTGCATAGTGTGAGCAGGGGGCTGCAATGGCAGCAGCCCCTGAAAAGGGAGGGCTGAGTAATATTTTTCAGTGAGAGGATGGTGTATTTGCGAGATGGCAGTGCAGAGAAGAAAAATGGTGCCCAATTATTTAAAAAAAAAAGAAAAAAAAGTCTCTTTACCCCACGAGTGGTTTTGATTCCTCTTATCCTTTTTTGCTCTTTTTTTCACTCCTCCTTATTTAAATTAACAAGAAAAAGAAAAAAATCAGTGGACTTTTTAAAAAATATCTGAGCCAACAAATGCAGTCTCGTTAGTTAGTTATTTATTAGAATATTTCTCTGTAAAAATTTAATGCCATATAGTGGTCAGTAAACTCTCTTGCTGTTCAGTCATGTACTTCATATCACATTTCAGATTTCCTCAGAGCATTAGAAGTGTTATTTGGTTTTGGAGCTGTTTTAATCACCATGCCGGAGTTTAATGCCATGCCACAGTTTTCTCTAGCTCTAGAAGTTTTACCCATTAGAAGGGGATGTACGTTGGCCTGAAAGACCGTACATTTATTTTTCTCATAACTGTGATGTATTTTTTTCCTTTGCTAATATATTTTGATGCCTTATAGTTGTAACCTGCTGTTCTCTTTAATTGCTTATTGTTATTAATTATGTAGCGGTAACGTTGTTGGCTGCTTGAGCCATTTGGCTGTAAAAAATGCATTTGTCATTATTGCCTTGGAACTGCAGTAAATTGCCAGAGCTCTGTCTGGAGATGAATGCTTTTGAGCATTTCTCCAATAAAATTTGAACGTGGATCAAATTAAGATTTTCTTTTGCCTCTTCCCACTTCCAACCTTCCCTGTCTCCACTTTTCTTCATTCTCTACCTCTTCTCCTCCCTGAACTTTTCTTGTCACCTCTATCCAATCTCTTCCTTCCAGTGGGCTTATTTTCCTTCTTCTCATCTATTGACTTTCTTCTATCTTCCCTACTCCTTTTTCCTGGTTCCTTGCCCCCCTGCCCCCACCTCTTCCCTGTCTCCTCCTATCTCTGATATTTCCTCCCTCTTCCCTGATCTTTACCTGTCTTTTCCTCTCTGCGATTTTTTGTGTTCCTCCTCCTCTACGCTTTTTTGACCCTTCCATTTCTGCTTTCTGTTTCACTCTGCCTTTTCAGAGCTCATTGGATATTTCTTAAACTACACTTCTCAGTGGGCAGACTGTTAGGAAATGATGATTTTGCTCTGAAGAAGGGCTATATAGCTTGCGTCCTAAATAAATATATATTTAAAAATCAGTAAGCATCACACCAGAAATTCATAGAAACCACAAACACAGTGTATTGCGTATAACATAAGAAGAAGCTCGTCAGCCCTGATTCTTGACTTTTTGAGAATCTGGGAAAGTCTTCAGTCCCCTTTAGTTTGTTTGGGGAAAGTTCTGCTGTCTGGTGTGAATCCACATAACCAAGAGAGTAACAAAACGTTGACACTAGTGTAAGTGAAAACAGACTCTAACCCTTTTTTGTCATGTGAACCTAAAGCTGCCTACTTCACTATAAAGGAATCAAATACAGAAATAGGTGAAAGTTAAATCAAGCTGAAATTAAACTTCACACTTTCCTAAACAAAAAAATAACAACTAAATTAGCCTTAAAAATACAAAGGATACATAGCATTCGGTGGAACTATATCACTTTAATAATTTGAAAAAGAAAAATTTTTCAAACATGGAGGTTCTGAAAAGAATCTAGTTAAAAAGTTCAGGGCCCATGTAAGTTAAGCACCACTCTGGGAGCCTTAAGTGCCTCTTCCACTTTTTCTTTCCTTATTTCTGGAGGGGAGTGGATGGGGGTGGGGGAGGCAGGAGGTTGGCACATCCCTAACTGAACTGAAGTTCTGAATCAATATTCAGACTTCAGAAGGTCCTTTCCATATGTAACAAGAAGTCAGTAAGCAGTGGTTCTCATATTGCATTCAGCTTTGAAAAAATATGTCAACAGCGCTTGGCTTTTCATATAATTAAATAGCAGGAACAGTAATATTTTTCATTCCAGGTCTCTGTAATGTTCAGAAACGCAAAGAAGTCTCTCTCTTTTTTCCTTTCTCTTTTTTTTTTTTTTTTCCGTTAAGAGGAAGCAGACCATTCTTTGCGTTTTGAATAAATGGCATTTCAGCATCTAGCAGTTTTCTCCTCCAGACAACTGGTGGCTTTGTGCCAAAAAGAGAAGGCCCTGACCCTTGCTATACCCTCAGAACAAAAAATACCAGATAAGAGTTGTGTGCAGTACATAGCTCATGCTGCTGGTCCACTGCTGTGTGGAATTAGTATAGACTATTGGACTGTATCAGTGCTAGAAGATACTTTTCCTTTAGACCTAACTTTACAACAGGTTGCATTTTGAATATGCTGCACGAAACATCCTCTTTGAATTTTACCAGTTTGTGAGTTTTTTGTGCCGTACTCAAAGGTAGATATACCTGCACTTCCACCAGTTCCAGAACTCCCATATGGGTGGGCATTACTATTAGGTATTTAACATCAATAACAGAGAGAGCTACCTCTCCAAGCTGAAAGCATTGAATAACAACTACAAAAATTATATCCAGCACAGCAAGGAAAAAAGATTGCATTTAAAATGAATGCACAATACTAAAAACCAAAAGCTTTTGACTTATACTACTCTGTGCCTAATTCTTCTGAATACAAATGTGACATTTTTATTAGTTTTTTTTCCCTGTGGTTTGATTAAATTGTTAATAAGTACTTTGCCCAGGCAGTCTCTGAACATTTCAAATTATAATTTTATTTTACTATAGAAGGGTTGATACAAGAAACTTTTTTTTTTCCCAGGGAGAAAAATGGCCTCAGCACAGAATTAAGAGCAAAGAATTGCAAAATTGTAATCTTGACTGACATTGATTGTGTAGTGGCCTTGTACAAATTGTCTAGGGCCTGATCCTTCTCAGCTAAATTTAGTGAGAGATTTTCAGTTGTTTTCAGAGGGAGAAGGATTAATCACTTAGCAGGACTGTGCCTCAGTTTTAAAGGGCCTGACTTTACAAATTTCTGAGTTATTTATTCACATGATCTGTCTTATGTAAGCCAAGAAGACCACTCACCTGAGTTACTTACTCAGATTTGAAGAATCAGTCTTTGAATTTTTAATTAATGCTCATAGAGCACTTTGAAGAAGTAGTGCTGAGCTGAAAGTGTATTTGAACAATTCATACTGCTACAAATAACTCAGATGCCAGCTTTTTCGTACTGGTGATTTTATTTTCTCCTAATAACAGGGAGAAAACATTATGAGAATTATTAGCAGACTATGCCATATCACATGGGGCTTCAAAGCAATGATGTAGTTTAACCTTCTGATGTGTATGCAATGCAGTACAGATTTCAAAAAAACCACCAGAACTAAATACCTTTTTCCGCTGCAGACAGGGGTTAACAAATTATTTGCAGCCCAGAAATTGGTGACTAGTTCTGTTCCTGAATTCTTGAACTCTCTCCTTGTAGCCAGATGCCTAGATGACCTTGTGGGGTCCCTTCCAACCCCTATGATTCTATGAAAGGATATTTGCTGCATTTAAATCTGCCTTACTTGAGGTAAAAATAAGTTGTTGTGAAGTTTGACCTATTATATATGGAATGAATTTTTTTATTATTATAATTTTAACCAACCTGACTGATTAGGCATTTTTGGGTTTAATCAATGTACAATGCTGACGGCACTTGTAGTGAGAAGAGTTCCCTTATAAGCAGACAAAGTGAGTGCAACCAAGCAAAAAAGTGAACAGTTGGTGAAGTGAAATGCATCCCTTGCTTCAGACAGAAATACAGTGAAGTGAGAGATGCAACAGACTGGCTTTCCCTTAAGCAGAGTTAATTTCAAAATCTGGCCCTGGAGAGATGAACTTTTTCTTTAATTGAGGAGATGGATTCTAGTGCTTTGTTTCTCTATCAATCAGCACCCATCTTCTAGTGGCTGTTTCTCAGAGATACATTAACAATGCTATACAAAAAGCTGCAGTGTTCCTTAGCCACAGAAGAGGCCATATTGCGCAGCATCTCTGGGAGCACTATAGAGGTGAGGCCTAAGTGCCCCAGTTCCACCATTTTACAGAATACACTGTGCATGCTCTTTCCTCTCCTGTACTGGAAAAATTCCAATAGCCAACATACATAGAAGGGGCCACAGTCCTAGCCCGATCTTGCCTTGGCTGTCTTCACCTCATTTGGGCAGGCTGTGATTGCTAGTGACATCTGGATGACACAACTACTGGTAGGATTTTTCATGGCAGCCAAGCATGGATGTAAGATGGGGAAGGCTCCTTTAATCTTTATCCTTCAACTCCCATATACGTACCAATCTGCTCATGAGAGGGCATAATCTTGCCCTTAACTTTCTCTTTTTAATTTGAAAAAGGAGGGGGAAATGTCATCCAAGGTGGAACCATGCATGTCAGGTTTCCACCAAGAACAAATTTTTATGACTAAAGTTACAGACTCATTCAAAATTGGATTAAGAAGAAATGTCAGCACTAACAGCCCTATCTTCAGTGGTGTTAGTGCATGACACTTTTACATTATGAAGAAGAAAGGGGTGAGAACGACGTAATGTCCTTTCTTCCTTCAATCCAACATGAGAAAGAATGTCAACTTCCCCGATTATTACAGGACAGGGGCATCCCTGGCGCCAGGCTTACAGGGCTCAAATCCTGAGTCCTGGTGCCAGAGCCCCGGGTCTGCTGCAGCGGTGGCTCGCTTACAGCACGTGAGCCCCGGGTCTTTTTCTGGGCCAAAGGCACTCCTGTTACATGACACTCCTCATAGTAATTCTGTCCCTTATTCAGTCCCTGTGATCTTAGCCAAGCAGAACAGGATGGATCTTCATTTAGACTTTTTTACCAGTCTTTTTTCAGTGATAGTTCTTTTAGTGCTGTAAACATTTCCTCTCAGTGAATTCCAGCTGTATCCTTTGGCTTTAGTACATCTATTTCTTTATCACTCCTGTGCTTTTCAAAGTTAACACCTTGGTGGATTGTGGTTTTTGTTTTCTGCGTGTGCCATGATGATGTTTGAGAAATCGAAAATGACAGAACCTCAGTTGCAATCAGGGATAAATGATAAACGTGATGTTGGAAATCTTCAAGCAGTGTCCACTTTAGCATCAAGTCTTTAAAAAGTCATTGAGCACTCTTTAACCAGGTGAAGAAAAGGCCTATATGATATTCAAACACTAGAGTTCTTTTCTGTAGTAAGGGCTTAAGAATTACAATTCCTAACTAAATTTGAAATAGTGCTGAAATTACTTGTAACAAAATCCAGACATTTTTGTATTTGTGTAGCAGTTGTGAATTATGCACATTGTAATTAAAAGAAGCAGCAGTGACACAAATACTATAAACAAAGAAAAAATCAAGTAGGTGTATGCATTGCAAATTACAATACAGTGCTCCTTATTTTTCCTGCTCTGATTTTACTGTAAGTTGTTATAGCCAAGGGGTTAGCTTTTGTTGTCTGTGTCATTACTTTGTTACTCCTTAGGCCTCTGGCTTATGAATGTGTACTGTAAAATTAACTCAGGGAAGAAGAGAAGCACAGTGAAGTGGAAGGAATCAGTTTAGGGCATATTTTGGTAGCTTAAAAAAGAAAATACACTATAACTGAACACACCTTTCAGCTGAAAAATTACAGAAACTTTAGGCCATTTGGTTCCTGTGTTGTACATAGAAGGCAGAGTTTACTTCTGTTCTAATTGAGAACTTTTAAGTGTGGGTCCTGCCACATGATGATTTACATCTTTGAACCTTTGCCTAAATCTGTAAGCTATGTAAGCAGCAGAAGGACCCTTCTGCAAAGTTTTGAGCATGATTGAGAGTCCCTACTTACAAACTGATTTAAATTGCTTTTCAGTGGTGGCTGCAGTGTTGATCAGGCAATACAAGGTGGCCACCGTAGTATTTACTAACTTAACAACTGCATGTGAGTCAACTACAGAACATTTGCTTGTAGGTAACACTAGGGGTTTTTATTGAAAAGATGGAAGCATAAACTTGGGGGACAGACTCTAGAGGCTGATTAAAGGACTTCCTTTGTTTCAAGTTTATACTGAAAGGTCATTGTCTTCAGTGAAATAACAAGTTCTAGGTTGGAGTTTGTAACTTTGATGGTGTCTGAACACCGAGAGTGTTACAACTTTATCTGTATTCTCTGCAGTAAAAGTAGTGAATTAGCCGATGTAGATATTGAAGGTTCAGGGAGAAAATTTTTATCAAATAGCTAGCAGTTTTGAGTGTGACTGTATGTTCAGTTTAAAGATGGATTTTGTTGTTTGTTTCTAGAGCAGGTTACAAAGTTAGCTATACCTCAATTACAATCTGCCTGCCTCTATTGAAACATTTAATAGCTGTGTAAATATTAAATATTTATATGACTGTTGCACAGTTTTATTTGCAATTTATTCATGTTTACATTTATGTATCATTTGAGTAAAGATTATAAATGAAAATAATTTACTCTGCTAGAGATTGTGTGTGCATTAAATTAAATTAATTATCTTCCAGCATCCTTATTGGTGTTGCTAGGCCTTAACCATGTCTTAACTTATTTCTTAACCATGTAGGTGCAATTGTAAATCTCGGTTTTGTGATATATAGTGAATACTTTGTTCTTAACTCCATTATGGAATTATTGTATCTATAATGTAAAGGACTGGTTGACTTGTTTTGCAATATGCAACATAAGGGGCTACAAAGTGTGGTTTTCTATTTGATTTGGAAAAAAATGACAGGTCTTAAATCCTGAGTTAATTTTTTTCTCATTGTCCATCTAACTCATTTGTAGAGCCCTGCAAATCCGCAGATATCCGCTTTATATCCACATCCGCGGATATAACACGGATATCTGTGGACCATTTCTTGTGGATGCAGGTCAGATATGGATCCACTTATTTGTATCTGCACAGGGCTCTGCTCATTTGCAATGTAATACGCTTTTGTGTTCCTTCTTATAGTTGGAGCTTTAATACCTATTTTGTGAAGAATAATCATAGTCTAATCCATACAGCAGTTATCTAGAATTCCATAGCATTGCTTGTTTCTTACCTGTAACTCTTAATAAAAAATAGGCCTGTGCCAACCTATTATACCCTTAATAGAATATTCTAATGGTTATTAAATCAATTGACTCTGAATCTCACTTTAATAAATGAGTCAGACAGTATTTTCCAATTACTGTCAGCCACCACCTTTCTAAAGAGCAGAAGATTGTTTTGATTGAATTTTTAAAGCAGTTCCGCATATCCCTCCCCAACCCCCACTCAAAGAAGAGCAGCTCTTCAGTGTCAAGAAGGTGGCCTCTTGGATTGTATTCTACATTGCATTTCAGATTTATCCCAAATGTAAGCTGAAAATGTGGCATTTCACTGGCCATTCATTTATTATTGATATAATACTTTATGCACTGTTGTAGTGCCTTATCAGTTTGCCTGCTAAATAATAACCAGATCATGGCTGGCCATGCACAAGTGTGTAAGAGAAGTCAAGAAATATTTCCAGCACCTTTTTTTTCCTCTCTTATACCTCAGAAGGAACATCCACAACCCCAGCCATTTCTTGCATACCAGAGAGAGAGACTGCATAAGTGCACTACTGACTTCTCCATAGGGAGCAGGTCAGGGCAAAGCACTGACCAGGCTTTTCTCTGCACTACCTACACGTACACGCCACTTCTGAAAGGCAGATATCACTTTGATGTATGTTCCATTGTGGTTCCTGAGGCCTTCTGTGTGTCTCAGCAGTGACAGACCTAGAGCACCTCTAGGATCTAGTGTTGATGTGGATCCCCTCCTCTGCAAAGTTCCCTCTTAGCTGTGCACGTGTGCGTGCATGCACAGGTTGTGAAACTCACACACACAACAAAGAAAAGTGCTCACAAAAAATTTGAACCATGCTAATATTAGTGCACTCAAAGAAATATTTTGCACACACAAATGTTTTGTGTATACAGCATACAAAAAATTAGAGGGAACATTGCTTTTCTGTCATGGTAGGCATAGTAAAAGCCACATTAGTCATTAATTAAATAATCCTCATAACACCCTGGATGGTTAGGTCAAAGCTACTGTTCCTGTTTTATCAATGGATAATCTGAAGCAGAGAATAACCAAGTTGACCAGGGTCATGCAATAAATCAGTAGCAGGGCTGGGAAATCCAGTATACCTGGTTTCTAATCCAGTGCTGTGTGCTAACTATGTTTCTTCTTCTTAACTTTAAATTATGCCCATGTCACGCACGTGAATTTAATGAGTGGAAACTTGCCATTTATCCCAGGAGCAGAGGACAGGGTGGGTTTAATATCAAAACTGGTGTCCCAAAGAAAGAAAATCCTGAAGCTACAGGTAAAGGAAGAGAACACTGAGTTAGTTACACAACTTTGTTCACATTTTAAATCTGATCTTCATAACTGTAAGGGCAAGGCACATTTATTTTTTAACAGAAAGCTTAGATTCTGCAGACTTTGATGGCTTTTGCCTGGGGAACTTAACCGTTCACCACAAGTGAGTGGATAAAGTGAGGTTTTTAAGCTCTGTTTATGAACCTTCAGGACAATGAAATTTGTAATATAAAGCATGCTAAGTAATCTTAATGTTTGTGACCAACAGATCTCAGAGATATGAGACTCAGAACAGTCATATTTTAATAGTGATCAGCTGTTCTTGAAGAAAAATAAGCATTGTATTAGCCAAAATTAGCTTTTCTTCAAATCAGGAATGCATGTCTTTCTACCTGTTTTATCATGTTCAATTACGATAATTATTGTGGACTGTCCAAGGAAAATCCGATGCTCCATTCCTCTTATTTCTCTATGTACCAGGAATCCATATATTCCTAGAATGTTTTGAAAAATCTCCCATCAGGGTTCTAGTGCTGCAGAGTGACTAGCACTGTGAATTTGCCAATGCGTTTCAGTTGATTATTTTTTCACCTTGATTGGTGCAAGAGCCAGGGTTGAATTCTCTGTTTCCCACTTGCTGACTAGGTTGACGAAGAAGTTTCCCACATGAGCTTGTTAGTTTAAATTTTTCAGTTGTTGGGATTTCCTTCAAAATACCTGGTAGAAAAAGGGATACTGTGTTGGTCAGCATTTGGTCAGATCTAGAATGACACTACCTATTTCCTTACCAGAGAAGGGGAAAGAGATACCAGTTCTCTTTTCTGAAGATTCTGAAGCAGTGGCTTTCTGTATAGCTAGTGAGTGGCAGTTCTCTTCAGTATACACTGTTCTGCAGCACTGCTCGGGCTGCCTGTTTGTAGGAGAGTACCATGTAAAACATGCATCACATATTCTGACCATACCTCTTAACTATCCCCATATTAGGCAGGCTATCCTGTATTTGGCTACTGTTTCTGGCTCTGTCCTCTTGGGCTTGCATGGCTGTCCTATATCATGGTAGCCATTGCATTGGGATAGAGAGATCCTCTCCAGTCTTTTTGGTGGCTGAGCTCTGTGCATGTCTGCTGCATTTACACCCCCCTTCTACTACTCCATACTTACATTCTCAGGCTTCTTGCTTGCCCTCATGGTGATTAAATGGGGCTTTTACAGACTCTGAAGATAATTGGCAGTGTTGACAAGATGAAAAACCTAGGCAGCTTTTGGAGTATCCACTAAAACGAAAAATCCCACTGAGAATGGAAGATGAGTTGGGTGCACTGATTTATGGAAGATGTCATACAGCCCAGATAGGTCCCCTCCTCCTCTCTCTCCCCCATTCTGTGCTCAGTAGGTTTCTAGATCAGTCTTGGCTAGAATACCAGGCAGCCAGCAGTGCACAGATCACAGTTTAGCTAGATACATGAAAATTGTGCACAAGCAAATTATGATTTTCTTCCCCTGATTCCAGCATATATAGTTTCCTAATACAGACATGTCGTTTCAATTCACTGTCATCACAGTGAGTGACATTGGACAGGATAATGTAGCAGTGTTTTAATAAAGGACTTTGTAAAGAACAACCACCACAACAAAAAGCTACAATTTGCTATGGAGAAGGCTAAAACTCTGCTTATTGGTGTTTGCCTGGCACTCCCCATGAATACCTACTCTGCACCATGATCACTGACAGGAAGGGAGAAGGGAACAGGCATGTTTAAAGGCAGTAATTTTAAAGGGTCAGAATAGGATCAAAAGTTTCTACATTCACAGCCAAGTTAAAAACATGGAAAAGCACAGTTATGTGTATGCCAATATTATTAATGCTGATTCCTTGGCTGAGAGAAACCCTAAAATAAAGCGTAATCCTTCTGGCTTTATCGGTTTTGTCCTACAGCATATCTTCTCAACTGGAAGAATTTGTAAACAGTTTAAATAATTATAGTCATGAAGAATTTGCTGCAGCCCCAAATACACAACAGACTTTTCCTCTTATAGGGTGAGAGATTGACTGTGTGACACCATTCACTTTAGAGGTTCCATGTCATGTTTTCTTTAAATTAATTGGAAGAATTTTCTAGTTGAATCTTAAAAGCTTTTATGTGTTGTGTGTGTTTCTATTCGCTATTGACAGCATTTACCAGTCTGGCATGTTGGTCATTACGTTTACTAATCGCTCTGGTCACCATTAGATTAAGCAGAAAGTAGACAGTTTGGCAATTATATTCGGTATAGAGAGAAGGCTTTCCTAAATAATTTTTTACCAGAGAAATGATGCAGCAGTTACCAAGCTGTGTGTTATTGTTTGATTTTTAGTAATCAAATATTGTATTTACCTGTTAGATCAATGCTATTTGTGTAACACACTAGTGACATACAGAGGGACCTTTTCTAAGCTGTGCTCTGGGAATTGACCCCTCTGCAACAGGGCTGTATGCTGCATCTTACTTAGCAACTGTTTCTAAGTAGGACAGCCGTTCACTGCCCTCCTGGTGGAGCGGACACAGCCTGCACCACTCTCAAGAGAGCCTAAAGCTAAGAGAGGGCCTGTAATGGAGAATGGAGGAAATCATGGGAAACCGTAGGTGCAGTGGGAGGGGAACAGGCTTCTGAGCCTCTAGGAAAAATTATGAATCAAGGAAAAAAATCAGATTGGTATGAGTTTGATGGCTGTCTGTGGGAGAAGCCAGGAGCTGAAGAAAAAAGGGGAAACTGGAGTAAGGAGTTACAGGTTTGTGGTTGAAACCTATGAATTGTCATGCTGGCTAAAGGCAGGGGGAATACTACTGAAAAGCGGCATGGCAGAAGGATCTTTTAAGCACACAATTCTTACCTTTGCTGATAGAAGCTAATCATGTAATTCCTGTGCACGCCTTTGGAACCATGCTCATTTGTGACTGGGTGGATTTGTTAGTGATATATGTTCCCTATCCCAGAGTTAGTTTCTTACTGGAATCTAACTCATCTGCATTTCTATCCTGTGACAGTTACATGTGCCATTTGGCATTGTAAGTTTTGTATGCTCTTAAACTGTGCTGATGAAGACTATTTCAGGAAGCATAGGTTTTGGGGACATCTGGTTTATAAAGATGAGGTGAACCAAAAATGTTTCAGTCCATAGATCATATCAGACTTGGTGCTTTCTAACAGCCATGATGCACTTCAGCTTCCTTTTGATTTCTCCACCAGATGAAGGATTGAACCATGAATGTAAACTCTGCAATCAAACATTTGACTCTCCTGCCAAACTTCAGTGCCACCTGATAGAACACAGCTTTGAAGGAATGGGAGGCACCTTCAAATGTCCAGTCTGCTTTACAGGTAGGAAGATGGGATCAGTACATTCCCTGTCATGTAAGTTCGTGAACCTCTGCCTTTGCCTGTGCATGTGGAGCTTCCATTTATATGTTCCTTAGTATTTATGTCATGTTATGACTTTGGTTCAGTTTGGGACGGAATATTAGATTTGTGCTCATTAGTAGTATTGATTAGAAACCATTTAAATAGTCAGGCTTGATGGAAGGTCAGGTGTACATGTGTCTGAACTGAATTTCAAGGTTAACTATCAGAATTTTGCATTTGTATATTTGCAAAACTTATTATATAGTTATACACATCTGTTTCATCATAGTCAGGTTCCATATTTGCCAAGGAGGAAAGTACCTGTCAATGTACAGTTTAAAGTTACAGAAAATGCTGGAATGAGAACAGACCTTGACTCCGGATAAGGAGTGGTGGCTTTGGCTCCAAAAGCATGCTGCAGTGTTCTCCTTTGGATCAGTGGTAAAGCTCCAGTTTAATTTAGTCACTGGCACTTGAAAAGGAGAATCTTTGTAATTTGCTTTTGGGAGCAGATTTTGTACTTACATAGGGCCAAGTTCTGCCCTTATTTACACAGGTCTAAATCTGGATTATTTCCTCTCAGGTCAATAGTTATGCTTTAGTGGAAACCCTCATGAGAGAATGGGTCGCCCCAGAAGGACTAAGGACTACAAGATTTGACCTATAATGAGGACAGAAAAAATGGTGGCAAAAACTTACCCTCAAATTGTTCTTGAAAATGAGAACGCATTCAAAGGCTGCATGCAGACTTTTTTTCTTTAAACGGGCAATAGGGATATTTTTAGCAGACCGTTTTATACAATTATACCCTAAATCATTAGTGTTAATATGTCTCATAAATGCATAATGTGCTTTACAAACTGAAAATCTGAGGCTGTTGCAGAATTATGGGAAAACATGAGAAAACACATGTAGGGCATTCTTCCATTAATAGAATGCTAATTTTGGAAGCCATTCAAGGTTTCTGTTCTCCATTTGTGGGAGCTAAGCATGTGTATTGATAGGCAAATAGACCCCCTTAAAACCTTCATTTTATTCCTCTTTATTTGGCAGCTCCCCTCCCAATAAATCTTAAGTGCACCCTACAAAAGAAAATTAAAATTGAATTTTTCTTCTTGCAGATAGAATGGCTGGCACTGATTATTACCTCACTGCATTCAGGTTACACATTTCTGTTGAGTTATAAAATTTAAAAATATATAGTTCATTTTCACTGCACAGCTTGCCATAGCAATGTTTGAATCTGTGGATAGTTCAGCCTTCAACAGTTTGCCTGTTAGGCGACTTCGTTCAATAATTCCTTCAGTGAGCCAGTTCTTTGTCTTTTCATTTTATTATTGATTGTACAAGGTCTTTTTTCTTGTCTTTGTGTACACCTCTGTAAGGAGATGATTTTCTTTTATTCTAATATTATGTGTCTGGGTTCCGTCAGGTTAACAATGACAAGTTTTGGGGATGCTTTATGTGGTATACAAACCAGAATCTGTAAAGGGCCCCCACTGATGATTCTCCACATGAGCAAGATCCCAGATAAAAATAATCTTTTAATGTCTGAGCCACTAGCCTTGGAAAATGTGTTAAGGAGTATGGAGATAAGTCGATTCCAATCTGTGTGAAACCTTTTTTCCTTTTCGCTGATGGGGTAAATAGACACAGAGCATTAATCATAAACAATGGTGGTTTTTTAGCAATGTGCTATTAAATTATTTCAGTATGTCTTACTAGAATACTAACAAGAACTAAAAACTCACCAATATAAGTTTTATATGGAAAATGGAATCTGAGCAGGTTTTTTTTTAAGCTAATGAGAAATGTGATTAAAATGTATGACTCATAAGAACAATAATCTGATATTTTTTGTTGGCTTGCAATTAGAATAATTTTAATGATTAGGAGTGGAGTCAAAGTCAAATGCCAGCATCTTTAATAAATCCTTTCCATGCCTATACAGATTAATATTGTAGATGCAAACTTTTTTAGGTCACAGTGCACCAGGCATCCATCAGAAGTCAGTGCTGCCAACCCAAACACTGCCTCTGGCATATACAATTTAATTATTAATAGTATGTCTCCTAGGTAAACTGTTACACAGTCTTAGGGCCTTGTTTTGTAGTCATTAAAATTGAACATGTTTATATTATTGAAACCCTTGCATTCAGTGTGTAGGCAGAGTTGATCTTAAAGGATCCAAAGAGAATTTACCTGCAGTTCTGTTTCACATTCATAGACATTGCCCCAATGTAGCTGTGGGATATAATTTTTAGCGTTAACACATTTAAATACAGAACTGTTTGTTAGCTTTAACTTTAGGCAAATACAGTAAGCTGGGCTTCAGCACGTATGCTTTCCAGACCTGTTGGTTGCTAGGAAATAAGTTTCATGTGTGTTCATTTTCAAAGTAGTATGCTTGATGAATTTCAGTTCATTTTAAAATAATTTGTAAGAAAAAAATCACATTTCTAAATCTTTATATTTTAAACACATTCATTGTTTTTGGAGGCATCTCTTTGCCAGACACCGAATACAATGCCTTTTTTAAAAATAGGGACCTCACTGTGTAGATGAATAGTGTTGGTTGTGCCTGTTAGTGCAACAGCATATTGGGAAATTACAGAGTACCAGTTTAATTCTGTTTCTTGGAATTACTGTGCGTAAAGGCTAAAATGTTTACAAATGCCTTTCTACTTATGAAATTAAATTAATAAAAATCTCACTGTTGTTTTAATATTTCAGTGTTTGTTCAAGCAAACAAATTGCAGCAGCATATTTTCTCAGCTCATGGACAAGAAGACAAGATCTATGACTGCACACAGTGTCCACAGAAGTTCTTCTTCCAAACAGAGCTGCAGGTACTGTATTCATGAAGACTTGGCCCCAACGGCTGTAGCAGTACTGAACAAATGTGTTTTATAGCTGGGCTTGCTCCTCAGTAAGAGTTGGGGAACCAGAGCAAGGAGAAACAGAGAGCAAAAGAAAACTTGTCTATAATTCACATGAATAGTATGTCATGTCACTTGTAAGAGCTATCAGTAATAGAGCATCTGACTCAGTAGTGTAATAGTCTGAGCAACTGTTAGATTCCTGCTTGATAGGTTGATGGAGATCGAGTGTTTTAGAATTGATGCTCTTGATATTTTAAGTGAGGAAGCGAGATAAATGAGCATCCACATTCCTAATTAGCACCCAAAACGTCCAGTTAATAGAAAAAAGAAAATGGAGCTTGTGTGGTGTTGTTCTAGCTGTCAACAAAAAAGAGCTGACATAAAAAGGTAGGAATGAACAAAGAGTGAACTATGGAATACAATAGCATGCTACACCCATGTCTAGCAGTGGAACAATTCAGCTTCTGATCAGTCCAGCCTTTCATACGTATTAAACTTCAGATAAAATTAGTTATATGAATATTTTATTGTCGTCTGCTTCTTGTACCCTGTCTGTAGCTTTAGTAGAGCTCTCTTATTGGTGGAGAAGATTAGGACAACAGGAAAGAAAATAAATCTTGTGTGTATTCAGAAGATAAGGTGGGGTCAAAGAATTCCTGATTGTATACATCAACTTAGCTGTTCTCTTTCTTGTGGAAAGGATTATTACATTGCTAGAACACCTGAAATGACCTGCTATGTTTAGAAAGGTCAGAAGAAGAAATTATGAGTTGTTCATGAATGATTTTCATTCACATTTGAATATTAACAGAAAAATATTTGGAAGTCAGAGTTATAGGATCTACATTTGCTGAAAGGTGATCAATACTGATGTCACAAAGAAAAATATATCTCTACTGTAGTGTTTGCTTTTACTCTGCACATTCTTTATTTGAAGAATGTAGTGCAAAGCAGTATACTGAAGGGGTTCATAGTATTTATATTTCGGACCATTGTCTGCAAGAAGCTTAGCTGATCCTCCTCAATTTATTTCAGTTTTGACCAGTGTTAGATTTATTCTTGTCATTAGAGAGAAGAGACTAGTGAGGTGTTTTTGTGCATGTATGGTCATTAAGTGTGTCAAGTATTGTAATTTTTATGTATTGAAAACTTAATTCCATTACTCAGGATGACAGTACAAGTTATTTCTTATGTGGAAGAAGAAAGATTTTGAGAGCTTACACTGGGCATCAATATGTTGTATGAGAACTTGATATTGAGATCTGTCAAGTTCTATTTGGTTGGTTGGCTGGCTGTTTTGTGTAGTGTTGAGCCTGTATGCTTTAATAGTATTGTGTGTGAAAATAGAATGCCAACCTTATTTTTCAGTTTTCCAGCTTTTGCTGGAATCAAGCTAGAGCAGATAGGGCAAAGTGGCTGTGTTCGGATTTTGCCACAGACACTAACATCCTCTTCCCATCACATCCAGAAGGGAAGAGGATTCTATTCTTGCTATTTTCTTATTCCAAAGGCAAAAGGAGGCCTGTGCCCTATCTTGGGCCTTCAGGGGCTGAACAGATTCCTCCTCTAGAAGAATTCCGCATGGTCTCCCTAGCCTCTATTATCCCATCTCTGGATCCGAGAGACTGGTATGCCACCCTGGACTTAAGAGATGTCTATTTTCATATAGCCATCCTCCCACGTCACAGATGGTTTCTGTGCTTTATGGTTGGGGAACTACACTTCAGTTTGCGGTCCTTCCCAGCACCCAGGTTTTCACAAAATGTTTAACAATGATAGCCACTTTTCTGCAAAGGCAGTGGATTCAGATATTTCCCTATCTAAATGACTGGCTGGTAAAAGGCCATTCCCACCAGGAGGTTTGGACCCACCTGCAGATGGTGCACTCTACCTTTGCCAAACTCATTTTATATGTGTAGTGGGAATTATGTTTTCCAATGTGCATTACTCTACATTTATCAGCGAGTTTAATCTGCCATTTTGTTGCTCAGTCACCCCGTTTCATAAGATCCCTTTGTAACTCTTCACAGTCTGCTTTGGATTTACCTATCTTGAGTAGTTTTGTATCATCTGCAGATTTTGCCACCTCACTGTGTATCCCTTTTCCCAGCTCATTTATGAATATGTTGACACCAGTATTTATTTCTCTTCATTCTGAAAACTGACTGTTTATGCCAACTCTTTATTTCCTAGCTTTTAACCAGTTACTGATCCAGGAGAGGCCTCTCCTTATCCATAACTGTCTAGTTTGCTTAAAAACCACTAGTAAGGGATCTTGCCAAAGGCCTTCTGAAAAATCTCAGTGCACTATATCCACTGGATCACCCTTGTCCCCGTGTTTGTTGACCCCCTTATAGAATTCCAGTAGATTAATGAGGCATTTTCCCTCTATAAAAAAACATGTTGACTCTTCCCCAACAAATCTTATTCATCTATGTGTCTAATAATTTGTTCTGTACTGTAGTTTCAACCAACTCTCCTGGTAGTGAAGTTAGGTTTACTGGCCTGTAATTTCTGCGATTGCCTCTGGAGCTTTTTTAAAAAATTGGCCTCACATTAGCTATCCTCCAGTCGTCAAGTTCAGCAGCTGACTTAAATGATAGGTTACGTACCACAGTTATTAATTCCGCAGTTTTGTATTTGAGTTTGTTTAGAACTCTTAGGTGAATACCTCTCACCCTCGTGATTTACTACTGTTTAATTGATCAGTTTGTTCTAAAACCTCCTCTAATGACACCTTGATCTGGGGCAGTTCCTCAGATTTGTCACCTGAAAAGAATGGCTCAGGTTTGAGACTCTCCCTCACATACTGAGCCATGAAGATAAATGCAAAGATTTCATTTAGTTTCTCCACAATGTTCTTATCTTTCTTGAGTGCTACTTTAGCATCTCAATTGTCCAGTGGCCCAAGTAGTTGTTTAGCAGTCTTCCTGCTTCTGACGTACTTAATTTTTTTTTCTATTACCTTTTGATTCTTTAGCTAGCTGTTCTTCAAGTTCTTTTTTGGCCTTCCTAAATATATTTTGATACTTCACTTGCCAGAGTTTATGCTCCTTTCTATTTTTCTCAATAGGATTTAACTTCTACTTTTGAAAGGGTGACATTTTACCTCTAACTTCTTTTACTTTGTTGTTTAGCCATGGTAACAATATTTTGGTTCCCTTACTACATTTCTTAATTTCAGGTACACATTTAAATTGAGCCTTTATTATGGTATCTTTAAAAAGTTTCCATACAGCTTGTAAGGATTTCACTTTTGGCACTGTACTTTTTAATTTCTATTCAACTAACTTCCTCATTTTTGTTTGGTTCCCCTTTCTAAAATTAAATGCTGGTGTGATGGGCTGCTTTGGTATCTCTTTCCATCACCAGCCCCAATATCTCCTTCCTCCCCTCAAAAATAGCATATTAAATTTTATTATGTTATGGTCATTGTTACCAAGTGGTTCAGCTACATTTACCTCTTGGACCGAATCCTGTGCTCCACTTAGATCTAAATGAAGAATTGCCTTTTCTCTTCCTGGTTTCAGGACTACCTGCTCTAAGAAGCAGTCATTTAAGATGTCAAGGGAACTTTATCTTTGCTTCCCATCTTGAGGTGACATGTACCCTGTCAATATGGGGATAGCTTAAGTCTTCCATTATTGTTGGTTTGTATGTTTTTTTAAATAACCTCTGTAATCTCCTTGAGCATTTCACAGTTGTTCACCATCTTGGTCAGGTATTTGATCGTAGTATATCCCTTCTGTTATGTTCTTATTATTCAAGCATGAAATTGCTATCCATAAAGATTCTATGGCACAGTCTGATTCATTTAAGATTTTTATTTCATTTGCCTCTATGCTTTCTTTCACATATTCCTTCACATATTCCTTCACTCTCCCATCAATGCAACTTTTTCTGTCCTTCCAATATATTTTGTATGCTGGTATGAGTGCGCCCCGCTGATTATCTCCATTCCACAAAGTTTCTGCAATGTCTGTTATATCAATATCCCTATTTAACATGAGGCATTCCAGCTCACCTATCTTAATATTTAGACTTTTAGCATTTGTATAAAAGCACTTTAAAAATGGCCACTTTTTAGCTGTCTGCCATTATGTGTTGTGATTCAGTGGGACTTTTTGCATTTCACTGGTTTCAGAGGGGTAGCTGTGTTAGTCTACTTTCACCAAAATTGATGAGGGGTCTTATGGCACCTTAACCAAAAACAAAAAGGATTTTGAACATAAACTTTCATGCTGGAACCTACTTTGTCAGATGCACCAGCCCGCTAAAGCTTATCACCCTCCCCCCTTTTTTTTGGTCTCTGAAGTGCCTCAGGATTCCTCGTTGTTTTTCAGTTTATAATTTTTTCTTCAGATCCCACCCATATATTATTGTCTTCTACCCTCTACTCCTCACTGGAATATAGAGAATCTCCATCTCCTTAATGGATGTCTCTGTTAGAACCATGTTCTCCTCTGCATCTGTTGGCTTGCCTCCAACGCTTGTTTAAAAAAATGCTCCATGACCTCTTGAATTTTACATGCCAGCAATCCACTTCCATTTTGGTTTAGCTGGAGCCCATTCTTCCTATATAGGTTCCCCATTTCCCAAAAGGTTCCTCAGTTCCTTACAAGTCTAAACCCTTCCTCCCTACATCATTGTCTCAGCCTTGCATTGAGACCCTGCAGTTCTGCCTGCCTAATTGACTGTGCGTGTGGAACGGGAAGCATTGCCAGATATGCTGTTTCAGGGTCCTGGACTTTAATGCTGTAGCCCAATGCAGTATTATTATTAATAAAAAAAGATAAAACCTATTTAAAAGATTTTTTTTTTATTTTCCCCTCCCACCATTTTTTTCTAGTGTTAACAGTTTGGATGGATATGCAAAACAATTTTTTGTAGCTTTGTCATTCCCAACAAAGAAAAGTAGTTGGCTCCTGTTCACTTTGTGTGCTATGCCTAAAGTCAGCCCAAATTGGCTCCAGGTTTACTGAAGGCGGATGGGCAACATTACTCTATAAATCAAGTTAATTGACTCATTTTAGATTTTGTAAACGCTGGGTCAGGGGTTAGTCGCATCAGACCAATCCCAGCCCTTGAGTACAAGTTCAGCACCATTGCTTGTGCTGGGTTCTGTGCGTTTTACCAGTGATTGCCAAAATAAGCCAGGGTTGTTGGCCTAGTCAGCGTAATTGGAAAAAGTTTTGTATGCATTTGAAGAATCATAGCATTTATTTAACAGTCTGTAAACACTATCTAACTAATTGACCCAGCCTTCCCAGGGGGCAAGCAAATACCCGCCTTACAGAGATGGAAACTAAGAGGTGGTTAAGAGTCTTGGTCTGGTCCTGAGGGGTATTGACCTGACCTCAACTTTATATGCCTTTGCCACCTTAATAGAGAAGGGCATAAAGCCATCAACCCTGAGGAAATAGTAGTGCAGAAAACTGCAGCTCTTCTGCTAAGCAGTGCAGACCACTGTGAGCACATCAGACCTGTCCTCTTCTTGGAAAAGCTTCGTATAAACTATCAAGTCAAATTCAGGCTTTCAGTCGTCAGTGGCCAAGGTCTTGCATATCCAAAAGATCACCTAAAGTTTTGGGATGAAGGCTGTGATTGACAGACCTGTTTCACTAGAACAATGAAACTTTCTACCTCATGCCTAAAGCTCATCTGTGGGCCCAAGGCTGTGGAATAAGCCAGAAGAACTGAGAGCTTCCACAAACCTCACCACCTTCCACTGCAAATGTAAGGCAGCCTTCAACATGTCTTCTCCAACATAATGCAGAGCAGCATGGACATTTAAAAACAAATCAAAACCCTACACTGCCCACATGCTTTTCCTAAGGAGAGGGTGAGAGAAAGAACAAACTGAGTGTGACAGGTTCTTTTCATTTTGTTTACTGTATTAATGGAAGGCACTCACATATGATGGGGAGGAAGGTGGCATAAGAAACTGCATAGAACAGAAGGCTAAATATGTAAGATTAGAAGGTTCAAAAGTTTTCAGTAACTTTAAATGTCTCCATTTTTGGTTAACTAATTAACATCTCAAGATAAGCACCCACGAAATTATTCATATTTAGCATGCCTTTCTTAATCTTTTGGTCACAAGTATTTTTAGTAAAAGTGAGGGATGTGTCTTGGGTAATAAACAGAAATTCATGGAAGCCTGTGATCTATCCCTGACTGTTACTAAAAATACCCAGTGGGGAGGGGGAAAGCAGAGCGCTGTTGGGGCTTGCAGCTGCTCCAGCCCTGCTGCTGCTCCTGTGGCAGGGGCTGACCTCTGCTTCTCCAGCTCCAGACCATCCCACCCCACAGGGTCCTAGAGTCCAGGCTCCAATTAAAGTTTGGAACACTATACCTCAGTGAAGCAGCCTTGCAGCCTGAGCCCCTCAAGCCTGAATTAGCTGACACAAGCTAGCCACAGGTTTTTCTTTGCTGTGTAGACGTATCCTAAGTCTGTGAGTCTAAGCCAGTGTTGAGCCCTTTTGAAAATTCCACCCAAAGTGACTTGAATAAGGCCACGAATAGTCAGTGTTGAAGCTGGAATTAAAATACAAGACTTATTTGCTCTTGGTCCAATGCTTAGTCAGTTAGATAGCATTGCCACTTAGACTTTTGAGGTGTTTGCCAGAAGTCAGACGACAGAATAACTGACACCTCCACAGGGGGGCAGGAGAGGAGGAGCTTGCAGGATATTATTGCCATCAGTAGCAGTGGCGGGGGCACTACCAGCAACGGCTTTAAATTGCTCCACTGTTCATCCCACAAATGGATTGTGCATTTCTTGAGTCCCAAAGGTGAGCCATGGGTGGCAGCTGGGAGATCATGAATAATTAATGATCTTCGGGAAAACCAGTAACAAACTTTCAACCCTACATGTCAATTTGCATGCTGAAGAATGTTTCCATGAAGAGAAGAGCTTCAGAACATTTTTAAAAGGAAATCAGAGATTATCTCTGGCCTTTCCAGTTCCCCAGAATCAAGAGATGAGAAGGTGGAGTGCAGACACAGGCTTTGTAGTCCCCATAGCCCAAAATGCAGCAGGGAGTAACTTGTCAGCTTTTTTAAAAGGAAATCTGTCTGAAATCCAATTAATATTGAAAGCTTTAGGCCAAAATTTCCAAACTTAATTGCCTCTTTTTCAGAGGTCCTGAGCACCTCCAGCTGCTGTTAAAATCAATGAAAGATGCAGGCAGAAAATCGGGTTGTAAATGCCTAAAGTTAAGAACCTACATAAAAGCATCTGATAAACACCCACTACCTCCATTGAGGTTGTCACTAAGTGCATAAGTACAGGCTTAAGTTTCAGTACATGAGTACCAAATTTGAAAATGTTCCAGGCGACCTTAAACAGGGCACTTAATCACTCTGTGCTGGAGTTTCTCCATCTGTGGAATGGGATAGTAATGCCTATATCAGAAGGGAAGTGTTATGTTCATTTCATTAATGTTTTTCTTTGAGGCTTTTGGATAGAGAGTGCTATGGAAGTCTGAAGTATTATTATTATTTATTATTTTTATTTTTAGCTGTGCATGCCTGAAACTATAAACTCAAATATAGAGCTGCTTTTAACATGGGTCTGGATTTGGTATGTTTAGAATTTTTTTTTCCCCCCCTTCTGGACTGTGTCCCTTATCACACACGGAAGGGTTCCCATGGGTGCATTCAGTGTCAGGGGATATACTATTATTCAGCATTCCAGTCTCTACTGGTGCTTGAAACTTCTGCCCATAGAAGACAGAATGATCTTTGACTGGAAGTGTACTTCATCTACTTAAGAAAATATCTTCAAAGTATTTCTCCTCCCAGTTTTTTGCTTCATTGTCAGAAAAGTTTAAATAAATAAATAAACTCCAAACACCCTACCCCAAACCTACCAAACTTTTAATTCCCTTTTACTTTCCCTGAGAGTATAAAGCAGTTTTAAGGGCATGTTGGTCTTCCGTGTGGTATATCTGAAAAAGAAATTTCCAGGTTAAGAGCATGTGAGCTCAGCCTTCTTTGATTGGCCTATTCAAATATAAAAACTCTCCAAGTGGGTAGTTCGTTAGTTCATGACTCTAGATAGTACACTGTAAAATCCAGGATCTGCGACACATCACAGATGACCATTGGTGACCATTTTGCTTTCACTAAGCAGTGCTTGAGGAAGATTCGAACAAGTGGGCTGCCTTTTCTTCACATATTGCATACATATTTGTACATATGTATGCCATGTTCACCCTTTGAAAACTTTCTGGTTTTTCTATAGGTAATTCAAAGTGTTATCTTAATATTTACCGTGTTTCCTGAACATTCTCTGAAGGGACTGTTGTAAATATTGGTGTATTGTGACTCATGTTCTAAAGGAGGGGTCTCGAACTCAAATCACCACAAGGGCCACATGAGAGCTAGTAGAGGGTGGGATGAGGAGTAGTACATTAGCCCAAGGGCCACACCACTGAAACCTTTTCATATAACAATATTGCAAATATTGGTAATGATAGTGTCGTTGCAGACTGCAGGAAATAGCTGTAAGGGCTGCATGCGGCCCATGGGCTGCGTGTCAAGACCCCTGTTCCAAAGCAATTGAAAAATGTATGTGGGCAACAGTCTGTGTACAGGGGTATACAGATAGTCATGATTATTTAGTGATAGAATTACTAAACTAGTGGACAAGCAGAATGTAATAGGTAAGAGCTGAATGAGTTTTAGTAAAGCATCACATACTGAATTTCAGAAAATCTTATTTAAAAATTAATTCAAATTGGCTGAAGTATAGGCAGACTTCAGATGGACTGAACTAACAATACGTTCTGAAATAGATGTCTAAGTTATACCCACAAAATACCCATACAGACACAGTGTATGTTCTCTTAAAAAACGTTTGAAGTGTATACAGAAATGAGTACAGTAAAACCGTGTACAGCTTGCTATTTTACATGCAGTTTTCCGCACACAATTTTATCTTTCTCCCACATATGTTGATTTTGCTTATAAAATTTAGGCATCTGTTTTTGAAAGTATGTCCCTAAATCAATGGAGACAATTATGGTCTGCATCTCTTTGTCATATGCTTACATGTTCCACATTACATAGTCACATTCTGCAGAATCTAAACTTTCATGTCTGATAAAGTTCCTGAACCATATGATTGCAAAGACAATCTTTTAACATTAACTGAATGTAAATCAGTCCAGTGTTACCAACTTTAATCTGCAAATGGAATCTGAAACACTGGCTATGAGAGTTGTAAACTCCACTATTTTTCCATTAACTTTAGTGGGTTCTAGCTCTGTAACCTAATGATGACATTTTATTTGTCAGTTTTAACATCTTCATTGCTAATCATTTTAGCATGCATGATGGGAATATAGCCCATAGAGGGAAAACTGTAAACTGTTGCAGGAAGATAAATGCAGGGAGACAAAACAAGGAGGGGTGGGGGAAGAAAGAAGTAAGGGGAAAAGAGAGAAGCAAAAGATAGAAACAGTAGTGATCATGAAAGTGAGGATATTTTTCCACTAAGTGATATTGATGGCAAGAATAAGGCATGAATCAGACAATTAATGATGACAATAACAACTAACTGAAATTTCAGTTATTACATAAAAGCTATGTTCTACCATCATACCGCTAGTTCTTGTGCAGTCATCCTATTGAGATCAGTAGGCGATCAGCTTTGTGTTGAGAGGTGAAGCAGTAAATTTATATCCTGACTCTCAGATAATAATTAAAAACAGAATTCAGTTTTGTGCACAAAATCAGTTTAATCATCTGTGCCCTGAATGTTTGACTGTACATACCACCATTAGTCAGATCGGTTGGTTAACTCTCTCTCAGTTAGCGGAAGAAAGTGATAGAAATAAGCCCTCTATTTGCATTTGAATAGTTTCTCTGGTAGCTCAGTTCAGTTCTCTTAATTGTCCATTAATTCATTTCTTGCTAATGTAGTTGATATTGGTGACTGATTTTCTATGCTAAACAGGAAACGCCACTTCTTCATTGTAGGACTCATCCTTCCTACAACTGCCCTGCTGTTAGCTACCAGTCGCTGCCATTATATTATCTTTCATCTGGCCCAGAGCTGACAACAGATGGCCATCCGTGTGACTGTCTGAAGCATCCAGCAATGTTGTTCTGAAGAGCTTCCTGGCCAGTTCTGCAGACCTCCCTCCCTTCCTCCCTTCACATCTTGAATAAGCTCATCATTCCTGGCTCCACTCTCCACTGGCTCTGCAATTTCCCACATAGCAAAGACAGAAGGCTGCCACTGTGCCATTGGAACTTTCCCATTGCGGATCTGCATCCGTCTCCCATTTCTGTGCATACAATCAGCAAAGCGCTGCCCTGCCTAGCTGGGTCTGACCATGTGCTGCAGCACCCTGGGATGTGTTGCTGCTGTTACATCATTGAGCAGGCCACAACTTGGGGGCTGGCTCTTGAACCCATTTGGTTTGTACATCCTGCACAGAAAAACTTACTTCACACATAGAAAAGACAGGGAAGATACAAGTGTGCTCATTCAGCACTATGTGGGATTGGTAGTCTCAAAAGCTGAAGCAGAGGTGGATTTTAGCCACTGAAGCACTGTAACTCCTCAAGCTCAAAGATGCTGGAACCAGGAGAGCGGGGGTGCTGTTGCAGTCCCTGGTTGGAAGTTGTTTCCTTCATGTGCCAGGTTTACAGTTTGGTCCAGTAGCTTTCAGCACCCGTGGTATTGTTCCAAATTGTTCCAGCACCCTGCTTAAGATGCTATACTAGTGCATTTTTGTTGTCTCCCCCACACACAGACACTACTACCTCCCCAAGATTAAACCCATTGACCATGAAGAAGACAAAAATGTACGTACTGGTTGTAGACCTAAAAAGAAGGAAAGTGTTAATTCCACTGACATACTGATGCATTAACAGTTTTGATCATTTGGGAAGCAGTTTCAAATGGGCGGCTGCTGTGCATTTAGGGAAAGATATGTTGTTTGTTCTTGATGTAGTTTGCTAGAATTGAACCTGTAGTTGTGGCCTTTATTGTGATACTTGCAGTAAGGCTGTAACTAGTAATAGTATCTGCCTTGAAGCTATGGAGGAGTGTGAGGCTCTGTTGTTAGAGAGTGGGAGAGAGGCCTTCTATGTAATAATCTGTGATGTGGTAAGCAAAATGAATAGTGCTCAAAGCAGTGCTTTTGGGACTGTCATTCAGAATGGGAACACTGAGCCTTTAAATGAAAATGAAAAACAGGGTAAACAAATCCTTCAAAAATGGTAAAATCTTAAATAACAAATATTTTCCACTGGCAAGTTAATTGAGTGGAAGGCAATTTGGGAGGGGACAGTTTTCTCTTGGAAAACGTTGCAGATAGTTTATTTAAAAAAAAAAACAAAAAAAACAAAATAACCCCACCACCATAACATCCAAGCTTTAGCTTGTGATTCATCAAGGATATGTCCAGGAAGCAGAGATCTTGGCTCAACTGTCTTTCCTCCTTTACAAAACATTAGCATCTTCAGATTGTTTCATTCCTAGCATTAGCCCAGAAGATTTAGTTGTAGATGGTAATACAAGTGAAGCTGGTCATAGCAAAACCCTAACCCTGGACGAACAAGTTTCAGGTTTACTTCTCAGCCTGTTACCTGGATTAAGTTAACCGTGCTTTGAGCGAACTGGGACTGACCTATGATTTCGGATGGAAATCATATGAAAGAGGGTATATCTGACACAAAACTGGGCAGAAACTTGTGATTCTTTCAGGAGTGTTCACGCTGCATTTAGAGCTCTTGATGACCAACCCCACCCTATCCTCTAAACTGAAAACAAAAGGTGGTCATTCCCTATGGTGAAAGCTGCTGAGTTATGCACTTCCTTGCATACAGCTGTTAGTGTTCATGTGCGCTGTTAGAGTCGAATGTTGCAGCAGAATTACCTGACTAAACCTAAACTAAACTAACCATGAGCTGTGTGTCTGTCTGTGTCTGACTAGATGATGGATGCTCACTTGTATTCTCTATATCTGCAGATATATGGCATGTAATATTTGGAAACTGTTTGATGCTATTAAATATTAGCAGTGCATTTTGCTTTGCTTTGAGTTTGTAAAGGTGAAAGGTGATTTGTGCAGGAAAATGGAACGGTATATTTGCTGTGAGACAGGCACTAAGAACTCACTCCCATGCTCAGTTATAATTCATGACTGTACTGGTGGGAAGCCCTTATCCCTCTGTGGAGTTAATGCATCTCTACTGTAACCTGCTGGGAGCACCCTGCATCCCCTCCCACCATCTGTGCATTCAGTTGTGTGCTTTCTCTCTCTCTTTACTGTGACATCTCTTGGTGTTAAAACTGTCAGACTACTATTGCCTGGTAAAGGTGGCTCTGACATGGATTAATGTTGAATTAAGAACTGGAAAGGGGATATATTACAGTTTCGCTTAAGAACCAGTTTAGAATATGCTGATTAGCAAATGAGCAGAAAGAGGTGTCTGTTGCTTTAAACTTCTTGGACTAAAATTTGCTGCCCATTATTTAGATGGAAAATCTGCATGAAAAAGTGTAGGGACACGGTAGAGGATTTTATTGGCAAAGTTTATATTTGTGCCCACTCTGAATATTCTGCTGATGCTTGGTCCCTTTTCAGTTTTGTGACTTGAACATTCTTAAATGTGGAGCTGGCAGCATTATACATTGAATAGTGTTTACCCACCCATCACCTGGTTAGTGCAGACAACTACTTTAGTTTCTTTATCTTGACTTCTTTGTACTGAAGCAGCCCACTTGGAGACTGCAAATTAATTGTTTCTATGCTACCTGAGACCTGGGATTCACATGAGCAGAGGTCATAAGCTAACACAATCTTGCTTAAACAGCTACTGTATTGAGATTTTTATGGTGTAAGACACTGTCTGAAGAGAACTGAGTTGACACTACCCTGCAGTTTAGGAAGAACTAAACTGGACCACAGAGCTTTGAGTCGATGCTTTAAAACCTGGCCCCTTGCTGTTAGGGTGGGTTTTAGGCTGAGCATTATGGCTAGAGTAAGGTGAAACTGCATATGGTTCATTGCAGCAGCAAGATTAATTTGTAGCATTTCACGATATTTGATCTTACATAGTCTGTTGTTTGTACTTTTAAAAAACGTATAAATCAAATCCAGGCCTGAAATACCAGTGTATGAATTTAACAGATGTGCTACCATAAGGGACTCACTGTGTTATAAACTGCAGAAATGGCCTTTTTATATTTCAGACTCAGAGCTCTTTCCCAGGAGGTTTTGGAACCACAGAAGTGAGGTGAAAGGTCATGCTTTCAGACAGTAGCACCCACCCACCACTTGACGTTGGCTGGAATTGTCAGGAAACCCACAGCTAATAGTTTTGTTATGCAGTCATAGCATTCTGCAGAGTAAAAAAGTAGGGCAAGAACGACTTCAGTAGCTCAGTGTCCAGGTTTTCTTAGGTGAAAGATCACTTTGAGATGACACAGCTGAGTAGTCAGGCTGAAATCCTAGTTGGTATTTTATTAATTTTGCACCAAGATAAATCCTGAATTCTGACAAACTCCATGACAGGTGAAATTCCTTCTTGCAGAATCTGCTCAGCAAGACGCTGCTCATTCCTTTCTGTTCACAGGCAGGCAACAGGAGGGCAGCTTTATAATCAGCCCTCAAAGGACCCCCAGCCGCCCCAGAGTCTTGGGCTGATTGAATAACTCCTGGGCCTCTTCCCCTAGGCCTCCATCAGCAGGGGTCCTGTGGAAAGCAATCTCCCGCAGACTGGCACTGAAGTGAGCTTTAAACTACTATTTTCTGCTCTCCAGAGGAGCCTGGAGTACTAAAAGATAGATGGACTGCAGATATTTTATGAGAAACTGTCAGAGGAAGAGCAGAGTAAATGTTTTTTTTCCCCCTTCTTCAAGTCACACACTATATCACTGTAGAATTTCTCCCTGTATCTTTTACATTTAAATAAGAAATTAATTGGTTGCTAACCTTAAATTTCTTTTCCTCTTTTCTTTTTCTTCTCCTTCTCCTCTCTCACTTTTTATTTTTTTAATATTCACTCAGAGGCCCTTTGCTTAACCACAGTTGCAGAAAATCAGTACCATTTGCACTGAAATATTTATAATGACAGAATGAAAAATTGGATTCATTTTCTGGCCTGTAGCCGAACAGTCTGCAACTTTGTGTGGCATTGTTTTGCATCTCTCATTCCCTCCTTTCATGGGGGTCGTTTATGCACACGCTGTCCATGCTTCAGAGGAATGCTTAGGAAAGCACAGCCATTTTTAGTCTCCACAATGAGAAAACAACTTGTTTGTAACCTTTCAACTCTTGACGGAGGGCTTCAGGGAAAGGAGGTATGATGAACATGTAGTATCTGTCTTATAGTGGAGATTATAAAGGATGACACGGTGTAATCAATTTTGTACGAGGAAGCAGCACACTGATTGAATTGAGCAGAATGTTTCGGTGTATTCTGTGAGAGGTAGCGTGGCCTGAGCACCACAGTGGATGCCGGCAGTTCTCTATTAATCCTTCTGCTGCTAGCTCCCACAATGGTTTTGGGAAACTCACTTGACCCTTCCAAGGGCCAAATTTTCAAAACTTCCTTTATATGCAAGCGTGCCCTGGCTCTGGGGTATATATCTTTATACCTATATCACCTGTGAAGATGAATTAGATGATGTTTGCAAACTACTTTGAAAATTAAGATCCAGATCCTCAGGCCTTTCCCTCACACACTTTGGTCTCTGAGGCAGCACAAAGTGTCTATACAGCTGCATTAGCCAGACAACCTCAGTTTGCAGGACCCAGACTAGTTGAGCCAAAGTAGGTGGTTGATTCTGTGCTGCACCCTCTTTCTCTAGGTTTTGGACTCCCCTATAGAATGTAATAGAGAATTATATCCCTGCTATAGAATCCATAGTATGGTTCAAAAAGCTGATAGAAAGTATTCTCTGGTGTATTCTGTAGCTCCTAGGCGACCAATTTAAAATTTGTAAATTTATGTGATGAGAATTTTAAAACCCTGGTGCCTAAGGTTAGGCACCTAAACCATGGTGGGTCACTTAAGTAATTGGTCTGGTTTGGGATTAGATCCTGATATGTACAGGAAACTTTTCAAGATGCTCAGCATCTTCAAATCCTGTCTGATGAAGTGGATTTTCTCCTACGAAAGCTCATGTAATAAATAAATTTGTTAATCTTTAAGTGCCATAGGACTCCTTGTTTGAAATCCTGTGGATTAGTACAAATTTTAATGATAAAATATTGGCCTTTTAGTAAATCCACATTGAATTAATAAAGGTATAAAGCTAAAGGGCTTTCCAGTAGTTTTCTGTGGCTAGTATAAGTCCCCCTACCACACTAGGGGTCACCCCCTACACCCAGATTATTATTTCTTGAATTAAAACTGCAGAATTCTGAGTAGCTTTAATTGTTCTTTTTGTAGCATAATCCTAACAGATTTACACAGCTATATTGATAAAAGGAGCATTTACTATTAGGATCAATACGATCAACTTGTACTATGCAACATACTATAATTTGTGAGTGACACATACTCTTTTCAATAGCTGAAAGTTTCTTACAGACTTGCAGATTTGTCTTTTTATTGTGTTCCCAAAGATAGCTTGAAGAAACATGCTGACAGGCCAGTATGAAGTGATGTGTGTTCTGACACAAACAGCATTGTAACTTGGGAGGAATTTTGCCTGAAGTTGGTTTACTGTAGCATTGCTTTGATTCAGAAAAGAAGTTTCTACAAAGTGGTGTGTTTTAGGACCTGACAAAATATTCTCCAACATTCTTCATATATTCAAGAAACTTTCTTTTTAACTCTTATTATAGTGTTATGTTTTTTCTTTCTTCTCATATGTGTGTGAAAGACTGTGATTTTTAATTTTTTTAGCAGCCAATCTTAATGTTAATGTTGATAACTTATTATGTTTTATGGTTGTTAATGTGTGTGTTATTCTGTATATAGTATAAGCAGCAAGAATCCTGTAGCACCCTTATAGACTAACAGATTTACTATATATATAGTATATATAATGTACATTTAACATGTTTTAATATTATAACATACATTTTTAAAGCTGTCATTTACCTTATAAGCGGGGTTAAAATAAGGGGGAAGGCACTGGAATGCTGTTCAAGGGCCCGCAATTTTTAGGGACCAGCATTCCAGGGCCCCTAAAAATAGAAGAACGCACTGAAATGCTGCATTCCAGTGCATTCCACCTTGCTTTAAAATTAAGCCATGTTGTGACGCTGGCTGCAGCTCTCCCTGCATATGGCAGGGCTTGATCAGGAGCAAGGGGGCAGGTCCAAGCGGCGCCATACACTTTTCCATCCTGTCCCGCCCTCAGTGGCCAAAGCAAAGCCAGAGCCAGCCCCAGTGCCTGGCCAGCACCCTATGCTGGTGGAGCAGAGTGAGCCCCCCTGCAGGCACAGTCCCTGCCAGGGTGTAGCAAGACAGGGAGCTCTTACAATGGCAGGGACGTGAGCGGTGGCAGCTGATGGGCAGCCATCCTCACCCGGTTCCTGCCTCACACCTCTCTGCTTCCCCAGGCTGCCACAGGGGGCGGCAGTGTGGGACCCGCTAGGGCTTGCTCCAGCCAGCCAGGGACACCAGTTGGGCCAAGAGCTGCAGCTGGCTCTCACTGGAGAGGGGCGAGCTGGACACAATGGAGGTGTAGGCATTTGGGGGGCAGTAGTTAGGGTGGGAGGAATGTGTTTTGGGGGCAGTAGCTGGTGTGGAGGGAAGGCATTTTGGGGGGCAGTGGCTGGGGTGAGGGACGGGGGCCTGGACACACATGAAGGGGGCCCAGAAATTTAGGAGGGTTCCGGGGCCTCCAAGTTATTCTTTAACCACTGCGTATAACTCTCTTCACCAACTTAATGGCATTTTAAAAGAAAGCGGTAGGCAAAACTAGGAGTTCTTCTCTTGCCAGTCAGATATCTTTCTAAAGTCGATGTGACTACAAAGCTCAGATATAGCTGCTTAAAGTGTTTCAGATGCTGAACAGAATTGCAGTGATAACAGGACCGAGTCTACAGTGACATGACAGTGCAGATCTTGCCGATGCTGGTGATATTGTGCAGAGATGTTACTGGTTACTGAACTGTACAGACAGTGTGAGTAGCCCCCAAACATGTTTTGTCTTGACATAGGTGATAACTTTCCAGAAGTGCTTCTTTCTGCCTTGACCCAAATCTTTGTGTTGACTTTGTTTTTCTATTTGGACCACCATCCCGTTTAGTAAAGTTATTAGTTTATAAATTCTGTCATGGTAAAGTCAGTGTAAGAGCTTTAAATTAGCATAAGTGCCACTTCTGTATGGCAGATTCCTTTGAGGACTGATTAGAAAGCAAACCTCCTGTTGCCTGCCCTTATGCATGGCAGTATTGTGCTGTGCACTTATTTGTACCTTACCTTTGTCTATGAGTACGCTGTGGTCTGATCAATCATAGACAAGATTCTGCATTTAATGTGAGATCAGCTAATACTTCATTTTAAAGAGTTATTTTAATTAGATGGTTTTATCGTAATGAATTAAAATTAACTTGGAGTAACAAATTACATAAAAATGTGAGGGCTATAGATTAGTCTCTCCATAGCTACAGCACATTTGGTAAATAAATTAAAGTTCTACATTTCAGATATCTTGGTGGCTGCTGAGTGTTAGTGGTGTCTGCAGTTATTTTCCCTCCTAAATGGGATTCTTTTCACTTTGATCAGAGGATTGTCATACCAAAAAGTAATAACAAACAATAAGAGACAAAACTGGCAGCTACAGAGGGATGAATTCACCAGTTGTGAAGAAGTACTGTAGCATCATAAACCAAACCAAGAAGTGGACAGAGCATTTTGTTGTACTATAAATTCAGCACATCTCACTTTCAATACACCCATGTCCAAATGTGTAAGAGGAAATAGGCCAACCAAACACGAGGATCATAAATGATTTTTAGACAGGTATTGTATTAGGAAAGAGTTAATAAAAAAGAGGAAAATCATGTAATATTTGTTATTTGGGGCTTGATTCCTCATTGCCATGCCATTTATGTTGTCATTGACCCCAGTGCAAAGAGGGTATAGTATAAGGCTCAACCATTCTATTTTGGTGGCATATTACATTCACATTACACAAAGTGTCTACACAAGCGCCAAGACAGTAGAGATCAGGACACTGTGTCTATGTGTCAGTAAATGTGTTCTGAGTTGACAGCTTTAAATGTATGTACTTGTCAAAGTACAGCAAATGGTTAATTTTCTTAAAACGATAGCAGACATTCTGACTTGTCTTAAAATCACTAGTACAATGGGAGTATTGTTTTTATTAATAAAATGTTATTTGAGTCATTGCGGAGGGGACACAGCTACCAAGTGAGGTTGTCTTTGTCCTTGGCACATTGGGCAAGACCCTCTTATTCAGCAAATATTTACTAACTTCACAGGCACACTACATTGTGACGTTTCTCATGATTCCTGGAATCACAGGGAACCCAGTCCTTCATTTCAAGTGCCAGAGGAATCAGTGCAAGAATCATATGATATAACAAAGGCTGGTTGTGCATGTCTGGCTATGAAGCAATAGTGTGAAGAAGCTGGGGAGATCACTGCCGTGTAGTCTCAGGAACCTTCTGTCATTAGCAGTATACCTGCACATGTGTTCCTACTTCAGTGGCCTCTTGGAGGGAAAAGATTAAGACACTATTGACTGTGGGCCACATTTGTTTGCACCCCTAATTATGTGCTCACAAAATACATCTTGAAATGTTTTTTACTTCTGCATGCATATTGCCAAGTGCCATGCTCAAAAATCTGATTCCACATGGAAGTGTGGAGATGATACAGCCTTGCAGGAGAAATTAGAGACTGATTGTGGCTATCGGGAAGTCTGGCTCTCTCTGAATTTCATTTACATTTATCTGAAAGAGTTTTCACTTCACGTTTTTCAGTTTTGGTGATGTGGGCAACCTTAGGTGAGCTAAATATTGGGTACGTCTCAGGGCCGGCTCAAGGGGTTGTGTCCCCCCCACCCCCCTTCTCATTCATGGAGGTTGAAAATGGTTTTCCAAAGTGCCTAAATCCCCAGTGTCTGCCTGCAGAGAGATTTAAAGTGCACTCTGCCTACATGACTTAAGCTGCAGGTTGACTAACAGTGCCTGAACTGCTAGGAAAGAGTTGAAAAGGCAAGAGCCAGCCTGATCTTCAGGGCAGCTAGGCGCATCTAAGAACTGTCACCTGAAGCCATGGCTGTCTCTTGCCTCACAATAGAGCCGGCCCTGGCACCTATATGCTCAAAGGTAATTTATGCTAACTCTTAAGTTCTAGCCTCTTCTTTGTCACCTCATAACAATAAGCAGAATACACCTAGGGAGGGCACAAAGTAGTGTAGTAAACACAGTGGTCTATAGATTGATTGTGTTTGTATGTATAGAGCTGTCTAAATATCAGTGGAGTATAGGCAAGTTACAGAGGTTTTTTCTTTTACATACCAAGCAAATATTATTAATGTGTTCAGTTCACTTGTACTTTTGTTCAGCAGGATTCTTGTACGTGCACTTGTGGAACAATGGGAAATAATCATTGGTTTAAAGGTTGTCCTTTGCATATAAATCACAGCTACATGTGCTTCTCCCATTTCAATTGGGTGACCTTTTGAATCCTATGGACTGGAGTTTAAATTCTAGGCCCACCAGTCAGATTAGGATTTGAAATCAATGCACTGATCTGGCATCTAGTGGTGACCCTGCTTTAAATTAGAACAAACAGAATGGAATCTGGAGAGGAAAAGGGCCACAGGAACACTCTTCTGATAGCACACACAGAAACACATAACTGACTCAATGGATGTGCCTAATTTAACTGTTCCTTTCTCAGCTTAATCACTAAAAAGACCTATCAGAATTCAACAAGCAAAAGAAAACAAGAGGAAAAGGAAATGAGTAACGTTCTGTGCAATTGTCAATTTAAGCCTCCATTTTTTTCTCACTAATTACTACACTGAGCTGTTAAATATGTAGTAGTAGTTTGTTTAATTGGGTTTGACCTATAAAGGAGTCTGTACATACTGTAGCTCCAGTTCTAGGAGCCATTCTGCACTCAGAGGTAGGCAAACAGGAAATTTGAATTCAGGTAAGAAGAATGCTTTATGTTATTAGGCAAGGCCCCCACCCCATGCACAGATTTGTTTTTATGATATCTAAAATTAGAGCACAGAGAGGGAACACCACTCATGGATGTGAAATGGGAGGAAGGTCATACTTAAACATGTTTACAGATGTTCTAGTTTAGAAAGTACCAGCATGATAAATTAAACATTACAAGAAAAAAAATTAAAATGTAGCTACAAATGGCACAAGAATACAGCTGTCTATAAAACTCTGACTTAATCCCTGAATATCTTATTAGGCCGTATTGCGTATCAAAGCTACTGTAGCATAGATGGAGGCAAATGTGGAAGCAGTGAGCTCTGGCTTCTGTTTGCTCTTTGGATGGACTACGTAGTGTCTGACACGATGGAGAGAGTCCTGGCAATTCCCTCCTTGTCCAGGGCTGCATTTTTTTTTCCCACCATTTGGTGCAATTCTCAGCCGCTATATGTCCAAAAGACCTTTTTTTCCTTCTGTTTGCCATAGAACTGATCTTCTTCACACTAACACACCTGTTTTGCTAACTCCATTAGTTTCAATGGAGTTTTTGCATACTTACAGCAGAGTAGTTGGACCCATATTCTAAAGAGTTCAGACTTCAGTGTTAGTTGTGTATTTCCCACAAATCCTTTACTTCCCCATTTTTTTAAAACTCTTACTTTAACTCTGCTTAGTGAAGCATCTTGTAATTGTGCATATGGAAATCACTTCAGGAAGCGGTCACCTGTGATATTTTACTCATGGCTTTCTAGAAGTTGTTGAAGGAACTTGGAAGTATTGCATTTTTAAGTTTCAGTCCTATCCAGGTAGTGCTTTGAGGATATTTTTATGATTTTTTTTCTCTATAAGAGTTTGAGATTTTTCAAGTGTGAGTTGTCATGCCACATGACTTTGGTGTAAACATGAATGTAATGAATGTGCCATTTCAGAATCACTTTCACGTAGTACAAAAACAGCTATATAGCTCAAATGAAGCAAGTTATTTGGATAACTGCAATTAATAGTGACTTCCAAATTGTCATGGTTAACAATGGTCACTCATGAACTAGGATGACCCTTTCATTCTTCTCATACCTGATTATGGGCCTGCTCCTGCAAGGCAGTGTACACTATTCCGTTTCTTCTCCATCAGTGGCATTTGAGGATACACAAGTCCTTACAGGAGACGACTTGGTAGGTATAATGGAGTTATCTCTGGTCTAGTTCATGCTCACACCAAGGTGACCAGACAGCAAATGTGAAAATTCAGGACAGAAGATGGAGTTAATAGGCACCTAAATGAGACAAAAGCCCT
Organism: Podocnemis expansa; assembly: GCA_007922195.1. Classification (NCBI taxonomy): domain Eukaryota; kingdom Metazoa; phylum Chordata; order Testudines; family Podocnemididae; genus Podocnemis; species Podocnemis expansa. The sequence continues at coordinate 14,205,598 of ML682005.1, forward strand.
GAATATTGGGAGTGTCCCTATAAAAGCAGGACATGTGGTACCTTATTCATACTAAGCATTTTTTTTAATTGAAAAACCCAGTTTTCAGAATTTAAATTGTGTAGTGGCTTCATGTCAGGTTCAAACTTGATATGTAGGCCATTAGCCTTTCTAAGACATGTGAAGACTTTTAAAACCAAAAGAGAACAATCCTACTTTAACCACACCATGGGAGTACTGAGTGCAGTGCCTACCCCTCACACTACCCTTATTAACCTACTGTTATGTTTCTTCGCTCTGAAAGCCTCCTGCTAGCTTTCTGATCCCTGCCTAGACAAATTATCAAACGTCACCTCCTTTCCAGCTGCAGAACTGTACACACTGAGCCAAGGCAATCAGAAATGGTATCCAGTCAACTTAACGCTACTTCAGTTACAGGACTGGAGTTACAGCATCAAGCCGTAGATTAGTTGAGCACATCTTGACAAACCGCTCAATTAAACATGAAAGAATGCATTGATGGCAGTGAATTTTCTGCCATCAGTATAGACGTGCCTCTACTCAAACCCAGGCAAGACTGCCAGGTCCCAAGAATGAATCCATTTCCAAGTATCCTCATCTGGAAATAAGTTGACATTCTAAGCAGCTGTGACGACTATGGAAATATTTTTTAATTCCAGGGATTCAAAAATAACATTTGGACATGGGGGGGGTCATTTATTTTTTAGATGATCTTTTGATAAGTTTTGGACAAAGTACTCATCTATATTTCAGCTATATCAGAGTCAGGAGAATTGTTTACAACATAACTGTCCACTGACCCAGTTACAAAAGTGTAGGATAGACAGGATCTAAAGGTGTCCCTGTAAGAGTGTTAAAACTTTATTCTAACCCACTGGTTAGTGGCACATGAGTTTGTTGCTTTAAAATGGCCTAAATATTTGTCTAAATCCCGCTCCTGGGTAAGCAGTTCTTCTTGCATGTGTGATTTTGGGCTGGTTGAGTCTTTTCCTGTATTGGGATGAACATCAGGAAAAATGTCCTAACCATGAGGTCTGTGAAGTATGAAATGATCTCCCAAGGGAAGCATTGAGAGCTCTAATTAAAATTGGACCAGGCAAAACACTTGAAATTACATTGTAGGCAATTATCCTGCTTTGGTAGGGTGGGTGGATAAAATGGCATTATAGGCCTCATCTGAGTTTAAATTCTGTACATTTCTGTTATTCCCCTTTATTATGTTATTTCACTTTTTCCTTTAATGGTGACACAGGGTTATCTAGAAAGGTTTGTCTGATGTTACTGCAAGCTGTGTAAAATGTTAACTGTCAAAAGAAAATGCAAGTTTCTTTGCAAGTTTGCAGTGATTACAGCGAGATAGAAAAAAGAAAAACTGCATTTGTGTGAGCCAGGGATGTCAAAGTGATGTGTCTGATCTACAAGACAGTGGCAAAAAAGTGCAATTACATTATAAGTTTAGTGTTTTGACATTACATTTTTGTATCTGTAAAGAATAACCTCATTCATCCAGTTTTATCAGAAATGGAGCTGTGTGTATCATTCAGGTTGTTAGAAACACTTTTAGCCAACTGCTTCAAACATCTCCAAACACTTTTGCTAAATAAGGTATTACTGTAGTTTCCTTTTTGCATCGTAATTTATAGTGTAGATTAAATCTAAGTATTTAACAAATGTGAATACTTCCTCAGTTTAGTCTCAGTTATAATCAATCCCATATAATCCTCTTCGTTACTGCTCAATGGAATAGGGCTCTGACAGAGATCCTTGGACCGCAATACGTGGATAAAGGGTTTAGAGTAAGGGTAGCAAAAGCAGCCTGAGCTGAGAATTTCCCTGACATTGTTTTTTTAATAAAGTTCTTTAGTGTTGTTATAACTTTCTTTCTTGCTGTGCATGTGCTGTTTCTCCTTTCTGCAGTGTGGAGCTTTGTGTAATAATAAGTATTCTATCATTACATAAAGTGATAAAGTATCAGGCTGAAGTTCAGGAAACCATGTTGACACTGTGGAATTGAATTCAGGATTCAGCATTAACATTCTAATTAAGGTTTTGCTTGGTTTGCCATTTCCACCTTCCCCTAAATCTCCCCTTCAATCCAATCCTGGAAAATTCAACATCCTGTTGTTAGCTCTCAACAGTTGGGAAACTGTGGTACCAGGTAAGATATTTGGAATAGAAATTGGGGCGAGAAGCAGAAAATTTTGATTAGAAAGTATAATTTAATAGAACGTGTATTGAACCAAATCTATTGATTAATGTGGAAGATATAGTACTTATATTGATTTTAACTAGAGATTTAGTACTAAAAGCTGTAAGCCAAAAAGCTGTTGCAGATTGCTACAAAAGTCAGTTTAATGCTGTCCTTGAGAATGCCTTCACAAAGAAATTCTTCTAATGTTTGAGGAGTAGGTAGAATGCGGTATATGTCAGTTTGATCCCGGAGGGTTTTATTTTGTACTCTAATAGCTGTTACGAACCTACATTATATCCAAGGAGTAATTTTCCTTAGGGGTGCCCAGCTCGCTTTGTGTCAATATTCTAGCATTTTAAGTCACGTACAGTATATGCTTCTGGGAACAGTGCAGGAGCCAGCCAGACTCATAATGGTCTGCATTCATTAATAAAGGCAGAAGCTTCTGTCCCTCCATTGCCCACTACAGGGATGCCTCGGGTCTTCAGGGACCCGTACAGACACATTTAAAGAAAGCTTTATTTTGAGTGGGCAGGAGATGAAATGCAGGACTTGCAGGCATTTCCTAAGTCAGCTATATGCCCAAGCACAGGGGTGACCTTAATGGGTCAGAGAAGAATGCAGGTCAAAAGACTTATTATCCAGCCTGTTGGAAACCAATTGCTTTTGTTAAAAAAAAGAATGTGCTTAAAGGTTGATAGTAATGTAGAATTCTGTTTTACAACCTGAAACTGTGCTGTAGTGCAATGGGTTTATAAAGAAATCAAATAAAGATTATCTTTAATGTGTACAGATAAAGGATTCCATATGTATAACATGTAGTGTACTGTAATTAGTTAATCAGTTATGATTGATTACAGATGTTTGTGTACTTGAACTAAGGAAAAAATAACATGCTGCTGTGGTTCTGTCACCATCTGTTGAAAGAAGACATCCACATTTAATCTTTATATTTCTTTTTGTACCCTTCTTGCACAGCTTCTCAGGTACAAATGTGTCCTATTTCCTCTAGTTAAAAAACATCTCATTTAAATTGAATGCAACTGTGGTTCACATTAGAGATTCCAATGAGAGCATGTATCAGGGAATTTTTTTCTTCACTGAGTTTGATTCTGTGAGTGGCATCATTTTGCTACCTAGTATGTCTGTTTTCTGTTTGAAATGTAGAGAGATATGTACCAAATAACAGAAGAAAATATTACTTTCTACTCTCTTAGGTTTCCACAAAACAACTGCATTCTCTTTGCAGAGGAGATTTCTCTGGCCACTGTTTTAGTGAAATCTGGGTATGATTTTAAACTTACAGTACCAAGTACACAGATTTCCAAAGGCTTTCTACTCATGGAAAGTGGTGTAGTCTAATGTTTAAAGCAGTTCAGTGAGAGTTGGGATTCTGGGCTTTTATTGCTGGGTGGGTAGGAATATTTTAATCTCTAGAAACCAGATAAATATGTTTTGAAATAATTTTTATATGAGAAGTATGAATCCAGGTTTTCCAGGTTATGTAAATGTTTCCAAAATACAATCAAAGGTAGGTAAGTATGGGTTTTAAAACATCTATCCTAGTTTGTTTGGTTTTTAATATGAGTGGTAAATGTTGTGACAAAATGTGCTGCTGTTTTTTGTGTGCAAAACTTGCATTTATGTGTGCAAGTGCAATTTTTCATCATGAAATCAGAGAACATTTGAAAATGTTGCCTTACCTATTGGTGAGGATGTGTTTGGAAAACATTTTTCATTTTCCACTGCTAAGTAGGAAATAGAAACATTTGCTTCACTGAGCGATCATACCTTGTGCTTAAAGAAAAATACATGTCTTTACTGTGGTGAGAGGCATATAAGTATGTGATATCTTCAGCACTTATGGGGAATTACAGACAGACAGCAAAAAATTAAACTAGTTGCTCCAGACCCAGGAAAGTTATTTGCTGTAGCAAGCTTTTGGAAGACAGATTTTTAAAACTTCTGCCCTCCAGTGCACTCCATCTTTTTGTAAGGGCGGTTTCTGCCAGCAGAGCCAAGCAGCGGAGCCCAGTGCTAATATTCTTTTCTCCCTGTGTGTGCAGGACTCCCATGTTCTTGTCAATGGGTATTCCATATTTTCTTTTCCCCACATGTGGGAACTCCCATTGTTATGAAAGTGGGAATTCTATGCACACAGGGAGAGCAGAATATCAGCATTGAGATCAGCTGTGTGGATAATACAGAAGAATTTTGCCCTAAATTTTTAAACACAACCCCCCTCAGAAAACACAACAACAGTTCATAACTGGGATTAATGTTTGCAATTTTCAGTCATTTAGACATGGGGTCTCCAATAGATGGCTTTTGTAGGAGGGAATATGGCTCTCTGTGGGATTACAAAATTTTCCTCCCTTTCTTATCTGTACTTTCCCATCCTTTGTCTGCTTGTCTTGTCAATGTTATGCCTGTGACGTGCTTTCACTTTTAGTTTGTGAAAGAGCCTTTCTGCTGTTTATATATTTCTCCCTAATACACTGTTGCCTCCCAGTACATTTTGGAAGATCCAACTGCTTTGGAAAATTTAACTGATTGCTTGATATTTTGACTCCGTAAAATAAGTACAACTGCTTGATGAAGGCTGAAGCTTCCTGAACTCTTTGTACTGGGAATGGTGTTTGTTGTGTCCTCTCCTATTCAGCATTTTTTTCACACCACTTGTCATTACACTTATGTTTTCATTATCTCTGGAGAATCTCCACTGTGTGCCAGTAGTGTAGTATGAAACACAGAGCTTCAGGGTGAATAGACCCCATTTCCTTGTTTGTTTTGTATCTCTCACTTTTGTGCCTTTTTATTTTTTAATAAAAAATATCATTGCAGTCGAGGTACTGAGCACACATGTAAAGCTCCTTTCAATTGTTTCACACACTGCTGCATGGCTCGTTGAGACCCAAAACTGATTATGTATAGCTCAGACAGTCAAAAAGCAGGGTATGACTGACATCATTAGATCAAAACCAAAAGATACCCCAAAAAATCTATGTTCAAGATACCATTTGACTCTGACATTAACCACTCAAAAGAAAGGAAATTGAGAATTTAGGTTGTAACTCTATGTTTAATTTGTCCCATCGTTTCTAGGTAGCGCAGGGCTTCAGATCAGTCTGTGATGTTATGTGCCATGAGTGCTGCAGTAATGGACACAACAGGATGACAAAAGGATAGACTATCAACTTTAACTCTAAATTCCCTTGCTTTTGTGGTTTAAAGTCAGAACCAGTTACCATAACCAAACAACATTTTAGCGTGTAGCATGTTATTACTTCTTTGTAACACTTTCAGTTGAGTTTGTGGAAGATCCTATATGAAATCAAATGGAATTATATTTTCTTTTTAACTTTCTGGCTTTGGTGAAGCTGGAGTCCCTGCCGTCAGCATTTAATCATTTTGCATTCACATCTGGAAATGTTTCTCCAAGTGTCACTGTGTCATTTTCCTTTTCTTAACAAATGTGTGTGTATGTGTGTGTGAGAGAGAGAGATTAGATTAGCCTGAAATCTCTGTACTTCACATTTGTTTTGCTGTGGCTGTAATTGTGCTTGTATTTCTGGTGGCTCTTGAGGGTGTGGTTCAATATATGTTCATTTCACTGAAAATGATGGTAATCTTTTTGGAAGAAGTTTGTTTTAAAGGGCTATAGTCCAGAGGAGTTTGTGTATTGATTAAAATTCATAAACTGGGGGTAGGGGACAACACAGGTTATGAACTGATAATGGGACACAACTACCTTCACCTCTTGGTCACTTGTCCAAATATAGCCCAGATCAGTAATGACTAAAATTTATTACTGTCTGATGGCTGTTCTGTGGTCTGTGAAATAAAACTGTGGACTTTGTCTAGTACCCTGCATCACAGAAGACGTTCCAGAGATGAATCAGCATGAATTTGAACCCTTTTCTTAGTTGGCTGATGAAGCATAGAGACTGAAGCAGCATCTGGCAGTGGTGATCCCTTTGCATTAAGGTTGGGGCTGTGAAACTTGCACTATTCCTGCCCTCTTTGTACTTACTGGGTGGATAAATAGAGAACTTCAGCTTCCAGAGCTGACACTGCCTTTTTACAAGGCAACAAATTCACTGAAGGAAACAGGGTTTGCAATCTTCGGTGGATAGAGGGATCATTCTGGCTTTCCAACCTGCTTATCAGTCAGCCATCTGAGTTCTTTGGTGGGTACCTCCCCTCCTGGGGAACAACAGGAAGTTCCTGGTTGCATTTCCTAGTAAGGGTGCTAAAATTAATGTAGTTGTTTGTAAGCATTGACGTGTGTGTCTCATTACATATAATGGGCGAAGTTCATCACTATGTGAGTTGGTACCGGAGCCAAGGAAGTTGTGTTCACTTTCAAGAAGGCAGAATTTGCTCTAATGTATCTAGAGGGATTCAGCTGCTACTGATGGGACTTACAGAGCAAAAAGCCTTGTCTTTAAACAACGAAGTTTCTCTAGACCAGTGGTTCCCAACCTGTGGTCTGGGGACCCCCAGTGGTCCGTGGACATGTTGCAGGGGGTCCGTGGAGCCTCTCCCTACAGGGCTGGAATCCCGATGCTCCCTACCAGTGCTGCCCTTCCCCTCCCTTGGGTGGATTCTGGCAGGGGGTGGGGCTGTGGTGGCTCCCCGGCAGGAACAAGGGCAGGGGGCCATAGCTGCTGCGGGCTCGGTTCCCCAGCATCGCAGGCCATGGTGGTGGCAGCGTTGCTTGCCAGCTGTCCCAGTGGCGCTGCCAGAGTGATGTAGGCCAGATTACATAATCGTGGGGGGGGGGTGTTAAAAAGGAGTCCCCAGCCTGAAAAAGTTTGGGACCCACTGTTCTAGACTATTTAAAAGAGAGATAGATGGCAAACATTTCTCTCATATACAGTATAATATATTCAGCTGATAACATGGTTAATGCAGCTTTTTCTTGTAGCAGTGCCTACACTCTAACTAAGTTATTTCTTTTATTTTCGTTTCAGAATCATACGATGACCCAGCATAGCAGTTAGTGCAATGCCCATCTCTTCAGGAGAATCATTTGTGGCACAAAAAGGGAACACGTTTTACTCTTTGCACGAAACTTTCATTGTTAATGTATATTATTCAGAAACATTGTATTGTACCATAAAACTTGTATTATCAGAACTGTTGGATGTTCATGTGTTTGAACTTTGGAGCACCGGATAGACTTCCTGTATATAAAGTGTTGCACATGTATTATGTTGTCTGATACTAAAATGGTCTTATAAAGACAAGTGGACTTGGGCCCTATTCAAGAAAGATAAAAATAATAATGATGTGTGAGGAAAAAAGCTTAAGAAAATATGTCATTTTCAAGAACAAGGGAGAAGAAAATAGCTCTGTTATACTACAGCTGTTAGGCTTTCCTTACATTTAGACTTAAGCCTGGAATCTCTCTCTTTTGGTATACAAACGGATGACTCCGAAACTATTTTTTATTGCTGGAGATTCTTGCAAAAAACTTTAAAAAGACTCTTTCTGACAGAGCAGGAACCCACAGTTGAATAAGGCCCGTATATATATTTGTAAGCCTTGCGATATGACAGATAGCATTACCATATATGCAATAGTTGTTATGTAGATTGTCAAAGAAACTTTTTTTTTCCTGAATATCATTTGAAGCTTTGAGTGTTCAAAACTTTCCTTAATGATTTCACACAGCCAAATTCTTGAATCAGTTGAACTAACCTGTATGTTACTGTTATTAATGTTTACTCTGCGGTCTGAACCTGGAGATTACTGGAATTGTTTTCCAAGAGGAAATAAATTCAGTTTACCATTATGTATGAGTGCAATTGTGTCTTTTTCTTATTATAGTGCCATTAAAAACATATCTGCTGATTCATTGCAATTGAAACATGCACTTGAAGCAAATATTCACTGATTTATTTTTCCAGTTAGCAAAGACAGTACTTTTAACTGTGTTTGCTTGATGCTTTTGCCCTGATGGGTTACAGTTTATCCAAAATTTCTAATAACCTCATGCGTGCAGCAATTATTCACTGTAGCAAGTACAAGCCAAGCTTGCAACCTTCAAACGTGGGGAGAGAGAAGTATTGTCTAGTGATCTGAGTACGGGGTTTAGAATCAGGGGTCACCTCAGTTCTAATCCCAACTCAGACACTTAACTCTCTCAACCTCAAGTTCCCTATGCTCTCTGCTCCCATGGATGGTGAAAGGAGGCATGGCTACAGCATGCTGCAGTGCCATAATGGCCACATACAGTGTGGCCCTAGTTGGGGATCAGATTGGTTCCCGCTGCTCTCAGTCTTGAGGAAAAGTGAAACGGTGGTGTAAAGCTGCACTTTACTCCTTGTTGTCACAAACACTGTTCCAGCTCACCTGAGAATTCATGACAAAGACGTGCTTTAGATATGTGGGCGTGGTACAGCCTGTTGCTTGAATCGCTGGATTCATTCTATTGAAACTAAAGTTGATGAAATATTGCCATTTTAGTGTTCCACATCACTACCCTCCAAATGGCTGGAGCTGATGACCTAATGCTGTCAGAGTGGTCATGAAGAGTGATTTCCAGTTTGCTGAATATGGCATTTTATAAACAGTTGGAGAGTGGAGTGAGTGGAGGCAAAGTATGAAAGTCCCTAGTTGCTTGGATATTTCAGGAAAAAAGTGTCCCCTTTAAAACTCCAGCCTCAAGAATTTTATGCATATTTTACTGAGTACAAAAAAGAAATTCCTGGCTTTTATATGAAATTCTCATTTGTGCTGACAAAAGGATAAACATAGGCAATAGTACATACGGCGTGTAAAATGCCAGATCTAGTTATAAATCAGCACTCTTTCCATTCTCATTAATATGTTACTCATCTCAGCCAAATTGGATGTGGTGATATGTTCTTTATCCCTGACAGATACCTTAAAAGATAATCAGATATTTCAGCCTTTGTGTGTGAAAGTATGACATATTGGTAACGACTGAAAATAGCATGTTTCTAGTGGAGTTCAAGTATATATGAAATATTACACCCTACTGTTTTTGTAAATGCCAGAGTGCCACTGAGTTGAGACAGATGGTAGCTGAGAAAGATGCAATCTTATAATCAGAAACTAAAATATGTCAAAAATATGTTAGCAAGCAAAACACAGCATCTTACTATCATCTCCTATCATGACAGCTTGCAAAACATGCAAAGATGTTGAATTTCTAGTTATGTAAATAAACTAACAGTAAATAGATCAACAGCAAATGTGATGGTGGCTTTATGCATTGATTGTCCCTTCAGTTTAGTGCCGGGGAATAGGATGGTCTTATGATCACATTCACTCTCAGATAGATTCTAAGAACTGATTGGTGGTATAAAATGCTGAAATCCACTTACCTTTTTTGTGAGAAACAGGTTTGTTGGTGATACCTAAATAGGATATGGAAGACATTCAAACTTCCCACTGAGAACTGAGTTTTCCGCAAGGATTTCTTACAACATCAACAAGAGACGCACATCATCTTGCTCAGTACATAAGGTTCTGGTTTTTGTGTGGATGTGAGTGAGCACCTCAGTTAGCACATTCTATATATTGGGTTGGATTTGCAGGCCCTAAAATGAGCCAATACTAAAATTGATCACCATAAGTGTGAAGGGAGAAAACTATATTTTAAGGATGTGTAGACAAACTAGCCACTCTCTCTGAGACCTCGGCTTTCATCCCATCATTTCTAACAGGCATGAGTTTTACTGTGATAGTTTAACGGAATGATTAGTCTTCATGTTTGATTGCCAGATTTCTGTTCAGGAGAGTTGCGTGGGCTGAAGAGTACACAAATGGAATTTAATATTTTGGAAATGGCATAATCTGTCCAGGTTGACATTTTAAACTCGGAACTTCTGAGGAAATGAACTAGTATTTGTCTACGCAAAAGAGACCTGGGAATGGTCACTATCCTTTATGACTGAAATGCTCCAAAATAAGAACTTTTAACAAAAATTTCATAAGCAGGTGCCTACAGTCAGGCACTTAAATTTGTATTTTGACTCAGATAGTAAGGGAACGAACACTTGCAACTGCTATGGAGAATGGTGCTTATCACAGCTTCTTTGATATAACACCAGAACAAGATTCTCATAGCTTTTCCTCATTTGGGGCTCTCTGGCATAAAGCACTGTCAACAGTTGTCGTCCCCCGTCCCCCCCCAAATAAACCAGCACAAAGAGCTTCCTGAAACAAGCTAATATTCATTAATCTCTCTGGATGACAGAATCCAATATCGAATCCACTCCATGTTTTATAGTTCATTATTGCAATTCTAATGTGATGCACTGTCTATGCATGTTCCTTTGCATTGTTTCACTAACATTGTCCTCAACAAAAGGGGGAGTGAGACATCCCTTACATACTGACATATGGTACCTTCTATTTATAACAAGATTAACAATTCATTCACACCTTGACTGAATCCTGCTTTATTGAGATGTCACAACAGATTCACACAGGCTGCAAAGAGAAAGACTTACAAATGTTAATATTGTGACAGCCAAGACACCTAACAGTAAATGAATCATAATTGACGACAATTAGATATAACTCAATGTGAGGACAGAATATTGTGTGTGTGTTGCTGTAAAGTGACTTGGGGTGAAGGACTACTTTGAATGATTCTGTTCGTAAATGTAACCTTGATTCCATTCTAATGTATTCATTCATATATTATTGCTCAATTAATGTTCAAAGGGTTCTTATGTCTTAGTGGTAAGTGTATCATTCTCTTTACAATACTTGCTCCACTGGCTCAGCAGCAGCAGACGAGCATGGACAAATTAGGCATTTTACTGAATGCATTCAATACATACAATTTTTCCCCTAATTTTGCTGCCTTCATTTTTATGTATATGAGGGTTTTTCATTTTTTTATTGTTATTTATTATTAGTGAACTGTGAATGCTCTAGTAATGGACTCCCAAAGGAGGATGGAAGTCCCAGGCTACCAACTCTTACATGCAGATCATCTTCTGTGTGTGAAGCACAAAGCATGACAAGATCTCACTCATGTTTCAAAGCTCGCTCTCTTTTCAGAGCTATTTGTTATTGTCTCCACCATCACAAGTTTAAAAAAAGAAAGTTAATTAAATATGGAACAAGACTGAGCAACATCTTTTAAACCATCATGTCATTAGAACTGGATTCCTCTGAGAGCTGCTTAAAAGGGGCTCGCGAACAATGACTGTTCAATCAGATATTTATGGGCATAGTTATGTAAACATACTCTTTATTGTCTATGTATATTTAATATAATTATCAGTTTTGTACTCGGACTCTCAGGAGACCCAACAAATCACAGTGTTGCTTTGAAAATGTCAGCAGAAAAGACAATTATGTTGCTAGCAAATATTCATAAATTATATTAAAAAGTCCTGTGAAAAATGTATTCTATGTAGCAGAACCCTTTGCACCAATAGAGCAATCACTGTATTTCTTTGATTTGAATGCTTTTTATAACTAGTGAGGAAGTAACTTGAAAAATCGTAAAGGCACAAGGTACTTGCACTAATCTTCACAAGTATAGTGATCTATTTTATGAACAAATTAACATATAAATGACTACTTTGATATGTTTTATTTTACATATTCTGTCCAAATGTTGATACAGTGGGTCACATGTACTTCATTTTAGGTTATTTTTCCTTTTTGAGATTGCTAGTATTTCATAGTATTTTGACCTCCTCTTTGGCTCATTTTACATTAGAAAAACAATGAGTAGAGAACTGGGACACTGGTCAGTAAATTAAATGTGTCGTGCTTATTCTAAACTAGTATGTGAGCGGGAGTTTGATAAACACCTAGTAAGTGCTTCCAACTAATTTCTACTGCAAAATACACAGTCTGCAGCTCAACATCTTAATTAGCAGTTAATGACACTTGAATTGGGAAAGTTAAAGTTAAACACCCAAATGCAGTTAAAGGTAAAATGCCATAAATTGAGGTATTCTATTCTTTATGTATTTTAAGTGTAAAACTACTGCAATGTTTTGTTCTAAACATACATATATGTGCCAGTAATATTACAGTTCTTAATTATAGATCAGTGGTAATAGTAATATTCCAAAATCAGACATGATTGATTCAGTAAGTAGCGCTGTTCTCATTAAGATAGATACTGAACGAATGCTATTCCGTGGGCTGGGATTACTGTGATTTTTGGAGCAGGCTGTCTTTGGCTATGTCTAGCCCACAGTGCACCACAGAAGCGTCCCCCTCCCCCGACCACTCCTATAAAATAGGAAGTGACCACAGCACCCTACCCATGTGTCTGGCACGATGGAGCCCAGTGAGAGCCTGGATCCCAACATGCTCCAGCAATCTGCCAGCGAGGTCCTCTACAGTGGCCCTGTCTTAGCCACACGTTTGCAGCAGCAAAGCAGGCACCACAGGGCAACTGCCACTGCAGGGCAGACCTCAGCAGCCCAACCATCATGGCCAGTATGACAGCTGCAGTGCTCACGCTACCCATCGAGTCCCAATGCATCTGGGCATGGGAGATAGCACTGAATAGTGGGAGCGCATTGGTCTCACTACTTGCAATGATGAGCAGTGGGCCCAGAACTTTCAAATGCAGCGAACCACCTTCCAGGAGCTTGTCAGTGAGCTCACCCTGGTGCTGCACTGCACTGACACCCACCTCTGCCCCACCCTCCCCTTAGACGAGCACGTGATGGTCGCCATATGGATGCTGGCCACACCGCTTCATACCACTGTGGCCCACCAGTTCAGCGTCGGCACGTCCGCCGTGGGGGCCATCCTCAGGCAGGTGTGAAGAGCCATCAATACAGTCCTGTTTGGCCATGCAGGCAGCCGACGGGATGCACATCCCAATCTGAGCCCCAGACCACCAGGCAGCATCCTACATCAACCGGAAGGAGTACGACTCAATGATGCTGATCGCCAGGGGCTGTTTCATGGACTGGCCAGGGAAGGCCAATGATGCCCATGTCATGAGGCACACAGGCCTGTACCGTCGCATGCAGGCAGGCATCTTCTTCTCAGACCACACCATCATCCTTGGGGATGTGGAGGTGCCCGTCTTCATCCTGGGGGATACCGCATACTCCCTGATGCCATGGCTGATGAAGCCATATAGTGAGAATATGGACAAGAGCAGGGAACTGTTCAATTACTGTCTCCACAGCTGCTAGACAATAGCGAAGTGTGCCTTCAGCCATCTGAAAGCACGCTGGTGGGCCATCCTCACCCACCTGCAGCTCACCAAAAGCACCGTCCCAGAGGTTGTCAGTGCCTGCTGTGTGCTGCACAACCTCTGTGATCTGTGGGAGGGGAGGGTCCCCCACATACGGGAGGCAGAGGCTCAGTGCCTCGCAGCGCAGTTCCAGCAGCCCAGAGCCATCATGCCTTGGACACAGCAAGCCCAGCGGCAAGCACTCATCATCCATGATGTCCTGAAGGACTACTTGGTGGCTGACAGTGCTGACAGCTGAGCCGCCAAGGCACAATTTTCACCCACCACAGCCCATGCCCACCATCCCTGCCCGCCCTTCCTCCCACCATCCACCACACAATAAAGTATGTACCAGACACAGAAGACAGGTGTTAAGTGTGACTTTATTTACAGGGAGAGTGGGGGGGAGCTATGGGGGTTGGGTTGGTTGGGCTGAGTGAAGGGGTTTTGAGGGAATCAGTAGTTGTCGGGGAATGGAGTGGATGGCGGTGGGGGGGGGGTGGCTACTGCCATCAGTGGGGCTAGTCCTGGGCCTGTGCCCAGCCACCCCGAGTGCAGGGCCTGTGGCAGTAGGGATTCTGGCACAGGGATCCTTGAGGGGTGAGGGGACTGCGGGCACCAACAGCCCCGGCCCCATGCCAGGTACTTGAAGTGGTCCATTTGTGCCTGCTCAACCCTGTGGTGGGAGTTCTCCTCCTGCCTCGTGTCCTCCTGCCAGGCTCAGAGGTCCTCCTCAGCTTGTCAGGATACCTGAAGGTGGTCCCCTCTAGGATGTCCTCCTGGATGTGATGTACTCTGTGGCGTCTGGTTGGGACTGTGGTGACTGGTGCCCAGGTCATGGGTTTCAGGAGAGGAGAAAGAACAGGGGTTTCCCCTCATTAGGTCGTGCGGGATGCATTCGGACATTAGCCACTGCTCCACGCCCATACCCATCTTGCTGCTCCTTGTGTCCTTTGGGACAGTGACCCCTTTGAATATCCCACCATGATGTGAAGCTTAGTGTGGGTGCGATGCCTAGGCTGGCAAGGCCTTGTCCTGGGTGTCCTTCTTGAGGCCTCAGGCCAACAGTGGGAGGAGCATGTTGCCTGACTGTACCTCTCCCGTCAACAGAGCACCCCCCCCATCCTCTGCCAAGCTGCAGCACTGCTTGGCTCTGGTTCCCCCCGTCACATGGACCTCTGCCCTCCACCCCATAGTAACGCCTCTGTCCACCTCCCCAGAGCCCTTCCTGTCCCCGTGCCATGCCCTCCCACAACCTCGTCCCACCTGTCCACCCCACCATGCCCGCAGGGAGGGAGCACTCACTGGCATGGGCAGCAGGAGTTTGTCATTATGTCCCCATCACCCATGCTGCCTGGCCAGCTGCGGGAAAGCCGGGTGCAAGGGCTCTGTGCCCCCACTGCCGGATCAGCTGCCGACAGAAGTGAGGCTTGGGGTGTTTCCTCTACCACCAGCCCAGTCAGCTGGAGGTGAGGGTGGGCCATGCACCCTGGAAGGAAGAAGGTCAACTGTATATCGATATGTGGGTTATATCGATATAACAGAGCCACACGGGGTTATTTCGAAACCACAGTTCCGAAATAACCTTCATTTTGATATAAAACTAGGTTTTATTATATTGAAATTATTTTCCTTATTTTTAAATAAAAGAGCTCCTTATTTCAAAATAAGGAAACGTTGTGTGGACCTAAGCATTTTTAAATCAAAATAACCAGTGTTATTTTGATTTAAAACCTGCGTGTGGAGATACCCTTCCTCTCTCATCTTTCTTTCCATCTCACATTGTTACTTGCACTCTTTTAATTGTTTACTGATCGACAAAGAGCAATTTTGATTTTCTTAATGAAATTAGTGAACCTGCAACTGATTTGACAGCTAGGGCACAAGGACACCTCTGTCTTGATGTTTAAAATTCATGTTGCTCTCTCTCTCTCTTTGACATATTTTATTTCCAAACACCTTTATTCCTTTAGCTTAACTCAAAGTGATTAATTCTCTAACATGAATGAAAGATAATCTGTTTTTATAAATTTTATTTCTCCTACAACTTATATAGGATAAAGTGGGACTTAAAACTTCCCCTTAAAATTCTCTTGGTATTGCTGCAACTGCCCATATATAAATTCAAGTGAGTATACATTTGTAGTGTAGAGAGTAAATCCCCACAGGCTGTAGTGACTGTCCATTTCCAGATTTGAAAAGCTTTATGATTATAGTGTTGTTTTGGGAAAGACAGAATTGAAATGTTACTGTCAACTGAAGTCAAGCCCTATTCAGAACTCCTTGTCGGAATTTTAAATCCTAAGAGACCATCTTCTCCCAATGATAACGTTTTCCAAATCTTTCAGCACTTACTTAATTGCCACATGTTGCAAACACTAGCACGCACACCACAGCTGTCTTCTAGTGGTTTTCTTAGTGCTGCTGTTTCAGTTTGTTGGTCTTCCATTGTTTCCCTCTTTGAAGTTTTGAGCAAAATGGAAGAGAAGATTAAAGATTTATCCAGAGGTTATATTCCACTGTTTGTTCATTCAATTCCTGGCTCACAGTGTTGTTCAAAGGAGTGCCTGTACATATGAATGATGCCATTATATTACCGGTATTTAGTTTCCACTTTCAGATTCTCAGGTTTGACTTCTATCATGTTTAGCAGTGATGGAGCCAGCCAATTCGAAAACTTTCAAGACTTCTCTGAAGAACATACTACTGCGTGTCGTCCTCTCTTGAATTTTCCTTTCTTGTTATATTCCCTCGAATGTTGAGATGGAATTGAACTTTAGAAGTTCCTTGAACTTAAGGATTTTATTTGACAAATTTAAACTGTTCTGCTTAATTTACAGCACCAAGAACCTTTCATTGCTTCATTTTCTTAGCTGACCAAGATTTTATTTTCTTCTTGTTACTGTTAGATACTTCTGTGGCACTTGATGCCATTAACTGGATGCTTCTCAGATCTATCTTGAACAGCTTGGTTTGGATTTTATTTTACCCAATATACAGTATATACAATTGATTGGTTTTGGTCCTAGTGTTTCCTGTTATTTAATTTGCTTCTGGCTTCCCCTGAAGGCTTATACAAAAGCTTACTTCTTATGGCATTTTGTTCTTCTTTTGTATGGCATTTTATGTTCTTCTCATCTTATTCATGAGCCACTGGGGTACCTATGAGTTGATGGCGTCCATATCTGCTCAGTTTTGAGCCCTTCCAACCACATGAAAGCTCACACAATACTATGCTATTGCCTTTTCTGATGTTCAAGTCCTGGTGTCTCTACCGGTCTCAAATTAAATGCTGTTTAAAGGCAGCTCTTACCAACTGGGGTACATTTTCTGGGGAAATCCCCCATATTCCTCTCCCAGAGAACAGATCTTCTATGATTTTACTCAATCCTAGGGGAGAAATTATCTTTCTTGCCATCACTGCTTATCAATGCCACTCTAATACATCAAAGCAGTCACTATAGAAGCAGGCATGGAACACCTCTGCCATCAGAGACTAAGGCCATTTCTTCCCTGCCATTCAGAGCATGATAGGGGTTGTAGGCTTGATTCGTCATACTTCTACAGCAGCTGTATATCAGTCTAATTCTCCTGAGATTGATGGGGTTACACTACTGTGAAACTGATGTAATATAGTAAAATATCAGATCCAAAATGTGTGTAGGTGTGTGTGGCACCCAAAGATTAGGAGGTTCCACAATTGTGATTGCCTGTGCAAATTGAATTCAGCCCTTTCATGCATATTCTTTATATCACAGTCTTTATCACATGGTCACATGCTATTTTTTTTCCACAGGAACCCTGTCTCATTTAGTCAACAGAATGTTTTCACCTCATTTTTCAGTGTGTGGCCCTAGGCACACATCAGTAGTCCCTATTTGTTGCACAGTATTTAATCCCTGTTCTGAAGATAGAATTATTAATTTCTTCCTGGGCATCTCACATATTTGTCACTTTCTCAAAACCCCTGTGAGGTGAGGGGGCCATTATTATGTCTATTTTACAGATAAGGAACTGAGGCCCAGAGAAATTAAGATCAAGCATATCTACTAATTCTGGACACTCAATGTGAGATGCATATGACCTAATTTTTCAAAGTGCTTAGCATTTTACAGAACTTCATATGTTCAAACCACAGCTTCCAATGACTTCAGGTGCACCTGTGAATGATTAGCATGTCTGCAAATAAGACCACAGACTCTCAAGTCAAGCACCCTGAAAATGAAGACCATGCAATTCATGTTCAGGACCTGTGAAAAATATGCTTTAAGTGACTGCAGTATCATATAGGAAAGATGCCGCACAACTGGGGTTGAAATCCAGTTCCCCAGGGTAGTATTGAACTGCTTTAACCATGAAACGCTCCCTTCTCTGCTTGTAATACCCTGTGTCTTTTGTTACACAGCTTCCAACTTGTACAACACATGAGGCAGGGATACTACAGACAATAGTTGCCTTCACTATACAGCCCTGATTCTTGATCCTGTGAAAGAAACTATTTTAACATAGCCCCATTTTTTGAGTGCTTGGCTTTGCAACCTTAATAAGGCTGTTTGAACATACTTTGTGTGTGTAATTTCCTCTGTTTTTTTTTAAAAAGCAAATTGAAGAAATGGGAATTTCATCACATGGCATCATATTTACATGCCCGTGGTTCATCAAGAGGGTTGGAACCTTTAGAGTCACTTCACAGACTTTTCCCACTTAAACTAATGGAGTAACTGAGAACAGCAGTATCTTGTCATCCACTGCGCCAGCACTGCAAGGGATGGGACACTTTGCCAGTGACTTTCACAGATATTTGCTGACATCTGAGGAATGGTGAACCACAGGAATCTTGGGTTTCATTCCAGGTTCTGGAGGGAAGTGTGCTTTAGTTGACATAAATTTTTCTCCTTCTTCCCACAGGCTCAACTCTTTTTCCGCGCTGTCCCCTTCATTCTGTTCCCCTCTCCTGCCCATAGACACACTCCCAATCTAACCTCCGCTCTCACCCCTCTCCTTTTCCAGCCAATCCCAGTCCAAACCACTCCTGGCTCCTCATCTGTCTCTCTCACACACCCACTCCACCCCCCACTTGCCTATGTTCTCTATTGGCTCCCAGTCTTCTTCCCCGAGCTTCTTATCCAGTTTTCTCCAACTGGATCTTTGTCCCAATCTCTCAGTCTAATCCAGTGGTTCTCAAATGAATTTTTGCTGGGGCTGCAAAACTCAAAGTGGCCGTAGCTTTAACAGTTAAAATAAACTAATGATACTTTATGCACATGGTTATTTAGAAGTGTCACGTAAATAAAACCATAAATCATTTCTATGTCAGGTATAATATGTACTATTAATAGTATCACCAGATTTGCACGGTTAGTGCTACTTATCTCATTTTGATTTTATATAGATTTGATGAATTCACCATCTGAAAATACTTTGCGATGCTGTCCAATGCAATAACTTGCCATGAGTGTGCCAGATGTAATTTGTGATTTCCAAAAAAGAAAGACCTTCAGGGGTTTTTCTTTTTTTGTTTGTTTGTTTGTTTGTTTAATTGTTGAACTATTTCACTTCCGGTATTATACAAGAGCATCTTGTGCAGAAAAGTCACCACAGTGTTGTTCTGCATCTTATAATGCAGAGTCTTATAATGATGCTGCACCGCATCTGATTTATCCAATAAGGGTCTGTCTTTCAGATTGCAATGGTTTTGGATTAATTTGATTCCAATAAAGCTAAATGCTTTTCTTCCTGCTCACTACTAACCACCCTCTTTTTGTGGTGTAAGGCACGGCTGTGCTTTGCTGCGGGTTGTGCTGACAAGCCAGTACAACCTGTGTCACTCATAGTGCTTTTGGTATAAGATGGTTGCTTCTGTGTTTTCATTTTAGCACCCGGGGTTATAAAGCTATAGCAGCAGAAGAAAAGGCTGAAGCCACTATTGTGTTGGGGGCTGCCCTTCTCTTCTCTCAACTGGAACCTTTGGGGAGGTTTCTGGTGGCCACATACTCAGGCTGCTCCGTGGTCCTGTCTCCAGCTCTCACAAGCAGTGTCCCAGAAGCAGCCTATGCCTTCTCCTTGCTGGGCCCTAAAGTCCCGACTCTGTACACACCATCCTGCCCCTGTGTTCCCTGGCTGACAAAGCCAGCCCTGAAGCTGCTACTGGGACTGAACGCCCCAGAAGCAGCTGCACCATGCGACCTCTCCAATGGCATACGACCTCCCTACCTCCGCCCAGCTCCTTCCCCTGCATGCCAATTAGCACGCAGCCGATCAGATGACCCATTGGTGAGTGGCATTCCCCTCCTCCAATGGGCAGGAAACAAGGCATTCTGGCCAGCTGGGGCCCTGCCAGTTCTCCCTTCTCAATCAAGGCAAAGGGGGTAGGGAGAAAAGACTGGTGCTCACAAACAGCAGCAGCAGCCATACACTAGAATGAAACATCATCAGGTCCACTGTGGGCTTGAGTTGCTACTGCAAGGCGCCAAGCCATTTGCTGCAGGACGGAGCTTAGGGAACGGGCCCTGGGAACCTGGAAGTTGTGGTGGCCACACACCAAGTTGCTAATTCATGTACTCATGCTTGAGAATCACTAACCTGATCAATCCCAGTTCTTTTCCTGTAGCCTGCTTTGTTGTCATAGTCACCTATTTTACTGTGTCCCATTGCCAGGCTCCTTGCTCAACCAGTCCCAATCTGTCCTCCTAGATCCATGTCCAGTCCCTGTCTCATCCAAGCACACACTTGCCCCAGGGCCTTTTATTTCCCTGGCTCCCAAGCTCCTCTGCGGTCATACTAGCTATTTAGATTGTAAGCTCTTTGGGGCAGAGATCACCCTTTTGTGCTGCATTGTGCAGTGCCTAAACAAGGTCCCTCACCAGAGCTTCTAGGTGCCTCTGTGATAGAAATAATGAGCCAACAACGCTGGTAATTTTTTTTCCCTATAGAACCCAGTAGTGGAATTTTTAAATTCATGATACTTGAGAGGGTTAAAAATTGGGCAAAGTGCATTTTCCCAGTTTAATCATGTTTTAACAATGAGCTCTTTAGAGACTTCTGACTTCAGCTGGGTTAGCTACAGTATTTTTCTTCATCCTTTCTCCCAATTTTATTGACTGTGAAACAGCTGCTGTTTTGCATGATACCTATACATGCAGGTCTAAACTTTCAAAACTGACTAATGCCTTTGGGAGGCAACCTTGCTGAAAGACTTGGTCCCTTTAAGGTGTCACAAGTTGGGCACCCAAAATCATGTTTGAACAATGTCATGTTTGAAAAATTTGTAAATAGTTTGGGGTCCCTTGGAATACAGTATATTCTAGCCCCTTTGTTGTTTTAGTTCATTATTTTTTGTTTAGTGTTTATTATATTTTTATATTGCATTCAAAATTACTCCTGCTTTATATATTACCCAGCATTGCAATATGAGAAGTCTCTTGGGCCCAAAATACAGAAGGTTCCTAAGCACATGCATAACTTGGAGCACAAGTTGGCTTGTCAGACTCAATGAGCCTACTTATGTGCTTCAAGTTACACACAGCCTGACATAACTCCCTGAACTAAGCCCACATATTGAGCTGCAAGGCCTAGTCTAATAATTGGACCCTGCAAGTGGAGCTTTGTATTTCTGTAGAAACACATTGACTGTAAAGAGTGCCTTATAAGACATTAATTATATTTATGCATGATCAAAGTTCAGCATAGTGTACCACGCATCGCACTACCTCTCTGTGTTGGGATATTGTATAGTTAAACAATTTGAAGTTAATTAAGAGTATTGGCTTGGAACTAAATCAGGAATCGCACACATCTGTGTTCCCTTCCTAGAATAGAGTTTAAAGAGTGCCTCAAGCAAAAACATTATTTTGTACTTTAGCAAAATTTTTTTCCCTTTGTTAACCTACCTTGTGGAATGCCTATGAACAGCTTTTTTTTTTAAAATGCAGGGTGCTTTCTAATTACTAATGAACATTCTTTTTATGCAACCCCTAACATCACAACATTGCAAGCTTCAAAGACTGTACTGTATTTAGATGTCTTTGGTGATTAAATTTTTAGGACCAGTGTCCTAAGCATGATGCTTCATCCTTCCTATAAATTATACTTGTTTCTGTAGAGCCTTGTCATGACAGGCTAGTTAGGCATTGCTTACCCTCTTTAAATGAGGTGTGTTACAGTTTTTAACCTCTGCTATAAATTGGCTTTGGTCACAGTTTTTCATGTCACTTTCATCTAAGCCCATTCAGATGGCAGCAGCCTTGAATGACTTGCTTAAAGAACTAGTTAAAAGAAAAAATTACATCACGAGATTTCCAGGCCTACAATAATCAATTTGATTTGCAAGCTGCTGTTGAGATCATGTTTGTTATGAGGCAATTTATTTGTATTTACTGAAAGGACATGTTTTGTACTAAAATAACAACAAGCATCATTTTTCTCTGTTTACTGTTGCACAAGTGTTATGGTATAGTACTAACTATGCTGGGTGATTTTCAGACAGAAAAAGGACAGTTCCTGCCTTGTTCCAATCTAAAGATGAAGAGTGAGAAAAGCATACAGGAATTATAAGGGCACAAGTATAACACAATAAAGTGATCAAGGACCCTCTTAGGTACGCCTGAGCAAAATGCGGTTAAGAGCTACAAGACTCTTTATAGCAGGTGTGATGGGGCAGCTGCACCCTGCGCTAGAGCAGCCCCTTATAGACTAGGGAAGGAGGAATCCCCGCCCCTTAGGCCCTGCTGGGCATGCTCATGCTGCTGCCCAGGCATAAAAGGCTGTAGCTCAGCTCAGTCTGGGCTGACGTACGCTGGAAGCTCCTGATCAGGTGCTGTATCAGCCACCGTCAGGAGGATACTCTGACTCTAGCAGGAGCCTGAAGGAGGATCTGCCCCGCAACAAGCATCCTACAGTTAATATCCAGGCATTTGCTGCAACAAGCTTGCCCTGAGGATCTGCAGGGAACTCCTGACAACAGCCCAGGTAGGAAGTAGCCCAGGGGTCCTGGAGGATTTAGCTGTGGGTTGAGGGCTATGTTCCCTCTAAGCTGTGCACGTGTACACACACAACAAAATAAAGCACACACAAAAATATTCAACAGTGCTAATATTTTTATGCTGCTTTTAAGAAGGCAATTTCAAGTAATATGTTTCAAATAAGGTTTTGTAATTTATAAAACCATTTCCATCACCAGATCAAAATAAAATTTAGCTATTATTTGAATCATACACACTTACTTCATTGCACTCACAAGTTTGACCACACTCACTGGAGTGTGCACAAATTTGGACACTGGCTCCTAAAATTTGCACAAAAGAATTTTTTTGCGCACACAGCCTATGAAAAATTAGAGGGAACACTGGCTGAGGGCAGGACCAGTCAGCGTTTTTCAGCCTGGATCCCCGCTGACTGGGTGCCATAACCCCGGCTCCTATAGGGCCCTGGGCTGGGGCTCAGTGGAGCGGGAGGGCCTGAGCCCCCCTACCTGGGTACTAAACCCCATAGAAGACATTTTTGTATTGACTTGGTGGCTACAGGGCCATGCTGCCCTGAGACAAGGGCTGTGTTTGGACTCTGAATAAAGACCCTGTGGCTACTAAGCTGTGCTACCCTGAACTGAGGGCTGTGTATAGCCTGTGTCTAGAGACTCTGAGGCCACTAGGCCATACTGCCCTACTTAAAGACAGGGTGCTAGTGAGGATACTGGGTGTTAAAGAGGTTGCAGGGCTATCTGCCTGCACATGGCCCCAACATTTCCCCCACCAAGGGGCACTAAGAACAGCCTGCCCCACGACAGCAGGACAGCAAAAAATAGATCTTCAAGAGGGACTGAAGCCTGGAGGCTAGGTCCACACTTAGGCAGTTAAATTGATTTAAGTTAAATCAATTTAGTAAAATTGCTATAAAAATCATTACGTCAATTTAAGTTAAATCAATTTAACAGGTTCCCACTAGAAATTCAAATCAAACTAGCTTGTCCATGGACAGGACTTGCTACTTTGATTTAGGAGAGGGCCAGCATGGGAGATATGGCAAGATGGCCCCCTAGAAGGGCCGTGCCCTCACCCAATATATAGAAAAAGGACAGCACCCTGGGAAGGCGAAGGGCAAAACAGTTAAATTGAAATAACATATTCACAGATCGTTATTTCAAAATAACAGTTTCTATTTAACCATCATTTTGATATAATACTAGGTTTTTATTACATTGAAAAGACTTTCCTTATTGCGAGATAAGGGAGCTCCTTATCTCAATATAAGGAAATGTAGTGTGGACCTACAATCTTTTAAATTGAAATAATCTGCATTATTTTGAAGGAAGGCAAAGACACAGCAAGCAAGGAACTGACGAGTGGTCAGCTGAGGATGACTATGAGACTATGAGAGCAGAGGGAGGAGGATTGTCTGAAGTATCATATTCTCAGGATGCACACACAAATTAAAACAAACACAGCATAATACCAATAGGAATCAGGCTTTATTCATTTGTTGCCAGAGATGGATGACCATTGAAATGGTTCTGCATTCTATCGTAGCCCACACAGAGGAACCCATGAAAAAGATTTCTTCTAGAGGAACAAGAGGTCTAAATGAGCATGGGATGGGAAGATGGGGAACATACATGAAAAACTGTGCTCATCCTTCAACTCTGATCCCAACTTCCAGCCTGAAAGGTCACTCCCATCAAGCCACAAGAGGAGAGGGCATGTAGTACGTAGCTCCTGTGGCTTTAGTGGAAGGTGAAACACAGTGCACAATGCAAGTGTAGTCACAGTAAGAAAGACATTCTGTTGCTTATGACAATCCCTCAAACACTGATCCATGCTGGTTTTCATCTAAAATTGCACTGGCATTAAAAATGGTTGTCTGCCATCACTGTTGCCTGAAGAAGCTCAAATGTTTGTGGCCCTTTGCCACGCTGCAGTTGTCTGGATGCATATTATGGTGTGTAACCACAGTTTAATTTAAAACTACAGATTTGAAGTAGATCAATCCTATTCATAACAACATGGTCAGGAATACATATTTCAAAGAAGGTAATCTCCAAAACTAGCCTGAAAATAGAGAAAACACACGTGCTGCTTGATAGTGAAATAAAAGTCAATGCTACGCTTTCTCTTCTTGCCTCTACATTTACAGTTCATGCATAAGGCAGGTGGGAGCCAGGAGTGTTAGAAAAAGAGTCCGCAAGGCTCTTGAAATGAGTTCTAGATTTGTCACTTTGCAATGTCTTTGGTACATGTGATATTTACACTTAGGATGACAAAATGAATGTGTGATTGGCATTCAGTCATTGGCAAAAGTATATATGAAGCTGAAGAAATGTCAAGACAATGATGCTGTATTTGATGTTTTAAGCCACATGTAGCAGTCCATGTGTAGAATCTTTGCTCTTCATTATTTAAAAACAAATAATGAGACTAGTAGGCATCAGGCATCCAACAAATTTGCTACTCAGTTACACGTCAAATCATGATGAGAAACTACTTCTGACCAAAGTCAGTCTTCCACTTTCTGAAATTTCAAAGGCATATCCTTGGAAGGATGGCATCTGTCCAAAACTAACCGTCAGAATATACTGCAAAACACAGCAACATTGTCAAGATAAAAGTGAAAGTAACAGTGTGTGAAGTACCAAATGGAAATAAAGATGCGGGGTCCCTTTTTCTATTTGTCATTTAGCACTGTAGAATACAGATAGGAGTGTCTACATCCTCTACCAAAGGGAGGAATGTGAGCTTTGAAAAACTGTAAGTTAAATTTGCTCTATATGTTTGAGAGCTTTGTCTGTCTATCTCTCAAGCTGCTGTCGTTAACTATCTGATATTTATAACGTACTGGATGACATACAATAAACACACAGATTTTTTTTGTATTTGCTAGCATTCAACATCTATATAATTTGCTTATGAATAAGAAGTTTGTACATATTTAATCATTATACTGAAGTCTCACGCCCAGCTATAAGCAAGAACTGCTATCTTGTGAGTCATGCCAATTAGAAGACTATGCCTCATGACTGTGCTGTATCTCTGAAACATAATTAAGGTGAAAAAACCCTTGTTCAGACTTTTAGAGAAAACTATAGCACACAAATGAAAGAAAACTGGCTGGATGCTGATTGGTTGAATTACCTTGATGTCACCTTCCCACCAACCAGTAAGAACGAACGGTTCACACCTATGTTGAAATTTGCATTCTTTTAGTGTATAAAAGTAATTTCTGCTTCTGTAGCTGTAAATGAGGCACCTTTCACCTGCATTAAATTCATGCAATCTAAACAGAAATTACTTTAATGAAAGCCAGACTGTCAATGCCTTACTCATTTGGGTGAGGAGCTCCACAAAAGTCCTGCTGTATTTCCTGGGAACTACTTGTATGAGTAGCAGAGCTCTAGTGTCATGAAATGATTCACATGCTGGCCTCATATGCACATTCAAAGAGCAAGTGAAAACTATTTGGGATTTTTCTGTGGTTCTTCCAACACCCAGAAGCTTTCATAAAACTAAACATGTAAGAGGGTACTAGAGAAAAATAATGGTTCCACAACAGCAGAGCTCTGAGCATACATACGTGTACCCACCCTGATTCCTGTCATTATAAATTCAAGCTCAAAGTAGTTAGAGATGAAGCATGTGCACTCACCAATGTAAAAGACTACATGGATGCCAGGCAGTTGACAGTCATGCCCATAAAAACTGAGTCGGCAGCACTGTGCATGCAAAAATTTGCTTGACCTAGTTTTAAGCATACAAATGAGCACAGATCAGTTGGCATTGGCACAAATGTATTCCTTGAGTCATGCTTTGCAGTATTTACACGGCTTAGTGGATATGAAAATATACACATGCAAACATGATGATTCCTTGCATCTTTGTTAAGTGCCATGTACAGTCTGCTGACACCCCTCGCTCCCCATTGCCTGTTTTGGGCAGCATGCTGAAAGCACACTTGCAGTATTCAGCTTTCACTTTGCTAACATTTTCGCCAGACATACTGCGCGGAGCCATTTGGAATGCTCAGTGATTCAGCAGTGTTTCTGTGCTGTTGTGTTAATGTTATTAATTGTCATGGTCACCTTCTACGAGAACAGAAAATGAAAAACCTAAACCAAAAGCAAACACCCCAAGAGTTCGTCCAGCAGCAAGAAACAACTCTAAGAAAGAAGGATGAAGGGAATGAGACAGTGCTGATCTGGCACCAGATGGTCATCCCCCAGTGCCTCTGACCTGCCTAGTGTTTTAGGAGAAGATGAAATATAGCACCTACAACAATACCCATTAAAAACTCTGTTGGCAGTCGTTAAGGAAGCACAAAAGAGATCTCCTGGGATTTGTCTCCAAAAAATCAGTGGAGAGTTTTATATTTTCTTTTCTTTCCACTTTTAACAGTTTACTCTTACACAGTGTTCTAACATGAGATGACTCCTTCAGAACTCATAATTAGCTTATTAAAATAGACTACCTTCACAGGGGCAAGAACAGATTTCATAAAACCATCCCAAGCTTTGCTCTGTGAGTTTTCTCCTTCTGGACTGGTAATGCTATAGTCATCATTTCTATTCCTATTAATAAGGTTATTTTTATTTGCTATTTGATGAGTGGCAAAAGTCTGCATGCAAATGGATAAGAAGGCATGGGCCTAAATTTTAAAAGTGAATATTGACAGTGGTTGTCTCGTTTTTCAGTATCTAACCTAGGACACATTACAAAATTTTTCTGAGGGCTAAGAACTCACTTTCTGAGAACCGGGCTTTTTTTAAGATGCATCTGTTTGAACAACCAACAATCAAAGCATCCAAACATCATAAGTTACTTTCCAAAAAGTACACAATGGTCCCTGTTCCAAAATTTACAGTCCTGCACACTGACACAAAAGACAACATTCCCATCTAATCACCAATCCATGAAGACAATAGCAAGTACTTCCAATTCAAAACTATGAAATACGAACCAGTTTCACATTCAAAACTCTGGTATGGGTTGAAATTCCATTTATTTGATAGGCCATGGCTGTGTGTTCAAATGCACTAGTAAATTGGCTGTTTCTCATCCAATGATCCACAATAAAAAGCTGTTAACAAGGCTGATGATAGAATTAGCCTTTAAAGTGTACTGTTAGTTACAATGCAGAGGAGACATTCATGTTTAGTGCTATTGTTTTATTCTGATGGTAGCCTCAAATGTTCTGTCCATCTGAGAAGAAGAACATAAACCACATACAGATCCAGCATACTTTCTACATCTAGACAATTGGTAATGACACCTATTCAGAACTATCCAAATTAGTCCTAAATTTAGCCCATTTAGGAATCCAATAGCCAGTTGTAACCCAAACTTTTCTCTTTGAAGTCTTGATGTCCCATTGACAATCAAGCCAACTACTCCATCAAGGGCTCATTCACCTGCTCAGCTACCAATTTGATTTATGCCATCATGTGCTAGAAATGTCCCCACACCTTATACATTGGACAAACAAGACAATCCCAGCGCGAAAGACTAAATGGGCACAAAGCGGATATCAGAAATCACACCACTCCTAGAACCAGTAGCTGAGCACTTTCATCTTTCTAGTCACTCTGTGGATGACTTGTTAATGACTGTGCTCAAGAAAGTCAATGGGACATCAAGACGCCAAAGAGGAAAAAACTGAATTAGAATTAATATGCAGATTTGATTGTGTGAAAGCAGGATTAAATTGCAACTATGGCTTCTTTTCCCCTTATAACAAATAATTTGACTTCACCCTCCTCTATGTGCTGTTTCCCGGTGTTTGAATCTTAAAAACTGCTCTGATTTGCTGTTACTGTATGACCTGATCCCATGTCTTACACTCCCTTGCATTTATTTACATACCATTCTGTTAGTTCTCCCATCTTCAAAGCACCTGACAAAGTGGGATTTTCTCCCACAAAAGCTCAGGCGATAAATAAATCTGTTAGTCTTTAAGTGCCAAAGGACTCCCTGCTCCTTTTGCTGAACCAGACTGACACGGCCGCCCCTTTGGAATTATTTTGTACAGTGCGCAACTGTAGTTTTAATAATAATGCATAACTATAAAGTTGGACTCACAAGGTACCATAAGGCAAAATTTCTGCTCACAGATGAAAATTTTTGCTCATGACGTCCCAATCCTTAGAGGGAACATTGAACTGCCCTATAGTATATACTGTGTGTGTGTGTGTGTGTGTGTGTGTAGTGATAATTGAGTATATAGTAATAGTTGAATATGAAGTAATTAATGGCTTTGCAGGGAAAATGAATCACAGAAATACAGAGCATAAATCAGTGTTTTACGTTGTGCAAATGTGCTCTCTAATGGTGACAATATTGCTTACTTTGTTGTGTAAGACAAATGCCATATTATAAAAGAAGAACTCAATATGCATACCTTTAAACATAACAGTGGTTACAATAGTCTTGGTAAAAGATGACCAAAATGTGAACCAAAGTTTTGGAGGTAGGAGTTGTAAAGGGTATATTTTGGAAATGTAAAGAAAGAAGCAATGTGATTTGGCCACTGCTTAGAGCTCAGGAAGAAAAGAAAGAGGGGAGTGAAAAAATGATTTCTAGATATTTTTATTATTTCTATCTGTAATTTATTATGTTTTTTCCAAAATACAGCCAACATACCATATTCATCATAATATGCTAAGTAAATGGATCGGGTTAGGATAAAGGGAAAGGAGGAGAAGCCACATGTTAATCACAGGCCTCCAAAAAAGTCAGCCCAGATTGCTTGGAATTTTTCAGGAATTCCCATTCTAAAAATGCCAGTTGTTCGCTAGCTAAGTCAGCCATGTCATTGAACCGGGCACCAGTGTTTGGTGGGGATTGACTTTGCCATTTGTCCAGGAGTAACTTTTAGCAACCAAAGCTGCATGTTGAGACCACGCTGCCCTGTTACCAGGTCATCTCCAGGTAGTAGCCTGTAGCCTAGAATGAAATTTAAGGTGGAAGGCTCCAATTTAGCATCCAGTATCAACCTGCTACTTTGACCTGTCTCATATCAGAAATTCTTGATACAGGGCCACTCCCAAAATATATGAACTAATGTAGCATCAAGGGAATTACATTTCCGACAGCAGTCTGCATTAATGAGGTCAATTACCATTACTCCATGTGGGGACTAATACATTCAAAAAAGTGTCTTTTTGTGGATAAACCATTGTCTCATATTTATAGTTGCTTTTTTAAACATTAGATATAATTGTATTCCATGGGGCTGAAGATAGTTGTGTATCCAAAGCTCTATTCCAAGAACACTCAAGTTATCAAGCATAGGCAGCAAATTTTTTGGATCAGCAAATTGTGAAAGGATACCACTGTCTGAGTAAATCCTGAAAGGGTGCATCAAAATAATAAAAGTTGTGAAGGCTTTTGAACTCCCTGTGTGGCGGGTCTGAATACATCTGTAAGTAAATACATCAGTTGAAGGCATGTCCATGATCCAAAGAAGGGCAAGACAAACTGTTGCTGAAGATCTACAAATAGTTTATATTGTCATTGTCAGTTAGCTGCAACACAGCCAATCTGTCTGTCCATCTAGTTCTTCCACATCAAGATTTTAAGGATAGGATTGCTCCATAGGACCTCTTTGGCATGACTCCTAAATTTATGGACCAGAGAGACCAGGAGGATGGTAAAGTTACAAATGAGATCAAGATGGAAGGGGAAGCTGTGGGGTAAAAATAAAGGGGGAAAGATAACGATTTCTCTAGTAGCCATTTTGAGATTATGGTTGTTATATTTTTGGTAGCATATGTAATCAACTAGGTAGCTTCCAAACACAAAAGAAGGCATAATGCCTAAAAAAAAAGCAGACAGATACATAGGCAAAAGGGCACAAAATGTAAGCCAAGTGGCTGAGATGGTAACGGGTCACAATAGGCAATGTAACGTAGAAGTAGAGTCAATGGAGAATGCTGAGAGAGCAGGAGATAAGCCCAAAGCGGAGAGCAAGTTGGTGGAGGAATGATTAACAGGACCAAAAGCAGGAGGCAAATCAATGAAGATGAGATTAGCAAATAGGCCTTTAGTTTTTGTGGGGTGGAAGTCATTGAAGATAATAGTTGTTAAATTGAACGAAGGCATCAGAAGTCAAGTTGCAGCGGGTCCATCAAAGTGTTAGTGCAAAGGCTGTTGTGGCAGAGGGCCTAAACTTGTGTGTTCCTGTTGTTTTGAGGAAAAGGGAAGGAGGCAGATGTTCTGTCACCGGAGCGGAAAAGAAGAGGGATGTTTATAATGAGGGCAGAAGGAACTACAGGACAGAGACTAAGAATCAGGAAAGGACAGGCCCAAAAGGAATTATAGCAGTCAGGAGAGAGGATAGTGTCAAGGAGAGAGGGTCAGAGACAAAAATAAAGCAGTGCATCACTAAGTCAGTGATGAGGGTGAGGAGGAAACAAAGGTGGTTTGTCCAGAAGATGTTCTCATGAACAAGAGCAGAACAGAAAGAGGTAAACATTAATATAAAATACTGTAACCCTTTTTTTGCCATGGTGCAAGACTGCTGTTTCTGTGCTTATGATATTCTAGCAATTGCAGCTAATGTTTACAGGCCTCATCAAAGCAACCAGGAGAAATTACAACTTTGGAAAAACTGAAGAAAAGAGAGCAATCTACTCTTAGATTGTTGTGTTTTGCAAGAATGTATGCTGCTCAGCACTTTGTACTTCTACCTAGTCAAAACTCCCACTGCAGTTAACTGAGCTTGCCTGAATAAGACATCCATCTATCTACCTATCCTAGTATAAATGGAGATTCTTATCTGATACAGCTGATTTAGAATAATATTTACACCTGCTCACCTTTAAAAATATTTCCTCCTTCCTATGCTAATTAACACCTTCCTTCATTTTTTCTTAGCTATTCTGAGTTTGGACTTAATGTGAACCCTTTTAGATCTTGATTTATCAAAACAGCAGAGCACATGCTCAACTTTAAGCACCCAATTAATTGTTTTGCTGATGCAGGGACTTACTTTTCATTTTTTAATCACATTCTGAATAGGCTGCTATAGTTTTGTCTTACACTGATTCTAAACCGCCCCGCCCCCCTCTCTAAACAATCTTTTCTATTGAAACACGGTAATTGTTATGATCCAAAGGGGCAGCCGTGTTAGCCTAGGGTCAGTAAAACAAACAAGGAGTCCTGTGGCACTTAAAAACTAACAACTATATTTATTGCATGAGCTTTCATGGGAGCAAATCACTATATTGTGCGACCAAGCCTGGTCAGATGTTGGAGAGTAGTAACCTGAAAATCAGATTTTTCTAGAAGAAATGCAGAAATAGCTATTTCATAGCCTTCCAAACAGAGAGCTGAAGTATGCACACAAATGTTAAATAGATTTTCTGTTACTTTGATGGTTCTAATAGATTCTCAGACTACAGTAATGTACACCCTGACAGAATAGTTTCAGATGAAGAGCATTTACATTAAACTATATTAAAAATAGCTTTGTTTTAGTAAGAAGCTAATACAGAACAGCAATTACCAAGCATGTTTAGTTAAAAAAAGCAAAAGCTGCACTGCTGATTCTGATTTTCCTGCTCTGTTGAGTTTATTCTTTTCATGTTGTGTTTCTACTTTTCCTAGTGCCTACTAGGAAACAATAGGTGAGCATGGTGTTATGTAAAGGGTTAATAATGAGTAACTTGATTTTTTTTAGTGCTTTTTAGATTCTGAAGCATAAATTATTACTTAAAAGGATTCAGTAAAATATGCCTGCCGCTAAACCTAAGAAGAAAAATAATTTGTTATCTTTTTAAAAGCATTCAAACCTATAAAGCTTTGGGGACGGTTATCTTGCCAAGCTCTGGCTTTTGGGAAATATACTTCTTCTGAATCAGCCTAACTGGGGGCTTTTATGGGCCTTTTACCAGGGCAGTATATCCACAATGTGTTTAAGCCCCACTCTGGTTTTACAATACATTGTTGGTATTGTAATGTCCAATGATAAATGTCATAATTCTCATCCACAGTAACAAAAGATCTTTCGAGCCTTTGACCTTTACTGGCAGTACTGTCAAACTACAACATGCTCTAATGTATCTGCTATAAACTGGGTAAAGACTACCAAGTTCATTCTGCTTTCTTATGTTAGCCAGAAGGATGACACAAATCTGTTGCTTCATAGAAATTAGTTAAACATTGTTGGGTTCTCCATGAGTGATATATTGATGCTATTGCTATCTGCTATTAAGAAGAATGTGCAGCATCTGTTTTAGGGGGAAAAAGATGAAAAATCTACAGAATAAAATACAAATGCAGTTAAAGAAGATAAAGAAAAGTACATTAACATGCTGTACGCTTTTAGATGGTGCCAATGTTTCATATTGAAGTCAATTAGCATTGAAGGTGTTGAGCACCGTGTAGGATTGGACCCTTTTCACATATCAGTAGAGACAAAACAGGATTGAAATAAATAGTATGGAAGAGTGCCTATCGATAGTCTCCAAATACCTGGCGACAGCTTCACCAGTACAGTATGAAGAAGAACTGTTGGAAGCTGACCGTATTTTGATGTCATTCACTCTGTACTTCTAGGCAGGAAAGCAATGCCAGTCATTTCACACTGTTAGACTTTCAATATCATCTGCAGAAGCAATATGTTAGGAATGGTGTATAACAAGGTGATGGTGTCCACCAGTTCAACAGAGAGCCAAATTATCTGAATATTCTCTGTGTCTGCATGTTCCTGTACAGAGAACTGGGATAAGAAACTGGTTAACAACCCAAACTTTACTACTTTAAACTATTTATTAATATAGACTAACAGGAAAGAATAAACTGAAGTAGCTTCTTACTTCTAGAGCCCAGAGGATCTACATCTAAATATAAAATCTTCTTTCTTCAGAAAGTCAGCACTGATTTGAATGAAAAAAAGCTTTTTGAACCACAGCAGCCAGAAGTCTCACATCAACACCATCTTCAGCACCTTCACTAGCTTCATACACACCACTGGGTCCAACTACTGGCTGGATTGATTTTTCATTGGAGGTTCTCATAACCTGAGGGTGGCGAATAGAGCCCAAGGTTTTCAGAGTTTATTCTGGATCAACTGTCCACATATTCTTGGTTCTCATAGCTGTTCCTGTGCTTAATTTGTAATGAAAAAAGTGCTGCAGTTCAAGCAATTAGGTGCTGGGGTTCAAAAAACATTTTTATTTGTATAACTGATATGGCAAGCCCAGAGATGCCAAGGCCCTGGCACAAATTAACTAGGCTACCCCAGTCCTCTCTTCTCTGCCAGTTTGATGAGTCACTCCCCTAACAATGACTCTCTGATGTCTTTTTCACTTGACTGCCTCCTTCCAGTCTCTTCCCTCTAACCAAGCAATTGATCCTTTCCCAGCTTCAATTACCCTATCAAAGCCACCATTTTCACCACAACCTACTGGCATGAGTCCCCACTCCCTGTTCCTTTGCTCTGTACTGCAGCCTGATGTTCCACCCTCAGAATATACTTGTTTTAACCATGTTCCAGAAGGGTAGCCATGTTAGTCTTGTTCAGCAAAATAATCATAGAATCATAGAACCATAGGGTTGGAAGGGACCTCATAGGTCATCTAGTCCAACCCCCTGCCAGAGGCAGGACCACTCCCACTAAACCATCCCAGTCAGGGTTTTGTCCAGCCGGGCCTTAAACACCTCTAAAGATGGAGACTCCACCACGTCCCTCGGCAGCTCATTCCAAGACTTCACCACTCTCCTGGTAAAAAAGTTTTTCCTAATATCCAGCCTCGACCTCCCTAACCGCAACTTGAGACCATTGCTCCTCATTCTGTCCTCTGTTATTACCGAGAACAGTCGAGCTCCCTCTTCCTTAGAGCATCCCTTCAAGTAGTTGAAGGTTGCTATCAAATCCCCCCTCAGTCTTCTCTTCTGCAGACTAAATAAGCCTAATGCTTCCAGTCTTTCCTCATAGGGCTTGTGCTCTAGCCCTTTAATCATTTTGGTTGCCCTCCTCTGAACTCTCTCTAGCATGTCCCTGTCCTTTTTGTAGTGGGGAGCCCAAAACTGAACACAGTATTCTAGATGTGGCCTCACCAGTGCAGAATAGAGGGGAAGGATCACATCCCTTGATCTGCTGGTAATACTTCTTTTGATGCAGCCCAGTATGCCATTGGCCTTTTTGGCAGCAAGAGCACACTGCTGACTCATATCTAGCTTCCCATCCACCATGACCCCCAGGTCCTTTTCTACACTGCTGCTACTTAGCTGAATGTTTCCCAGCCTGTAGCAGTGCATGGGTTTTTTGGTCCCAAATGCAGGATTTTACACTTATCCTTATTGAATCTCATAAGGTTTCTATTGGCCCACTGTTCCAATTTATCTAGGTCTCCCTGAATCCTGTCCTTGCCCTCCAACATGTCTACTGGTCCTCCCAGCTTGGTGTCATCCGCAAACTTACTGAGAATGCAGTCTATTCCATCATCCAGATCATTGATGAAAATGGTGAACAGAACCGGCCCCAGGACCGACCCCTTGGGCACACCACTCATGACTGGCTGCCAGCTAGACATGGAACCATTGATTCCTACACGCTGAAACCGTTGATCTAGCCAGTTCTCTATCCACCTTATAGTCCACCTATCCAAACCATAATTCCTTAATTTGCCAATGAGAATGCTGTGGGAAACTGTATCAAAAGCCTTGTTAAAATCAAGGTATAGCACATCAACGGTGCTTCTCGCATCCAGAAAACCAGTCATCTGCTCATAGAAGGAAATGAGATTGGTCAGGCATGATTTACCCTTGGAAAATCCATGCTGACTGTTCCTGATCACTTTATTTTCCTCTAAGTGTGTGAGGATGGATTCTTTGAGAATCTGCTCCACAATTTTTCCAGGGATTGAGGTGAGGCTGACTGGTCTGTAATTCCCCGGATCCTCCTTTTTCCCTTTCTTGAAAATAGGCACTACATTTGCTTTTTCCCAGTCCTCTGTCACCTCCCCCGTTCTCCATGAGTTTTGAAAGATAACGGCCAGTGGTGCGGCTATTTCGTCGGCCAATTCCCTTAGCACCCTTGGATGCAGTTCATCCGGCCCCATGGACTTGTGCACTTGCAGCTTCTTTAAGCAGTCCCTAACCTGACCTTCCGTCACCAAGGGCCAGTCTTCTTCTCTCCCATCTGCCACACCTATGGTAGTGGGCTGGGAGCTGACCCTGCCTGTGAAAACTGAAGAAAAAAATGCATTGAGCACTTCAGCTTTTTCCTCATCCTCTGTCAGAAGGATGCCTGCCCTATTCAGCAAGGGGCCTACACCATCCCTGATCCTCTTTTTGTTACTAATATACTTGTAGAACCCCTTCTTGTTATCCTTTACATCCCTCGCTAGCCGCAACTCCATTTGTCCTTTGGCCTTTCTGATTTTATCCCTGCAGTCCCTAGCAATATCTTTATATGCCTTTTTGGACATCTGACCAAGCTTCCACTTCCTATAAGCTTCCTTTTTATGTTTAAGCTCAGAGCAGAGTTCTCTGCTAAGCCATTCTGGCTGCCTCACATGTTTGTTCTTTCTCCTAATTGGAATGGCAACTTCCTGTGCCCTTAGCAGAGTTTTTTTAAAATATAACCAACTCTCTTGGACTCCTTTCCCCTTCAGATTAGCTTCCCAAGGGATCCTGCCCATCAGTTCCCTGAGGGAGCCAAAATCTGCTTTTTTGAAGTCCAGGGTTCGTGTTTTGCTTCTTTCCTTCCTTCCTTTAATCAGCATCCTGAACTCAACCATGTCATGGTCACTACTGCCTAGCTTGCCATTTACCTCTACATCCCTGATCAATTCTTCCCTGTTTGTGAGCAGCAGGTCGAGAGGTGCAAGGCCCCTAGTTGGTTCCTCTAGCATTTGTACTAGAAAGTTGTCCCCAACACTCTCTAAAAACTTCCATGATTGCCCATGCACTGCTGTATTGGCCTCCCAGCAGATGTCAGGGTAACTGAAGTCCCCCATCAGCACCAGGGCCTGTGATCTAGAAGCTTCTGCTAGTTGTCCATAGAACACCTCATCCACCTCCTGCTTCTGGTCTGGTGGTCTATAGGACACACTCACCACAACATCCCCCTTGTTGCTTTCCCCTCAATGTAACCCACAGACTTTCTACTGGCACGCTTCCACTTCCATAATGGAGCTCTGAGCAGTCATAGAGCTCTTTTACATATAGTGCTACTCCTCCCCCTCTTCTTCCCTGCCTGTCCTTCCTGAACAGTTTATAACCATCCATGGCAGAACTCCAGTCGTGCAGACTATCCCACCACGTCTCTGTTATTCCTATGATATCATAGTTCCCTGTCTGCGCTAGTATTACCAATTCTTCTTGCTTATTTCCCAGGCTCCTCGCATTAGTGTATAGGCACCTAAGATATCTGGCCGATTGCCCTATTTTGTCATGTTGATTTCCAATTCTATTACATAAACCTCCTTGCATTTTTTCTAGGAGTCCTGTGGCACTTAGGCTATGCCTACATCAGCAATCTTAGTTCCGATTTGCTAGTCCAAACTAAAGAAGTCTGGGGTTGATCCAAACTAAACTTGGGCTAGTTTGAACTCAGGGTTCTCAGCAGGAATTGAAACTGGGGGGGGGCGGGGGTGTTGGAATTTCCATGGAGTGGGTGTGAGGGCCAATGAGGTATGAGACTGTGGTGCTGAAGAGGGGCTCTATGGCACCATACTAAAAACTGAAAAGTGGTTCATGAATGACCATTTTCTTAGATTATCACACAAAAGTTGACTACTGGTCTGGGACCAATACCATTCAACATATTCATAAACGATCAGGTAAAAGGGGTGAACGCTGAGATGGCAAGTTTTGCAGGTGGTATGAAATTATTCAAGATTAAATTGGATTATTATTAAATTTGGATTATTAAATCCAAACCAGACTGTGAAGAGTTTTACAAAGGGATCTTACAAAACTGGATGCCTGGACAACAAAATGGCAGCTGAAATTCAGTGTTGATAAATACAAAGTAATGCATATTTGAAAACAGAAACCCAGTGATACATATAAAATAATGGGGTCTAACTTAGCTGTTACGACTCAAGAGAGAGCAAGATTCATAGACTCTAAGGTCAGAAAGGACCAATATGATGGTCTGGCCTCCTGCACAGTGCAGGACACAAAACCTCACTCCTGTTAGAAATCTCTAACTTCTGACTGAGTTAAAGTCCTCAAGCCATGACTTAAAGACTTTAAAGTACAGAGAATCCAGCAGCAAGTGAGACATCCCATACCCCATGCTACAGAGGAAGGTTAAAAAAAACCCACAGCCCTTGCCAATCTGCCCTGGGGGAAAATTCCTTCCCAAATTGTGACAAAATATGGTGATAAGTTAAACCCTGAGCATGTGAGCAAGTCTAACCAGATGCTGGAGTCTATTGTAGCTAGTTCTCTGACAAATTCTGTTTTGTGTGTGTGCACAAAAGCTAATGGCATGTTAGGAAGGAACCATTAGGAAAGGAAATTATATAGCTATAGATATAGATATTGGAAAAGGTACAGAGAAAGGCAATTAAAATGATTAGGGGTATTGCACAGCTTCTGTCTGAGAAGAGCTTAACAAAACTTGGACTTCTCAGTTTGGAAATGACTAAGGGTGGATACAGAAGTCTATAAAATCCTGACTGATATGGAGAAAGTGAAGAAGGCAATGTTATTTAATATTTCATGTAACACAAGAATTAGGTGTCCCCCAATGAAATTAATAGGCAGTAGGTTTAAAACAAACAAAAGGAAGTATTTATTCCCATAACACACAGTCAACCTGTTTAATTCTTTGCCTGATGCTGTTGTGAAAGCCAATACTATAACTGGGTTCAGGAAAGATTTAGATAAGTTTAAGGAGAATAGGTCCATCAATGGTATTAATTGGGATGGGCAGGGTTGGATGCAACACCATGGTCTGAAATGTTCCTAGTCTCCTTTTGCCAGAAGGTGGGACTAGATGTCGAGATGGATAGCTCCATGACTGCCTGTTCAGTTCATTCCCTCTGAAGTACCTGGCATTGGCTACTGTCAGAAGACAGGCATCTGACAAAGTGGGATTTTCTCCTATGAAAGCTCACGCAATAAATAAATTTGTTAGTCTTTAAGTGCCACAGGATTCCTTGCTTGTTTTGCTGAACTAGACTAACATGGTTATTCCTTTTGAACCAGGCTAGATGGCCAGTGGTCAGATCCAGTATTGCCATTCTAATGCTCTTACATAAAAATTAATTAAAACATAATTTTTTTTAGTACAGAAAATATCCAAGATAATGACCTCTCAGGGTAGTGATGATGTAAGATAATGACCTTGGCAAATAAAGCATTTTAAAAAACTTGGCCTACTAGGAAATATTTATGTAAGTTTCCCAGTCACAAATCTAGCATTCTGGAGCAAAGTCACTTAAACACTGTGAGATAATAAATTTGTTAGTCTGTAAAAGTGCTACTAGACTCTTTGTTTGTTTAACAAACAAATGTTCCTTTAACTTGCTCCTCTCCCTTCTCCATACCTCATTCACCTTGTTGTCCTCCTTGTTGTCAGTACTGGAGAGAGACTCACAGTTCAGAGATACTTTCACAAAGTTCACCTTCCAGGGAAAAGGGGGACAAAGGCAGTAGCAGCACCTTGCTCGTTCCTCCAGCTCTTTGTCATGTTGTTCTTCACTACTTCATTCAATCATCTTTGTTGTGGATATATTCTCCTTCTCCACACTTTGTGTGATTTGACTTCTCTGATTCCAGGTCTCAGTGGGGAATTTAAGCTGATACAGGCTGGAAGTCTCTAGTTTCCACAGAGTATGGTTACTTTCCCATACTCCAGGTCTAAGCACTAGCACTTAGACCTATCTGATTATCTGTGATTGCAGGTATAATGGTCATTTAAAATGACAAATGACACTGTACAGAGCCTGACTAAGAAGGACAAGCACTATATGACCAGCCCAATACTTGTTAAAAGATGGAACTGATTGCTAATCAGATACTTCTTGTAAGGGAGAGCCCATAACATCAAGCAACAATCTGTCCCCTCGCCCTCAACTGAGAAGCAATCTGATATGGCATCCAAACCTCCTTAAACTTGCCAAAGTGCCACCAGGCTAGGGTTACTAGATACCAAAGCCTGGAATGGAGGACAGGGGAGTATGAAAAGGAGGACATTGGAGGACACATGGGGAAAATGTAGTACTAATGTAATATTCTTCTGTTTTTAAGGGACCCTGGAACACTTCTCCCTTAAAATAGGGTGTTCCGGGGCATTCCAGCATACTTTAACCCCTGTAAGTAAAAAGCCAGACAAAATCATGCATTCAAAAATGCCTCCCGGACAGAGGACGTAAAGGTAAAATGGAGGACATGTCCTCCTTTTGCCTCACATCTGGTAACCCTACACCAGGCTCCTTGTTTGCTTTCCTTACTTCTTAGTGAGTTCAGTCATTTCCAGCCAATGACTAAATTGGTATAACACTGTGTTACTAGCTAGCTGACAACTGGAGGAGGGGTAGGAAATTCAGGGAGGGTATAAGGGGGGTGTTAGGGAAATCCCTGTTTGAACTAACCATGGACTTTTTAGTTCAAACTAACCATGTGTTCTAGTTTGAACTAACACTTAGGTTGAACTAGGATGCGCAGTTAGTTCGAACTAAGTCTTAGTTCACGTACTGCACATACTTAGTTCAAACTAAGCAAATAAATTCGGACTAGTGCTGGGTCTTACTAGTTCGGACTAAGCTTTGCCTACTTCAAACTAAGAAATTTCTTAGTTTGGACTAGGCAAAACCTACTATAGCCATGGGCTAAAGTAGTTCAGACTAAGCTTCCTTAGTCCGGACTAATTTGCCAGTGTAGACATAGCCTTAAAGACTAATGAATTTATTTATCACATGAGCTTTTGTGAGAGAAAATCCCATTTAGTCAGATGTCTGACGAAGTGGGATTTTCTCCCATGAAAGCTTATGCGATAAATAAATTTGTTAGTCTTTAAGTGCCACGGGAAGCCTTGCTTACTTTGTTTTTATCTTGTTTATCCTTCAGCTTCCTTTTCATTTACTCCATGCTCTTTGTACAATTTTCCCCTCATTTGGCCTGTGTGTGAGTCACAGTTGCTGTTGAGTAACCCACAAAGGCCTACCCAAAGCTTCACACATCCCTCCCATCCCACCAAACCAAACCAAACCCTCTCCAGATTTAGAAAGCAGTTGCAATTCTCTGCCTTCCCCTCTGGGTAAGCCACCACACTGCCATGTTCCT
The DNA here is from genome assembly GCA_007922195.1 of Podocnemis expansa. Classification (NCBI taxonomy): domain Eukaryota; kingdom Metazoa; phylum Chordata; order Testudines; family Podocnemididae; genus Podocnemis; species Podocnemis expansa. Next base: position 14,246,219 of record ML682005.1, read on the forward strand.
TTTAGGAAGGAGTGGTCACAAAACACTTTTCTGCTTCAGTAACAAACACAAAAGAGAGAGAGAGAGAGCCTCCATAAGTTACTGAGCTGGATTCTGTTGCAGTAACTCTTTCTTTTTCAATTTATCAGCACTCTACGTTTTCTAACTTATAAGTTAACGGCGCTTACACTGCAAATTGTATGGGTGGCCGCTGAAGTCCCCACAGCCATATACTATGAATCAGGACTTTCTGTGGTTTCCCAAGCATTCAGCAGAGTCTGGGCCAAAAGTAAAAGGGAAACCGCAAAATACTACAAGAATGAAGACAGCAGATGTAAGAAGGCCAAGTTGTGACCTTGCCTTGCCTTCTTGATGCCCAACTGCTGTTTCCAGATTGATGGCAGTACAACTCCAAGCATCCAATGAGTATCTGAACTTTATGATGAGTTTCTAATCTGTATGGCTGACCCTTGAGAGGTTTGCTACAGGGCCAGATTAAGAACGCTGGGCTCTCCAGCACTGTGGGCCTCCATGGCCTGCGGTCCCAGCCCCCAGCCACCACAGAGCCCCCCGACATGGGGTCTGGCCCTTCTACCATGGTGACCTGCATGCAGGCCAGTGCAGGGGGATGGGGACCTGAGGCCAGAGGGCGCGCCCCCCCCTGGCCATGGTCTGGCTAGTTTTCCCCAGGGCTGGGGCCAGCTGGCATGTGGTGCAGCCACCGGTACAGCCCTCCAGGCTGTGGGCTCTGGAAGGCTGCACTAGAGGATGCACCACATGCCCTCTGGCCTTGCCCCCACAGCAGAAGAACCGCATCCGGGAGCAGGGAGGGAGCACCCAGAGCCCAGCCTCTGGCCCCACAGCCCAGCCTCCTGCAGCACTGGCAGGGGCCCTCCCAGCACCCACCACCCCCTCCACGCAAGCCCCACCAGGGCTCTGACAGGTGGGCGCTGGGGCCAGGTTAACACAGGGGCCTTAAGTAATAGTCCAGGGCCCCCTTTTAGGCCAGAGCCTGGGGCTTCAGCCCCTATAGCCCTTGTGTTAATCCAGCCCTGGTTTGCTCACAGCTACCTGCTGTTTCCAACTCCACACATGTCCTTGTGGGCTCTCTCTCTCTAGTTAAACCTCTCACGCTACTCTGTACAAACAAACCTTACTGTATTGTTTCCTTAGAAGAAATCACAGGCGCATCCTCACACATTGCTCAGTCAGGCAGCATTTCAACACAGCAGAAAAAACAACCCCTTTTTTTCCCCCCTTCAAGAAGCTGCCGCAGTGCCTAGAAGGTCTGTGGTTTGGTTTGGAGTTCACTCATCCCTATAGAGAGCTTGTTCTGCCAGTCTCTACATACATGTCAGCCTAAACAGCAACAGATGTACTGCACCTTAGATGTATAAAATTTTCATAAAATATAACAATCTCTGCTTTTTCCACTTGGGATGAGTCATTAGCCACATGCTTGTGATGCTCTTCTCTACATATGAGGAGCTAAGTCCTACACAGGGACAGGGTGCTAGACGGAGCCCAGCCCTTGGAGGTGGCTCAGGAGAAAGGGGTCGAAGAGGCTCTGTCTCTTCAGCCCCCTGCACATAGGCTGGTGGCAAACCCAGTCCTAACCCTTCTGTTTGGGCAGTCTAACATCAGTCACAGCACTGGGCTCTCTAGCATGAGTAGCTGGGGGAGGGAGGAGGGATGGAGAATCATGGCCCTTCAGAAACCTGGGTGAGTGTCATGCTGCACCCTTTCACAGAGTGCCACAGTCCTTCTGTGCTTCAGAAGGCATTATGCCTCAAGCATGATTCTACTAGCACAGTGGTTTTCAAACTTTTTTCCTTAGGACCCAGTTGCAACAAATCATTTATTCCTATGACCCAACAATTACATCTTTGAGCAATATATTCCAGTTTTTTGTCAGCAACAATGGGGGGGGGGGTGCCACGACCCAGGGCCTAAAGGTCTGCAACCCAGTAATGGGTCCTGACCTTTAGTTTGAAAACCCCTGTACAAGGATTTCTCATGCAGGGACGCTTCATCTCCACACAACTGTCAGTGTGGACAGAGACTATACAACCTCAGTCTGTTTGGGCCTTTACTGTTTGATGCATCGTATCTAATTAAAAATGCCTTGATTTAAGTTTACATGTGTCTGGAGATGGACCTGATCCAGCTCCCATACAGTCAAAGTGGCTTTTCCCATTGACTTCTATGGGAGTTGGAGCAGCTGGGTGTTGCCCTTTTATTTGTATATTGTTTCTTACAGAATACTCATTCTGGGTAATCACAAGTCTATTTCAAGGTGTGCACTCCTTGGGTCAGAATACTTTAGATTAGTGGTTTCCAACCTGTGGCCAAGGGGCCAAAAGTGGCTCTTGGGGTCTTTTAAAGTGGCCCATGCCTCCCCTCCTGCTAGTTGTAGAAGGGAGCCACTGGCTAAGGGTCCAGGTGGCACATTCTTCCACAGGGCTAAAAGACTAGTGCTGGCTCCTTGCTGCAGCCAAAGGGATGGATGATCAGTGCTTCTCTTTCTCTGGCAGTTGCAGAGAGCATGACAAAGCACTCTGCCTAGGTCCATAGGTGCTGGCATCCTTGCTGGAGCCAGAGGGAGGGGAGCACTGCTCTTCCTTCCATCTGGCTACAGAAGGAAGCCACTGCCTTGGAACCCAGATGGAGTACACAGAGCTACAGGATGCATGCAGTTCCCCTGCTGCAGCCAGGAAGACAGGAGATCAGCAAGTGACAAGGAAAACTGCTTTTATTATTTTTTTTGGTGGGGGGGAAAGGGGGGCAGCCTGCTGGCAAAGGTTATAAAAATAATATCTGTAGCCTGCATGCCAAAAAACTGGGGAGTCACTGCTTTAGTTAAATACATGTTGTGTGTTCTTTTATGTTATGCTCTGGTTGCACCCCAAAACAGCAATCCCAAAGCACAAGAAATTCAAAGCAAAACCTGCAGGTAGGTGGTCAATCAAAACATGTAGTAACCATGAAGCTGTTAAGTCAGCAACAGTGTGAAGAAAACACTATAATATGGCAAATGGTATGTATATGGCAATAGGCCCTGAGTAACTGCACACACCCAGTGCTGTATACATGCACAGACACAGAAGAATGAGCCCTGGAACACTGAGTTCCAGAAGTATAGAGCAAGAAGCAGGAAGATACCACCTGCACACACTGGTCATCACAATTTCCTTCTCTTTTCCCCAAAAGTTCAGCACTGCCACCCCAGAGGTACAGGGGTGATCCCAGGGTACAGGTTATATCTCTGATTCAGCTCAGAGGTTGGATGTTGTTGCACAGCTTCCCCAACTGGCCACTGGAGCAGTGCAGTGGCTCTGCTATGGCCCACACGGGGTTAAAAAGGGGTGTGGGTGAGCAGCAGTCAATCAGGGGACAGGGCTGCAGCAGCCAATCAGAGGGAGGCTGCTGGTATATAAGGCAGCACAAGGGGGCTAGTAGGGTCAGGCTGCACTGGGAGCTGCAAGGGGAAGATTTTTCTCCTGGGAGGCTGGCTAGGGTGACCAGCACCCTGGGGAGCTCTGAGTGGTGGGAAGCCTTGGGAGCTGACCTGTGCAAGAGGTCCCAAAGAAGCAGACTGCAGCAGTGACTGAAGCAGTGGTCTAGCAGCAGGTGGCAGGTGGATTCTAGTGGGGGGAGTGTGTATGGCTGGGGCTCCAGGAAAGTGGCCCAGGGAGCTGATGCAGTGTGAGAGAGAAACTGGAGGGAGGTGGAGGCCTCAGTAGAGCTGCTTAGGGTCCCTGGGCTGGGGCCTGGAGAAGTGGGTGGGCCCAGGCCCCTCCCTGCTCCCCCAGTGTGCCAGGAGCAGCACAGATGCTAGAGTGTCACAGGCTCATGTGACCATTGACTGTTTTAGTGGCTGAGAGCTAGCCAGGCCATAGACTGTTCTAGTGGGTGGTACCCTGGAAGGGGTGGGCTTTGGCTTAGCCAGAGGGCTAAGGTCCTGGGACTGGACTTGGAATAGAGTCAGTGTGTGGAGAAGTGGAGCACAGACCACCTGGAGGGGGACCACTTGAGCTAAGGTCCCCAAAAACACCACCAGGAGGTGCCCTCTAGGGGGGTGTAGTGCTGCACCTGCATACAGCCACATATCTCATGCAGAAAATGTGTTCTCTTCCCCAGGGCTGTCCTGGGGGGGGGGGGAGATGAATAGTGCTTTGTGGGGCCCCACTCACTCCTCCCTGGCACTGGGGGGCAGGGCTGGCTATCCCATGGGTGGGGCAGGCCCCTATGCTGGCCATCCTATACCAGGGACTAGGTGAGCTAGCCAAAAGGGCAGCCTTATTCAGCACTGGTCTGCCCCTCCTGCCACATGCACTGCTCACAGCTCTGTCAGAGCAGCAGGGAGGAGGTGGGAGGTAGTGTGGCTGGGTGGGGCATGCTTATAGAAAATGCTTCCTGGTCAAGGATAAAACTTATGGGCTATGTCCACACTTAAGCAGTTAAATTGATTTAAGTTAAATTGATTGATAAAATTGCTATAAAAAGCATTAAATCAATTAAATTGATTTAACATGTCCCCCCTAGAAACTCAAATTGAATTAGCATGTCCATAGACAGGATTCCTACTTCACTTTAGGAGAGGGGCACCATGGGAGGTGTGGCAACATGGCCCCCTAGAAGGGCCATGTTCCCACCCACTATATAAAAAAAGGACAGCCTCCTGGGAAGGAGAGGGACAGAAGTGTTAAATCAAAATAACATGGCCACACTGCTATTTTGAAATAAGTTTCAATTTAACCATTATTTTGATATAATAGGCTTTATTATTATTGAAATGACTTTCCTTATTTCAAAATGAGGGAGCTCCTTGTTTCAAAATAAGGAAATGTAGTGTGGACCTACAATCTTTGAAATAATCAGCACTATTTTGAGCTAAAGACTAAGTGTGGACATACCCATGAAGTCTTGCATGGATATGCTTGTTGAAATGTGCATTTTTTTTCTAGTCACTTTGAGAATGGCAAAGAGGGGGAAATGACTCTTCTGTCAGTTTGGACAACTTGGTCCTCAAGTCAGCTGACAAGCCAGTAGAAAAGAGTTGCCCCAGTACTTTCCTGAGATGTGCTTTGAATATTAAAGGCTATGTCTACACCAAGAAACTTAGATCAGACTTCCATAGTCAGAACTAAGCAGTTAGTGGTTACTTCAAACTAACCATGGGTTAGTTCAAACTAACAGCTTTTTAGTATGAACTAGCCATGTTTTTTAGTTCAAACTAACTTTTTAGTTTGAAATAAAAAAGACGGCTAGTTTAACTCAAAAGTTTGTTCAAACTAAAAAACATAGTTCGCACTTATTTAGTTTGAACTAGCATGGCTACATCGTGCTAGTTCAAACTAAAACTCAAGCTAAGAGGCTAGTTTGAACTAAGCTTTGCTTTTAGTTTGAACTGGGCAAAACCTAGTGTAGACAGGGCCAAATTAGTCTGGATTAAGCCTCCTTAATCTAGACTAATTTGCTAGTGTAGATATAGCCATACACAGCACAATTCAATGCAATATAGAAAGGTGTGTCTTGACATTAATCCCATATGTGAGCTACATGTTTCAAAGTCCATGCAATATTTCCACTTTTCCATTTCCTTGGGGAATGGTACAAAACAGATTTATAATGTACTGCACTACCAATCAAACCAAACAGTCCTGTGGCACTTGTAAAGACTAGCAAATGTATTTATTGCATGAGCTTTTGTGAGAGAAAACTCTCACTTCATCAGCCACCTGAAGATGTTTGTTTTGCTGAAATGGACTAACATGGCTACCCCTTTGGAACATGTCAACACACAGTACTCATCAGAAAGCCTTCAAACGGTCAGCACGAAGGATGTCGTGTTGTTTGAAACAAGCCTAGCTGATAGGCTGTCTCACGAATAAAGTGGTTAGGCAAGAAATGAACCCCTTGAAGTAACTTGTGCATCCAAAGGGCTCACAGGAATAAACTCAACAGTGTGCTGAATGTGTCACAACCACTAGTTCTCTGGCTTGATATATCTATGCCTACTCACTTCTCAGGAGTGGGAGGAACTAGTATTCCATACATTGTGCAGGCTAAGCATGGCTCACATGCTGCTCAATGTTTGACTGCATCCTGACCAGCAGGCATAACCATGTGGAAGTTCCTTCAGCTTTGTAACACACAGCTGTCATTCATGAACCCCACCCAGAACTAAGTGTTGCATCACTGCTGGGATTAGCATCTTGGTTCCACTGCATAAACTATGCTGAGTAGCACACGTTTTCACCATGAACTCAGAATGAACTTTGTAGAACATAGACAAAGTTCTCCCCTAAGTCAGTTGCCTTATATTTCCATAAAAAACACACAGTCAGGGCCAGATCAAGGGCCCTGGGGACCCAGAGCTGCCAACTTTTGTGCCATCCCACCATGGTGGCACCTAGCCTGGGGGTGGGGTGACACAGCTGAGCCAGTACTTGGGGGCAGTGGGGGGGGGAGTGCTGGTGCCCAGCACTGGTTGGGGGATCAAGGACCTGTAGCCAAGCCAACACTGGTGGGAAGGTCTGGCCCTTGATGGGGAGGGGTCCAGGGCCTGTAGCCAACCCATGGGGGGGGCAGTTGGGCTAGAGGCTGCTGTCCAAGGTGCTTCTGCCCCACCCTGAGCTGACTGGTCTGTCCCTGGTGGAGAAGACCAGCCACCCTGGGGTTAAAGTAAGTGGGAACACGTGGGAACACCATTCTGGGACCCCCTAATTTTAGGGAGCCAGCATTCTGGGCCTGGAAATGCTGCATTCTGGGGCCCCCCAAAATAGGGGGACATGCCAGGCCATTGAGTTCTGGGGCCCCCTACATATAGAAGGGTGTGCTGGGACCAACATTCCTGCATGTCCCCTCTGGGCCGATGGAAGGGAGGCTCTGTGCAAGTGGCCAGGCCTTAGCCTCCAGCCCTGGCTTATCCTTGCCAGCCAGCTGGCTGGCCACTGCCACAGCCTCCTGCCCCCCCCCCAGCTCTTTGGCCAGGTAATGGGGATGGGGGGGGGTTGGGGTGGTCCGGCAGCCAGCAGAGAAAGCGTGGAGGCAGGCAGGGTGAGGGAGGGAGGAGAAGGTGTCAGGATGGTGGGCTGGGGAGGGCTTGGGGGGCTGAAGAGGGTGGGTGTTAGGAGGGCTGGAATGGGGGCAGGGAGTTTAAGGAATGGGGATTGGAGCTAAGCAGGACATGGGGAAAGGGGTCTGATGGGGACAGATTGTTTGGGGGCAGGAACTGAGGTGGGAGGCTGGCACTTGGGGGGCAGGAGCTGGGCTGGTGGACTGGCATTTGGGGGAAGGACCTGGTGTGTGGGATAGGTGGGGGGGGGCTGGCATTTGGGATGCAGGAGCTAGGATGCAGGCGGGAGGCCCAGATGTGCAGGGGGGGGCCACACATGTGGGAGGGGGGCCTACCCATGCGGGAAGGGGGACCCACCTGATTAGGGGGGTTCCAGGGCCTGCAAATTATACTTTAACCCCTGCAGCAACCCCAGGGGGTGGGGTGGCCAGGCCAACAGCAGGCAGTGGCAGTGCACTGCTCAGGCTGGGTCAGCTGGGGCCAGACTGTGGCAGGGTGGTGGGATCTCCCTGTAATCTGGGGTGCAGGCTTTAAAGACCCTGCTTTAATACAGCTGTGCATACAGATACTCAATCACTTCTGAATATGAGGGCACCAACCCACCAGAACTTCCCAGGCCCAAAATAGGCAAATGAGCAGTTTCTAATGTAAAATGTTTTTCCAGTATGCAGGCATATTATAGCAAATTTTGAGGCATATTATAGCAAAAGCCAGTGTCAAGAATCTAGTTCATGCTAGGAATGTTTTGCCTGTGTCAAGGTGAGCATATGGGCTGCTGAAATAACAAGCTATTCCTTCTGGAGCTGAACTGCACCCAGACCCCAGCTGAATCACTGTAGATTTCTTTGGACAAAAATAAACACAGGATTGGCTCTGAAAGAGGGCTTAATGCAGGGGTTCAAAACAGTTCTGTGCCGCTTTAATCCAAACCAACTGTCTCTGGGTTAAATCTCATAGCGGTTAGGCAACGGAGTAGAATGAGGCAGAACACTCTTATGTATGTATGTATTGAAGCAGCCAAGGCATGAACATAAACTGCTATGATCAGTGGACAAGGATAGTGAAACAGTAGTTTGTAGGTGTTCAGGTGTTGGTTTCACAAAACTCTACAGCATCTTTTGAAAAATTGCACTTGGTCACAGTCATCCTTAGGCCAGTTTGTTGGAGTTGGGTTAGTACCTGGTCGAGAATATCATTAGGGACTTTGTGAAGATGAACTTGTCAGCCATTTAGCTGCATATGCCCTGGATGTTATCAAGAAGCTAAGGCACAACACTTTGGGTATGTCTACACTGAAGCCTTAGGTCAGCTTAAGGAAGCATAAGTCAGCCTAGAAATTTCCAGAGAGGTAGCCGTGTTAGTCTGTGTATAACAAAAGCAGTGAGAGTCCTGTGGCACCTTACAAACTAACAAATTTCTGTTAGTCTATAAGGTCCCACAGGACTCTCGCTGCTTAAGTCAGCCTAGAGACCCTTGCAGCCATATTGGGCTTTTATTAAGTTGACTTAATAACACCACCTCTTACTGTTGACTTAATGCTTAAGTCAACCTTATTAAGTCAAATTAAGCTAGTGTAGATGGGAAATAGTCCTTAAGTTGACTTAAATGGCCTCCAGGCCCCCTCCCACAAGTCCTGGCCACAAGGAAGGGTTGACTTAGCACATGCCAGTGTGGACACAAGCAGTCAACAGGAGTTTGCAATGTGTACTTTCTAAGTCGACTTAAAGTTGACTTTGTTGAGTTGACTTAACGGATCCTCCAGTGTAGATGTACCCTTTGAAATACCCCAGGAGCAGAAACCAAACCAAAAGAGGTCTGTTGATAAAAGTACCTCCCAAATGGCAGGCTGAAAGTCATGGACAACTGCAGACTTTCAGCCAAAGGTGTTTACCAGTAACTGAATCAGTAATCCTACACAGAAAAAGCCAGGCTTCTTTTCCCTGGCATGTCAGCGCATTGAAGGCTGGTGATTAAAACCACTCACTTTTCACATATTAAGTGCCCTAAATCCATGCACAGTCAAATGTCACCATTCATCCTGTGTATGCTCACCATGAGTGAGCTCCAATCTGTCGGTCCACCCCAAATAATACCATTATCTTGCATGCACTGCAATCCTGCTTGGAAGTAAAGGCAGCATACAATATGCAGGCAGTGCAGAGGGCTTGGTATTTGATTCCAGCTACAGAGAATACACCTATCCTATGGACAGAACACTTTTACTATTAAATAAATCATGATGCCTCTGATCCCCTTCTTTAGCTGATGTAGCGACATCTCAGGCATCCTGTGTGAGTTCAGGCATCCTACTAAGCTGTAAACACAGACTGTAGGATGATCTTTGCAGGGAAGGCTATGCCTTTGTAAAGCACCAAGCACACAGCTAAATAAACACAGTGTCTGCAAGGTGTCCACATTCCACACTTTGAGAGCACCACAGTCAGGCAAATGTTATGTAATAGCCCAGAGACGAGTGTTAACTTCAGCATCTGTGTCCACCACACGTCAGCCGCATACTATTGATTTCTATGGGCACGATAATCATAATGTCAGCAACTTCACAGGCCTGGGCCAGGCCCCATAAACAACATACACACTCACATTTGGCTTCCTTGGGCTGCTGGCTGAGCTTGAAAAAACCTTTTTCTCTTCAGGAGAACTGAATCTCCAAATACTTGCTGAGCTATGTTGATCAACCACATCAGACGTGGACTTGGGCTGTGGGAGACCATCATAAAGATCAGTGCCACCTCAGCCTAAGCAGTTCTCCAGCCAGGAGGAACTAGCAGCATCAGAGAGCAGGAGGATCTGCACATGAAAATTCCAGATAAAGTATCACCCCAGTCAGCAGCTGATGGATGTGCACGTAGGACAGAATCACTCTTTGCCATATTATCTGTCTTGGATACGCCCCCATGACAGAAATCCCAAACCAAGGCAATCAATGCAAAGCAAACAGGTAGGTGGGCCAACAAAACTTTTAATAACTATCATCCAGTTCAGTCAGCAACAATATCAGCAAAACATAACAACAGTCCAAATGACAGGTGTGTAGCACCAGGTCACATGTAACTGTATACACCCCATGCTATGTACACATGCATACACAAATGGGAACTGGAACATTGTGTTCAGGGAGCAAGAACCAAGAAATGAAGAACAGGGAGTAGGAATCAATAAGTAGGAACCACATACACACACATGTAACTATTATCAGCCATCTATTATTTTTTCCTATGCAAAAGGAGTTTGGAGATGGGACCTGATGTAACGACTGTTGCAATTTTTCTTCAATTTTGAACAGAACTTAAAATCTCAGTTCTCGTTTGTGAGCCAGGGTCCTCATCCAACTCCCACTGAAGACAGCAGAAAAACCTCTGCGGGATTTGGATACAGCTCCGTATCATCATAGCACTGGGTTTAGTAGTCAGCAGGGCTCACATGAGAACCTACTCAAGTACATTTAGTGGGTTTCACTAATGTGTTTGACCAAGGGGGTTATGATTTCCTGCCCAGCTTATAACCACATTGGTCTTAATTTTATTCAGCATATGACTGGAAAAACAAGAAATTCATAAGTATCACGTCACAGAAGGCAAAAGATCTCTGTCTGCATCAAACACCATGGAAGAGATATGCCCAGGAGAGCATTCCACAATACATGGATGTGCCAGACCTTTGTCCAGGTCCACCAGGTAAGTGTACTGAGATCTTAAAAGGAAGAGTGAAAGGCAACTGGAGGACTGGAAGAGAAGGAGAGCTGATCGGCATATAATAAGTGTGCATGTTTGGTCACTCCTATTAGATGAGACTGAGGCCAGATTGGGACACTACTGGGCTATTTTGAATGAATTAATGGCATTAACTGGACTTCTTAGGCCTCCTATTTGCAAGGGAATCTTCCATATTAATTGAGTGGGTCTCAAAGGAGTTCCCATTAATGGAGCTTAAGATGGAAAGTGGTCATAAATGGGCTAGTAACTGGTTATCTGGTAATTTTCATAGTGTGAGGGAATCCCTGAGTGGGATACTGGCGTATCCAGCTGTACACCATTTCCCCCTTCACTCTCCCTGGTGTGAACACAACTGTGCTCGAGTGGTCTCTCTCTCTGGTATCATAGCTCCTTGTGAGACATTTTGCCCACTCTACCCAGCTATCCTTAGATCCTGAGGCAACAGCAAGCTTGGGACCCAAATTTTTTTTGTTTAATTCTGTTGCTGTTATGTTGTTGGCTAAGCACTGTAACACAGGCTATATTTTATTATTAATTACTTATTCTTATTTATTTTATGTATTAGTGGCACTTAGAGAGTGCCCATCCCTATAGATTCTGGGTTTATCTTACTTGGCTTATGTTGTGTCATTATCATGCTAACTAAGTGGACCAAACTGTCATGCATCTATGTTGCCTGAAGCTTTTAATCTGACCAGCAAGCTAGGAACCTAGGATTTCACAGTTTAAACTGACTGAGAGGACTGAGAAAAGATTTGCGTCTTGCAGCTCCTTCTAAATGTGACTTAATTCACATTGAAGCATATTTCTGAAGGTGTAAATCTGACTGTCACCCCTGGGGCCCACATTCCAACTTTCCACATAAAAACATCTCATGTGGCAGACTGGAGATACTGAGGCTGTTCCTAAAGATCCTGACCTTTTGCATATAGCGACCATAACCTTGAATCTAGCTACCAAGGGATATCTAGTTCAGAGAGCAGAGCACAGGCATGATATTGTATTGGAACAGCCCCTCAGAACCTCACTCCAAGACTATTCTCCATGCTCTACAGCAATGGTTCCCAACCTTTTTCAGGCTAGGGACCCCTTTTTAACAAAAAAAAATCTTTGCAGCCCCCAGTTGATTATGTAATCTGGCTCATGCAGGCAGACTCTATCCCGTGCCACTCTGGTGGCACCGTTGGGACAGCTGGCGAGTGGCACCACCACCACCATGGCCCACGTTGCTGGGGACCCAAACCACAGTGGCTATGGCCCCCTTCCCTGGCCCTCCCAGGGAGCTGCTGAGGCCTCGTCCCCCTGCCAGGATCCAGCCACGGGCAGGGAGAGGCAGTCGTGGCAGGGAGTATTGGGGCTGCAGCTGGATTCCGGCCCTGGTAGGGAGCGGCTCCGTGGACCCCCTGGAACATGTCCGCAGATGGCCAGGGGTCCCTGGACCCCAGCTTGGGAACCACTGCTCTACAGAAATATCTCTGAGACACTGATAGGGGGAGAGTGTTTGGAATGAAGCAGCAATGCCTAAGAAAACCTCTCTCTCGCCAGGGAAGGCCAGGAGACTACTATCTGCAGTCTATCCAGGGCACCAGTTGCAGAAGCTAGAAGGGAGGGGAAAACAGGAGCTTTCACAGAAGTGTTTGCAAGCACTCTCTCTGGCAGTGGCTCCAAATCTACTTTGAGTTAGATGCCCATGCATTCCCAATGACTAGTTCAGTGGGGTTTAGCTGATGCTGTTGAGGGTGGATTTAGGACTTGTCAATACTTACAGTGCTGTAGCTGCACTGTTGTATTGCTTAGTGAAGACAGGACGGCTTCTCCCACTAGCACAGGTTCTCCACCTGCCTGAGCAGAGGTAGCTATGTCAAAACGGAGGAAGCTCTCCTGTTGATATAACATTGTGTATACCATTGCATTGTGTCGAGGTGTGGATTTTGGAGATGCCTGAATGACAGAATTATGCTGACATTATTTGCTAGTGTAGACCAAGCCTTAGACCCAAGGTTGATAATGGGTTACAATCTAGGCAAGGGTCATGCTCAGGGAATCAAGTTAATTCAGTTGCAACACCAGGGTCACTGTAGAGCTCCTCAGTGTTCCCTATTCTGCCTTAAAGTATTCTAAGCTATTCCCTAAATAACTAATGGCCAGTCAAGAGCATATGGGAGAAGGCTCATTGGAGTCTTCTTTCTTTGTTTCTTGTAACATTGCCCTGCTTAATATCATTGACATACCAGTGTGGGGCACCCTCTTACTACAGTGGTGCTTAGTCTTCTGCTACCACAGCCATGGTGCACAGCATTATCAAGCAGTGAAAAGTAAAAGGACAAAAGACTGGAGGAGCAGCACAGTGACAGATCCTGACTCAGGCCCAACCCCTGTTTTGCTCCCATACGCCTGCTTGCTGCTTAGTAGGAAGCCTCTGAAGAGCTGAAGTCCATGCTGTTCAAGGGACTGAACTCCTTTTCTGCAGTCTGCAGCAGCTGCACTCCCAGTCCCCCTGCCAGGGGACTTCAAAGTCTGTGCACAAGGAGGTAGGATCCTCTGTCTGATTCCAACTGCAGGGGACGGCCACTGTTGCAGTTCCTGAGCTCTCACGAGTTCTGGGGATGGCTGCAAGGTACAACCCAGTCCCCAGTGATGGTGTAACAATGCCTCAAGTTCCCCATAGACCACAGGGTGTCTCTGATGCACTGCCATCTGGCTCTTCATCATGTAGTCTGGCCAGTCCCTAGTTAGAGATGACATCCAAGAGTAAAAGAGAGGGCCTATGCTCAGGAGAGTGCATAAATAGATCACAGTTTGACATAAGGATTGCACATTCATAGATGTGATGTGCCCAAGCTGGCCCCCAAAAAAGGATCTGGCATGTGTTGAAGATGGACCACTATGTAGACATTGGATGGCTTCCAGTTTTTGCTGTCTCTGTAAGCAACACCAGCAGAAAGATACTGGATCCCCAGCAGTTGTCATGCAAAATCATTCTCAATCAATTTCATTCTCTTGAGGCCTGTTGTCCTCCACCTCACCTTCACAAAAGACAGCAGTCAGAGGAGCATGACAAACCAGGGACACTTTTTGACTAAGCCCATGTTTTAAGAAACATAACTCTCAGGGCAGCATGTGCTTGGTGAATGGCTTTTAGGCTGGCAACAGGACATAGAGCTCTAAAGATTAGAGATGTAAAACTGAGAGCTTTGCAAATATTCAGAAAATGACAACACAGGGAGAGGGGAAAGAGTAAATATAGGGGGTGAGCGGGGGAGGCAGAACAGGACTGAATAGTTTGTGAATTCCTTCCACTCTGCTCAAAGTCAGTTTAAATTCAAACCAGGCATGAGGAGTGTGGGTTTTTCAGGAGAGTTGTTGTCCAAACTGCTGAGCGGAAAAGAAACCTGAGCTGGAGCATGGTCTGGTCTGAGTGCTTTGAAGTGATTTCTTTCAGCAAGGAAATCATTTCCTTTGTCTGTACATGTTCAGGAAAACTGCCTCATCAGAGGCTAGTTCTCAGGCTATTTGACTCATAATTGTTTTGTCCAGAAAAGAACAGTTTTGCATGTGACTGGAAATGAGAAAAAAAATGATAAAGATCCTAAAAATATTTGTGAATATATATTACCTATACATACAGGAGAAAGAAAGAACACTTATGGGAACAATAAGGACCTAATTCTGTTCTCAGTTACATTAATATCTAGACTAGAATAACAGAGATCAGAAGTGGATTAAGGAGACAGTGCTGTGGGTTAAAGCAGACAACATTCATCTTGAAGACAAACAATGTTTTGTTTGGGGTATTGCCTTTCATAGTTTTTAAAACCATGTACTGTTGTGACACCTCTGCAACACAAAGGAACAGAAAGTGAACAGCAAAGCTTTCTATAAAATAATCCTGGGTTACACAGTGTCAGATGTTGATGGGTTAGGTGAAATAGAAGAGGGAAGGAATATGCTGTATGTATTTAAAGGAACGGCAAACACTGACCAAGCTCAGGTTTCTTCTCTTTCCCGTCATTTGTATCGATGAGTGCTCTCATGTTCTCTGTTATTAGAAGTTGAAAGTGTTTTCCCTTCCACTTCTCTATGTGTGTATTGTGATAGGAAGTAGTTCTGTTTCATGGCTGTGTATTTATTGCTTGTAATGTTCTTTCCACGTACACACACAAAAGAGCTTTGTGTTAGATTTTAACTCTTACTGAGGTCACTGGGAGGCTGAGGGATGCAGGATTGGGTAGCCCCGATGGTGATTCCTATTATTTTCTTTTCTAACATTTCCCTTTCTTTCTCTTTAGGATTTAACAGAATCATAAAAATCAAATACACCCCACCCCCGGATATGCTTATTCCATGCAGCACGTTTTCCAGTGCTCTGTCTAGTCCAATTTCAAAAGAGTGAAGTACTGGGCTGTCCATTGTTCCTTGGAAGACTATTCCTCTGTGTAAGAGTCCAAACTGTTAGGAACATAATACTGATTTTCAGCCTAAATGTTCTCTTTATCAATTTCATCCCATTTGTTCCTTGTATTCATCCTATTGGAGACGGGTTCTAATTAAAATTTCTCACTGTCTTTCCCTGGATCTTTTCACTAGAGAGACAAGGTGAATGAGGAAATATCTTTTATTGGGCCAGCTTCTCTTGATGAAGGAGACAAGCTGTTGAGCTTGAAAACTTGTCTCTCTCGCCAACTGAAGATGGTCCAATAAAAGTGGCTGCCTCACCTTTCTTGTCATTGTACTATCCTCAGGCAGACGTGGTTACACAAACACAGCAAGCTATATTCATGAGGCACATTTACACAGTAAAAACCATAGAATTATCCCCAAAGCACAGAAACGAGGCTAGAACTCTCACAAATATAAATTTGAATCCTCAAAGGTGCTGCAGTAATAGACTGTAGCCTGGCACTGTTGCAATACAAACCAGAAACAACATTTGTAGCAACAGTGCAAGCTTCCTTTACACCCTGCCCATGCTCCCCCACCCCTGAAAGGTTCTTCTATAAAGGCTACATCTAAAAGGTAATTCATCCTTTTTTACTAGGCGAGTGGTGAAGCCTTGGAATGAGCTGCCGAGGGAGGTGGTGAAATCTCCATCTTTGGAGGTGTTTAAGGCCCAGCTGGACAAAACCATGACTGGGATGGTTTAGTGGGAGTGGTCCTGCCTCTGGCAGGGGGTTGGACTAGATGACCTATGAGGTCCCTTCCAACCCTATGATTCTGTGATCCTCTATATTTTATGCAATCTTTAATTCCTGCAGAGACAGCCAATCTGAAATTACTTGAGTAGATTTTGGCTCCATTCAGCAAAGCACGGGTGCCCTGGTTTAACATCAAGAACTTGCTTTGCTGAATGGGACACTTGTCAAACTTTAAATGGACCAATAACACTAACCCATTTTACACAGGTCAGTAAATGGAAGAGGATTTGGTCACTCTCAAGCTATGCCACACAGGAAAATTTCAGTCAGGGTTTCAGATTTGCAGTTTAAAACAAAAACCAAACCACCAGTAGGTGAATCAGTGAAAAATTAATATTCAAAAATCTCTTAAAATATTGTTCCTAACAAGTACAATTTGGAGTTGTAAGTGATTAGTTCATTGGCACCCAAACTATTGATGGTGGTATTGTTTCCCTTTATAAAACCAGCACTGTCGGGAAGTAGAGTCAACAGATTCAGTAACAATTCAGTAGTTGCGGGAAATGCTCTCTGTTCTTAATTGTTTCCTATACATAGCTTCCCTGGATTATTATATGTCTCAGGATGAAAGATTATTAAAGAAAGGTTAGTGATCTTTGCTCACTTTATTTTACACTTGTTATTTAAACAACTTACTCTTTTCCCCTTCTTCTTTAGACCCTTCTTGGTTTGGAAAGCTATGGTACACAGACCAATCCAGAAAATGATGTGGATTAGGAGCTCTAAGGGAGGAAATAACCGTGAGATTCCTCTCACAGAGATCCCCAACATCATGGCATCAGAGAGGCAGCATTTCCACTCAGTGGCCCTTTCTGCAGGCTGCATCCTCAAACTAATGGTTCTGCAGCAGATCCTTGAGGGTCAATGAGAGGCCAGGATCTTCTTGTGCAGAAGCCTTGCACAGCGACACTTGCTCTGGCCCCTGAAAGACCTCTCTGCGTATAAGCTCTATTTAACCCTCACTACTAAAGATTTCTCCCAGGTATCATGACCTTTGAGCCTCTCAAATGGACTGTATGCAGAAAAGCCCTAAACTGCATTATATTTCTGCAGGGTCCAGCATCACCTCCATCGCAGCAGCCCCTGCCCACAGCCCGCCCAGTTTCCACCTGCTCCCCCAGCACTGATCCACACCACACTGGGATGCCAGGGAGAGAGGAACAGCAGCATTTCTGTGTAGAATTGACAATGAAGAGATCCATGTGTGGAGGCTCTTCTTTGGGCTTGGGTGTAGGGAATACTTAGGATTCTATGGGGGAAACTACTGTGCAATTATACAAAATAAGCCTTTGAATAAAGGGTGTGGAGGCTAAAAATCACCAGATTAGATATTGTTTGTACAGTGTATTGTAAAAATGTAAATAATAGAAGTAGTACATGTTGGGTTAGTGATAGAGGCTATACTAATTACAGTATTGACACTTTGGGGGCAGGACTACAAAAATAACTGCCTTTATATGTTTATTGTAAACTGTACTCATGGAGCACCCTCCTTGATCTGATCCACAAAGGCTCATAACTATCCCTTCCTTTAGGCCCCTCCTCCCAACTTCTGTGCACTAACAACTCCTAATTCTTACGTAGCCCTCAGTGCACTTTACATAGAAAGTGAATATCATTGGCTATGTCTACACTAGCCATTTAGTCCAGACTAAATAAGCTTAGTCTTGACTAACTTAGCCCATGTCTACACTAGGCTTTACCTAGTTCAAACTAAGAAGTTTCTTAGTTTGAAGTAGGCAAAGCTTAGTCTGAACTTTAGTTCAAACTAGGTGCAACGTAGATGTGGGCTAAGGCTTCGTTCGAACTAGCCGCACTTCCTAACTTTTTAGTTCAAACTAGAATGAGTGGCTGGTTCAAACTAAAAAGCCGCGGTTGATCTGAACTAGCCTAAGGTTAGTTTGGACTAACCTCAGACTTTAGTTCAGACTAACAAGTCCAAAATAAAAAAATTGATGTAGACATAGCCATTAGCTCCATTTTACAGATGGGAAACTGAGCAAGAGGGAGGTGAAGTGACTTGTGTAAAGAACACCAGTGGAAAAGCTGGAAAGAGACCCAGCTCTCTTGCTTTGCCTTCCAGGCATCTACCTAGCAGGCAACATTGCCTTCTGCTATTTGAGTGTAGTTCTCCCCCCATCTCTTTGCAGCCTTTTCTGATTTGTCTTCTTAGGAATCTTTCTGTCAGGGTCCATGGAAGTTGGGTGAGAGAAAACATTCATGAAGTTCTCATCTCAGAATCCTGGTTGAATTCCAACATAAAGTCCCAAAACAAAGCTTCTACATAGGCTAGTCTCCCAGAACCTGCAAGACACAACCACCACTTACTGCAGGCCCAGCCAGCCCCACCTTCTTCTTCCTGTTTGTATAGCCCACTCCCTTGGGTGGGTCAGGGCCTCCTTGATTACACCCCTGGGTGCCCCTTAAAGGAATACTACATGCCTTCCTGGGCCCTAGTTGTGACTGAATTCTATGGTGCTGCTTGAAAGCAAATCAATAGTAATAATGCTGCTGAAAATATTCTATGAATTACTGCTGTCACTGCGCTTCTTTCTCAGTTGCCCAAAGCTGTTGGCTGACTATGGTACATTTGGCCTCCCTGTTTGGCACCAGATATTTTCTGTGGCCAGGTGCCTGTGTGAAATGCGGCAGCACATTTCGAAGAGTTAAGCAAAATGTTTGTGTTCATGAGGTGCCTTGGGCTGCTTAGGCTTGTTTGAACATAACCCCCCATGTTTCCATGTACAGACCCTCTAGGCCTGCAGTAGAGTACACTATAGGAAATACCTTCTCCTTCATGGCCTGTGGTACCGCTAGCTATTTGTAGAATTGTTTCAAGGTGCCAGAGCCACCCGCATCTCATCTTTCGGGTCTCTTTTTAATATGAACATGAGCTATGCTGGTACTGTGCTCATACAGCCCTCATGTTTTGGTGTGACAGCTGACATGTCTCTGCAAATGGACTGCGAAGCAGGGTTTGCTCAGCTGCGTTACTGATTTATTCACCCACCGGCAATGTTGCACATTGCTTTACTCCTGTTGGTATAAGACCTTTTCTCTTGCACCGCCTAGCATGGGGTCTTACTGTGTTCCTGACATGAATATTTCCCCTCCACTCACTGCTGGTTTGGAAGTTTTGCTTTACAGTTATAGAACTCAGGAAGATTTCATGAATATTGTGGTAGTACAAAGGGTTCTTGCTCTTTTATATATAGTCCTTGTTTTCACTTTACAGGAAAAGGGTCACAATAGGAAAAGATGCATGCACATCTGGGAGTGAGATTTAATGACGACACCAGGTAATGAAATCTATTTTCCAGTTTTTCCTTTTTTGGTCTGCTTTAGTAATAATACATGTTCCCATTACAAAAAGAGAATTTCTGTAACTTGCACTGCACCCTGAATTTGTTTTAATGGCAGATTATAATTTTCTTTTGCAGTTTCATGCAGCGTGCAATGTCATCTCCATCTTCATATCTCAGATCGGTCAGAATACCCAGATTGTTCACATGATCAGATGGATTTCCATTCCAGTCCTTGAGAAACAAGAAGATTGGTCATCACAGAGAGCTCCTTGGCAATTAAAATGAATAAGAGCTGCCACTCTCAGGGGATGGCTTCTGGGTTACCAGGGGGACAGGGATTGCTATGAGGTTTAATCAGGCTCTAACAGCACCTTGCTGGGAGGTTCATGGCTGATAAGGGCAACAGCATCAGACCAAGTAGCTCCTTTCTTTTTAAAGAGAAAACAGCCTCTTTTGAAATGTGATAAATCCCAAGATGTTTTCCAGTATTTGATAACTGAGAAGAAATAGTTTTTTCAGGAAACATATCACATGTCCTAGGTCAATAAAATAGAGTGAAATACGAATAGTGTTTCTGCACTGTAGAGGTTTACAGTGAGGGGTTTGATTGCTTCTATTTTGCCTGTGCAGTTGCTGATGTGACAGTTCCATTTTTTTTGTTAATCTGGTAGTGATGTTGGAGCACCTGAAAGGTGACGGATTGGCAGCATGGAGTCTGAAGTCTTTTATTTATCCCCAGAAACTTTATGACACAGACAGTGGCAATGCCAAGTGTCCCCACCACTGTGTTTCAGCTCTGCACTGGCAGGGCCACAGCTAGGCTGAAAATGTAGTTATGTGTCTCTGTGGTCTCTTATCTGAGGCTGCCGTTAAAGAAGTCAATTAGTGCCCTGTGGGGCAGAGATTTTGTGATTCTAGGAGGCACCATTGTATTAGGCAATGGACTGAGACTACAAAACTTTTCCTCAGTCACCAAACAGCCGTCCGCTTGTTACAATTTTCAGCCATTAACAGCACAAGCTGGATTGGAGCCCTTGCTCTTTATGGGACTCACCTGGCAAGGTGCTGACTACATCCAAGAGACAGTGCATACCTTTAACGCTTAGTGAAGTCAATGGTAATTAATGGGGCTAGTGCTTTGCAAGATCCATCTGCATATCTTCTTACTCATCCAGAGACTCATTTACACAGTATTTTCCTGGGTCATTATTTCTTCATTTAATATTTTTTTGTATGAAAAGAAATAACTGAAGAGTAAAATGCTAGTGCTTTTAAACTCCTATTCCTAAAAGCCTGTCCTCTCTGTCTCCATGTCACTGACAATGTTTGTGTGTTGGGAAATGGAAACCCCCACCCCCAAAAATGCTGAAGGATTGCACCTTCATTTATATGTTTTCAGTGGTGTAACTGAATGGGTCGTAAAATATACAGTGAACAGTACTTGGAGCATTCCTGTGTGCTAGGGTTTTCCTTCAAGAAGACTTGGCAGTTACTGTACTGTATCTTAACTGTCAAGCTATTTTTTCCTTGCTCGGTTTCATTTGTGTTTTTCTTCACCTTTTGGAGACCCCTTACCTCTCCCCTCTTAAATCTACACTCGCCACAGAGCAGACATAATCCCAGATTTTCAGTAAATCAACACTATATGCTCCCTACTGACTAAGAGAATTTGATACTGACAGATTGTTACACCTAAAAGAAAAATACTGCTGTAGTTTCTCTAACATTCTTTGCCTGGAACAGAGAGCAGTGAGGGATATGTGTGATATCCATTATGAATGTAACAATACAGGTTACATATAATACAATTATTTTTAATTTATTGTTCATATAAACATAGGTGAGAACACAGGTGCAGCCCTGAATCACTGTCCCACTCTTTAGCATAACAAAAACACATTGTCCACTGTGTTTCAAACATACCATTAATTCTTTTCCTCAAGGACAGTCGAGATTTTTATCCTGTGCAGTTCCATTGTTTAGGTTCTACACAGACACTGCATAGAGTCTATCCAACAGAACAATAACATTTTGCATTTACATGGCACTTTTCATCTCAGTATCTGAACATGTTCCACAAAGATTTAATTCATGTTCTCCTTCCATGTCTCTGCGTGGAGGGTAAATATTATTATCCTAGTTTACTGACAAGGAAGATATATGCAATACTAGGCTGTGGTGCTGAAAAGACCGGATGGCTCTCTACTACATATTTCTCCCATGCACGCAATGAAGGGAGTTAAATGCATGTTTTACCCCTAAAGTTCCTTGTTCTGTTATAGGGCTACTGCTACCTACATAATATTCACTCTCTGATTGTAAACTCTTCCATTCTGCTGGATCTGTATTTTGGTTGGAAGATCATATTTAACAGAGCAATCTCTTTGTTTTAGTTTGGTGTTTTCTGTGCTTCATTTTGAAATGAACCTAACCACTCATCATTTTGCAAAGAGCACGCCACACTGTCTGGACAAATCCACCCCCTACCTCCTGCTCCTGATGACAGCAGTGTCCCAGACAGGGAGAGAATTTCAGGGAAGACTCCAGAACCAGGCTGCATGAATATAGACCTATTTTGGGAAAGGCTGCCAGGGGCAGGTGAATCTGCCTGTGTGGAGCCATTGTACAACACCACTACAGAGCACAGAGGTCAGCATTACAGAGCCTGTGCTAATCCTGAGGCTCTAGAAATGGTACTTCAGCCTCAGAGCAGATTTCTCCACCTTACCTCAGTGTTCAGCCTCGTCACTCAGGCTGGGCAATGAGCAAGGACTTGAGCCCGTATTAGCAGTCCATCATTCATTAACACTCCCCTAATAATGATCTGTTGCTCTGGCATGATGGGAAGGGGAAAGGAATAGCTCCTTGGCTGCTTTCTCAGGGGGAAGAAGTGTTTAAACACCCATACTAAGTAAGTGCGGAGTACTTGTAAAACATAGCACGAAGTGCTGGTGGTATAGTAATAACACAGATGGACACATACTTATCCCCATGAGATGCAGGAAGGTTCTCAAAACTACAGCACTGGTGGGAGCTGGTTCCTCTACCACAGTGGAGCTGGATTTGGGTAGCAAACTCATTGTGTAAGGCACAAGGGTTGAGACTGGCCAGATGAAGAGAAGGCATGGAGCCAGTAGATGAGGGATCTCAAATCACCACAAGGACCGCATGAGGACTAATACGTTAGCCTGGGGGCTGCACCACTGAAAACTTTTCATACAATGATATTGCAAAATATTGGTAACAATAGTGTCATTGTGGGCTGCAGGAAATAGCATTAGAGGCGGCATGCGGCCCACGGGCAGTGTGTTTGAGACCCCCCAAGAGTGCTGCTGCCCTGGGGAAAGACCCAGGGCACAGGCATGGGCCCCGTCCCCGCAGCCCCTATTCTCCACCGGGGCCCAGTCTGGCCTCGGGCTCCTGCCAACGCCTGCCGGGCCCTGGATCCCTGGCTGGGGCCAGGGATGGGGCGGGGAGAGGCTGGTGCTGCCGCAGGTGGCCTGGCCTGAATTCCCTGCCGAGGACCAGGCTGGGAGTGGCAGGCACTGCCACGGCCGGGAGAGGCAGGAGTGGCAGCCAGCCATGCCCCGGATCTTCGGCCTGGGACAGGGCTGGGAGATGCAGGGGCTGCCCTGGACACTTGGGGCACTGGTGCTGGGACTCAGGGCATGTGCCTCATGTGCCAGGCACCAGCAACGCCCCTGGAGACCCCCCCAGTAGATCAAGACAAATAATCAGCTCACCTGGGAAAAAAGAAAGCACATAATCTATTGGAAGAGGTACTATTTCAGCTGTAGGACTGCATTAGTGGCTGTTCCACTACTCTCCATTGCTACTCTCTGGTCTGTTTCCCTCAAAGTCCCTGTGGAAACAGAGGTTCTCAAACTTTGAACCCCCTTTGAAAACCTTTCAGATTGTGATGACCCACCACCCCCATGCCACACCGTGCCATGATACCTCCCACCCTGCCATATCAGTTTATTCTTATTTCACAAATGCTGGAGGCAGTGCTGCCTTCAGAGCACCCTGCTCACCAATCACCCAGCTCTGAAGAGCTCGGGCTGGCAGCCATGAGCAAGGCTGACAGCAGCAGCCCTGACACACATGGTGGCTGATAGCTCAACCCCCATAATAACCTCATGACCCCTTGAGAGGTCCAGACCCCCAGTTGGAGAACACCTGCTGTAGAGCACCTGGGCACCTCCCCCCGCCCACCATGTATTCAGACTGTCTACAGATCCCAGAATTTGCCTCTGTAGGATAAAACTACATTGAATTTTTGACCAAAATATGAATGCTTGCGCTTTTAAAATAGAAAGGAAACATGTTACCTGGACAGTGGGGTAAAGATTACGTATAAAAAGTTATAGGTGTTAAATTGTACACCAGAGGGCTCCTATATTGTTTCAAGAATGTGTATATTGTGAATTACTAGCACACTAATGCTTACCTGAATTGAAGGACAACAGGTCTCAGAAAAGCATGTTCCACAATCTGTACCAGGATATACATGGATGAAGGGTGACAGTAATATCAGCATTGAGTAGAACAAGCACTACAGTTTGGGCCAGATTCATATTGAACTCATGTAAATGATGGTACAACAGCAGTTCAGTGCCACCTAATAGCATACTGGGGTCCTAGTTAAGGCTATTGGACTCACAGGGAAGAATGTCAGCAAACACCATTTTCTTGTAGCCCTTGAAGTTTTAGTTCCCAGGGCCTCTGTTCAAACACTAACCAGACCCAACTTTTACTGTGTTTATAAGATTTGGCAGAGCCATTTCTGCCCAAAATAACCTGGCTCTGGGCATCACTCTGTGCCATGTAAATCAAGCAGATTTATTCAAACAATAGGAGATAGGCTGGACACAATGGCCATGTCTACCTCTAACTGCTTTGTTTGGACTTGCTTAGTCTGAACTAAGCAGTTCAGAGTTAGTTTGAACTAACTGCTGGTTAGCTCGAACTAACCAGAACTTTTTAGTTCAAACTAATGGTGTTTTTGAGTGCTAACTAAAAAATTAGTTTGAACTAACTTTTTAGTTCTAACTAAAAAAATGTGGTTAGTTTGAACTAACTGCTTAGTTCAAACTTATTTAGTTCAAACTAGTATGGCTGCATCATGCTAGTTTGAACTAAAATTCAAACTAAGTTCAAAATAAGTGGTTAGTTTGAACTAACCATTCAAACTAAAATTTTTTTTAGTTTGAACTAGACAAAGCCTAGTATAGACAGGGATCAAATTAGTCTGGATTAAGCCTCCGTAATCTGGACTAATTTGCTAGTGTAGACATAGCCAATAATACCATAAGACATACAAAGTGTCTAAAAAGAAAGAAGGAAGGTGTGGAGGAAGAAAAAGTGGAAGCAAAATGTGGTTCTGAAGTGAAGCTCAGCTTTGATGCTGACACTAAATGCTCTGCCTACTGTAAAGCACTGAACTGCAGACACTGGACTAAATTTCAGGGCACAACCAAAGCTGCGATAACCATTGTTTGTGGGATATATTTAGTGCATAAACCCATGGAGGAGGGTCAGATTCAGCACTGGAGAGAGTAAGTGCCGCTCCAGTCAGGTTAATTGGTTGCACTTATATCATGAATTTACCAGGGAGGAGGATAATGTGATTTAATCTATGAAATTCCTATACTAGAGACTAGCACAAGTAATCACGATGAAAAGTCAAGCAGAACATGAGAAGTATGTTTTAAATACGACATATCTTGCTCAGCCAAGGAACCTTCATTGCTAGGAGGTTTCCCACTATTTCTCATCATCAGAGGCTTTACACACATGTTCTTATTGTTAACAGTAGTAGTTAGTGTTTATATTACAGTAGTATCCAGAGGTCTTGAGTGGCACTAGGGCTCTGTTGCCCTAGGTGCTGTACAGAAGGTAGGTGAGACCCTGCTCCAGAGCACTTACAAGTTAAGGCCCCGGTCTTGCATTAAGCTCTGTGTGGGCTGTCCCAGCACAGAAGCCAACTGGCATCAATGAGGTACTGAACTTGGGCAAGGGTTAAACCACAAAAAGCTGACTGCAGGACCAGGGCCAGAAAAAGAGAGAATTTCTAGCTGCAGAATAATCATTTCTGGGTGTCTCAGAGAGGAATTGTTTGTATTTCAGATATACTAATCTCAGACTGCGTATGATAAATAGGGCAAATGAGGAGGTAATATATTGTATTGCTTCCTGTGTCAATGTCTATAGAGTAATAAGTCATCAGGGAAAAGGAACAAAACAGAAATTAATAATTAGTGTTCATGCCTATGCTTTTGTACAGTGCTTTGGAAAGCACTTTAAGTTCCTCAGCTGAAAAGCACTATATAAGCACAAAGTATTATTATGAGTATCATCTGGAATTTGGATTTGGAAGCTAACTCCCACTGCAGCTTGGTTTATGGAAAATACAGCTAGGTAGTGACAGGAGACCTTCAAATTTTGGTCTTGGAGTCTGGTGATCTTTGCACCAGTACAAGCCTGTGTTTTTGTTGGTATTAGCACAGAGATTACTGAAGGATGATTTGTACAAGGAGCTCATTAGAGCTGATAAAAGACTGTTTTAAAAGTGACACCAGCCTGGACTTTGGCCTGTGTATGTCCCCTTTCCTTCACTCCAGCAGTACAAAGGGAATTTAAGGCTGCACTAATGAAACAACTGAGGTCTCTTCTATCATGATAAGCAAGGAGTCCTGTGGCACTTAAAGACTAATAAATATATTTATCGCATGAGTTTTCTCCCATGAAAGCTCACACAATAAATAAATGTGTTAGTCTTTAAGTGCACTGGACGCCTTGCTTCTTTTGCTGAACTAAACTAACACTGCTGCCCCTTGGGAACTTCTAGCATGAGTGACTCTCAACTGGTTTAGAGCCAATATACCTAGCTCCTCCATGCCTCACCCAGCTCCAGCCCCCTGCTGGCATGGCTGGCATCTCAGACACCTACCAGGAAAGGGAAAAGGCTGCTTCTAGAGGTCTGCTAAAATCTGGCATATATTAGAGTAACCCTGAGGCTGTTCTAAGTCACAGCAAGGTTTAAGATTGTTTCCAGCCAGCCCAGGATTAGGGATGGAGGCACATAGATTATGGCACTGATGTACTTTTGTTCCTCAGATGAGCTGAGTATGAGGGTTCATCTAATTTACTTTAATGAAGCTTGTAGATTTACAGTGGTGTAACAGAGAACAGAATCTGGCCCTTCATCTCTATCTTCAACAGCTAAATAGAGCATCAAGGGACAGATCCTCAACTAGTGTAAATCTTGACAATAGAGTTATAATGATTTACACTAGCTGAAGATCTGGGCCAAACGCCTTTCCAATGTACGACTGCATACATAAGGTGACACACATTCACCCAGACAGCACACAGAGTCATGGTTGTTGGAGGTGCAAATAGGGAAATGCATGTGCACGTGTTAGTGGGCCTCTGTTTTGAAATTCAAGCTACTGTATCCAGGGCTGGCTGTTTCTAAATCTCATAAATTACCAAAACAAAGGGGCTAAGTGGGACATTTCTCCTCTGTGATGATGCCCTGTGACATGTGGTGCCCAAAGAGATATTGGACAACAAACAGTTCAGCTTCCTTTGTTTCTTTCCTACTGCACAAAAAATGTAGGGGAAATGTTATCAGATACGTCTACTGTACGTCCATCCATGTGCCAAATCCTTTGTGGTAGCAGCAAACAAAGAAAGAGATGATGAAGGTAAGTGTGTGAAAGTGAAACTTAAGGGATGATTTACAGAGTGTATCTTATCTTGGTCATATGGCTAAAGTGGTCCATTTTGCAATTCTTCTTGAATTAATGAAGGTATTACAGACATTATTTTCTTTTTGTTGTCACAGGCAGTTCAGAATCTTGAGATGATAGGTGGAATGATGGACTTCAAAACAATGATCCATTTTTCTCTGCGTGAAGGAGATATCTAATGTTAAACTTGCCTCTGCAGTCTCCAGAACATGCAATACCCCTCAGTGATCCTTTGTTTCTTATTGCCACTCTCTAGTACCTAGTCTTCCCTGTCAGCACCTAGGCATGGACCGTAGTCCCCCGCTTCATCTGCCAGCCTCCAGACTTTGTCCTTTAAAGTTCTTCCTTCACATTGAAAGGTAGGGTTAAGCTAGATGATGCAATATCTTTGCAAAATTAAGAATACGTATCTCACCACTAATTTATTTTCCTCCCATTCTGTAAGCTTCCTCATCTTCAAACCCTCTGAGGAAATGGAATTTTCTCCCACAAAGCTCATGCAATAAATAAATTTCTTAGTCGTAAAGTGCCAAAGGACTCCTTGCTTACTTTGCATAACTAGGTTAACACGGCTACCCCTTTGAAAAGAGACAAGCTGCAGTTCTTCCAGCCACTCCACCCCTTCCGTATGCCTTGTCCCTCTTCCTGCTCAGATACTGTGATGAGGGTCACAAGCAGAGAGGCAGATAGATACGCCATAGTGTTGCCTACATAAGTTCTAATCCTGCAAGCAGATGACTAGATTGTTGTCTTTTTAGGCCCCAGTCCTGGTTCCCATCCCTACTGCAGACCCCTACTAACTGGGCTTCTGTCTGGGCGGACTCCTGAGCCATTTGTAGGCTATGGACCTCAAATTGTATGCCACAGGATAGGATATTGCCTGACAGATTCCTGGAACCATACAAAAAAGAAAACAAAATAATGATAAATCATTAAGAACAATAAAAAATCATTCTTCAGTAAATCTCTGTGCAATCTGTCCCTCAATGTGCCTGTGAATTTACTTATTTATGAAAAGGTCTGGTTTATGAATGATTTGTCATTAATGAAGCGAAGAGAGATTAAGAACCAAAAACAGTAGTTTCAATCCACCATTAGGGAATTAATCAATTGGCAGCCTGTGCAGACAGTTATTTAGATATGTGGCCTGAATAGCTTAATTGGAGGAAGTATGTTAAAAAGGCTAGATTAATGTTGAAAGGAGCATAAATTAGTACATCCTGGACCCATCACCTGGCTTAATTTAACAACTTCTGTACTTCACAGTTTGACAAGAGATGGCATCTCCTGTGCTCCACTATAATTTCCTGCCCAGGGTTAATTTTGATGGGTAATTCCATCAGAAAAATGATTAACAAATAAGCACGAATTCAACACCTGGGTAGTAAAAGGGAAAAATGAGGACATTGCATTTCTGGTTTTGCCAGAGTTTTGCTTTAACTGAATTGTCTGATGAGTTCTAAATATCATTACATGCAACCACATGAGATCATAATCAGCCCCGTTATCTTTATCATTGTAACTCTCTGTCACATCTCATTTACTTCAGTGGAGCTATTCAGGGGAGCAAGGGTGGCAGGTTCACACCCATTATCTTTAATTAGAGAGGAGCTCAAATCCAGAATCCCAGATCTAAACACCCTCAAAAGTTTGGGGATGTCTGGGATCTGAGCTTTGATCCACACATGGATTTTGCAAATGCTCCCTGTTTTTTATAATGGCTGGATCAAATACCAATGAACTTCCCAGGTTTTTGGGGTGTTGGAAAGCTGGGACTAGCTCCAGAGTTAAATTAGATGGCTTCTGTAAATTTAGATCACTAATAGAATCAGTTGCTTCTATGACATATTGTTTATTTAGTTGAAAATATAGTCTTAGCGCCTAATAAAAAAGTTACTTCTGGTTACCTATTACATTGTCATCATGAAGCTGCCTAAGCATTTTGGAACAGCACTGTTTATATAGAAAGCTAAATGTTTCAACATCTCCAAGAGGTAGCACCTTGACAACACAAGTAAACCCAACTAACCTTATAAATGTATCATACGTGACATTTATTTTTGAGCAAACTTGTTGCCCTGCATTCCAAGCCTCAGAAGACATCATGCCATCCTCTGTATTCATCAAGAGTATGCCCAAATCCCAGCTTGGGCTGATTTGTAGCAGGTCCAAGTTTTCTGTCTCTGAAAGATAATGCAAACCACAGTAGTCAGACACTGTGGCCATGTCTACATTTAGATTATTAAATCAAATTAACTTAAATAAAACTAATAATCATTAAATTAAACTGAGTTAAATTGAATTAACATTGCTCCACTAGAAACCCAAATCAAACTAGCATATCCATGGACAGGACTTGCTAGTTTGATTTAGGAGGGGGGCACCATGGGAGGTGTGGCAACATGGCCCCCCAAAAGGGCCATGCCTCCACCCAATACATAGAAAGAAGAATGCATCCTGGGAGAAAGAAGGGAAAAAAGTGTTAATTCAAACTAATGGTTAGTTCGAATTAACACAGCACACTGAATTAAGTCGAACTAATAGCTAATAATTCAATTTAACCGTCGTTTTAAATTTAAGGGAAATTTTATAATTTTGAAATGACCTTTCCTTCTTTCGAATTTAGGGAGGTCCTTATTTTGAACTAAGGAAAGCTAGTGTAGCCATGCAAGACTTTAAATCAAATTAATCATCATTAATTTGATTTAAAGTATAAGTGTAGACATGATCTTTCTCAATACGGCTATGTTCACACGTAAATTCTTATTTTGATATGAGTTATTTCAAAATGAGTTATTTCAAAATAAGATCCTTATTTTGAAATAACTTAAATCAAAACAAGCAAATATTAAATCAAAATAAGAGAAAACCTCAAAGTGAAATAGCATTTCCAGACACAGGACTTGCTATTTTGCTTCAAGAGAGGGGCAGCATGGGAGGTGTGGCAACATGGCCCCCTGGCTGGGCCATGCTCCCACCCAATATATACAAAAAGGAAGGCACCCTGGGAAGGAGAAAGGCAAAAGTATTATTTTGAAATAACTGTTATGTTGAAATAGCACATTCAAATGGTGTTGTTTCAAACCAACTGTTTCAAAACAACGGCTATTTCGCTTTCAGGTGAGGTTTTAGTGTTCTGAAACGACAGATGTTACTCCAAAATAAAGAAACATCGTTCAGACATGACAACTTTTATTTCAAAACAATGGTCATTCTTTCGAAATAAAAGCCTCCTGTGGACATAGCCTACAATTGTTGCTGGCCAAGCAGGATTTAATGTGCTTTGTGAGAGTGGTATTGATAATTGTATGTTATTTTAAGCTTTGATGGAGATTTTGCTTCATTCCGTGCAACAATGAGCCTTGATTCATGGATCAGGGGTCAGATCAATTCAGTCTGAGGGTTTTAAAGTCCTAGAACAAGTGTCAATTCCCAAAGGGATAGCCATGTTAGTCTAGTCCAGCAAAAAAAAAAAACAAAGAACAAAAACAAGGAGTCGTGTGGCACTTTAAGACTAACAGATTTATTTTTCGCATGAGCTTTCATGGGAGAAAATCCCACTTCGGATGAAGTGCCACACGACTCCTTGGGGTTTTTTTGCTAGAACTATTGCCCATTCTACATACACCATGCCAGGCTGCATAAAGTTAAGGGCATGTCTTTATTTGGAGCTTGGTGTTTGATTCCCTGCTTGAGGAGACACAGTAGCACTAGCTCTCATCAAGCCACCATGCTAAAAATGCTAATGTGGCCAAGGTAGTACAGGCTGCATTCAAACTAACCACTGGAGTCTGTACCCATGGATTCTGGAGGAGTTTGTGCTTAGGACAACTAGACCCTCCTGTTGCTGACCACTGCCTCTGCTAGCATGACTTTATTACTATTTATAGTGCACTAGCTCAGTGACAACTAGTACAAGTATTTCCACTCATGTTGGGAATCATAATCCCAGCTCCAAGTGTTGACATACCCTTATTCATGGAATATCTGATTCTGATCTCAGTCACTTTGGTATAAATCCAGAGTTACTTACTGGTCTGGTTTCCTATTCATATAAAAAACATCCCTGTTCAGATTGACATGCTCAGCTTAAGAAGAGTTGGCATTTTTCATAGCCTTTTCATCCATTTACCCCCAACTACTTATTTCCAGGTTGACACTTTGTGACCTGAGTCAGCTTAGTGGTACACAAATTGTATATTTTGATAACCAGACCTACAGTAGAGGCAGGCTGCAATTTGGAATGTATCAGTCTTTATATCTCACTCTTTATTTCCCTGGCACTGACTTTAAAAATAGACTGCAGGTTGTTGTTTTCTCTTCACAACATAGTGGCAGGTAAAAAGCAGCAATGGCACCACAACTGCTGCAAAGTCAGTAGAGGCTGAAGAACTTACATGTTTTTGAGCATGTGCCAAAGGGGCATCCATGTTAGTCTAGTTCAGTAAAACAAACAGAAGTCCTGAAATATTTAGGCTATGTACACTACAAAATTAGTCTGGACTAAGCAAGTATAGTCCAGCCTAATTTAAACCCTGTCTCCACTAGGCTTTGCCTAGTTCAAACTAAAAATATTTTTAGTGCAAAGCTTAGTCTGAACTAGTTAGATTGAATGGTTACTTCAAACTAACTGCTTAGTTCAGACTAAATAAGTTTGAATGAGCGGTTAGTTCAAACTAATTGTGGTTTTTCACGTTGTACTTTAGTTGGAATTAACCATGCTTTTTTAGTTTAAACTAAAAAAAACATGGTTAGTTCGAACTAAAAGTGAGTTTGAAATAAAAAAAACCGTGCTTAGTTTGAACTACTTTGTTTGGACAAAGTAAGTCCAAACTAAGGTTTTAGATGTAGACATATTTGAGACTAACAAATTTAATTATTGCATGAGCTTTTGTGAGAGAAAAGCCCACTTCATCAGATACTTTGAAGATGGGGGAACTTACAGAATGGGAGGAAATAAATGCAGGGAAGTGTAAGTCATCAAAACAGGTCACACTGTAACAGCAAATCAAAACAGTTGTAAAGATTCAAAAACTGGGGAACAGCATACAGAAGAAGATGTGGTCAAATCACCTGTTGTAATGAGAGAAAAATTCAGTGTCCCAATTAAGTCCTGAAGCAATGCAACTGACATTGCAAATACCTTCAATCTCAGCAGCTTCTCATTGAAAGCTTGATTTGGTATTCATCTCTCTGAGGACCTCAATTAGCAAATCATTAATGGAGTGATCACGGAGATTGAAATACTGGCCCACTGGTTTTAGAATGTTGTGATTTCTGATGTCAGATCTGTGCCCATTTAGAATAGAATAGAATCATTATTCTGTGGCAATTGCTCTGTGGAGATCTTACAGCAGGTTTAACTGGCTATGTGGACTCCCTCCTCAGATCCTATGCTATGAACATGCCTAGCTACCTTCGAGACACAACTGACTTCCTGAGAAAAATCAAATCCATTGGTGAGCTTCCAGAAAACACCATCCTTGCCAATATGGACGCAGAAGCTCTTTATACCAACATCACACACAAAGATTGATTACAAGCTATTAGAAGAACCATCCCAGATGATGCCACAGGGCACCTCATGGCTGAACGTTGTGACTTTGTGCTCACACACAACCACTTCAGATTTGAGGATAATTTATACCTCCTAGTCAGTGGCACTTCTATGGGTATCTGCACGGCCTCACAATATGCCAACATTTTTATGGACAACTTAGAACACTGTTTCCTCAAATCTCATCTCTAAGCGCCTCTCCTCTACTTATGCTACATTGATGACATCTTCATCATCTGGACCCACGGTAGGGATGCTCTTGAAGATTCCCACAGAGATTTCAACAATTTCCACTCCACTATTGAACTTAGCTTAGAAAATTCCACACAGGAGATCCACTTTCTGGACACTACAGTACAAATTAGGGATGGACACATAAGTACTATCCTATACTAAAAACCTACCAATGTTCCCTCTAAAGCCCTGGGGCAGCTGAGCAACTTACATTGCTTGCTGTGTGGGCTGTGCCCTGGGCCTGATCCTGCCCTCCCTGTCTGCCTGATCCTGCCCTACGTACTTTGCTGGTCCCCCAGCCAGACACCCCAATCTTGGCATCTGCTCAGGGCGCCCCCCCCCCCCGCCCCACTCCAGTCCCCCCCCCCCCCCCCCCCCCCCCCCCCCCGGTACCACCTCAGCTGGCCGGACCCCCAACCCTCCACACCCTTACCCTGGCCCTCTAGAGTTGTACAGCCAAGCCACGGCTTCTCCGGCCAGAGAAGCACTGACAGAGCATGCTCAGAAATTCTGAGGATGCTCCATCACGGCTTCTCTGGGCAGGGTTTTTAAAAACTCCCAGCACCAGAGGAGCACTCAGCCAGCCAGAAACAGAGTCTTCCAGCCAGCTAGGGACTCTGGCTGCTGGCCGTGCGCAGCTGGCAGTGTTCCCTGCATGGGGCAGCGACGGGGGGGTGGGTGGAGCTGTGTGGCTGCACAGCCCCGCAGCTTACAGGGAACATTGAAACCTACTGATCAGTATAGTTACCTACATCCTTCGAGCTTTTCTACAAAACACACCATATGATCTATAGGCAAGCCCTAAGATATAACCGCATTTGCTCTGATCCTTCAGACAGAGACAGACACCATCAGGATCTCTATCAAACATTCTTAAAACTACAGTACCCACCTGTGGAAGTGAAGAAACAGATTGACAGAGCCAGGCAGGTACCCCGAAGTCAACTATTACAGAAGAAGTCCAAGAAAGAAAATAACAGAGTACCTCTGGTCATCACCTACAAGCCCCAAGTCAGCCCTCTACAGCATATCCTGTGGGATCTACAGCCTAAGCTACAAGGCAATCACTCACTCTCTCAAGCCATGAGAGACAGACCTCTCCTTGCTTACAGACATCCCCCCAACCTTAAACAGATACTTATCAGCAACTAACAACAGAACCATTAAAGCAGGCACAAAGCCCTGCAACAAACCACGCTGCCACCTTTGCCCACATATCTGGACAAAAGACACTATTACAGGACCTAAAAAAGCCAGCTACTCCATCAAAGGCTTATTCACCTGCTCATCCACAAATGTGATTTATGCTATCATGTGCCAGAACTGTCCCTCTGCCTTATACATTGGACAAAAGGACAGTCTCTGTGCAAAAGAATAAATGGGCACAAATCTGACATCAGAAATCAAAACATTCTAAAACCAGTGGGTCAGCGTTTCAGTCTTCATGATCACCCCATTAATGATTTGCTAATTGCAGTGCTCAGAGAGATGAATACCAAATCAAGCCTTCAACGAGAAGCTGCTGAGTTTGAATGTATTTGCAAATTCAGTTGCTTTGCTTTAGGACTTAATCAGGACACTGGTTTTTTTTCTCTATTTACAACAGATGATTTGACCTTCTCTTCCTCTGTATGCTATTCCCCAGTGTTTGAATCTTTACAACTGTTTTGATTTGCTGTTACAGTGTGACCTGTTCCAATGACTTACACTTCCCTGCATTTATTTCCTCCCATTCTGTAAGTTCCCCATCTTCAAAGTGTCTTGACAAAGTGGGATTTTCTCTCACAAAAGCTGATGCAATAAATAAATTTGTTAGTTTTTAAGTGCCACAGGACTCCTTGTTTGTTTTTGAGCATGCTAGCAGTAAAAGGCAAAGCTCGCAAAGTATGCCTTCCTGTTATGCTACTCAAACCACCAGGGCAACAAACTATGTTCACAGTCTGGTGGCAGTATAATAATTATACATTGAGGAAAAGACATGGGATATGGAGATCAGGACAAAACCTGAGCCCAGTGCCTGCCTCATACACCCATGTAGGAGGCAAGGCATATGCCTAGCACAAGGGGACTACTCCAGTAGCAGAAATAGCATACGATCACGTCTTGCAATGGAAGACAAGAGGACCCACACAATAACACACCACCCATTTCTAACCATCACCCAGCCCATTCCATGACCCTCCTTCATCAGTGCTCATAGAGCAGCCCTCCCAAAATTTGATCCCTTCCTTTCCACTGCCATGGCTGCAGGGGAAGGAATGAGATTTGCACCATTCTACACAGTGCCTATCAGCTCAGGACTACAGGTGTGTCCACATGTCTCTTTTATTTCGAAATAACACTGGTTATTTTGAAATAAAAGAGATTAGGTCCACACAATGTATTCTTATTTAGAAATGATGGGCTCTGTCATTTTGAAATAAGAGCCCTCATTTCAACATAGCTTAAACCTTCTTTAAATCAAAACAGCTGTTATTTCAAAATAGTTATTTTGAAATAACGCTGTTTGGATATGTTATTTTGAAATAACCATTATTTTGAAATAACACTTTTGCCCTTCTCCTTCCCAGGGTGCCTTCCTTTAAGCCTATATTGGGTGGGGGCATGGCCCAGGGAAGAGGCCATGTTGCCACACCTCCCATGGTGCCCCTCTCCTAAAGCAAAATAGCAAGTCCTGTGTTTGGACATGCTATTTCACTTTGAGGTTTTCCCTTAATTCGAATTAACTTATTTTGAAATAAGAACTTTATTTCTAAATAACTCATTTTGAAATAACTTATTTCGAAATAACGATGTACGTGTGGACATAGCCCACATGTTCATTGCATGTATTGCTGCCTGTCACAACGGAGTGCCCTAATGGTTCAGACTCTGGACAGAGCTTCAGGCAATGTGGGTTTGATACCTGCCTTCATCACAGCTGTTTTGTGTGACCTTCAGGAAGTCATTTAAGATCCCTCTGCTTCAGTTCCCCATCTGTATGATAGACTTGTTTCTTTTCTACCTTACAGATGTGTTATGAGGGCTGATCATTAATATTTTAAGGTGTTCCCACATTACTTAGGCCATATAAGTATCTAGGCGGATGTGGATGACCTCACAAACTCTAACTGAGATGAAAGGGCAATGAAGGTTTGAAAGAGCTTTTAGGTGACTGAACCATGAGTAAATGACCAATAGGGCTGAGTCACAGCAGGGAGTCAGAAAATAAGCTTTCCCTGCCCTCTCTTTCACCACCCTACAAAATACTGCATAACTGGCTGGGTGTGTTATTTGGGTGTTCCTCCACTGCTGCAGACTCAGCTACAGCAGTGGGTATTTCTGGAGGCAGATTCCTGAATTTAGTTTAGTACAGTAAGTGAACAAAGTCCTTTGCAAAGGACATAAGACAACCTGGTTTATTCTCTAAAAAGCTTGCCATTTAACAGCATATACCAATGGTCTGAGTCAGTATGGCAAAATCCATGTTCCTGTATTTTGGTAGGGGTGGAGATGGGGGCGTCCAAGTATTTCAAAACATATTCACATTCAGTGCTTTTGCCTTAATATTCCAATTCCAGGAAGATTTGTTTAACCAGAAAAGTCACAGAAATGAGCCAAGAGAAAAAGGAAAGCATAGGAAGGAAATGATGAAAAAAGAAATGGCATTTCACATTTTATCAAATTCCTACTTCTTCACAATTTTTTAACCAGCTATGTACCCTCTGTTTCCCAGGCTAACTATGAAACAGTGTTCTGAAATATACAAGACAAATAACACTGTCAGTCAAGAACAGCTACTGAAACTAAGTGGCAACTTATTGTGCACAAAGGTACAGTAATAAAGTAAGTCACATGACAGATTTCCTCTGTAGGCTGAGTCTGCTGTATTTCTTAGCTTTAAGAGAAACAACACCGTTCTATCATTAACTTCAGCAGACAAGGGTGAAATACCCAACTTCTGTTGCACAACATTCTTGCCACTTCATTTTGCACACCTCAACCCAGGAATTTTAGCTAGTAACATTTTTCAGAACATTTTTTAACAAAAGCAGGGGAAAAATACTAATACCAAATCATCTTCATGTAGTGATGGACCTATTTTCATTCAGAAACTGGTTCTCTTTGACTGAAAAAGGGGCCTATTTCCCTTTAAACATTTACATACTGAAGTCAGTTTTTTTCATGGTAATGGACCCCATTTTCAAGTTCATGAAGTGAAAATAATGAATTTTGAGTGTTTGGGGATTTTCTCGTCCTTATTTTATCTGTCTCTTATAGTACTACCCTACACATAACAGTCCCTTCAAAACAAACAAGGAAACCTGTGGCACTTTAAGACTAACAAATTTATTTATTGCATGTGTTTTCACGGGAGAAAATCCCACTTCATTAGACGCTTTGAAGAAAGTGGGATTTTCTCCCACAAAAACTCATGCAATAAATAAATTCGTTAGTCTTTAAGTGCCACAGGATTCCTTGTTTGTTTTGCTGAGCTAGATTAACACGGCTACCCCTTTGGAACGTAGTCCCTTCAAAGATATTTTTCCCCTCTAAAACTGGTGTTTTCACAGCTCTCTGACTCTGCACTGAATGAGTAAGAGGTATGCAAGATTTAAACCAGAATGCTACCTGGTTTATAACACCACTGCTGATTGAAGGAATGTTGTTGAAGTCTGACTAGTATATCATCTTCAATAATTCAGGAAAATTTTATGGCAGCTACCATTTGAGTTTCTCTACATTAGCAACACATACTAGAAGGAACCCTTCCGTGGACAATATTCCATACTATTATGTTGTTTGTCTTGGTGATTAATCATTATACTACATAAATATGCCACTTTGAAAATGCTCCAGGAAAGCCAACTGATTGCATATGGAATCTGTGATAATCCTTGAAGAATCCAGGTTCAGTAGGAGAGAGAATGTTTGCTTTGCCTTCAACATTTTTTTTACTTGTGAGACAAGAGATTCTTTGAACTATTTTTTTCAGCTAAAGACAGATGAGAGTACTACAGGAAGAAATCAGCCAACACTTCAAGACTTTATCTGATAAATACAGGTTCATGACCTCTCTACCCTCAAACTACATCTCTGCTCCACTATAGCAGGTACTAAATTACTCCTTGCTGAACTGCCTTGCAGCACGACTCACCTTATTAACCAAGCATGCCTCTAGTCAACTTCAGAACCCAGTACCTCCTGGTGTGGAGAACTAGCAGCCATCATACAACATGTCTTGGACAATATAAGTCATGTTATGTGCCATGCATATTGTATGCATTCAGCCTTTTCATCAGAGTTATTGTCACCAGCTTGTATGTTGATTGGCTCAGATGGATAGAAACAAAGCTGAAGCTGGGAGGAGCTATTTAATTAATAATAAATAAATCCAATGATTTATTATTAAAATAGAGCATCTTAATGATTTACCATAGCTATGAAACCAATTGGTTGCTGTTCCATCTGATAGCCACAAATTTGTATAATCCTCAGGGTAAAACAATTTAATGTGCTGTCTCTTTTATCATTACAAAAGGCCTTTCATATGATCAATTATACATAAGAGTGTAATAAATGTAACTTTCTTCATACTAATCACATCTAACTTACATTCTCTTGTTGGTCTTTGGAGTGTATGTAACATTCCCCATAAAGTTTTTAGTCTAAGCTCTTAATGAAAGTTAATATACCCACAACTTCCAAATAAATCATCAATTCAAAGATCTCAACACTAGTAAATTGTTCAAATCATATAGTTTATTAACAAAGTGCAGCTTCTTCCTATTTAAACTTCTTGCTTAATACAGCAACCTGCTGCATCATATGAACCGGCTGTAGGGGGGTCTTGCCTAAACATTAGGGGGGTGTTTTGTTGAACAGGCAGCAGCTCTGGTGAATAAGGGTGTGTCATGGTATGCACATCTGTGCACCCTGGGTTATGAGCTATATGATTTTTCTGTTCACTTATGTACTGTTAAATGGATGGATTTGAGTGTATGGTGAGTTGGAGTGGGTCCAAATCTCTGTAAACAGTTGCTTGTGGTGTGGTATCTGAGGCTGGGGGTGCTCACTTGGGGGATCATCCTTCGAGTAGCCAGAAAGCATATTCCCACTGCTTGGGACCAAGTGCACGCAGAAGCTGGAGTGGACTGACTGACGAGTGAGTGGTCATTTGGCAAAGCAGGGTGAATCAGGGTTCAAGAGTGGGAATCGGGGAGTCACAGCTGCACACCAGACTGGATCTCGGGAGCAGCCTGTCACAGGGTGTTAGCACCATTGGCTGGGATAAAACAAATTTGGATTAATAATACAGGAGTGGAAGAAACCATTGACATACATGCTAGTGACTACTTCCAGAAGGGTAGCCATGTTAGTCTATTTCAGCAAAACAAATAAAGGAGTCCTGTGGAACTTATAAAGGCTAACAAATTTGTTAAAGCATATGATTTCACAGATTACAGCCTACTTCCTCAGAAGCATGCAGTGGAAACTGCAGTATGCTAGGTATAGTATATGTATCGCTGCGACAAACCCACTGCAACTCTGCCCACATATTTTCAAGTGACCCGTAATAGGACCTAACCAAAACTGTCACTCCATCAGAGGCTAATTCACTTGCACAATGTGATATATGCCATCATGTGCCAACAATGTCCCACTGCAAGAGAATAACTGGACACAAAGAAGACATCAAAAATGGTAACATTCAAAAACCAGTAGGAAAGTACTTCAGTCTCCCTGGACATTCTGCACCAGATGCGAAAGTTACAGTACTACAATAAACAACTTCAGTGTGAAACTACAGAGCTGGAATTCATACGCAAACTTGACACTGTCATGCTGGGTCTGAATAGGGACTTAGACTAGCTAACTCACTACAAAAGGTAATTTCCTCTCTTTTAACATTCTCGCCTTCTCATCTATTGTTGCTAAAGGCCGACATCCACATGCTTTGAATTAAAACAACTTGTTTGATTTGCCTAAATGTGCTAAAAGACTAGCCTTCCGGAACTGTTTGCATTGCCCTTGTGACTCACCCTTCTCTGCATGTGTATATATATACCTACCATACTGCAGCTTCCATTTCATGCCTCTGAGGAAGTGGGATTGTACCCTTGAAAGCTTAAGCAATAAATACATTTGTTAATCTTTAAAAGTGCCTCAGGATTCCTTGTTTGTTTTTCTCAGAGACAGTTGTCATTGTACTGTACTCTAAATGTTTTGGATATGCCCTTGGGTACACATTTCCAATATGACATGTGTACTCATTACTAACCAGACCTCAGCAACACAACTGCCAGGGTTATTCAGTCTCATAGCAGAATATTTGGAGAGGAGTAAAATTACTGGTTAGGAGGGAGATGAAGCCTGCTGGATAGATGCAAGAGAAGGAAAGAGGTGAGGCTTATTAGAGGGCAGAAGGGAAGAGATTTGGCAGCTTGTTGCATGTTTCGGGAGTGGGAAGGAGGAATCTGGGAAACAGGTGTGTGGAGACTATTAGAGAGACGCTCAACATTGTGGAAAAGCATTCACAAACAGGTCTGTCCTTAAGTGGGGGCCAACAGGGCAATCACCCCGTGCCCCGTGGTTATGTGGCCCCCACGCTGTTCCACTCTCAGAAGGGCAGTGCGGGGCCTAGGCTGTGGCTCCCCCACGATAGTGCTTTGTCCTGCTCCCAGAAGCTCTTTGCCCAGCCTCTATGCCAGCCTTCTCCACCCCCAAAGTGGAGCAGGAAGGCCCAGGCGTGTGTGGGGCCTGGCCTCACTGAGGCTTGGCTGGCCTGCTGCAGCTACCCCACACAGCTGCATGTGGTTGGGATGGGTCTTCGGCCACAGCTGGGACCAGCCCTTGCCAGCAGTGTGACCACAGACAGGGCCAGCTCCCAGCTGTGGTCTGGGCAGCAGTGGCCTTGGCCAGGGCTGGTTCCCCACCAGTGGGCAGCCTCAGGACCAGGACTAGGGCTAGGGCTGACTCCCCGCTGGCAGCCAGCCTTGGGTTCTTCGGAAGCCCCTAGAGGGTGGAGCAGACCAACATAGGGAGAGGAATGGGGGCCCCACCTTGGCTGATTGGCCCTGGGCCCCACTCCCTCCAAGGAATGGCCCTGTTCACACATCATGGTGCTTATTGAACAAACCTGCAAAGTTTTGAAGGGTCAGTCTTAAAAACACTCTGTACTTCACTCTTTTCAAGAAAAAGTAGCATCTACAGTCACAAAAGAATTAGGGAAAACAAATGGGTCCAAAGTTTCACAACTGAAGGCTTAAAGGTCTGCATGCAAAGATGTACACACATAAAATATTTGTGAATGCAAGCACTGAGACTGTGCTCAACACACCAGGGCAACTGGGTAGAGGTATTTTTAAGTAGCCTTTTGCATGTGTAGTCACCCAGCATTGTTAAGGCTGAGTGTTCCAAACTCATAAGTCAGGCCCCAAGATATCACAAGATTGGCTGGAAAATCATGATGCTTCAAAAAATAATACATTTTGAGTTCTTTTGATCTGCCTTCTGGGTTTTGAGCCCATGCTTTCAAGCTTTTCCCTGCAATCACTAGGGCTCGAAACTTTTTTTGTGAAAAGAAGAGTTTAGAATCGGATGTATTCACTTGACTCTGAGAGCTGGGCCTTTATGCAAAACAATATCTCAAGGCTCAATACAAAAATCACAATTTAGCAGCTCCAAGTTATTTGACCAGCAAAAGCTTTTGTGGTAGCCGCATGCTATGTCACTGGTGTATTGTGTGTGGACCTGGCTTTTGAAAACATTGCCTTTAAAGTCTGGCATATTTTTGGAACCAGGTTGCTAGTGAAGAAAAAATGAGCTGGAACATCATAATCTGCTTCAACCACAGCAAAGAGAGAGACATCTGGTAGGCCACTTGGCAGTCAGCCAGCCATGAAGACTTCAATTAAAATAATGAACATGTTCTCAGGAGTACATCTCTGAACTCAAGAAGTTACATGGCTAGCATGTTGCTTGAAAGTTTACTACAACTGGCAGGTTTAGGCCTATGTGGTGATGCCACTTTACTAATTCACAAGCTTCATTTGACACACCATGTCATCATAATATCACAGGTCTGAACGCACAGATAGGGTGCTAGAAAAGTTAGAGGTGCAAGTGACGGAAATGAAGATGGAACTGTTCTGGCACTTCTTATTGCCCCACTAAGCTTATGGGCAATAAGAATGAATTAAGAATGAATACATTTAGTTGACGATGACAACAGAGAATTGCTCTAACTCAAAATTTGGGCTATAATAAAACACCCTTTCCTGGGTTCAAATAAAAAATACTGAAGTAGGCATTGATAAACAGAAGTTTCAGGTATCCCAGACACCTTTGGGTGGTTCCAAGGGGACCTTGCAAGGTGTTTTAATTTTATGATTGCACAGGGAAGGGCTAAATGTGTGGTAGCCAGCCAAATTCCCTATCCCACTTGTTGGCCTTGCATGCATAGAAAGAAGAAAGCTAAGCTCAAAGATGCAGTGGGTTGAAATGGCTAGTCAGTGTCTCCCTGAGGAACTAAGGCATTAGGCAGGATAGAGAAACGTGTCTTCTGTCGGTTGACAGGAATGGAGAGTGTCATATTCTTGCTATTTTGGTTTAGAAGCCAATTCCAGTACGGATGATATATTTAGATGAGGGGTTGGACACAGCAAAATATGTTAGCTAATGAGCCAGCACAGAAGTTGTATCTTAAGATCATTTAGAGTTTGTAGTAGTAATTGCTTTATAGCACTGTGAGCTCATTAGAACATGAGATTAAGCTGGCCACATTATTTCAATGCAGATCTTCAGAGATCCTGTTACAAAGCTATTATGAGGCAAT
Organism: Podocnemis expansa; assembly: GCA_007922195.1. NCBI lineage: Eukaryota > Metazoa > Chordata > Testudines > Podocnemididae > Podocnemis > Podocnemis expansa. Next base: position 14,288,878 of record ML682005.1, read on the forward strand.
GTTACAAAGGACAAATTATTTCAGTGCATGCCTTGGAGAAGACCCCACTATAGTGCTGTTATGGTAAAATTGCATTGTGAGAGTAAGTGGGAAGTAAGAGTGCAGTGCAAGTCTGTGGAGATTTGACTCAATTATGATGTCAAAACAAAAAAGGAAACAATGTCAATGCAAGTTGCACCATTCAGGTCATGAGTTAAACCCAGGAAAGCAAGGAAATTCTGAATTAAATCTGCCACATTTCCCTTAAATCACACCTTTGTGCTAAGTTGTTGGAGTGTGCAGCAGCCTTTGTTAAATTGTCTCACAGCCTTGGTTATTATTACATACCAGAGATGATCTCTGGACTAAATCATTGTAATTGCTTTGTCCAGACACTTACGTGATTAACCTGAACAGCATAACCTGTAACCAAGGATTCAAGGAAACTCAGCATAAAGGTGGGAATTACAAACTAATGATGTATACGTAACTCACCCATTGTGCCCAAATGTTACAGATGACAGTCCCCTGAAAAGGTCTGATCTCATACATTAAATACATTGAAATATTTAGGCATGATGAAATGGGTTAAGAATTTTCACTCTTTTATAATCGTAAAAATTCACCTTATACTTATTTGTACTGTGGCAGGACCCAAAGGTCTTAACCTAGATCAGTACATTCTTGTGCCAGGTGCAGTACAAACACATCAGTAGACATTGTTCCTGTGCTGAAGAGTTGACTGTATAGCTTGAAATAAAGGCAACATGTGTGATGAAGTTCCTATTTGGATTCCAGGATGTGAGTGGGCACAAGTTTGGCCATGGTTAAAAGCCCATTCCCCAATGTAAAGGGAGGAGCTACTGAGCCCGGGCCCTAACTAACTTTTGGGGCAACAAATGAGAAAACAGGAATAGGTGTGAAGGTCAAAGGGTTAATAGAAGAAACCAAAGGGGGGACACCGAGCAGAGAACACTCTCTCGCTCCTCCAAGGTATTGAAAGAACCATCAGATGTGGTTCAGAGGAACATAGTCCAGTAGGCAGAGGAACAGAAACAGGCCCCACAGTTGCAGGGCACTTCTTCAGACAACATCCTCTGAGTGTGATGAAGTCCCCAGTCTCGCTTTTATTTTTTTTTCCAAGGATCAACCTGTATGAAAATCAGTGAGGCTTTGCACAGGTGCAGGGTTCTATCTGAATGAGATATATTGCAAGACCAAGGCCGAAAGGAAAGAAGGCAGAAGGGAGGGTAAGGATAATGAAAATAAGATTGTGCAGTTACAAAGATGCACTTCCTTGGAGAAGAATTTATTTCCTTCACATAATGCTTGTAACTACTTCATCTTGCTTCTAGGCTTATTTTTATTGTCATCAGTGGTACAGGTGCAGAGAGCTTCCTAGGCACGCGCCAAATATGAGTCCTAATGAGCTGAGTCCATGGGTTCAGTCCAGATGCAAAGCAATTCCTGCAGGGTGCTCTCCATTCCCTTCAATTTGAATGAGGTTTGAGGGCATTCAGCATCTCTCAGCACCAGAAAGGATGGCATCCTACATTAGGCATGGCATAGTAAAGAAATGCAAATGAAAGGACCCCTTCCTCACAGCCCTAGCTTGCATGACTAGTACTTTCTCACCAATCACTCCCAATGAATAAGCCTAAATAAGGGCTGGTTAGCTGGAGGGATGGTGAGGAGGACTAAGGCAGGTATGAGAAGTTTGAGGGTAAAAGGTCACAGGTTATACTTTAGAGGTGAACACGCTTTGGGTATGTCTACACTGGAGGCTCTGTTAAGTCAACTTGACAAGGTCGACTTTAAGTCAACTTAAAGTCGACTGTTAAGTTGACTTAGAGAGTCCACACTGAAAACTCCTGTTGACTGCCTGTGTCCACAATGGCAGGTGCTAGGTTGACAGAGAAGTAGTGCAGGGAGGGGTCTGCAGACCAATTAGGTTGACTTTAGGACTATTTCTTGTCTACATTGGCTGAAGTTGACTTAATAAGGTTGACTTAAGCGTTAAGTTGACCTTAAGAGGTGGTGTTTTTAAGTCGATTTAAGGAAGCTGTTACATCAACTTAATGAAAGCTTAATGTGGCTGCAGCAGTCTGTAGGTCGACTTAACTTTTCTTATGTTGACCTAAAGCTCCAGTGTAGACGTACCCCTTGTTAGTTCTTTTCCCTGTGATGTGTGCATGCTGTTTATAGATCTTTATGTTTAAATATTGTTTCTCTGAAAGGAGAAATGTTGGTGGGTTGGATATTCAGCTGATGACAATTGGCTTAAGTAGCGCTATGCCAATTGACACTAGCTGAAGATGTGCTCCAGTAGCTCTTACTTGTGGCTCTTTTAGAGCCTATTGTGGGGTAAGTCCACCCGTCACCCACTGGTATTCAAAGGGGGCACAAGAGAGATGGGAGCCCCCATGACTTTGGTTAGATCCCTTAAGTACTCCCTGGCTGATGTAGGCTCAACCCAATCCAGTTACCTTCTGTCATGGCAGTGTAGACTAGCAACCTGAGTCAGTTATAGGCCCTGGGGACAGGGCTGCATAGTCTAGCAGCTTAGGGTACAGGACAAAACAGCCTAGCAGCCAGAGTCAGTATCAGGGGCATCTGCTTTGGGGGTGCAGTGCCCTAGGTAGTAAGACTCAGGCCCTCCTGTTCCACTGAGCCCCAGCCCAGGACTCTAGCAGTGCCAGGGGTGTCCAGTGCATGGTCAGTAGGGATCCATCCACAACACATTGAACCTCATCCCGCAAATTCACCCTTTACACAATTCAGGCCCATGGGGCTACCTTCCACCCAGTTGTTAATGGGGTCATCTTGCAGGTCTCCATGTTGTCTGATTTCCCCACTCAGAGCAGTCACTATCTACTTCCCCGGGTGGTCATGGCATCTGTTGTCTGGGGTGAGTCCCTGGGTATCAGACACTTGGCTCCTGAAAAGGGGTCAATGTTCCCTGGTGAGACCTTGCAGGTTCCAGGCTCCCAACATCAGCAACTGATGTGGTTTCTAGCTCAGAGCCTCCAGTACACATCCTTCTTCCTTACTGGTCAACCCAAAATGAACTGGGCTTCTCCCTTTTATATTAGGGCAGCAGGGGCACATGTCCAGCAGAGTCTGGGGAGTGGGCTTTCCACTGCCCATAGAATTGTCTGAACTCCTGCAGTGCAGGGTAGGCCCACCAGGTCACAAAGACCTTCAATTGCTCAAGGACTGGTAATGCTTCTCTTATGGTTCATTTGTTTCCTTGACACCATGCTAAATGAGACGCACAAAATCCAATGGATCCCATTTTCCAGAGTTTACTTTTTCTTCTATTTTATTTCTCTTGGTTTGGAAACTCTTGAAGTTTACTCTGAGATTTGGGTTTAAATCAAAATGCTTGTCAAACCCTCTTCAATCAGCTCATTTCAGGAACTATGGATTTTGAATAGCTACTAGATATAAATAAACCAGTCGAAAATAAATAAAATTCAGCCCAAGGTCACCATAACATTTGTAATCCTGGCCAGGGCTGGATTAATAAAGAGGCTTTATGGGCTACCACTCCAGGTTCTGGGCTTGAGGGAGCCCCACTGCCTAAAGCCCTGCCACAATAGCTGCCTCACAAGTGGGGTGGGCTGGTATGCTAGGCCCCAGTGCAGGTCTACCTATGTGGCTGGATAGCCTGGGGACCCTGGTCTCCTCAAGTACTGGCTGGCCCCCCCAGCACCAAGGCCAGGCCCCACTGCCTTGTGCCATCCAGCTCTGTCCCCATGGCTGGCTGGTCTGTATGCCCCAGGCCCTCCCCAGCACTGATTGGGCCTCAGAGCCAAGTGCTGGACTACCCTACATGGCTGGCAGGTCTGCCAACCCAGGCCTCAGTGCTGGCACACCTGAGCACCTCCCTACCCCTCACAAGCCTTAATCCAGTCCTGATCCTGACCCTTATTTTGACATTGAATTAAGGGCCAGCTCCTTAAACATATTTAGGCACCTAACTCATAGTGGGATCTTCAAGGATCTGGACTGAATCCGTTTTAGGGTTATTTTGGAAGTTTCCCATAGTTCTAAATATATATATCCATTGCCAGAGATATGCAAAGAGTTAATCTTTGTTATTTTAGATCAGTATTATCCACTAGACTAATTATATTGGTATCTTCATTGCACATATTGATGCCATCAATTAGCATAAAGAGTTACTCCTCAAAAACACATGGCAGTGTCTCTGTGACTCATTTGCCATGAGGGTAATATAAGTGAAGTACAGCACAGTAATATACCATATTTAGCTTCTGAGATGTAATCATCTTTATTCATGGCCTAATGTAGCAATGCCTGGTGTGGTGAGTGCCATGCTGCAAGGTGCTGAATGACTTCTCTGCGGTGCTGTGGGCACATAATTCCCATTGAAGTCATTGGGCGTTCAGAGCACTCAGGATCTCTGAGGAGCTGCTCAGGATGTTTCAGGTTCAGGCTCTTCATGCTGTATGCAGACCTAAATGAACACAGCCCTCTTGTTTTAGATCACCTGGGTACAGCGGCTGAGATGAAAGGCATACAAATAACTTTTTGTCAGGCCTGTACTTGATGATTAACAACCAAACTAAGGGAGAAGCTGGTTGTACCTATAAACCCTTGAGACATGACAAAAGGTGAGTGAGATGAGCTTATCAGTAATAAATGCACTAATAAACAAATAAGAAAGCCCTGTAATCTGATCTGCAATCTTTGTTAAATCCTCATCAGGCTCAAGAAGAAATTAGAAGAATGAGGGGCGAAAAAAGAGAGAGAAGTGGTGAGGAAAATGAGTGGGAGAGATGGGGAAGAGAGAACAAGGAGCCAGAAAAGGGGGTGATCAGGTGCCACAGCGATGAGCATGATATAAAAACTTGACTAGTAGAGAACAGAGAGAAACTTAAGGAAGGGAATGAGAAAGAATGAATGACAAAGCATAGGATGAGAGTACGTTAGAGAGCAGGAAGAAGATAGCAAATAAATGCAACAAAGAGAGAGACCTTAGAATCTTTTGTGTGACAGATGAATAGTAAACTGCAAAACACAGCATAGATGTGTTTCCAATATAACACTAAAGGTACAGAGACTGGTTCTCGATATGTTCTTTCAGAGAAGGTTCCTAGACATGGAGGCTGCAAGGAAGCCATTTGATTCCTCCTAGCTGCCGTGTTAGTACTCAATGGATACGTTTACACTTGCAAGTTAGTTCAAATTAAGGAGGCTTAATTCGAATTAACTTAGTACCTGTCTACACTAGGCTTCCATTAGTTTGAATTAAGGAATTGCCTAATTCGAACTCATGAAAGCTTAGTTCAAATTAGTAAGAACTGCCAGTTAGTTCAAACTAAGACCATAGTTAGATCCTTAGTTCGAACTTAATAAATTCAAATTAAGGGCAGTTAGTTTGAATTAACAAAGTGGGCTAATTCGACTAACTTTTCCTAGTGTAGACATCAGGGGCAGTGCTGGGGCGGGGAAGGCCCCGGGGCACGGGCCCAGCCCCCGCCCCCAGCCGTCCGGCCCTGCCCCCTGGCCAGAGATAAGGCCGGGGGGTGCCGCGCCACTGCGGCCGTGGCCAGGCCCCTCATCCCCGGCTGGGGATGGCACCACCACGGCCGTGGGCGGCCCACCAGGCCCCGGATCCCTGGCTGGGGATCTGGCGCCTGGCAGCCCGCAGGCGCGGGGCCCAGCCACCTGCAGCCGCTTCTGGCCTGGCCCAGGCATGGCCTAGCCGCCTGCAGCAGCACGGCCCCCCCGGCCCTATCCCTGGCCAGGGGGGCCTGCCGGGTGGCCAGCTGGGCCCCGGATCCCCGGCCAGGGATGGCACTGCCATGGCTGTGGCTAGCCGGGGATCAGGCCCTGGATCCCCAGCCTGATTGGGCCGGAGATCCAGGGCACTGGCATTGGGACCCGGGGCACGTGCCCCAGCATGCCCAATGCCAGTGACGCCCCTGGTAGACATAGCCAACGGTATGTACCGTGAACTTTTCCTTTTTTGTTTTTTTTTTTTTGCAGTTGGTTCAGTCAGTGGTTGGACTGGGGAAGCCAGGCATAGTTGAAATCACAGCTGGATCTGTATCTTAAAGGAGGCCTAGATAGAACTAGAAACTATATAACTAAATGTAACTTTTTCTGCTAGATTTACGTCCTGATGATCAGAAAGATTTCTTTTAAGCAGATGTCAGAGACAATGCAGATCTCCCTGTTTCCTGTGCCTCAGTGGCAAGACCCATCCCATTTACTCCACAGAAAGCAAAGTTAATATTTCTAAAATTATGTTTGTGGTTTCAAGCCCAAAAACATAATGTGCCTGAGCAAGAAGAAAATTCAGGTCGTTTACTGGCTTTGGGCTATGCTTAGGTGCAGTGCGGAGAAGTCACAACAAATAGTTTTCTGCCCTGCTCCTGCCATTCCCCACTACTTTAAAATGCCTCCCTGGGGGAATAACTGAGCACACGAGGTCAAGGTATAAGTTGAGGGGCACAGTCTGGCATTTAACCTGGTATGGTCCTAGTCTAACCTCATACGTAATAAGTCTTCTGTGTGAGTAATTTTCATGGGGAGACCAGAACCATGACCAGCTCTACTCAGTGTCCCAATAAGCAGTATCTTGATTTGACATGAAGACAGAAGAACACACACTTCAGTGCAGATCCTGAGGTCTGGGAGGTCGTGAGGTTTGAAAGGTGATTCAGCTTGTGTGTGCAAGGCTGGTACCCTGGGGCTAATGACTGCAGCTTTTGGCTCCTCTAATTTACACTGGCCACTGGCAGGGGCCTAAACACTCCCAGGGGGTCAGCCCTTTTTCTCTGGCCAAAGCCCTAGTACTGGCAGCAGGAATAAGGGGTGGAGGAGAGCACAGGAGGCATCCTCCCAGCTGTTGTGTTAGCACTCAGTGGGATAGACCCTGAACAAGTGGCTCTAACCAAAGATTTGAATGTGCACAAAGCCTACTACAGTGGCTTTCTGGCTAAAATCTGCATGTGCAGCTCTGGAAAGCAGCCACACTGCACCAGAGAATATGGCCTCTTGACTTTTCATGTTCCCCCTTCACAACTTAAGGAAGCTAACAGCTAGGTCTGCATGGAGCCTTGATGCTCTGGGGTAAATGTTCAAAGACTTGTGTAAAGACTTACTGTAGTAGCATTAAGAACAAGCAGACTTGTGAGCCTAAATCCCACCGTACCACTTTGAATAATGCATCCTTATGTGTGTTTTATCATTTTACTTAAGGTATCATTAATGTGGAATAAATACATCTCCAAAGCAAAGAATTGCTTCTGAAACAGTACCATGGTTAATGTTTCCATTATTGATCTGCACAGAGCTGTTTTAAATATATGAAGCTTCTTGCTCTCTCGTTTGTAGCAGACTGCATCTGCTTTTGGCAAGTTATGAACTCACACATTTTAGGCAGCACTAATTTGAAGTGAATACATTATAAATAATCCACACAAACAATCTTTGACATTAGTATACATTTAGTAATACTAAGCCCAAGCAGATAAAGTTCAGCGTGGTTCAAGATGAAGACCTACATCATTTGTGGCCTTTAAGCCCCCTGAGAGCTGTAACAAAACAGAGATGCACAGAATCCATGTTCATCTTGCCATCTCCAATTACATTTTCTTTCCCATTTATTCTACCCCCTCACCTCCATAAAAATAGGAAGCTTGTTTTTATGTTGGGGTTGTGTAAATGAAGAAGATCTGTGGAAAAGTCAGTCCTCTTTCCATGTGTTCTGGAGGACTGGACTGGCCAGGATAACCAGCAGCAACAAATAAACAAGAATGTAGCTTGATGTATTTAATCTCAGGGTATTGCTTATTTAGGTTACAATTACACTGCTCAGACAAATAACTGGACTCTGAAAGACCTTTGTGAACTACATAAAAATGTGGTTATTTCTGTGATCCCAAATATTCTGTGTGTTGGTTTGTAGAGCTGTGCAGAGTATCTACAATAAAAATGCCTCCACTCCAAGCTCATCTACTTTGGGGTTTTGTAATAAAGTCAGAAACTGTGCACTTTGTTTGCCAAAAAAGGTCCAAGACTTTATCAGAGAATGTCCATCAGTTTATGGTTTTGCATCAGAAAAATGCAAAATCCATAGGTCTGCAAGGTTCTAATTCAAAACCACATGAAAACCTGATGGATTTTGGCTATATTTCACACTGAGAGTTTGGGTTCATTTGAACATAAAACTCAGAGCAGAATTTGGGATGTGTGATCCCACATGGATTGAAACTGAACTCAAGTAAATATTTGTGAAGTAAAACTGCTGAGTTACACACACCTCGGCTTGCATGGTCTCTTTCGTCTACCTCTCAGGAACTACAACGAAGGAAGATTGCCGATATCTGCAACAAAGTTTTCGGCAGAAGGGGATGGATTTAGGGCTAAATCCTGATCTCATTGTAATCAATGGTCATTGTACTGTTCACTTCAATGGAAGAGCTGAGTGAATAATTTGTAATGAATAATTAATCTGATTAATTTAACCTACTTTTCTGCTTGTGGAATATCTGAAGGCAGATTATTCTTTTTTCAAATGTAATTTGCTATTCAGAATTATTCAACACATTTTTTATACTGTGAATTGATCATGACTGTATCTCTGAGTAATTTTACCATTCACATTTTACCACCTGTTCCCCACTGGCATTCTGGGCAGGGCCGTCCCTAGGGTGGCGTCAGGCCCCAGGCGAATCGCCCTCTGTAGAACCCCCACTCACCCCCCGGCACTGGGGTGGGGCTGACCAGCCCAGGGGAGGGGCAGGCCCCGCTCTGGCTGTCCCATGCCAGGTACCAGGCGAGCCGGCCAAAAGCCGCTGCCCGGTTCAGCACTGCCGGTCTGCCCCCAGCCATGCGCGCTGCTTTCGGCTCTTTGCTGGAGCAGCAGGGAGGGGGCAGGAGGCAGCGTGGCTGGGGGGGGGGGTAGCGATATGGGCCCTGCACTGCCTCCCACCCCTTCCCCACTGCGCCAGCACAGAGCGAAAAGCAGCATGCATGGCTGGGAGTGGACCGGCAGCGCTAACTGGGCCTCCGCTTTTCGCCGCTTTGCCCGGTCCCTGGAACGGGGGGGTGGGGCAGTGGTGCAGGCCCTGCAGGGCCACCCAAAGCATGGGGCCCTGGGTGGCTGCCCCCCTTGGCCTACCCTTACGGACAGCCCTGATTCTGGGAGTAGCCCCTGGGCAGTGGACCACTGTGTATTGTTTCTGTTCTCTGGGAAAGGGTTACATTTTCAAAGGATTTGCATCACTGAAATTAAACTTTTGCATCCACAATGCCAGGTGTTAGTGCCTATTGGGAAGTGCTCCTCAGGCCCATCTCATATGTAGGCCTCTCTTGCTAACTAGGAATGTAAGTACCTTGATTTCTCTCATTTCCTTTTCTCCTGCTTCTCTCTGCTGTAGTGTATACTTAGGGCAAATCTGGTGGCAGTCGACGGCCAATTACACAAGGAATGCACAACTAGCAGTGACTTTTAAGCCGCTGCTACACATTAGGGAAAAGCCAACCACAAGTCTCTTGTGGTCAGCCTTTCCCTATGCCCCCTGGCCCCCAGGACTTATGGGACCGACTTACGGGAGTGGTGCAGTGAGTTCATACTAACCAAGAACCGCTCCGAGAAGGACGATCTGACCGCAGCCGACGTCAGAGTAGACATAGCCTCTGTCTTGCTCTCTGTTTTTCATTGGATTATACTTAATTATTCTGTAACTCAGTCTTTTTCTTCTTATACAGGCAGTGAAGATAAATCTTCTACTTTCTTGTTTTGTCAATGATGGTTCTCTGTTTAAGATAGAATAATGCATTGTTTTCTTATTCTACTATCCTTTCTATTGTCCAAGGGTAGCAGAGACACCCATATCCCACTGTTGGCCAATGTGAGGCCTGCTACTGTGTTCCAGGATTGTGAAATGTTTAATTCTGTAGGTACTTACCAACCACATGGTTTGTAAGCTTCTCCGTGAAATGTGCTTGTTCTAGGGGTTATCTCCTTTCCCAGCCGACATCCATTTTAATTCACAGCAATGTCCTTCCCTTTACCTTTCCTTTTGATTGTGTCAATATCTGGGGTTGTATTTCCTGGTAGCACTGGCCAAGCTATTCCTTCATCAGGGCACTAAGGCTAGGATCTTGGCACTGTGATCTGGAGAGCTGGTGAATACCTTGTGCCTTGACCCTGCTCATTGGTACTGGCTCTCCAGTGCACCTGCTTCCTACCATATCCTGGGGTAGTTTTGAAAATGTGACCACCACTACCAGCTGTGCCCATTGTGCCCAAGTGTCAGTTAGTCCAGTCCATGTTTTCCTATGCCCTCTGGTGAGACTTAGGCCTCAGGCCAGCATGCCCAAAAAGTAGAGGCACACGTGATTAGATTGTGTGCACAGCTCAGAGATTTTGCAAAGAGGCTTCAGATTGCAATGTCACTCCACAGATCGTGAGAGGATCATTTTCAGACTCTCAAGGATTGAGTAATCAGCTCTGTCCCCTACCGTGATAACTGTTGTGACACACTCAAAACTACGAAGTGCAAAGCACACCAGACAACAGGCATGTGGAGGCAGCTGCCTGGCTAACACCAGTTGTTTCTGCTCTCACTCTGGTTCTTTCCTTGTCCCCTCCTAACACCAAACATATGCAGCATTGCTGCTTATTCCTGGGTCTTCTTCCAAATCCCTTGCCTGTACCTTTTTCCCACAAGCACCTCCATCCCTACTCAGACATCTTCTCCATTTTACCTGGGCAGCACCAAAACTGATGTCTTACTGGAAACCTTCTCAACTTACAGCTGCCAGAACCACAGTTAACCGGTGAATACCAACCTAGACTGAGAGAGAGCACACAGTTCCAAGAATAGGTGCCATTTGGTACTGCATCCAACCCCAGCCCATCCTTCCACATGTTCACTTCCATCTACTAGCGATCTCCTACTTGCTGCCTGTAATCCATGCACATAGGGAGCTGAGCATCTTTGCACATTTTTGAAACTTTTCTCCAGAGATGGGTCCTTGAGTAGGAAGGGACTGTCAGTCATCCTCCAGTTCAGACTGCTTCTCCTCCATGCTTCGGTGCCTCTGGCCACATCTGGCATTTGAGCTACCTACCTCTGAGTTGCAGTGCAATCACTGTTGCGTGGTCTGTAGGTATATAGGCCCACCTTAGGTCTGGATGAACTAAGGTTTTAAATTGAGTTTGAATCTTAAGCATGTGGTAGGCCCAAGGCACATGATCAAAAGAAGACTGTTTGAGATTAAATTTACAGTGACACTGAAAATACCAGTGTAATCTTATTTAAAGTTTGGGCTAAGCAACACAAATAAAGAAAACTATGGTTATCTGCACACCAAGTTCAGTACAAATGGGTTAAAAATACTTAATCTGGTAGTTGGGTGAGAAAAAGGGAAAACCTTGGCAAGAGCCGAGTACAGCTCTAAACAGCTTCAGCTGACTTTAGCTATAGTCCAACAGTCAGCAATGACATCACCTGTTTGTTCCAGTGTATGAAAAAACAAAGTTTTTCTAGGGATTTTTTTGTCAGAGCTTCTCCTTTTCTGCCTGGAGCTATACCATGCCTGGAAAGTGTCTCCAGGCCTTAAACAGCTGTGAGTATTTGGCCAATGCTTAGAATTGTATTGTTGCTAGGATATAGATAATAGAGGTGTATCTGCTTATATTTGTATTTTGGATGTAACCAACACCAAGTGGCGTTTGACCTAACAAAGGCGTGCTTGTGTGCAAACTGAGATATGGTAAACCATAATAACCTTATTAGGGAAACTATTCCCAGTGAGATCCTTAAAAAAACATTTATAGTAAAACAGAGATAGGAATGGTACCTTTACAGCACCCCACACCTTCTCAATGTCCTTTTCAATTCATCTAGCTTTTTAACTGTCCTGACAATGGCTTTTAAAAAAGAAGGTGGGGGTGCTCAAGACCTGTCCTTGATGCTATATTGGTCAGTGCAGTTTTGCAACCACTCTGTCATGTCCAGGCTGACTCTTGACCATATTTGCCCCACCTGACACTCCAGTGCTCTTATTACAATGATATTTATTCCAGCTCTGCAAGACCAAAATGTTTGACAAAGCCACAGAAAACAGACACACTAGAAAAGGGCAGAGGAAGGTTATAGCTTCACCATTTCTGGTATTAGTAATTTACAGTAATAAACAGGGAAAGAGTCTCAGGTTTTATGGGGGATGGAGGTAAATGTGGACGTGTAGATGACTAATGTACCTCATAATCAGGTACAAATGAGAGGTAGGCAGATGTACAACAATAACCCAAAAGGTATCCAGTCTCTCTCTTATGTTTGTATAGTGCACAGAGAGTTGAGCATAGATGGGTGCACATATTTGCACCATTTGAAATGTCATGTGCATCTATCTGTATCTATGCGCTCATTCACATGAGCACACAAATCTCATTTTCCCTGTGTATATGTGCCACTTATAGCTTTGAAAATATAGCTTTGTAAGAAAATATTGTGTCATACTGCACTATTTTGTCATTCCAGCTTTAGAAAGAAATGAAGATTTCATACACAATAATTTAATCAGCAGAGTTTCTGTGTCTTCATTTGCAATATCAAATAAATAAATACCCTGTGAAGTTATCTGTCTGACATTGCCCTTGGAGATAGTCTCTGATGATCAAGTAGGTGTAACAAGATCTGTATCTTTTTTCCTTTAAGATCCACTGTAAATGGGAGAATTGTGCAATATATGACTTTTAGATGGTAATATGACTTTAAGATGTACAAATACATAAGACTGCTTGGAATTATACACTTTACATATTTCAATGAGAGACTTTAGAAAGAATCAAGGAACATTTCAGGGAGATTACAGGGAACACGAGGGAAATTTTTACTTAAAAATTGTATGTACAGAGCTGATGGTCGGCACCTGAAGGACAACTACTAAAATTAAATTTCTAATCCTAAACTAACTAAAAATTCCAAATTCCCTGAATCTCTCCAAACCTCAATCAATGTCTCATGGGCACATACCCTTCCTGAAAGTGACAGTGTATTTAAAGCACAGTACTAATTATTTGGGACTCCATGTTTAATGACAGCTAGAGATTGGATTGGCTCCATAGTTAGTATCTGCACTGTGGTGTGAAAGGTGGATTTTAGTCTCCACACCTACTTTCTCATTCCCTGAGCTAGCAATGGCTAGATGTGTTGCAAAGGGAAGCCAGTTCAAATGTGGGAGACACTAATGAAGAATGCATATTATTTCTATTAGTGATCCCCTCTATCTTAGTTTGGCCCCCAGTGTTCCTCCCAGACCCAGCTGAGTTTTGGATTTTATATCTGATGTTTGCCTGCTCCTTATTCTGGCTCCATTTGTTACTAGGCCATAGTGTCTTATTCCCCAGGCCTGTAGTGAACCATTGTCACTTTTTCAGTTGCTATTTGCTATAAAAACAATGGCTTCTGGATAACAAGGGTTGATGTGACACACTCTGCAAATACCATGTTGTGGCAGCCGGGAAGATAATGTGTGTTACCACTGAATTCACAAAGGAAAGAAATTTGAAACATTTAAAAAATGCAGGTGCACAAATTACTCATGCCAGGAACAGCAGTGGCATTTTGTAATAAAATCTTGTGTTTATTCTCAGCTATTGAATACACAACACATACCTTCAAGTTCCCAGAGAAAGACTCATATTATGCTACCCAATGAAAAGTTTGCAGATGGATTAAAAAGATGCAGAAAATGAAATAAAACTTGCAGATTTAGAATGGACATCATCCAGCCTTATATTGTGCATGGAAGCCCCACTGATGTCAACTGGAGTTTGGTACATAATTGAGTGTAGAATTTTTGTAAGATTTCCTAAGGTAGACTTTGGACCAGGGGTTCTCAACCTTTTCAAGGTTGGGGACCCCTTTCCACTCTCCAAAATTTTTGAGGCCCGCCTCCCTTCTGGCTCCTGCAGGTATCAGCGCTGCCATGTAGTGGTGGCGATGCAGCAGAGGGGGTGCCATGGGGGTGGGGAGGGCATCCCAGCAAAATCCTGCCTCTGCCACTGAGTGGAAGAGCTGCAGCAGGGGGGTGCTGTCAGATTTGTTGCCTCCCCCCCCCCACAGAGCAGAAGAGCTGCAGTGGGGGAGGGACCCCAGCAGAGTCCTGCCCCCCCCCCACTGCAGAGCTACAGCAGGGGGTACGCTAGCAGAAGCGGTGGCACCGCAGCAAGTTTTAGCCCCAAGTCCCCACACCCCAATCCCTAACCCCCCCCTTCTGGCAACGGGCTTCCTCTGTTGCCCCAGGCCAACTCCACCGCCCTGCTCCCTTACCTTGCTGCCAGAGCTGGGAGTGGCCATGACACAGGCTTGCTTGCTCCCTGTGCAATCTCAGGGCAGTGCACGAGTGTTAAAAACTCCCAGCCTCTGGCAAGCAGCTCCCTCCTGGCATCACTGGGCCCCAGCTCCAAGCCTGTCTGCGGACCCCCTGGAGTAGCTCTGTGGCCCCCCAGGGGTCCACAGACCACAGGCTGGGAACCACTGTTTTGGACCACTACTGCACAATATTGTTGTATTAAAAAATACCACAGTTTGCGACAGTAACGATCCAAATCTAAGCAGGTCAACTCCAAACAGGTGATGAGCATCGTCTTTAGTCTATAGCTTGTGAGGGTCAGAAGCCTCTTAAATCTTTTCCATTTTGACTGCTTGGCCTTTCTGATGCTTTTGCTTTTATGATATTGATGTTGCAGCCAGTAGAAAAGGAAGATGGGAACCAAATGTAATAACAAAACTTACAATACCCAATGCTGAACAAAAGCCAAGTCTACATTTTTGTCACATTGGGTATAAATGGCAACAGGGCATGGCACAAATTTAGTCCATTTACATGGCAATTTGAAGGTTGTAATTCAAGTAGCACTAATCTGATTGTTATCTTCTGATCCCTGTGGAATGCCAGCATCCAAGAAATCATTTTCAGGCATGTTCTTTAACAAGAAATCACCCAACAAAACCTTTATTCATAAAAGCTGGTAGGTCAGGTTGCCTCATTATCCACAGTAGTTCTCATATTTCAACACCTGACTGGCCTGACACAAGTGCTCATTATCAGAAATCTGCAGTATCCTACAGTAATAAATCACACCATTGCAATCTTCATTCATTACTCAGTTAAAACTCTCATTGACATTAATGGATCAAATTCTGTGATCTGATTCGCAACCTACTGAGCACCATTCATTTAAATGTGTTGTAAGACCTCATGAAGGGGGGGGAGGGAGGGTGTTGCCTGAGGATTTGGCCCTCCAGTAGCATGAGGCTATGTCTACGTCTACATTGTAGCTAGAAGGTATAAAATTCCCAGCTCAAGTAAAGGTACATGTGCAATCTCTATGAAAGCTAGAACACTAAAATAGCAGCTTGGGCTAGCCCCCCTGAATATATAGCTATTGTCTCAGACAGCATTGAACTCAGTTGACTACCCCAAATCTCTGCCTGTGTCACCATGGCCACACTCAACCAAAGCCTGCCTGAGCTGGGAATTATAGTGAAAACTTTCCCCACTATAAATCACAAGGCTATATCCTGAGAAGCAAGGTTTGGAGAAGAAAGGGAAAACACTAAAAGGAAACAGAATTTCACTTGCAATATAGTGAATTTTCTCTCCCTTACTATATGCCACTACCAGCTTCAAGCAATTGGCACAAGTAGATTGATCAGTCATCCTGCAGAGCATGCTGAGCTGATGGATCAGCAGTGGCATAGGTACAGCTGTGCAAGTCTGATACAGAGGTATTTCAGCCCATCTCTGCTCACCTGCTGCACATCTGCAGCCATCTTTTGTTTCTGTTGTTTTCATTTCATCCATCAGGTATGCAGGAAAAAGGAACTGTCTGCCCTCAATAAGGGGCTCTCTGTCTTTCTCATTTACACATTCTCATTTAGCCCTAGCTGACTTTCCAACAGGAGCGTGGGTTATTTTGGTATAATAATACTATCTATTACCGGTTCTTCAGATCTTATTTCTTCTAAACAGTTTGCTCTTCAGTTGGTGCACTGAGGACTTTGGGAAGGAAGAAATGGCATTACACTTCTGGCCCCTGGTTATCTTCACTTAGTAGTCTTACATGAGTGTAACTCCATTGATTTCAGTGGAGCTCATCTTGCATTGCTCTGGCCTGAGAAGAGAATCAGGCCTTTAATATTGCTGATGAGCATCACCCATGTTTTCCAAATGAGAACTTTTCCTAGTTATGAGGGGTTTTTTTTGCTGACTTCTTTGTTTATTTTGGCTGTACTCAGGTTTCATCTGCTGCGTGTTCCCTCCTATAATGCTGTGTGCTGGTTTCCTGAATACTCCTACATGTATTTTGGCAATACTGGAAGATGGTTTGTTGCAAACTTCCATATGAGTTTTGCTGATGCTGGGGGCTTGCTAGCTGCCTGCTACCATTTGAGCATGTAGATTCGTAATGTTGAGTAAGATGTTTGCAATTAACTATTTTTATTTTCCTCATGATCCTCAAAACTGAACGACAGGCAGTTATTTAAAGGGGAAAAGAAGGTTCTGATTTTAGTTTGACAATGACACAAGTGAGCAGACGAAACTTAGAAAGCATGTAATATTCCACACCCTTTGAATCCAAAACCAAACGTTCAAGTGACTTTGTTTTGCCATTGGAAAGGCAGAATAGAACCACTGACTTCACTAAAACTAGAACCAATATATGATCACTTTGGCCCATCTCTACTATATGGGGATGTGGACAGCAAGATTTAGTTATGGCTGGACCAGAAAGCTCCTATAAGCAGGATTGGATTTGGTGACCCAGGTGATTGCCTGGGGAGACAGGCTTGAGGGGCTTCCAGGTTTGGGGGCTGCTTTTCTTGTTAGCAACAAAAGGGAAAATAGAATCTCTGAAGTGAAATGTTTCAGGCGTTCTGTATGTGAATGCATTGTTCACTAACTTCCTTGAATGTTCTAGACATTAGTAGAATCTCGGGGAACCTTCCAGACTTTTGCAGAACTACATATTTCTTGAACCTCCTAGAGTGTTATCAGACATGCCCTTGCAGTCAAATAAGTGGTGGGGCATCATCAGTCAGCCAGTGAAGTATAAGAAGCAACTGAACTGAAGTGAGAGCCCTGTTACAGTATTGTACCTTGTTCTTTGCCTAAGTGTGCAAATGTACTTGTTTCAAGATTTGAAGAGTGTAAGTAACTTATAAAGGACATATTTAACCAGATGCCAAAGATATTTATCAAACCCCTACTTATACAACAATATAAAAAAATACTGTTACTACATTTGCTGTGCTTAACACATAATATTTGATGACTTACTAAGACTATGGAACAGAGACTTTTGCTCTCCCTAATACGGTTTTCCTCCATAAGAAATAAAAGGGATAGATCACGCATGCAATCATGCATCAAAGTTGTAAAATGGACTATACATGCAATAAAAATACAAGGTATTCAGGTTTAACAAATGGATGGAGGGGTGCCAAAATGCTCCAGACTTGGGTGCCATTTGGTTTGTGGGCTGGGTCTGCCTCAGAATCCCTCTCCAAAATGTGCATATGCCCATTTGCAATTTAGGCATTAAATTTTGGCTCTGTGATAACTAGTTAATCCCTAGACAACCAGGAAATTCTCAGATCTATCGTACACCTGGTGCTCTATGTATGCAACTTATGTTGACAACTGTCCTATAACTTTGGTTAGCTGTTCATAGGGGCTGAGAGCACTCATTCGAGGGGAAAATGGCTTTTACTGTAAAAGAATGTTACTGTTCAGTGCATAGGCACAGTATGGCATCATCTGAGTATAGCTCCACTGTGAATTACTGTATCTAGACTTGGAGATTTTAGGCCTTATTTTTTTTTCTTCATATTTATGGTTTTAAACAAGTGGAGCTCCACTGACTTTGGTAAACCTGATTTGTATGGGTCTAAAGGGAAAATCAAGCTCTTAATCCTTTATTGTGATTTTCTTGTTTGTCTCATTTGTTTTAGGCCTTTTCAATGTAATGTTCATTGTCAGTTATTTAAATAATTAAAAGGTAATTGGCTTAATGATGCAATTAGTGTAAATTTGTGTAGTATTTGCAATGTTAATGACATAATTTCTCTGGTAATGACATAATTATGACGTTTAACTATGCTGTAAACATCCTAATTAAACTGACGAAAGTGCGTACTGCATTTTAGTTTCGCTATTTGAGGTATTTCGAAATATTTTTTTAAAGACATGCTAGAAAAAAATTGATTCCATTAGACTTACAGAACTTAGACTTGGGGGGGATGTGAGATTGACTTTCCCCCTTTTTTCTGGAATGGTCATGGAAATCCCTGCCAAAAGCAGTTTGCTATCATTGCTGGTCTACACAGCTTTCTACACATTCAAATAGAATAATTGGGCAACTTTACTGCACCCCAAATTCTAACCCCACAGCTTGAACATACCTAGCCATCAAATACTATGGTTTCAATGGCATTACTGACACAGTCCCATTCACTTCAAGTCATTGAGTAAGGATAGCAGAATCAGACCCCACGTTATCTGAGCTCAGACAGTACAGTAATGGGCCCTATAGAAAAACCTATCCTAGACTACCCCACAACACCCGCTTCATTTTACTTTAGAACACATGCAGGACTGCCAATCCATCAGATTACTGCATGACTGATGATTATTTACTTAGCTACATCATAAAACTGTAGAAAGTCAACATTCATAAAATAACTTCTACCAATATATTCTCTCACCCAGGTAACAATAGTCCAATTGAAATGTATAATACCATAAAGCTACACTTGATGATCATACTTTTTTTTTTTGATGTGATGAAAATACCATTTTTGATCCATCATGCTATAAAGATACCAAAGTCACTGTGCTGATTATATACATATCCACTATGTACGTCTGAATTCACTACATAATGCAAGAGCATATTAATTGCAGTGACTTCTTTAAATTAATTTATTTTAAGTCATTGTTTAATTCAATATTAATTAAAATGTACAATTTATGGGACCTCATTGTCTGGTTATAACTTCTTTTCCCCAGCTTATGTTATTGATGCTGATGACCCCAGGTCCGCCCTTTCATTTCTGCTGATTAGGGTGAATATGAATTTCTTTCATCCACATAAAGGCAAAATGACTAGGATTTAATGCAGAGGAAGTTCATGGGCATTAGCCATTAACACAGGTTCAAGACACAAGGCTGCATTTTAGTTCCTCTGCAGCTGCTATCCCAATCAATACAGAATCTGAGTCACATACACAAGGGTGTTAGAGTTCTAGACAAGCTTGGAGCCAGTGGACCCTCCTCTGACACACATTGTCTCACCTCATCACAAGTCTTTATTTTTGAGTAAA
The DNA here is from genome assembly GCA_007922195.1 of Podocnemis expansa. Taxonomy (NCBI): domain Eukaryota; kingdom Metazoa; phylum Chordata; order Testudines; family Podocnemididae; genus Podocnemis; species Podocnemis expansa. The sequence continues at coordinate 14,308,242 of ML682005.1, forward strand.
GGGGAACAGCATGGAGCCCTTTTCGTGATACACAGAAGCTCCCTTGTGCAGCCACTCTGCTGTTAGCCTACCCCTTGTACAGCCATACTGCGGGCACAAAAGTCCACTTGTCATCTGTAGCAAGGGAAATGCCTCCCTTATTTTTTATGCTTTTTATTATTAACTAAAGTATTGATTAACTCTAATTGAAACCGAATGTGTCTTCATATTGTCCTAATACTCCCATATTACAGCCTTTGCCTAGGTTTTGTTTCAATATTTCTTTGTTCTTGGTAAACTGACATCAGCATGCAAACTCTGATTCCACTGCTGCAGTAATGATCAATGAATTCAAAGCGTTTTTCCTGAGTTAGGAGGATTGAAGGCCAGATTGTCTGCTAAGATGCATTCATGGAACTCCCTTTGAAATCAATGAGAATGACATGGCGTTGGATCAGGACTGCAGGATCTGACCCTTACTTAAACTTTTGAGTTCTTTGGGACCAGGATCATATTGTTGTTATGTGTCTGACCATGGCTCAGCATAACAGTCCTGATCTATAATTGGGGCTCTTAGGGTATGTCTATACTGGAGGCTTAAGTTGACTTAACCAGGGTTAAGTTGACTTAAGCAAATCCAGGGTCATATTTAGAATTTAGTAAGTCAACTTAAGCACTTGCTTAAGTCAACTTAATAACTCCTGTCCTGAATGTTGACTTAAGCTTTTAAGTCAACTTTACAGGGCAGGAAGTCCTGGGCCCTGCCCCCTCCCCCAAACCGGATCCCAATCGGGCTCCGGGAACCCAACCCGGCTCCAGGGGCTGATCCGACCCCAGCTGAGCGGGATCTGGCTCCCAGCCCCTTGCTGCAGGCAGCAGAGCCAGAGAGCCAGCTCCTCAAGCCTCCAGCAAAGGAGTGGGAGCCCCATCTGGCTCACAGCCCCCAGCAGCAATCAACTGGGTGCCCACTCTGGCTCTCAGCCTCTTGTCTCAGGTGGTGGGAGCTGGTAGCCAGCTCCTGCAGCAAGGGGCGTGGAGCCCAATCTGGTTCCAAGCTCCTTGCCGCAGGCAGCAGGGGGCAGAATCTGGCTCTTGCTGCCACTGGCAAGGGGCATGGAGCTGGAGCCAGCCCCGTATCGCTTGCCATCGGTGGCAGGAACTGGGTCCGGGCCCCCAGCCCCTTGCAGCAAGGGGCTCAGGGTTGATCTGGCCCCAAGCTGCATGCTGCTGCCAGCAGGCAACTGAGCAGCCTGGTCAATTTTACAGCCTACTCCTGATCATAGGAGTAGCCTGTGAAATTGACCAGGCTGCCCAGCCCCCTGTTAGTGGTAGCAAGCAGGCTCTGTGTCCCTTGCTGAAGGTGGCAGGAACTGGCTCCCACCACTGGCCACCTGTGGCTAAAAATGGTGGGAGCCAGATTGGGCTCCCAGTCACCCATTGCAAGGAGATGGGAGCCAGATTATGCTCCACACCCCTTACAGCTGGTAGCAGAAGCTGACTCCCAGCCCCCACAGCCTGTGACAAGGGGTTGGGAGTCAGATCCCACTCCCAGCTGCTTGCCGGGGGAGGCTGGGGCCAGATTGGGCCCCCCAGACCTGGATCAGTCCCCAGAAATGAAAGTGGGACCTAGGGTGGGGCAGGGCAGGGGGTGGGGCCTGGTCCCAGACCTGGGGTATGTCTACACTACGTTGAGTGCAGACATACCATCAAGTTGACTTAACAAGGTCAACAAAGTTGACCTTGTTAAGTTGACTTCCAAGGGCCTCCCCCCCCAATGTAGACATAGCCTTAGGGACTAGCGTAATACCACTAGATACTGATAACAAAAATATGCCATTAGTCCTGAGGTTGCTGCACAATGGTTATAAACAGCAAAAGCCACCAACCTTAGATGTTCCCCTTTAAACTATTATTTTAAAACATTCATTCCTTTCTTCTTTTTTCCCTCCGTTAGGGGACTTCTCCTTACAATGCTGAGCTAATTAAAACATTTTGGGACAGAAAGCTTTCCAATCATACCAAGAAACAGTCACTAGTGATGAGTTACAAACAAAATGCTTCAGTATAATTTAGATGTAGAGACAGTTCGGACACCATCCCAAACAGAAAAATACCAAAAGGAATTACAACACCTACTCAAGAAACTCCCTAAGTCAGCACAGTAACAAATAAAGACAGACACACCACCAAAACCCCAACCAGAGATATTCTGTCTACTACCTAAAATCCATAAAAAAGGAAACTCCGAACACCCCATCATCTTAGGCACTGGTACTCCTTCAGCAGGCTTATCTGGCTATGTGGACACCCTCCTCAGACCCTATGTTAGCAACACTCCTAGCTATCTTCGAGACATCACGGACTTCCTGAGGAAAATCCAATCCACTGGTGAGCTTTCAGAAAACACCATCCTGGCCACAATGGACATAGAAGCTCTTTACACCAACATCCCACACAAAGATTACAAGCTATTGTAAGAGCCATCCCAGATGATGCCACAGCAACAGCTTGGGGCTGATCTTTGTGACTTTGTGCTCACCCACAACCATTTCAGATTTGAGAATAATTTATACCTCCACATCAGCGGCACAGCTATGGGTATCTGCATAGCCTCACAATATGAAAACGTTTTTATGGACAACTTAGAACACCATTTCCTCAAGTCTCATCCCAAAGCACCTCTCCTCTACTTATGTTACATTGATGACATCTTCATCTTCTGGATCCATGGCAGGGATGCTCTTGAAGATTTCCACAGACAATTCAACAATTTCCACTCCACAATCAAAATTAGCCTGGAACACTCCACACAGGAGATCCACTTTCTGGACACTACAGTACAAATTAGGGATGGACGCATAAGTACCACTCTATACCAAAAACCTACTGATCTATATAGCTACCTACATCCCTTGAATTTCCATGCAAAATACACCACATGATCCATTGTCTACAGCCAAGCCCTAAAATATAACCACATTTGCTCTGATCCCTCAGACAGAGACAGACATTTTTAGGATCTCTATCAAGCATTTTTAAAACTACAGTACCCACTTGTGGAAGTAAGAAAACAGACTGACAGAGCCAGACAGGTACCCCGCAGTCAACTACTGGAGGAGAGGCCCAAGAAAGAAAACAACAGAATGCTACTGGTCACCACATACAACCCCCACTCCCCCAAGTCAGACCTCTACAACACATCACTAAGGACCTACAGCCTATTCTAAAACATGATCTTTCGCTCTCTCAAGCCTTGGGAGACAGACCTTTCATCACTTACAGACAGCCCCCTAACCTTAAACAGATACTCACCAGCAGCTACAGACCTATATACAGAACCATTAAAGCAGGCACACACCCCTATAACAAACCCTATTGCCAATTTTGCCCACATATCTGCACAAAAGACACCGTCATAGGATCTAATAAGACTGGCTACTCCATAAGGGCTCATTCACCAATGTGATTTATGCCCCCACACCTTATACACTGGACAAACAGAACAATCTCTGTGCAAAAGAATAAATGGGCACAAAACTGACATCAGAAATCACAACACTCAGAAACCAGTTGCCGAGCACTTCCATCTTTCTAATCACTCTATGGATGACTTGTTAACAACTGTGTTCAAGCAAGTCACTGGGACATCAAAGCTTCAAAGAGAACCAGCAGAACTGGTCCCGATATGCAGATTCAATTGTGTGAAAGCAGGATTCAATCGTGAGCATGGCTTCTTTTCCTATTACAACAGGTGATGTGACTTCACCCTCCTCTATGTGCTGTTTCCCAGTGTTTGAATCTTAACAACTGCTTTGATTTGCTGTTACAGTATGACCTGATCCCATGTCTTACACTCCCTTGCATTTATTTTCATCGCATTCTATAAGTGTCCCAAATCTTCAAAGCCTCTGATAAAGTGCACTTTTCTCCCACGAAAGCTCACGTGATAAATAAATCTGTTAGTCTTTAAGTGCCTTGCTTCTTTTGCTGAACTAGACTAACATGGCTGCCCCTTTGAATCATGAATCTATGGAATTGTGTTGGAAGCTCTGCTCTGGGTAATTTCTGTTCCTGAGTAGACCAGAAGTGCCACCAGAATTGCTGTTATCTCCTGTTTTACTGTAGGACTTTGTCTTTTGGACTAGGCTGGAATCAGCAAGTACAGGGATATTAAAAATGAAGAAGAAAACAAACAAGAAATCCAGAAACAAAAACCACAAGAAGCAAAAGGTTATCTATATTTCTGATCTTTAAAAAAGATTTGATACATTTTTCATTTAATCCAAATTATTTATTCATCCCTAATAGTCAGCCTTCTTCATCACAAAAATAACAATACATGTTTAGCACTTTTCACTTGAGGAATCTAATGTGATTCACTAACACCCATGCAAAGATATTAAATATTACTGTCTCCAATTTCTTGGTTGGAAATACCGAGGCATGGGCTGCACTACAGACTTAGTTTGCCTTTACATGGCTTATGTTGATCAAATGTTGTGAGTGTCTACGCTGCAAGCCTTCTGCTACCCTGGTAAGTCACCCACTACACCAGTCTAATAACTCCATCTCCATGAGAGACATAGCACTTAGGCTGATGTAGTTAGATGGGCTAAGGATCCGTGTAGACACTGCATTGCTTACGTCAACTATTACTGCCTTTGACAGATGGAGCTGGAGCCTGGCCTTCCAGAGCTGAGTGCCCCACGGTGCCTCACATACCAGTAAAATCAGTGGAAGCACTCATGGTGAGCACACACACTGCTGACAGAGGAGGCATAGTGTGGACATTAAAAACCACAGTAATGACAGAAGTTACTGTATGTCAACCTCACTTAGGTTGACTTAATTTTGTTGTGTAGAGAAGGCCTGTGACAAAGTGTAACAATACAGAGATCAACCTTCAAAGGAACCATAGGCAGCAACTGTCCTCCAAGTAAGGGGAAAGGTCAGTGTTTAAATAGCTTTGTTTTTCTCCCTACATCTTTCAACCCCTCAAAGCCCTCCATAATTCAGGAAATAATGTGGGGAGTAGGCAGAAGATCAATACTGGGGAACAGGTGAGTCTGGGGGTAGAAGATTCTGTCACTCCCCTCAAACCCTACAGGAAACTTTCCAAAAGCAGATACAGCCTGAGGCTGCACTGACATTTGTGCAACCAAACTTCATTCCCCACACACCACCATCACCTCTTTTCATTTGTGTAATTCACAGGGCATACGGGGAACATTTGGGTGAAGACCCCAGCAGTCCATCTCCACTGGAGCTACACTGCTCTTGACTCAGAATCAGAGATGGAACAGAGAAGTCCAGAGAACAAGCACAACTTTCCGTTTGGATGAGCATGTACCTCTAATGGATCCACATCGATTTCAGGAAACTTGAGTTCTAGAGACAAACACCCACTACTCCTTCTGCAGGGGGCAGGCATCCAGGCCCTTAACCCCTGTGACATGATCTGAGGAAAACTATGTGAAACTCATGGAGTTTTTTCCAGAGGGGTAGCCGTGTTACTCTGTTGTATAGTAAAAACAATGAGAGTCCTGTGGCACCTTAAAGACTAACAGATTTTTTCAGGCATAAGCTTTTGAGGTCCCCAACCCACTTTGTCAGATGCATGGAGTTTTCTTTCTCCTAGGACTTTATGCTGATTTCTCCATTACACAGAGTGACCCATCGAAAAGTGATCAAGTGACTTGCCCCTAAATCACTGGGGCAAAGCCAGGATAGAAGCTAGGTTTCCTTACTGCTAGTTCTGTGACATGTTCACCAGAACAACCTTCCTCCCCTTTAGCAAGCTACCATCTAAGCCAGCTGAGGAAAGAAACCTGTCTGACCTAATTCTAAAGTCTTGAGAAGAATTTTTAGAGAGAAAGAATGCCAACAAACAAAGGAGATGTGAGGAGGATGAACTACTGAGGAAATTCCTGATGTTGAAATTGAATAAGGTAAGAAAGGAATTCAGAAAAACTGTTATGAAAGTCAAAAAGGCCAAGGGAGGGAGGCAGGCAGGGGAGAAGAAAAAGACCACCCTTATGGCTGTTAGCCTAGCCATTCGGGGACGTCCTCTGGATATAGGAGACTTCAGCTCAGTTTGCCCTCGACCCAATGAGGAGAAGGGATCTGAAGAGACATTCCCACCTCTCAGGTGAATGCCCTAACCCTAGATAACAGTCACTCACTCCTTCTCTAGCCCAATTAATATTAAATTATTTAAGCAAAGTGGAACAGGTTTTACAGGAGAAATGTTCTGTCCACTAGTTCAGTGGTTGGGGCACTCTCTTGAAAGGTAGGAAACCTTTTCTCATTAGGAAGAAGGAGGAATTGAGTTATGATCTTCTACATCTCTATTATATGGGAGGCTGTCCTGTCCTTCAGCTCCACCCCTCAGTTCTTTTATGTGGGGTAGATCCCAGAGTGTGCCTATTGGATTGGGCCCTACAAGTGAGATAGGCAGCACAATGGCTACCTTCACCTAGTTAAGTTGGGAGATTGATGTTTGAGTGGCGAGAATTAGGTAGCAGTTTTCAAAGTGTAATCAGATAAAGAATCTTAGGCACTTTGGGGACTTTTACAGCAAAAACATAGACAGTGTTAGAGTCTAGGCCTTTATAGAGCTAGGCAGCAGCTGAAATGGGGTTTATAGGTCACAGGGATGCCTACATCTGGGCTTTTTGAAACTAAGGCCCTTTGCAGATCTGGGCCCAGGCTCCAGCCTCGGAAGTCTAAGGTGTCTTCCAAGTGGATGGCTTGCTGCAAAACCAGCAAGAATTTCTTTCTTTATCAATAGTTAGTTACTATAGAAATTCCCCCTTGTGTGATCACTGTAATATAAACCTTTCCTGGAATGCTTTTTTGGCTAACTATTTACATATGGAAGAGACAGGCATCTTTAATTCTAAAATGGTTGCTTTCCTGCATTTCCTCCCTTCAGTCTGGTGAGTTTTATCTTTTTCATTTTAGATTATATGCTCCTTGGGGTTGGGACTGCATGTTTGAGTTTTTGTGCAGTTCCTAGAACCAGTGAACTCTAATTTTGAATGTAGCCTCTTGAAACTATAATATGAATGTTAAACAATAATATTTGAGAAACTAGCATATTTTCCAATGTACGAACTATTTTTCCTCTTCATGAAGTATCTTACACCCACTGTTCTCAGAAGCAACTGCTACTGGCAGTTCACACACACACACACACACACACACACACAC
>ML682005.1:14315442-14337451 GCA_007922195.1 Podocnemis expansa
CACACACACACACACACACACACACACACACGGGAAAAAAAGCAAGACAGATATTTTGAGGGCAGGTTGATTTTTTTTAATTGCTTTCTGAAACAGTTGTATAGTCCAGGATTAAATGAATCTGTGAGCAGTGCACAGATGCACACAATGACTGATCATATGACTATCCTTGTCACATGCAATGTATGTTTATATTATGTTTAAAAATTATACATTAAGACCAGAGAATTAAGCACTTTAAAGATAGGAACTAGCAGAATTAAGGATACCAGTGCAAACTTAACTTGGGCCCTTTGAGTGTACGCATTATGATAAGAGTGGACTGAAAAATAGGGGCACTTATTTTGCAAAAATAAATAAATAAAACCACAAAATTGTTGGTCAGGTGACTTTGAACCCTTTCAACCAACTGTAATGAGGAGACAAAGGAGTACTTTTTTTGTTTAAACCCTACATCATTTATCACAATGGGGCCTTGGTCCTCACTAAGACTAGTGGGTACTGTAACAAATAGCAGCAAATAGTGTCCTGCCCTACTCTGCTTCCTCCCACCTCCACAGGTTTTTACAAAAACTCAAACAAAGGCACTGACACACACACAATTTCCCTAGAATCTATTCACACATGCAGGCTCCCTGAGCCCTATCCTGTACAAAAGGCTCTTGTCTCAGGGACTCCCCATAAGAAGGTCCCTCTACATTCAAGCTCCCTTCCTCCGTGCTTTCCTTAACTCCTCCCTTCCCCAGGTGTGCTTGCTCTCTCCTCCATTATCTCCAAGTGTTGCCCCTCTGTGTCACACAGGATGGCCTACGGCATCTCAGAAGAAGGAAGTGCTGCGTGAACTGACTTTCTCTGGGATGGAAGACTGAAAGAGCACACTGTAGCTGAGAGTGTGCCTCTCAGCCAAGATAGACACACACATGCTCTTGTTTGAGCTAGCACGCTAACTAAACCAATGCAGATATTGTGGCCTGAGGGGTGGCATAAGCCAGCTCCTGAGAAAAGCCTGCCTAATCTTTTGGCTCCAGGGTTTGGGGACTTGTCCTTGTTGCTGGCCATGCGACAATGTCAACACCACAATTTTTTCCACGCTAATTGGAGCGAAGCTACCCTCAGTCTGCTGAGGCTGGTAGTCCTCACTGTGTTACAGTCTGGTGGGATGCTTACCCCCTTGCAAGGCATAAGGAAAAAGGGGGGCCAAATAACTCTGTGATAGGCTGCACCTGGAAGTAAATCAAAGCTTACAGGCTTTAACTGGTAATAAAGTCCACCTGGTAGTAGAACATAGAAAGGGGTGCTGTAATCCCTCTCTAGATATACACAGCAAGAGAGAAAGTTGGGGGAAGGGGGAGAATACAAACACTCAGGGAAGGGCATATCTAGGAGAGAGGAGGGAGAACTGGACTTCTTCAAAATAACAGTTGGGGAAAAAAGCATAGCCTGCTAGGTACAAATACAGCTAGAAGTTACTACCACTGTCTTGATAAACTAAAATACTGCATATCAATAAGGTCACTACAAATCCCAAATTGTTGTAGCCAGTTACAGACTTTGCATCCTATGTGGTGGCCTATTTTGTGATACCACTAATAACTCCTGTAATCACAAATTAAGAAGACATCCTTCAGTGATTGAGGCTATCCAAATATTGGGGACAAATTTGTAATTGTTCAGGTCAACTATCTGGTGACTGAGTATTATAAAAATGCTTTAGATTTTACCCCCAATGTGGGTGTAATTATGCAGTTTACAGCAACACTTCATGTTGCATCACATCAGAGTACCTCAGTCACTACAAATCACTTTGTCATGTAATGCAACTTGATTGGCAAACCCAATGTGCTGTGCCACAGTCCAATTTGTCAGCCAAAATGACAGGTGCAATTAAAAAACCTGTTGGTTGTTTGTTAAAACAAAAAGAACTTGCTTCACTTACTGGTATTGAATAATAGCTAATACCTCCATAAAGATCAGTGTACCATTGTGCTAGACTAGGTGTTCTTAACCTTTTTTTGGCCAGGACCCAGATTAAGTTTGGGAGTCAGCTTTGTGACCCATGATTCAGTTTTGAATTAATAATGTATTTCCTTTCTCAATCTATTAAACAGGATCATGGCAACCCACCCTAAATGGCATGGCGACCCATTTTTGGGCTGCAACCCATAGGTTAAGAAGCCCTGTGCTAGATTCTATACAGGCACCTGCTAAAGGGTGTGTCTACACTTAGAAGTTAGGTTGAATTAAGGAGGCTTAATTCGACTTAACCTATTCCTCAACCACACTGGTATTTTATTACTGGTAAGTCAAATAAAGGAAGCGCTAATTTGATTTAATAAAACTGCCTTTTACTTTGAATTAGTGCTTAATTTGAACTTATTAATTAGAATTTAGCCACTGGGTACCCAGGGAGTACTGTTATTTCGAATTAAGTGGCCTTCCTGAGACCTTCTTCCCTGCCAGACCTTCCTCCCAGGGTTCCTGACACAGGAAGAGCCTGGCCTTCCTAGTCACAGGGCAGGACTCACACACGAGCACTCTGCTTCCCAGAGCTGGCCAGGCCAGGTGTCTCAGACCATGACTGAGCAGAGTAGCCAGCACCACAGGAAGGCCCCATCCTGGAGCCACAAGGAAATCCTCAACCTGCTGGCCATTTGAGGGGACAAGACAGTCACCCCTCAGTTGTGGACCAACCACCGGGACTGGGAGGTGTATGCCTCCATCTTCTGGGACCTGGCTGCCAAAGGCTGGGACCTGGCTGCCAACTGTGTTCAGTTTTGGGCTCCCCACTACAAAAAGGACAGGGACATGCTAGAGAGAGTTCAGCAGAGGGCAACCAAAATGATTAAAGGGCTGGAGCACAAGCCCTATGAGGAAAGACTGAAAGCATTAGGCTTATTTAGTCTGCAGAAGAGAAGATTGAGGGGGGATTTGATAGCAACCTTCAACTACTTGAAGGGATGCTCCAAGGAAGATGGAGCTCGACTGTTCTCGGTAGTAACAGAGGACAGAACAAGGAGCAATGGTCTCAAGCTGCAGTTAGGGAGGTCGAGGCTGGATATTAGAAAAAACTTTTTTACTAGGCGAGTGGTGAAGCCTTGGAATGAGCTGCCTAGGGAGGTGGTGGAGTCTCCATCTTTGGAGGTGTTTGAGGCCCAGCTGGACAAAACCATGCATGGGATGGTTTAGTGGGAGTGGTCCTGCCACTGGCAGGGGGTTGGACTAGATGACCTATGAGGTCCCTTCCAACCCTATGTTTCTATGATAGGACACACATGAGACATGGAGCAGGCCCGTGTGAAGGAAAAGGTGCTCCGCCAGGCCTACCACAGAGTCCGGGAGGAGAGGCTGCAGACAGAGGCAGCCGCCGCCACCAGCAGCTGCCAGTACTTCGAGCAGCTGGACACCATCTTGGGCCAGGAGACCAGCAGCCTCCCAGCTGACACCATCCACTGCACTGAGATCCCGTCCCTCAATGACGACCAGGACTGGGGCTCAGTGCATGAGGACATGTTGCTGGAGGAGCGGAGACCAGGCAGCTGCAGGCCACCTTGCCAGCCCCGGACTCAGCGGCCAGCCAGGAGCTGATCCTTGCCCTGATGGAGCACCCAGCCTTAGAGGAGCAGGAGGAAGCTCCCCACACCAAGGAGGAGGACCCAGGCTAGGGGACTTTGCATGCAACACCCATAGCGCCTGCTGGTTTGTTCTCCTTCCTTCTCTCCCTGCAGGTAGGGCTGGACATGCCTATGGGACAAGCACCACAGGGGACATGGCCCAGGGACAGGTAGGGTCCAGGGGGGGTGCAGAGGCCCTTCCACAGGGCAGAGGGGCTGGATGCTGTGTGGCAGGGGTGATCTGGAGCTGAGTGGTGTCGTGGTGTGTGGGAAGACGAGCTGGGAGGCCAGGCAGCATGCACCTGACACAGCTGGCACATGGCCTTAGGAGAAACCCCCAGGGCAGAGCTGCCTGCTGGCCACCAGCATGGGCACCACACCTGACCTAGGCAGCACAGCATGGCAGTGCATACCAAGGGGTCCCTGTCCCAAAGGATGGGGACAGGAAAGCTGGGGAATGGCCAGGGGACAGCAGATGCTGTCATGCTGCACACTGCACTAGCTAATGGGCGGCACTTCATTCTCTGCTCCTCTCCAGCAGCCCCTGCACCCTTCCCTGGTAGCATGCCAAGGGCACCACCAGCCCCAATCGTGAGGAGGAGGAGAAGGAGGGCACTGCGCTCCTGGGATTGGCAATTTGAGGAGCTGATCCACATTGCCAAGTGGACAGAGGCGCAGCTGGTGGTGTAGAAGGAGCAAGAGGGTGCCCACAGGCAGGTTGAGCAGGGGATATGGAGGGCTGAGCACAGGATAGAGGCGCAGACACAGTCCCTTGAGTGGCTGGAGGCGAGCCTGTTCCCCCGACTCCCTGCCCCGCACTCCACCAGCAGCTCTCGTTGGCAATGGACCAGGACACAGAGTGCCTGCCAGTGGCCACTAGCATCGACCCTGCACCCTGACCCTCCTCTCCACACCATTCCTCCCCACCCCCCCAAAGCCCCCAACCCCTGCAGCTCCCACGCTATCCCCCCTCAGCTCCCACACCCCACTTTCCCCTGTAAATAAAAGCCCCGTCTACAGTTATACAGTGTGCTGTGGTTTTTATTGGTGTGGAGATGGGGGTTGGTGGGGCAGGCATGGATGGGTGCTGGAAGTGAGATGATGGTGACGATGACAGGCCCACCCCACAGCACTCCTCACTAATGAAGTGGTCCTTCAGCGCATCCTGGGTGAGCAGTACTTGCCACTCAGCTTGCTGGATCTGGGACAGTGTCTTCGGGTTGCTCGTATTTGCCAGTAAGCCTCTCAGCCTTGGCCTCCCAGACATGGGGGATGCTTTCCCCCACAGCTTGCAAAGGTTGTGCAGGTAACAGCAGGCACTGATGACCTCCAGGATGTTGCACTCGCTGAGCTACAGGTGGGTCAGGAGGGCACTCCAGGATGCCTTCAGATTGCTGAAGGTGCACTCGACAACTGCAGCAGCAGTGAAGCCTCTGATTGAAGCGGTCCCTGCCAGCATCCACGTGACCCATGTATTGCTTCACAGCCAGAGCATCAAGCGTAGGCAGCATCCCCCAGGATCAGGCCTGGCACCTGCATGTCCCTGAGAGTGATGGTGTACTCAGGGAAGAAGGTGCCCACGTGCATGCTCCTGTACAGGGCGGAGTTGTTCAGGATACAGGTATTATGTGCCTTCCCTGGCCAGCCCATGTAGATGTTGCAGAAGATCCCACAGTAGTCAGCGAGGGCCTGCAGGACAATGAAATAGTATCCCTTCCAGTTGACACAGTCCATGGCCCAGTGGTCTGGGCCTTGGAGGGGATGTGCACAGTGTCCACAGTGCCCACATCTTGGGGAAACCGAGTCCGGTGAGGCCAGTGAGGGAGTCCTGCAGATTGCCCAAGGTGACAAGGCAGGCTAGCAAGACCTGCTTGATTGCTCTGCACACCTGCATGAGGGCGGTCCCCACGCTGGCCTTCCCAGTGCCAAAGTGCTGGGCCACGGTTCAGCAGGAGTCCAGGTTTGCCAGCTTCCAGACGGCAATGGCCACTCGCTTATCAATGGGCAGGGCAGTTTGTAGCTGGGTGTCCATGCACTGCAGAGCTGGGGTAAGCTCACCGACCAGCTCAAGAAAGGTCCCCTTGCTCATCCTAAAATTCTGCAGCCACAGGTTGTCATCCCAGGTGGTGCGAATGATCTGGTCCCACTAGTCACTGCTGGACTCGCATGCCCAGAAGCAACTAGGCACGGAGCACACGGTGCTGAGTGTGGCAGCTTGCAGGGGCAGCAAGGCAGGGTGCAGTTTGCTGTCTGACTCCATACAGTGAGGGTCCTGGAGAAGCCTGCTCCAGAGCAGGAGGCTTTCCAGTATCTAGCAGGTGTCGCACAGCTTCCTCGCAAAGTGCAGGAGAAGAGAGTGGTCTATGACCTGTTCAGCCTCCATGTTGCCAGGCACAGTGGGGAAGGTGCTGAGGTCACTTCTTCTTTTAAGGAGTGACTGGGGGAGGGGGACCTTCTGCAGTGCCACAGTGGCATACTTCCCACAATGAACCCCTCCTAACTCACCCTAGCCCCCACTGCAACTTAGAGAGTCTAGTGGAGACTCTCTAAGTCGAATTAATAAAGCCTGCTTTAATTCGAATTAGGAGTCTAGTGAAGACTCTCTAATTTGAATCAATTAGTTTAACTTAAAGTTGAATTAGTTAATTCGTATTAATGATGTTGAATTAACTTTGCAAGTGTAGACATAGCCAAAAAGAGCCACTCCCCATAGAGTTTACAATCTAAATAGACAAAAAGTATGAGGGAAAACAAAGATGAAGTGACTTGGCTAATGTCATGCTATAGGTTAGTGGCAATGCCAGGCACAGATCCCAAGCTTTCTGATTCCTAGTCAAATAAATGCCCTAGTTACTAGACTGCTCTGCGTCCCCTAACCATGCTGCTTTAGTTTAGGATTGTGCCAGGTAACGAATACACTATGCTCCATACACACAGCAGTTTAATATAATCTTTTCTTTTTTCTTTCTAGCATGGATTGTCTCTTGCCATGAGGCAGCAATGACAAGACCAAAATGCTTAAAAAGGTAAGTCAGCCCCATCAAAGCCACTGCCAGAGCTTTACTTCAGTGCTATACAAAGTGGGAGGCTCTGTTTTCATCCTACCAAGGGCACCTCCTGGATTTCACATTCATTTCCATTTCAAATTCATACCCACACACAATTTTCCCTTTACTTTTCCCACAGAGGGAAATTACCCCTGTGCTTTCTCTGTTTTTTGCCAGCTACATTGGAGTAAAATGGTGGTAAAGGACGCATCAGGCTGTGGAATTCCTACGTTTCAGCTATTCCACTGCTGCTACAAAGGCCCTTACACCAGAGCTACAAGCCAGGAAAACTCTGAGGGATATCCTAAAATGTTTAAGGGGGTGAACACACCCCTGGTCGTTTTTGGGTAAGGGGCACAAATCAGCACTCCTTCCATTCCTCAGGTGTGCTCTACAACCATACTCTATTTGCCCAGGGGCCTCATATCTTCTTCCTTCTTCCTAGCTATGCTACAGAAGCTGGCAGTCCCACAGCATTCAGACAATGGCTGACAATCTGGATTTGGTCCATTGTACAGATATTATTTTAGTTTTTCATGACAACTTTATGTTGTCATATATACAGGGAGCCAGTGTCACCACCACCACTCAACCATCACAGACTCCCCTTCACCTCACTTCCCTGCCACTCTGTAATGAAGAGAAGAATGTGCGGAGCAGGACTTGTTTAATACCTGTGTCAATGTCAGAATGAAGGCATGCATTATTCTTTATCTTTTGCAATGAATGTGTGATACCTGATATAGTAAGTATTAATAAAATAGAGTGCTTTATGCTATTTCTGTTGGTAATATGATTTCAATCAAATCCCCAGCCAAGAGAGTAGGAATGTAGATTTTCCTTTTATATTATTGCCCATCCATTTCTGATCAAGTATACAACATGTACAAGTTTTCTGCTGGTGTATGCTTTATTTTGGATTTGCTTTAATTAAAACCAGATGTCTAGGGAGCTGGGCTAGGTTGCTCCCTCCCAGGTGCTGTACAGCAGTACCTAAGAGCTCTTCACCTGTATTTTGCCAGTTCAGCTCCCCCTTGTGCCTGTAGCAGATTTGGAGATGTGCTGAACACTTGCAGCTCCTACTAAAACTTTAGTATCATCCAAGAGTGAAGATCTCAATCCCTACTAATTTAAGGGACAGTGCTGTGAGGAAAATCCCCATATGACACTAGCATGTGGGATCCTGTAAAGAAGTGGGCTGTCCCTGCACTCCAGTCCAGTGTGGAGTCATGGGTGTTCTGTGAGATAACATTATCTTATATGTAAACACTGGGAAAAGCTAGAAATGGATGAATTGGTTCAGATAAAAGAGTTTCTCCATGAAACACAGCACAAAATGTAAGCCAACATTTCAAGTGTCACTGCTTCCACCCATTGCTTTCCATCTATGTGCTTTTGCATTTTCTTTTTAATCCTGTTCTGGTGCGTGATCTTGCTGCCACTGACGTCAATGGCAAAACACAGGATGAGAGGCAGGTACCTAGTGAGATAGAATTCTGATTGTCAGAGTGTTCAGCGCCTTTCAGCGTTAAGCACCAACAGTCTGCTGTCTTTTTTCAGCCTTTGTGAAATGATTTGGTGACAGTCCTTTCCTGCTGGACAGATGACCACATCTATGAACCACTAGCACAACTGGAATAAATTTGTTAGTCTTTTAAAAGTGCCACAGGACTCCTTGTTTGTTTTGCTGAACTAAACTAACATGGCTACCCCTTTGGAACTATAAATACTGTTAATAAAACACTGAATGAGTTGCATGGAATTTGCAGTGCTTGATGCCTGTGATGCACCTGTTTGGTTAATAACGAGAAAATTCTCATTTCCAGCGAATTTTCAATGTGGCCTTTCTTGTCAGGATTATATCCCCATTGTGTTCAATGGGAGCTGCAAGTGTTCTGTAGCTCTTAGAAGGAGGTACTATAAAGAAGGGCTGTGTTTGATCTGGCAACTTCTAGGTAAAACATTCTTAATGTGTTAATTCCCTGAACCACCCAGAAACCCTTGAACTTCCTTATTATTACTTTACATCTTGGTGGTCTTCAGAACTGTATGGACTAAGGAAGGAGCACATAAAAGGCCAGTCATATTCCTTTAGTGGAGTTACTGTTGACCGAAAAACTGGACAAAATATTTCAGTGCAGTGAACAAAGAATAGCTATTTTGTGGGAGGGATTGTTAACAATCCATTTTATTTGACTGAAGCTTCACTTTATTGAACACCTGGAGATGTCTGAGGCCATCCAAAGCTACATCAATGTATATGAAATAGACACACACACAATCAACTTCCTATCATTTGCTTCCCAGAATTGAACGTTTTACATAGAATGGAATGGAATTTAACATAGAACTGAGACACTGCTGTTCCAGCCATGATGAGGACATTTTTGAAAGCATATGGCTCAAGTAGTGAATTATGTTCTCATAAGTAAATTTCAGATGAAAACACTGAGGCAGTTTCTCTGCCCTGCTCTGCTTGGAAAGGAAGCAGAGGCTGGATGAAAACCCTACCTCCCAGACTCCCACAGCACAGAAGACTCTTCAATGGGTGTGGAGCCTGCTTCACCAGCTCTTACACCTCCCTCCCTAGAGTCTCCCAGTAAAAAAGGTAAAATGTAGGCATGTTGAGGTGAAAAGGGGAATGATTAGAGTATTGGGTGCTCTAATAATCCCTACTTTAGGCACCAGTACATGTCACAACATGCTCCAGACTGCTTGACAATGTACAAGGGTTAGGATTGCAGCAGGCAAAGATTAAGGAATTGGTTACTGTAATACAGAGTATGGGCCCTTGGAGGCCCCATGCTGGAGGATTTATGGTCCTAGGGAAGGAGCAGTGGTGGTGGGTTCTCCAGCCTGCCTAGAAAGGCTGCAGGGAGCCAACCAATTAGACCATAGCAGAGCAATATAAGAGGAGCTGCAAAGCCTGGGTAGGTCAGTTACTGGCTGAGCCTAAAAGGATGAAGGAGGACTGGAAGGCTGAGAGACGAGTAAAGAAGCTTAGCAAATTAGGACAGTAAGGGTCTGAGCACCTAGGAAAAGGAACCCTGACTAAAAGGGGGCACAGAGACTATCAAGTTCTCCCAAGCAAAAAAGCCTCCGTGAGAAATTATGACAGAGATTTAAGAAAACTTGCCAGGGCAGGAGACCGGGGGGTGACTCTACCTAAACAGAGAACTGACAGACAATCTAAAAAAGTGATGGGACAGAGTGGGAAGCAGCCCAAGGAATTCAGCAGCAGCAGTTATTTAAAAAAACAACACATGGCTGCTATTTATAGAGTGAGGACCCAGAGTAGTGGGCAGGCTCAGGTCGCACCATTGGGGAAGTAACCAGTGCCTCAAGGAGGACATAAGACTCCGTACTAAAAGCCTGAGAAAGTGGCTTGAATTTAAACAGGTCTAGAGATGGGGCTGAAGACCCTGGACAGGGCAAACCATCTGGTGGACCATGTTGCCTGGCAAAGTGCCCCTTCATGTCACTGAATAGTCACCTGGTATAGGCAACAGCCAGAAGAGGGCATCAGTAATAGAGAAAGAATGAAGGATCACATCCAGCTGACAGGAGGCACTCACAAGAAGTGAGTGCCCCCCATCAGAGTTAATGAAGGTTAAATGTAGCAAAAAATCTGTGCTATCATTTCAAATTTATGCAGGAGCCTATTGGCTAAGATGAATGTTCGTGTTGGTGCAGATGATTTAAAAAGAGTCCTGTATCTTCACTCACTCCTAATGAGCATAATTGTATCCTTTTCTGAAGTTCAAAAAAGTTTGGTCAGTCTTTTCAAGGGGAGAAAGAAAGGAATTTGGGTTTTGCCAGGACAGGTGCTTGTTTATATTGTCTTAATTTTCACATATTATGAATTTAACTAGGATCAGGAACTACTATCCATGTAAAACAATAGATCAGTGGTTCTCAACCTTTTGCAAGTCACAACACACTTGGTGGCATATCATGACCCTACAGGACATACCAGCCCATCCCTCTAAGGCCAAATCCAGTCACTTGCCCAGCTCTCTGTGATACACTTACAGCTGTGTAGCAACATAGTAATGTGTCCAGACACAGTGATTGAGAACTGCTGCAATGGATCACAATAGACAGATAAATCTTCAAATAAAGCTTGGATAGGCTACAGAGAAGCACCCAAATATCTTATAGACTCTCAGGGATCAATATGATCATCTTGTCTGAACTCCTGCACAATGTGGACCACAACACTTCACTCACCCACTCCTATAATAACCTATGACTAAGTTACTAAGTCCTAAAATTATGGTTTAAAGCAGGGCTGTAACTATGGCAGGGCAAATGGGG
Source organism: Podocnemis expansa (assembly GCA_007922195.1). NCBI lineage: Eukaryota > Metazoa > Chordata > Testudines > Podocnemididae > Podocnemis > Podocnemis expansa. The sequence continues at coordinate 14,326,418 of ML682005.1, forward strand.
CTTTGCCTCGGGTGGGCCAGAGCAGCTCAATAGAGCTGCTCTATTAAAGGACACAGTTCGCACCACAGGCCCCAAGCGCCTCTAATTACAAGGGGCACATTCCGATGGAAACATCCCCTGGGCACAGAAACAGAGTGTTATGGCTCTGGTTTAAAGACTTTAAAATACAGAGAATCCACCAGCAAGTGAACTGTGCCCCATGCTACAGATGAAGACAAAAAATCCTCTGAGCCTTCATCTGTCTGCTAACGGGTGAAATTCCTTCCCAAACCAAATAACGGTGATCAGTTAAACCTTGAGCATGTAAGCAAGACTCACCAGCCAGACACCCAAGCAAGAATCCTCTGTAATAACTCAGAACCCACCCCATCTAATTTCTTATCTCAGGTCACTGGCATATCCACCACAAGTAGTCAAAGATCAGTCAATTACCTTAGTAAGCTGTTCCATCATTCTATCCTGTCCGTAAACTTATCAAGCTCAGTTTTGAAGCCAGCTAGACTTTTTGCCCCCAGAGCTACCCTTGGAAAGTTATTCCAGAGCTTCACTCATCTGATGGTTAGAAACCTGCATCTAATTTCAAGTCTAAACTTCCTGATGGATAGTGTATATCTGTTTGTTCTTGTGTCCACGCTGGTGCTATACTTAAATAACTCCTCTCCCTCCCTCGTATTTATCCCTCTGATGTAGTTATAGGCTGTGTTCACACAGCCTCCTTATTTCGAAACAACAGAGGGTTTGGGTGCAGACTGGGCTTTTATTTTGAAACGCAGTCGCGGCGGGTTTGGGTGCAGACCGGGCTTTAAGCCGGCGGGGAGCAGTGCTGGGCAGCGCTGAACACCGCCGCAGCGCAGGGCTGCGCTGAAGCCCGCCGGTGCCTGCAGCCCCCTGCGGAAGCGAAATAGCAAGTTCACAGTGTGAACTTGCTATTTCGTTTCCCGCCTTTTTCCTTATTTCGAATTAACATTTTGTTAATTCGAAATAAGCGTTATTTCAATATATGGTTGTTTTGAAACAACTGTATCAAAATAACCCACTGTGTGAGAACACAGCCATAGAGACCAAGCATATCTTCCCTCAACCTTCTTTTGGTTAGGCTTTAAATATCCTTTCATAAGGCAAGTTTTCTATTCCACAGATCATCCTTGTAGCCCTTCGCTGCACCTGTTCCAGTTTGAATTCATCCTTCTTAAACATGGGGGACCAGAACTGCACACAATATTCCATATGAGGTCTCATCAGCACCTTGTATAATGGTACTAACACCTCTCTATCTCTACTGGAAATACCTTATCTGATCCATCCTAGGACTGCATTAACTTTCTCCATGGCCACATCACATTAGCAGTTCATAGTCATCCTAAGATCAACCAGTACATCCAGGTCCTTCTCCTCTGTCACTTCCAATGGATGCATCTCCAACTTACAGGAAAAAATCTTGTTATTAGTCTCTAAATGCATGACCTTGCATTTTCCACTATTAAATTGCATCCTATTTTTATTATTCCAGTTTACTAGGTCATCCAGATCTTCCTGTATGATACCCCACTCTTTCTCTGTATTGGCAACACCTCCCAACTTTGTGTCACCTGCAAACTTTATTAGCACACTTCTGCTTTTTGTGTCGAGGTCAATAATAAAAAGGGTAAATAAGATAGGTCCCAAGTCCAATCCCTGAGAAACTCTGCTAGCAAATTGCTTCAAGCTTTACAGTTCACCTTTCAGTATGACCTGTTGTAGTCTCCCTTTAACCAGTTCCTTATCCATCTTTCTATTTTCATATTAAATCCCCATCTTTTCCAATTTAACTAATAATTCTGTATGTAAAACCATATCAAATGCCTTACTGAAATCTAGGTGAATTAGATCCACTGCAGTCCTTTTGCCCAAAAATGTTATCTTCTCAAAAAAGGAGATCAGGTTGGTCTGACACAATTTGTCTTTTGAAAATCATGTTGTATTTTAATCCGGTTACCATTAACCTTGACATCCTTTAACTACTTTCTCTTTCAAAATAGTCTCTAAAACCTTGCATACCACCACAGTCAAGCTAACAGGCCTGTAGTTATCCAGAACATCTTCCCCCCCTTTCTTGAAAACAGGAACAATGTTAGCAATGCTATATTTTTGGTTTCATCGATAGCCAAACATTCTGAAATTTGCTAGTGTCTGTCACTGGATGTACCACTTCCAGGAAAAATCTGACTTTTGTGATTTGAAAATCACTGTGGCAAAACCTTCATCTTTTTTCCATCTCTTGTGACTGCCACATGACTGTTACAATGAGCCAGAAGTCACATTGCCATGAGCCTCAAGAAACAATTAGGGTTGTGGTCAGAGCAAGTTGCATAGTGAGATGCATTAATAGCACTGTGTTATAACTGGGTAATGATGCTGGGTTACAAGCTTTGCATAACAGGGAGTGCAGGTTTCTAATACTAAAAATGGACCTGTGACAGAACTCCAAAATACTTCCAACCTCTGAATGTTGGCTCCTGATCTAAACGTTGCAACTGACCAATAATTCCAGAACAGTCTGAACCAAAATTCTGGATCTGACCACTGTCTATATTTTGGACAAGTTCAGATCTGGATCTAAATTTTTCAGCTGGGGACCATCTCTAGTATTTAATAAATAATTCCACAATCTACAATATCTTCACTGACCTTTAATTTTTACACTGCCATTAACCAAGTTGCTCACCTACCTGGTATTTGCAATGATATTGCCTCTAGTGGCCGAAGGAATAAAAGTAGTATTCATTAGTGGTTTACTTATCTCTATGGCAGGGGTCTCAAACTCAAACCACCATGACGGCCACATGAGGACTAGCAGAGAGCCACATGAGAACTAGTACATTAGCCTGAGGGCCGCACCACTGAAACCTTCTCATACAACAATATTGCAAATATTCATAGTGATAGTGTCATTGAGGGTTGCAGGAAATAACTTTAGGGGCTGCATGCAGACCACAGGCCATGTGTTTGAGACCCCTGCTCTATGGTGAGTCTGATTTGTTATTATTTATCTGCAGGAATGATATGTCTGCCAAGTTTGTGCTCCACTGGAATAGCTCTATACATTTGTGTACTAATGGTTACTTTTGTTTTAACGTAAAGGAAGTATTTAAGGTGTCCCCCTCCAGTGACTGGAAGACTGAAATACTACTGATTCTGACCTCAAAAAAAGTTTTCCTTTCCCTTCAGCATAACAATGAAGCTAAGGAGAATGTTTTTGGACAGAAGCAATGATGTTTCTATGAAGCTAAAGGGGAGATGAATGTTATCTGTTTGAGTTCAAGGAGGATCAGAATTCTCATATATTCAAGAAACAAGTGGCATTCAACCACTATTAAAGTAGTAATATCACAGTGCATTAAAATAAACTTCCTAAACCATCATTTCTAGCATAACAGTACGGCTTTTTATCTTGGTCAATCTGACTACAGGTACAACTCAGTCTAAATGAGTTCTGGTATTTCTTCTCTCTGTCCCAGGATGTCGAACTTACTTTCAGCATCATATCCCCATCTATAGTAGTAGCTGCTATACTACATGTCCTGCAGCCAGCTGGCTAAGCCAGTGCCTTCCTTCTCATCTCCAGGAGGGTTAAAAGTTATTTCATGGCTCAGTGAACATGAGACCATGTCAATTCCCCGTGTATCACAAGAACATTCCTTCTATGACAAACATGAGGTCTAACCAGCTTGAGAACTGCACCCATCTTGCTGTTAGTCTACCAGGAAACAACTTCCTGAACTGACTGAAGATTCCAGGGGGCACAAGAACATTTTTCATTTGACTCTGTTTTTTGTTTTATGTTAAAAATGCAGCCAATCAGAATAGAAGAACTAGACCTGGGCATGAATCATAGGATACTTAGCCTGGGGGGAGGTTTGGATATGGATTTGGATCTCAGTCTGAACTTGTAACATCTCTAACAACAAAGCCCTCCACTGTCCACCCCATCTCTTTGTCTATATTTCCTATCACTCCTCTCCATAGTGTTGTCTTATGGACGGCATCCTGCGGACACTCTGCGAGTGTCAGTGTTACTCCTTGGCTTGCATTTTGTTTAAGATGTATGTCAGCTTCAAAACACAATGACAGAGAACATGAATTACAAAGATTATGATGCATTAAGCTGTGAAAAGACAATGGTTAAATAAGGGAGCTGATCAGCAGAGACCAAAAGAAAATAACTGGAATTTCATCAAAAGGAAAGATGAATGAACAGAGCTACAGTGACATCTGCTGGTCCATTCATTAGTATTATAGATGTTACTGACAATTGGCACACTGGGGGGGCGGGGGGGCAAGTTGGGGAGTTACGTTAAGCTTAATGAATTCTTAAACTAATATCTTCTTTTGGATGAAGATACATCATGTTTGACTGGTGTAATACCTAATTCTGCAAACAGGAGAAAAAAGTGATTGGCGTGGGAGGTTAGTATATTTATAAAATTGTCCACGGTGGGGTTGGAAAGTTCTCTTGGCCATGTAGGATAACTACTCCCCATGATGGACTAATTTTTCAGAAGGGAGCAGTGATTTGAGCTGTCTCAATTTCTAGGTGTTCATCTTCACAAAGCTTAAAAGGCAAAAATTTTTGTTAAGTGCTGAGCACCTACCCTCTGAATATCTGGGCCTCTTTAAGGTATTTCAGTGTGGAGACTCAAAAATTGTGGCACCCAAAATCTCTGGTTCCTTTAGGCTGGTGTATGTGTTTGTATTTGGGGGGAGGACATCTGGAGTGATTGCTATGAAGGAAAAATATCAATTTACAAGCCACCTGGGGAAGTGGCTTCACTCTGACCTGTTTCTTTTGCCTAATAATCATGGAGCCCTTGTTAAAGTACAATCTTTGCAACTGACACAAAAAATAAAAAATAAATAAATAAATAAATAAATAAAGTCCCCTTCTCATAAAATCTAGAAGATTGTGCAATGTTTTTATTTGCTAAGGTAGATATCTTAACATGGAGGGAAATGTTCCAAAGCAATATACGCTTTAGCCTATATAATTGTCATATTTCAATAAATAAAAAATAAATATTTATGTATCTTCTCAAGCAAGATGCCTTCTCAGCAGAACCTTATTTTCCAAAAATAATATATTAACTATACTTTTTTGTTGATGTTACTAAAAATTTAATGAAGTTATGGTCCTTTGGAAAACAGCTGAATTATTTAAAATATGCAAGGCACACCTTTGCTTTCTTAATCTTGGTGACAAGAGGGTATGCAGGCAGAGTGAAAAAAGGAACTTTCCATTTCAGTTTCAAAATGCTGTTTTTGGAGTGCTGTGAGTGGAGTTAGAGTACTATGATTTCTATGGTGCACAAAGCATCCTCCTTGTACATCTAAACACTAAGAAAAGAGATCACATTACTGCTGTATGAGGGGAGGGGAAAGTGCATAAAAATACAGTCATGAATGGTACCATTGGATTTCATCTTACCTATATGAACCAGTCAAAAGAACCAGTAGCACTAACCAATAAAATGTAAATTCGATAAACCAGTACTAAAAAGATTAGCCTTAAGCCTGTGCAATTCATTCAAGGTTTCATCCATGAACACCTCACCCCACTTCATCTGCAACAGGACCATGAACTAATATAAGGAAGTTGGATGACATCTCCACAGCCAGGTGCTACTGCTGTTGTTGAGTGAGTGCTTAAGAAACCTACTGTTCAGATAAAATAGGGTTTGAGGATTGCTTTTTAATTGTCTTTGTTTAATCAGAACTTTTTTCTATTGTCATCCATCCACGTTAGAGATGCTTAATCTCTGGTTCAGGTAACAAATAATCCAAACCAGGGGCTAAAGTACGCCAGAATGCCCCAGAATCGCATTTGGGGGCCCCCTCTTTTTAGGGGGCAGCTTTCCAGGGTCCCCTAAAAATAGGGGAATGCACTGAAATGTAGCATTCCTGTACTTTCCCCCCAGCGTCAGCTGAAGGAAGGGGCTGCGGGCTGTAGCAAGCCGGACAACCGTTCCCCCTTTTCCTGACGCTTTAACTGGCCATGCCCCTTCCTCCTGGGCCCGAGCAGTGCATGCAGCCTGGACCCAGTCTTGGGTCTGTGTCCCCTCTCACCGGCTGGCTGATGAAACAGTCTCCCTCTCCCTGGCCCAACTCCTTGGCAACATCAGCAATACAGGTAAGGGGGTCGGGGGGTTTGGGGACAGGTAGGCAGCTGGTGGGGAAAGCGTTGGGGGGGGAGAAAGGGTCAGGATGGTGGCCTGGGGATACGTAGAGGGGGTTGGGGGGGTGAAGTGGGGGAATGGGGACAAGGGGACTGAAGGGGGCTAGGAACATGTGGAGGGGGTTGGGGGCTGAAGGTTGTGGAGTGAAGACAGGGGAGCTGGGAGTGGAGGTTTAGGAGGGCTGGAGTGAGGACAGGGGGCAGGGAGCTTAGGGAATGGGGTGTTGGGGCTGAGGAGAACATGGGGAAGGAGGGGTCTGATGGGGGGCAGGCATTTTGCGGGCAATAGCTGGGCTGGAGGGTCAGAAGCTGGGATGGGAGACAGGTATTTGTGGGGCAATAGCTGGGATGGAGGGCAGTAGCTGGGGTGAGGGCAGGTGTTTAGGGGGGCAGTAACTGAGGTGGGGGGCAGGCATTTGGAGGGCCAGTAGCTGGGGTGGGTGAAGGGGGCCCGGAGTTGCATGAAAGGGGCCTGGAAATTTAGGAGGGTTCTGTGGCCTGCCAAATTATACTTTAACCCCTGATCCAAACCTTCTGCCCTCTCAGGCAAGCTCATATTCAGTATTACATGCAATGCATTCTGGGTTACTTAATGAGTACAGAAGTTTCTAAGTACATTTGAGGAGCGTGACACTTTGGGGGCTTCCACAAAGGCTGACAATATAGTTTTCAAAAGGAAGGAGGAAGGCCTCTTAGAAGACTATGGAGTGGAAAGTGTGTTGTAGGACTACTGGAGAGTCAGTGAAAAGGAAGGGGGAGCAGTACTGCTCTTGCGATGTTGGTTATGTGACACAGACATGTTATGTCACATGACACACTACATTTCGTGTGCTTTTGAGGTTCACTTGTTCATGTTGTCTGGGTGTTAACATCTACTCTAAGTTCCTTTCCTTAATTTTGATTTTAAAGAGAGTGATGTCTATTTTTACCACTTCGTAATTATGCTTCTTTTAAAGTTCAATAAGAGTATTGCTCATACATGCTCAGTTCCTATTAGAGCTAGGTAAACAAGGGACATTTTTGGTTACTGGGCAATTTTGAAAAAACTGAGGACAAATTGTTTTGGGTCAAACTAAATATTTTGTTCAAGCGGAAATATAGTTTCACTTTTATTTTGAACATTTTTAATGGTTTGATAGTCTTTTAAATAAATTTGAAAGAAATTTTGAAAGATTTTTATACTGAAAATATCAAAATGAAAGGGTTATTTAATGTTTTCAAAATAATTTTTTGGTTTTCTGTTTCAGTAAAAATACAAAATTGGTAAAATCAACACAAATTTGTGAAGTCTTTGTTACTACATCAGCATTTTTGTCTGAAAAATGTTTAGTGAAAAAAATTTCACAAAGGTCTACTTCCTGTACATTTCACTGCCTACAACCATCATATAGTCTTACTTTGATGATTAACTCAGTTGAATAGGGCTTCCCATCCAGTTTTATTGTGTTATGGTATTATTATTACAGTGTAGATCAGTTAATGCATGGATGTCAGGAGACAAGTCATCAGGGCCACATGTAAAATGGACCGCGTGTAAACAGGACCGTGCTGAAATGTCGTAAAATACCTTTGATACACTGTAAATCCATACACAGTGCAGTTGGCCTACCTTAACATGGGCTACCCAGCTACCATAACTTGATTTTGTTAGTTTGTAATCTGATTTTTAAAACAGAAAATATGCAAAAATCACGGCAACATAATAAAATTATGTAAACAACTTTAAGAATTGATGTTTGTTTAACCGTGAAAACATTGATGGAAATACAGTAAATACATATCAATGTGTGAAAATAATAAACACAGTGGAATCCATTTTGAATATATGTTACCATAGATGACATATTCCATGATTCCACATCAAGTCCACAGAGTTCGTAATCTAAGAGGCGAGCTTATATAAAGTTTATGTAGTCCATAGGTTCATCTTGCTGGGATGGAGGTTTTATGAAGTACAATGTTATTTTCTGCTGTTTCCCAGCCTTGGCTTTCTTATTCTTCAAAAAATCGATCATCTTACATAGGTATAAAATTTGGATATTTTTCGCATCTTGCTCATCTATGTATCGTGCAAGAGTTTCAGCAGCATTTAGAGCTCCTGAAAGGGCGATTTTGCCTTTTTCAACATAATTCTTGTCATCATCATCTACTCCTTCTTCCTGTAACTGTTCGTCATCACTTTCACAGTCCAACACAACCTCACAACCTGCAATTATTTCTTCTTCTGTCAGATCTTCTGTAGTTGAACCATTTTCGTCTAGTTCTAGCCACTCATTTATGAATTCAGGCAATGTGTCCAATTTAAAATCTTTAATTAATTTAAAAAGAAATTTACCTTTGTCTTCTTTTGTTTGTGGTTTTTTTAGCAGGATGTCTTCTTCTGTAAACCCTTCGAATTCTGGTTCTGAATCAGTATGGTTTGGGTTTGCAGATGCAGAACCCTCAACAGAAAAGGCCAGCCCGAGAGCCTTCTTCCAGCAATTTTCAGTAGATTTTTGTTTTACGCCAGCCCAAGCTTTTTTCACCAAATAAATTATTTCTTTTGTGTTTAATTCTTTTAGGAATTCAGAAACGCTTGACAATTCACATGAAATCATGTCTGAGACCAAATCATTTCAATAACTACTTTTAAAATGTTGAATAATCCCCTGGTCCAAGGTTTGGATTTTTGATCTTGTGTTGAATGGCAGATAGAGCACATAGATTTTTCCATCATTTGATACCAATAATTTGGAAGGAGGATGGGCCAGACGATTGTCAAGTAGCAACAGTGCTTTCGGTTCAAGTTTTTTCTTGTGGAGATGTTTACGAACAGCTGGAACAAAAGAGCTGTGGAACCATGCTTCAAAAATGCTCCTAGTCATCCAAGCATTTTTACTATTGGTGTGTATGACAGGCAGTTTGGCTTTGTTAAGGTGCTTAAAGCACCGAGGATTGTTGAACTGACCAACGAGAAATGGTGTGAGCTTGTGACTGCCCGTCTTGTTCATACATAATAGAAGGGTGATCCTGTCTTTTTCTTTTTTTTTTTAAAGGCTGGTTTTTTTATATTTCAAAGCTAAAGTTTTGTCTGGCAAAAGCTTTGCAAATAAAGCTGTTCCATCACAGTGGTATATTTGTTCTTCATTCTAATTTTCAGTTTCTATTACAGTTTTTAATTTGGTGAGAAACTTGTTGGCGGCAGTCTCATTGTCTGATCCGCTTTCTCCAGAAATGCTAACTTGGGAAATACTGTGGCAACTTTTAAACTGGCTTGTAAAGTCTTTGCTGCCTTGGTATGTTTCATCACCCATTAAAGTTCCAGATTTAGTTGCTTGGGCTTTGAGAATAGGCCCACTTAGTGGTGTTCCCTTAGTTCTCTCTTGTGCAAACCATGTGTGCAATGCTTTGTCTACCTCAGGCTTTGCTGACTAACACAAATGTTTTCCCTTCAGGCCAATGTCAGAATCTACATTTTGTACAAAACTGCTCAGCTTTGTTTCATTTTTTATCCAAACTTGTAGAGTTGATTTGGCAGTCCCAAGATCTCTAGAAATTTTGGCTTGTGTTTCACCATTTATGTACACTAGCTATAGCTGCTAATTTTCTTCAACTGTGTATGAATGCTGATGCTTGTCTCCTGCCATTGTGAACTAAGGCCTATACAGGTACTAAAATATCTATTGCACTTAATTACAGCTAATCAAAAATATATATACTGTATGTTGTGTGGCGATGTGATTAAGTGCAATATATCTCACCAAAACATCAATGAAAAGGAAAATGAAGCACTAACAAGTCTTATACCACATGTTTCCATGCTTAGGCCTATTTCTGATTTTAGATCACTAAGTGAGCATATACAGTACAGCCTTTAGTGCTACACTGCAGTTTTAGATACTTTTAGATTAATGAGTTCTGCGTGTTAAGTTGGTAGCTTTGGGGGATATGATTCTAGCATGTGTTAAATGAATTTGTGGGTAAGCCGATCGAGGGTAAACTGATCTATTTATTAATTATTATTATTATTATTATTATTATTATTATTATACAAAATTAATACAGAATAGAAGAGTTATACAGAAAAGCCAACAAACAGAAAGCAAGACAAGGTAAACAACTGGAAGACTGGAAATAAGTGAAAGGTACTAATAATATCTGGAAATGGACTATATTTAACAAATAGGGAATAATGAATGGAAAAAATACCAAAGACTTTTGGCCAAGAAGAAAAGCATGAGATCAGCTGCAAAGCTTACTGTGTGGTCACTTAAGGACTAAATGACTGGAAAAGCCCAGTGGTTTTGTCACCCAGCCTGGTTTTGATATCTGGACCATATCTCATGAGCCAGCTATTCCAAAATTCTTCTTGAGACTAACATAATGTTTCCAGATCACAATGTGTGGCTGTGCCATGATTCCTTTGCATTGTGGTTTGAAGGAACAAATACCATGATAGCTTGACACAACAACCAGAAGATAGCATTGCTGTTTTTTAAACTATTTCATGGTAATGAAAGCCTGTTTCATGTATTGACTAGAATAAGGCTATGAAGAAGACTTTTTGGCCTCTATGGTAATTATGAAGCATTTTGGACCTGGTATGTTTGCCAGTGACATCACTGTATTGCTAATCTAATCAGAGGCAGATTTTATTACAGGATGTCTTTGTGATTTATATTCTATTCCTTTTTTTTTTTTGATAAGTTGCAGCTTGCAAAATTAAAATACACTATACACTACAATATGCATCTGGAGCTAGGTCCAGTAACATAATCACTATCAGATATGTCCCTATCGAAAGAAAGAAAGAAAGAAAGAAAGAAAGAAAGAAAGAAAGAAAGAAA
>ML682005.1:14337461-14425730 GCA_007922195.1 Podocnemis expansa
AAAGAAAGAAAGAAAGAAAGAAAGAAAGAAAGAAAGAAAGAAAGAAAACTTGAGATGCTATGTTTAAAAATAAAGTAAGACGCTCACACAGAAGTAATGGCAGCATCAGCCTTTCTTTGCCCATGAGCCATATGCTTGATTTATTGCATTGCTTCTAGTTTGGACTAACGTAGTAATGGGTATGTCCACACGTCTCTTTTATTTTGAAATAACATTGGTTATTTCAAAATAAAAGAGATTAGCTCCACACGACATATTCTCATTTCAAAATGATGGGCTCCATCATTTCGAAATAGCTTAAACCTTCTTTAAATCGAAACAGCTGTTATTTCAAAATGGTTATTTCAAAATAACACTGTTCGGACATGTTATTTTGAAATAACCATTATTTCAAAATAACACTTTTCCCTTTCTCCTTCCCAGGGTGCCCTCCTTTTAGCCTATACTGGGTGGGGGCATGGCCCAGGGAGGGGGCCATGTTGCCACACCTCCCATGGTGCCCCTCTCCTGAAGCAAAATAGCAAGTCCTGGGTTTGGACATACTATTTTGCTTCGAGCTTTCCCCTTAATTCAAATTAACATTTTCTTAATTCGAATTAACTTATTTTGAAATAAGGACTTTATTTCAAAATAACTCATTTCAAAATAATTTATTTCAAAATAATGATGTACGTGTGGACATAGCCAATGTGCTTTAGTTAGGGGGTATCACTGGAAACTACTGAAAGTCTTCAGCTAGCACACAGTATGGCTTTCTACTTGCTTAGTAAGTACATGAACCCTAAACTCTGTGTGCTGGGCTGGTCTCCTCTATGCTTCTGAGTGCAGTTCAATTTGTTTTAATCTATTAAGCCTTACATGGTCTGGGTTCTGGCTACATTAAATACTTCTTTAGCTGCCCTCTCAAAAGTTGAAATCTGCCAAAGTACTGATGAGGTGAAAATAGGGTCATGTGTTTGGATCCTGTCTAGCTCATTTGAGGTTGAACCTTCCAAGGGGCATACCCTAGAGTCATGGGAAGAAGCTCACCAATGAGTGAAGGAAAAGCTTTTTAACCCTTGAAGCAAATATTTGCATGTTTGGGGTAGTGACTATCCTTTTCAGTATGTCTATGACTATGTCTGCACTTGAAATTTAGTTTGAATTAATGAAAATTAATTTGAACTAAATTAGTGCATGGCTATGTTTGAGTAATGAACATTCACTTTGAAGTTATGAAACCTTCCTTAACTTCATAACAGTTAGTTCAAACTAACCAAATGGAGTCACTTTAATTCAAACTAACTTTAATTAGCACAGCTTGACCTTCTTTGTCCCACAGTGCCTTCCTCTTTCTATGTATTGGTTAGGGGCATAGCCCTTCTTGGGTATCATTCATTCATAAGGCTGGAAGGGACCTCATGAGATCATTGAGTCCAACCCCCAGGGAATTGAACCCAGGCCCTTCTGCATGTTAAGCAGAGATGCTAGCTACTACACTATTTGCAGCTCATGTTACCATATATCCCATGGTGTCCCCTTCTTACATCAAAATAGCAAGTTCTGTCCATGGACATGCTTTGGATTTCTAGTAGGGCCATGTTAGTTTGAATTAACTTAGTTCAAACTAAGCACTATTAGTTTGAATTAATTAAATCAAGCTAAGTATAGACACAGTCTATATGTCTACCATGAGGGGGCACTGACATGTCCCATAACTGTGGACTTGGGATAATTAGCAGAGTTCAAACACTGGTTTGGTTGAGGCAAGAAAATCCTTAGGCTCAAATTTGTTTATTTGCATGTCAAATATGCAAAAGCTCGTAATTAAACGATCTTTAATTTGTGGATCGCTACCACTTGAAGAGTTCCACTGAGTTCAGTGTGCCTCCTTAGAGAAGAGAAGTCACCCACAGGGTTAAGTATTTGCAGGATCAGGTTGTTAGGCTCATCTATTTATATTATTAAATTAAATATGTGAACTTATTCAGTATCTGCAGGATCAAGGGCTTCCATTGTAAGTTTCTTGGTTCAAGGGCTGTCTCTAAATTTGAATAGGGCTGAGTGAGCACATTGCCAACATTAATGAGTAATTAATAAAAAAAACATATAATTGTAGCCAAAACTTTAGTTTGAAAATTAACTTAGGATTGTTAATTAGTTTTAATGAGTTTGTTTAGGGAATTTTATAAAGCAAAATGTTTGGGGCTTTGTTAATAAACTTACATAAAAATAAGCTCATAAATCCAGCTGAGCAGACTGCACATGACCTTCCCCTGACTTGACACTGCAGTAATTAATAGTGTCCAAAAAAAATTATAACCAAACACAATGTGCAATCTACAAATGCTTGTCCTGCATTTGTCTTGATCAATTTGTCTGATTCTTTCAGCCAGGGCCATCCTGAGGGTAGGGTGAGCAGGGCAGCCGCCTAGGGCCCCGCGCTTTGGGTGGCCCCACAGGGCCCGCACTGCTGCTCCTCCCATGCCAGGGACCGTGTGAGCTGGCCAAAAGGGTGGCCCAGTTCAGCGCTGCTGGTCTGGCCACCCCTCCTACCCACCATGTGCACTGCTCTCAGCTCTGTGCCAGAGCAACGGATAGGGGGCAGGAGGCAGCAGGGGGCCCATATCGCTACCCCCTCCCAGCCACACTGCCACCTGACCCCTCCCCACTGCTCCAGCGCAGAACCGAGAGCAGCGAATGTGGCTGGGAGATGGGCAGCAGAGCCGTAACGCTGGTTTTTGCTGCCCAGGGCACATTCCAATCGGAATGCACCCCTTACCATTAGTGGCACTTGGAGCCGGTGCCGCGAAAGCCACCCTTTAAGAGAGTGGCTCTATTGAGCCGCTCCACACTGCCTGAGGCTTTGCCCCATTGGCCATGCTGTAGTTACAGCTCTGGGGGGCAAACCAGCAGCACTGAACTGGGCCACCCTTTTGGCTGGCTCGCCTGGTCCCCAGCATAGGATGCCCGACACAGGGCCTGCCCCTCCCCTAGGCCAGTCAGCCCTTGCCCCCCAGTGCCTAAGGGAGTGAAAGGGGTCCCGCAGAGGGCAATTCACCCAGGGTCCCGCACTCCCTAGGGATGGCCCTCCTTTCAGCCCTCCTCTGTATGCATATCTCATGCAAGATCCTGTTTCCTCATGCATGGAAAGAAATTTGATGCATCTTTTGGGCTTTTGACATCCAAACAGCCCAGTACCCATCCAGACACAGCAATAGAAGTGTGTTCAGTGTGGCGGCCCTGAATGTTTACTCTTGAATATATACATCGGTTATTTCACAGCACTGTTGTGTTTCCTCAAAAATTATATTCTTCCAAGTCTAAGGCTTTAAAAACAAACAAACAGACAATCCCTGACAAGGCAATAGAGAAATAAGCTGTGTAGCATGTCACCCCGTGAAGATGTGTTCATTTTCTGCCTTCAACAGTTGTCCTTCAGCAGGCAGCTAATGAAGCTGCAAAAAGAGGGAAAAAAGGCTTGTGCTCCAGTGATGTGGAATTCTGGGACCCGTAGATTTAGTCTACGAAGACTTTTTTTCCCCCTCTGGGATGTCAACAAAGCTGTATGACACACCAAGCTCCTAATTCATGGGCCAATGGCTGTTCATTCTGCTACCTGCTGGGCTTCTGTCATAATGAGTTCCAGTCTTCGAGCAATATCTTACATACTGTAGCAATCTTTCTGTCTACACAGAAATACTGATTACATCAGGAAAGCAGTACATTCAGTCTAGATAAGTGTCTTGATGGAAAAGGGAAAACCACTATACAGGAAATATCCATAGATTATAGGAGGCCTACTTTACTGAATTTTGGAGATTAATGTAAATACAGTATACTAACTGAAAACCTCATAAACAATATATAATTAATTCATTTCTTACGATTGTCACAGGTGCTAAATACTCACAGCTCCCATGGACATGATTTGAAATTGTGACTGCTCAGAGCCTCTGAAAATCTTGAATTTGCAAAGAATGTGTAATTATCAATTCAACAGGTACCTGTATTAAATTAAATGCACACTTAGCTCAAAACCCGTACTTCTGAAATATTTTTTCCACTTATTTTTTTACTAATAACTGAAGCTGGCCAAAATGTTTCAAACAATTTTCTTCTTTGAAAAGTGGCCATTTTTCATAACTGGAAGTTTTCTTGAAAAGGCTGTTATTTTTCTGAAATTTTCTGTGATTTTGGTCTTTTTGATGAAACTAGTAAATAAAAAAAATTAGTAGGCTTGTCAGATTATGCAGTTGAGCTGTTTCCCTTTTTCTCACCCCTTTACAATGATAAAATGGAAAGAGGAAAGAAAAGGAAAACCATAAAAAATTCAAATCCGATGTTTCAATTTTGAAATATTTCATAACTCACAAATTTGTTCCTTTTCAAAACTTGGGAAATGACTTCAAATTTTTTAATTTTTCATTAAAGCTGTTTTTTTCTGTTTTTTTTCAGCTGCAGTAAAAGACTTAGAAACCTCAAAATGAAATTTGTTTCTAGATTTGTAATCCTCCCCTTTTAGAACTTGTTTTTCATATGATACATTGACAAGCAGAAGGGAAAGGAGTGCTGCCACATCAATCCTTTCCCCTCTTGCTATTTGCTACCACACAGCAAGAAAGAGTCTAAGGTTCCTGGCGATTATAGTTGAAACAGACAGAACAGCCAAAAGAAGTAACATTTTACAAATGGAAAACTAAACCATGTAACTGAGAGATTAAATGACATGACCAAGGCAGAGCAGGGAAATGAAAACCAGATCTTGTGAGTCTTAGACTAGGATCTTAAAACTGAGACTGCACAGGCTCTTTTATTTCAATTATTCTTGAAATTTGGTTTCTTGCTTCCATCTGTGATGACAAACTTAAAAACATAATTGCAGGGAATTTCTAAAAAGAGGGCTAGGGATTTGTACATCATAGAATTACCAAATAGCATAATGATAGGAGAATAATTATATATTCTAAAAGAATGTATTATATTACTGAGAATCTCAATGTCTGAGACAATTGGATTCTAAATGATTAGGTCCAGAACTGATTCTCTAGGCTGTCCACATGGAGCATTACTCTGCATTAGAGAGTTGTGAATTCTAGTGTATACAGGTGTTTGTTGGGCTCACATGAGCCATTCAGTGTGGATCATACTAGAATTAATAATCTCTTTGTAGAGAAGACCTCTCTTCCTTCCCACCTCTCATATCTTCCCTTGAAGCTTCTTTTATCCTTATCCTGCCTTCTAAATACTTGCTCTTCTCCAAGATTCCTATAGCCAGCTGGCAAAGTTCTATTAGTTAATTCCTCATCTATGGCCCATTTTCTGTTTCTATTGCTTCCTCTTGTTATCCCTCATCTTTCAGTCTAGTGACTCTACACACACATACTACTGATTTCCCAGGGTATAGCAGAAGGCACTCTGACTATAAAAGTCTGTTGAAGACTCTCTCTTCACCATACCATATATTTTCCAAATATTTTTACCTTAAATAAGTTGCTTGAGAGAGGGTGAGAGCCAGAGAAGAGTTTGTATATCGTATTTCTATCTTTTAAGCTGGTGCCCTTAGAAACATCTATTTGTAGCAACAAGAGCCAGATGCTGTGGAGTACTTCTTTACAGGACAATCAAGCTCTTCCCAGGAGTTTTGCCTCCCTCCTGAGGGTTAGCCTCACAAAGATTTCTCATCCTGGTCTACCTCCTCAGTATGAAGAAACTCATAACTAATTACTGTGACTTCAATTCTGAACTTCACCAGCTGTGTCAAAGCAAGAAAGCCAAAAGTCTCCCAAGTGCTGCAGGATCTATAATTTATCTTCCATATAAAAAAGTCAATATTGGACAAAAGAATGACATTTAAAAATCATAAAATAAGTAGCTTGGTATTTACCTAAGATGCTCTTTTCTTTTCATAGTTTTATATAACATGCACTGTTCTGTTTATATTCTTCTTGCCTTTTTTTTTTTTTTTTTTTTTTTTGGTGAGTAGAATAATTCTCCTCCTTTTTTTTAGAAGACTTCTGGGCAGGGAAGAAACTACTAACAAGACCATTGAGAAAAGATAACAGAGAAGGGGAAAGCCTCTGAAGATGTTGCATTTTTAATGCTCTGAAAGAGGGTAAGACCGTGTAACTTGTGGTTTTCTTAATTCTAAAATAGTTGTTCTGCAGGTGTACAAACGGAAACACTTCACTGTGCACAATCACATTGTCCTTGTGTTTGTTCGCATACTGAAAGCCTCTCACAGCAACTACAGCATGAGGAAAAAAATCACTCATTCTTTTAATATTAGAGCAGCAGCAGCAAACACTTCATCAAAGATTTACAGACCAGTTCTGCCTTACTCATGTAAGTAGTAGGGACTGCAGGATCAACACCTTATGCTCTTTTGCCCCAAAATGGAACCCAGACTACAAATCACTTCTTAGCCTCTTGTTCAATCTGGTGATCTCAATAAGCCAAAAAAGTGGGAAAGGAAGTAGTTATTAGATCTCTGTTCTACTAACACTCATGCATATGCATAATTTTACTCCTGTGAATTGCCCCATTGACTTTGAGGTGACTATTCACAGGAGTAAAATTATGTGGTGTGTTTACATGATCCATATGGGCCTTAATTAGTATTGGGGGTCCTTGGGGCTTGTTATTAAAGCTACCAATACTTAATAATTATTTTGAAGCAAATGGATACACTTGAATACCAGGTCAATAAGTACCTTAGAAGTAGTTAGGAAAGACAGACAAGTTGGTACAATAAGGAGCCATTGTGTATAGTTCAATTAGGATATCCATTCAATGTTACACATGCAAACATACTTTAAAAAGAAAGGAAAAGAAAATAGTACAGAAAAATTATTTTATAATAGCATTAGATTGGCCTCTTCTTTCTGACACTAGTGTGTAAAAGACTGGTGTAAATTCACTGACTTCAATGTGGTTACTCCTGGTTTACACTGCTAAAAGAGGAGAATAGGGTCTGTTCTATGAAAAAATTATAAACAAGGAATTGGAACACTTTAATTTTGAAAAAAAAACAAGGAGTTCTGTGGTGCTTAAAGACTTAGAAATTTATTTTTTGCATGCACTTAAAAGACTAACAAGTTTATTTTTTGCATTCCATGGGACTCCTTTATTGTTTATTTCTCTGAACTAGATTAACACAGCTACCTCTTTGGATCATTAATTTTGGTCACTTCACATTCAGAAAGATATAATGGAGAAAAAAAAAAGGTTGAGAGAATGAAGATTTTTAGAGATACCAAAATGTAGTACAATGTAACCCCACTGCCTATGTAAACTTGGATTATTTAGCCAAGAAATCTTGAAGAGTTGGAGGATACTGAGATATTCAAAATTATAAGGGTGTAATGAAAACTGATCAGTTCTTCATTTTGACTCTGTCTCATTTTATGAGAGCAAAGGATACTTGGTGGAATTAAAGAGCAGTAAAATAAAAGCAAATAAATGGAATTAGTAATTTACTGAACATACAGTCAATCCGTGTCATTCTCTTCTGTAGAAGGGCATTGAATTAAATCCTACGGCTAAGCTTTAAAAGGGGTAGTTTCATGATGACTGACTACACGTGTAACTATGCTATATAGACAAGGATCAACAAATCTCATATTTCAGAATATAAACTGGTTCAGAATCAACCTTTTTAATTTTAAACTTTTATTTTACAGGGAGTTGAGTTAGAATTGCCCTTTCTATGGATTGTACAGCAGCATAGGAATTACATTTCCAGGTTACACAAGTGCAGAGAAGATCAGAATCTGGTCCAGAGGATCCAAAAAGAGTAAGAATGGCTTCCCCCCAATATACCAGGAAAGCAAACAAATAAGGGGAAAGGAAATGAAATATTAGAGAGTAATCAATAGGCCCATTCATAAATAGGGAGTACAGGTTAATTAATGATTTTTCAAAAAGGGCCTAGTTAATGAACTGCTATGATAATACTGGTCTGTAACAAGAAAAAGAAAAGAGAGACATATGACTAAGCAGTGGTTGTGATAACTGTCAATAAATATTTGACATATATTTGTGATAACTGTCAACAAATATGGGCAAGGAAATGTGAAATAGGGTCCAATAGCTTAAAAATAAGAAGAGAGGAATGAAATTGAGCCAAGAAAAATCAATGTAAAGAAGCTGCCAGGAAAAGCAAAAAGAAAAAGATATTAGCAGAGATAATTGTTTTGGTGCAGTGATATTGATGTTGTCTTGGTTTTTTTGCTTTTGCTGTTTTTATGTTGTGTTGCTCGGAAAGGGTGGGGGAAATATTGTAGCCAATGATTTCATTTAGTCATTTAATAGAGGATTTATTGTTGTGGTTAAGTAAATTAATATGTGATGGATAGGTTTAAGTAGCATAGGACTGACAAGCATTTATGAATGATGAGTGTGTAGTACGTATATAAGCAAAGTAAGCCTGTAATGCAAGGCCTACACACAGAAACCTGTAATATTTCAGTTTACCCATACTAGGCTTTAAGCCTAAGGAGAGCTGACAGAAGTAGGTAACCTGGGAATAACCCTCTACTAGTAAAGTTACAAGATTACTCTAAAGAATGTGCCGTTGGGTGATGTTTGTGAAAATGTCACAGTGAACCTGTGCATACTTCAAGATACCAGATTGTAATGTCTTGAGAAATTCTGCTGTAACTGCAGGTTATCATGGGAGCTTGTCTACATAGATGCTAAGAAGAACAAAGAGAAAAGTACTTCCACACTCAATACACTTTGGGGTGCATCATAAATAAGAAAAAAGGGGGTTGACAGCCTTATGCATGTGTATGAGCCTTAATAGGCATAAGAGTAACTTAGGATAAAAGGTTACCCAGCTGTGTGCTGAGGAAGAAACCCACCAGAACAACCAGTAGCAGAGAAGAATAGTAACTGGCACTGCAGGTTTCCCCTGCAGGGGATATGAATGATGCCAGTCATTGAGAGAGAATATCAAGTGCTTTGTCCTATCTACTGTCGTATTTTAATATTTGTGGGACTGTTTATCTGCTTCGTGAATTTATCAGTATAGGAATTTGAATTGTTTCTAGTGTGGTCATAGGGTCTCTTAATACTAATGATATTCCTGATGACATAGCTCGCAAAAGACTGAATCTTTATTTCAGTGCAGTCTGAGAGACTAATCAGTAATAAATATACTCATCTGTCTATAAGACTACACTATGTTTTGGGAAGGTTTTAGTGTATGTGAGAGTTGCATTTTTTAGTTCTTTACTGATCCTGAATGTGTTTTGTACTGGACAGCCAATGCTTTTCTAATCCTGGAACTCTATTAGATACTGGACTTCATAACTACATTGTACAGAATACCATTTTGCTATCTTTTCTCCATTTCAATTGCTACATGACTTTAGCAATGGAAAGCTTGTGAAAGAGGTTAATGTTCATAGATTTTTATAGTGTAAAGCACAGATTTCTAGAATGCTTTTTAAAAATGACTCACTTCTACACTAGCATGAGATTCAAGCAGGGAAAAAGAATGATGGTGTTTAGAATGATATGACTTCAAAGTCTGATCTCTCACAAGTTACCAAAACTAGAAATGAATGCTGTGCATAATCAGAAAGTTTTTAATGTTTTTGTAAAACAACTGTTAAACCTTAATCTGCCACTCATTTCTCATCTAGAAATACTTTTGATCATGGTCCAGGACTGAATACAGGAGGTCCCAGATTAATGTAATTCTCAATCCCTGATTATGCTGTGGATTAAGATTTCCCTCCCAAAAAAGGGGGCAGAAGCTGTTTATAACTAGATTGTAACTTTGTATTCTTTGTGCAGAGGATAATCCAGCAGCTGGACAAAATGACCTAATACTTTGTGCTTGTTCCTAATTTCTGTGATTCTATAACATGTTAAAACATCAGTACATTATTTCTCTGTTTCTCCAGAGGATTTGTGAAATATGAAAAGTAGCAAGAAATTTTCTAGGGCCTGGCAAGCAAAGCTTTTTTTAAATGACTGTAGGCTTCCCTCTCTGACAGACATTAAGGATTTTCTATTTATAGAAGCAAGGTTCTTCTCATTGATTGGAACCTTTTAAATGGATATCAGTGCTCCTCCTGTTGTCCAGTCTAGCAAGCAATACTATATCCTGACAGCCGTGAAGTATTCTGCGTCTGCATTGATATTTGTACTGCCAGCATATCTCTGATAATCATTAACATTCTGACCCTTCTTTCCTGTTCATGTACACTGCAACTGACCTTCAGAAAGATACAAATTCCAGTTTACATCACTTCAGATGCAAGTGTGTAAGCCAGCATCCTCAGGGAATAAAGAGGCATTCAGTACTACAACAAAAGTGAAAGCTGTAGAGAAACTAATGTATGTCTTATTTCCACAAAACAAGAGAGAGAAATAGAAGACAAGAGCACCAAGCAGAGAAACCCAAGGAATTTTAGGACATAACCTGACATGGTAGTTGGAACTTGAATCCTTACCATCCTGTAATGTGTGATCTCATTAATTTTCAAGAACTAAGTGTTGTGTGATCTGGTCTGTACTTGGAGACCTCCAGACAAAACAAGGATGCTACAAGGAAGGGGATGGATGATTTGTTAGGTGGCTAGTTTCATGAATAACACAGAAGCACTGGGAGCATTGTACTGTTAAAGATGGTGTCTTTCAGATGAGTGTAAAAAACAAGATCTATTACAGAAATAGATGTGGAAAAGCCTTATTGGAGTGCCTAATACATTGCTCCATCAGCACAGATTATTCCCTAAGAACTCTTTCTTGTGCTATGTCATTTTAGGTGTGTTTTGCTTCTTTTTTTAAAAAAAAATATCCCAAGTGATAAAGTCTCCACCATTTGCACCCATGTAATTATTAATGATACCATCACATTTTTCAAACATAAGAGTTTTCAATTTCCAATGATAGTATGACTATTTAAATTCTTCCCAAAATTACTTTTTAACCTCTTCTTCACTTTCTGTTCCATGCTGTTAGGTAGTGCTGCTATGACCTGTTAAAAGGTTGCCCTGTTTTACCACAGAGGTGGCTGAATTTAGTGTGCATTTTATACTTAGTAATGAAAAGAGCTATATAAATGAAGATGCTTGTTCTCATCTGCCTAGATGTAAATGTAATTGGAAGGAAGTAAAGAAACTCTAATACTAAAGAGGAAACATTCATATGGATACCTCGGGCATGAGGAAGAGTCCAAATTCTCTTCAGTGGCCCTTTAAAAATTTAGCACAAGTGTCCAGGACACTAGCTGTTCTCTCATTCATTCTTATAGCTAAATGAAAAATTCATTTGGATTTAAAAACACACTCATTGCTCTTCTGGAAGGTCAATAATTTGACTGGGAATAATTGCTTCCTGTTTTTGTTTTGATTAAAACTAAAAAATAGAGGAAAATTTAAATGTAATTATTCTTAAAATATTTTACAACTGTTTGTGTAATTGTTAAACAGTTAATGTACTTATTTTTGGCTCCTATACAACCATTGGATAGAACTGAAAATTGTAGGATTATCCTCATTTTTATTTTTCCCTGTATTATATTATATTTCCATAAGTCACAACATTTAGTCTTATATTTGTTTTCTTTCCATAGATAATTTGCATTGAACTCTGAAAAGTCACTAATAGATAAGAATACTGTATTCTATATAACAGGCGTGGCCAAACTGCAGCTCAGGAGCCACATGTGGCTCTTGAATGAAAAAGTGTGGCTCATGGAAGAATGTCAGCAAATCAATTTAGTAGGTAAAAGCATATGGCTATATGCCTCAGCGCGTCTCTTGAAGGTTTAATAATCAACTTGTGTGGCTCTTGAGTTCCATATGTTTGACCACCCCTGCTATATATATTGACATCATTGGCCTATACCCTATAGCATAATGTGTAAAGATGACTTGTGAATCACTATTCAGTCAAACATCTTTCTCATTCACAGGGCTAAATTAAATCCAGAATATAATGCCCACGTCTTGAGAAGGATAGATTAAATGTGGAAATTGATCCAAAATCCCCTTTTCCCAGAAATCAAGGAATTTCTTCAGTGCATGAGATCTAGATTAACCATTCTGCTTAATTGGGTCATAATACTCCACTGCTTTTATAAACATGCTCTTTAATATGCTGGCTTGGGGGTATAATGCAAGGTGAAGATTTTTTGTGTCGTGTGTATTGCAATAGAGATTTCCTGTAGAGTCCTTGCATCAATCTCTCAGTAAAACTAAAATCTTTTTTTACTGGAACACACTGACATAAACAATTCTAGCTATCTGAATTTCCTTTATCCAAACCCCCTAGTTATCTGAATCTACAGTGTGGTTCTCCATGTTAAATAATATCTGTTAATAAGCTTTCAATTTGTGTCGGTTAGCACTATCAATGGCTTTGTATCTGTATAATGGTTCTGAGTGGGTACATGCAGTTCTTCAAGCGCTGCTCACATCCATTCCGATATAGGTGTCTATGTGCCACAGAACATGGATGCCTGGAAGGCTTTTTGCCCTAGCCTGTCCCTGTAGAATCAGTGGTCAATGCCCCATCTGTCCTGTGCATCTGCATGGTATATAGGTGGCCCTGACCCTGTCTCTCTTCATTTTCTTCTTTCCACCCTCAGTGATGGGCCTGGAACTGCTAACCTGTGCACTTCGCAATCACTTGCCCTTTCCAGCTGGAGTTTGTCTGTTGCTCATGCATGCTCGGCTGGGAGAACCTCTTCATAGATTTTTTAAAAAAATAGAATTCATAATTAAATTATGCCCACAGTGGTTTTAATGCAGTCTTGGAGTGTTACTAAACTCAGTAAAGGTGTTTAATAAAAAGTTAGAAAAAAACTAGGAAAGTTTCAAGTGTTAAGCAAATATCAATATTACTCCCTTTATTCACTGTATTTCTGTATCTATCTGAGACTGCAGCTAAAATTAGTACCTCCACCTATCCAAATGCCCACTTATCTGAATGTTTGGGAAGTCCCATGGGTTGTTCAGGTAAATGGGATTGTTCTGTACCTACAGTTGTGCCAGCCACTAGTATATTTCATTCCTTCGGAAAGGAGAGATGGGAGCTACAAGTCATAGACATAAACAAAGGTAGAACCTATTAGATCACTTAGTTCTCTTCCTGCCAGTGCAGAATGATATCCAACTTGTTTGGCCATGTTTTATAAGCAATAGAGAAAATAACCCATCCAGATTTGTTCTTCTCTTCTTCCATTTGTCACTAGGGCTTGAGCAAACCTGAGATGTTAAAATTTGGAGTAACATCTGAAAGGTTTGGATCAGTCAACATTTCCTTACTTGACTCTGTGTACCTTCTCAGTGTCCTACTCTTTATATATGAATTTATTATGTGTTTCTTTAAATTAACAGTAACTGTGTACTTGACAGCCCCATAGATTGAGGTTCTCCATTTTTTCACAGGTGACATACATCATAAACCACTGCAGTATAAGCTTTCCCAGTTTATTTTCATCACCTACTGCATTGCTAACAATGCTCTCTGATGGGTAACTTGTCCTAGGAAGACCACTTCTAGGGTGAGCATATTGTATAGTCTGTCAGTCTTGAGCCTCTAAAAGGAGATAACCAATAGAAAAGGGAAGGCAATTTGTCTTTATGGTGACTGTGGTTTGGAGATGTGTACTAGGAGCCAGGCTTAGAATATCATCTCATTTCACATACATATACTACAGAACAAACAGCACATGTTAGCAGCCTTTGGTCTCAAGAGATCTGGGTCAAATTCAAATCAGCAACCTAGAGGTGAAAGTCTCCATATCCCATTACCAAATCCTGAGACATTTGGTCCCCCATGCACATATTAACAGTTGATCATTATGAATTCCATGTTGGGATAATTAATTACTGCATCTGAACTCTGCCTTAGGATTTATTAGATCATCTGGGGCCTATAATTTATTTTATTTAGTACTGTATGAAATCTGCTTCTCTTTTAACTGTATTTTATGTATTGAAAAGTGCATAGTGTTTTATACAATACACAAGTCACAAAATAAATATCTCATAATGGGTCTGGGGTAGCCCTTCAGGATTTTTTAGCAGGCTGTGATGAGCAGCCATGTGTCCAGCTAATAAGCTGGCTCAGGGGATAAAAAGCTCTCCAAGCCACTGGAGATAGATGCAGAGCGAGAGCCAGAGGGATTGCAAAGAATGTTGCCAACTGATGAGCTTTAGAAGTAGTTTCACTTATGAAATTAAAGTTTACAGCAAAAGCCTTTTTTTCCCAATTAAACTCCAGAACAAGTGAAGTATATTTCTTAAATGTATTTAATACTGGACTCATTTATTTATATTGACAATTGCATCTAAAGCAAGCAAAATTCTTCAGCAAAAAAACCCAAGAAGTTGTATTGCACTTAAAGACTAACAGATTTATTTTTCCCATGAGCTTTCATGGGAGAAAATCCCACTTCGTTAGATGCTCCAAAGATGGGGGAACTTAAGGAATGGAATGAAAATAAATGCAAGGGGGTGTAAAACATAGGATCAGGTCATACAGTATCAGCAAATCAGAGCAGTTGTTAGGTTCAAACCCTGGGAAGCCTGAAGTCAAATTACTTTTTGTAATGGGAAAAGAACCCGTAGTCTCCATTCAATCCTGCTTTCACAGAATTTAATTTGCTCTCTTCCTGACAAAGGGAGTGAAAAGAGAGAGTGGTCTCGCATACCCAATACTATGCAATAGTATCAGGTCTTGAGACATCACAGAGCACTGGCTATGCAAAACTACGCTCAATGAGACCATACTGTCTCCCTAAAAGAGGGGAGGAGAGAGAGAGTGGCCTCATGGAGTGCAATCTTGCATACACAGAGCTCCGCAATGTCACGAGAGTGCCCTAGTTTTACGATGTATCACATGTATGGCCCACTTGAAGTACATTTAAGTCAAATCTAGCCCACTATAGCAAATGAGTATGACACCCCTCCTTTGAAGTATTTCATATCTAAGAGCCACATTCTGCCCTTGACATTATATGTAAGATTTAGCCCTTGAATTATATATATTTGTTTGGTTTGGTTTGCTTTTTGATACAGTATGCTAAAAACACTGAGTATTGATTTTTTCCTCACCAGTAAGGGCACTTCATGCTGGTTTTGTTGGTTCCAGTAATTGGTGAATATCTAATCATCAAACAAAACATGTGTCTGTGGGTATAAACTCCTGTCGTCATTTGTGAATAAACATAAACCACTTACAAAATCTCAGCTTTTATTTGTCTGTGTAGCAATATTAACCCCTATACATTACTAGAAGCATCTAAAAATCTACCAAGAAAGGTAGTAGGCCAGAAAAATTACATACATGCAATGGAAGTCAGTAAACTGAGATTTTCAGCTCCACTCATACCCTTCCTTTACCTTACCATGTGCTAGGAACCACATTTACCCAAAGCTCTAAAGCTCCTGCTGCTTGCTTCTAAACCAGGAAGATCAGCCAGTATACTAAAATATAATCTCTAACTCATTTGTATATTATGAGCTTGATGCAAGAATCACTTCGTGAAACTCTATGCCTTGAGTTATACAGGCGATCATAATGATCCCTTCTGGGCATTTATGATCATCTGAATGTCTGTGTCTCAGCAGTAGCTCTGAGTCCATAATGCTGGGTCATTAGTTCCTCAGCCAGTCATAGCCCAAAGTTTTCCCTTAAAAGGGTAACCCACCACAGAGAAGACTCCGCAAACTAGTTAACAATTGCTGCCTGTATCAGCATTTTCTCCCTCTAAACCTAAAATGAAAGATTTCTTTCCTGCCCTGCCCTCTTAATAGGTACATCTACACTGAAGCATTGTGTCGACTTAAGGAAGGTTAATCCAACCTACAGACTCCTGTGGCCACACTAGGCTTTTATGAAGTTGACTTAAGCTCTTCCTTAAGTCAACTTAATAACACCACCTCCTAAGGTTGACTTAATGCTCAAGTCAACCTTATTAAGTTGACTTACGTTAATATAGATGGGGAAGGCCCTTAAGTCAACCTAATTGCCTCCAGATCCCCCCCCCCCCCCCAGAGCTCCTGGCCACCCAGAAGGGTTGACCTAGCACTTGCCAGTGCAGACACAGTCAGTCAACAGGAGTTTTCAATGTAGACTCTCTAGGTTGACTCAACAAGGTCAACTTTAAGTAGACTTAAAGTCGACCTTGTTAGGTCGACTTAACAGAGCCTCCAGTGTAGACATACCCAATATGTCAGCATATAAGGCCTGCACACAGCACACCCAACTTCTGCCCCTTGCTCTATGTCTACCCTAAGGAGTCCTAAAAAGGGTGCAAGGCAGTGCTATTGAGGAGCTACAACTTCTCTTTTTGTATAGGAAGCATGAGGTGTATATGGGTATGTCTACACTATGTGTTTAAGTCGACTTAAGGGCCCTTAAGTCATTTTAAACAGAGCCCTGTCTACACTGCAGGGCAATAAAGTTGACTTTAGGGTCCAGTAAAGTCAACTTTATAAGGTCCACTTATAAAGTCAACTTTACTGTTCAGTCGACTTTATTAAGTCGACTTAAGGCAATGTAGACTCACTAAGTCAACTTAATAAAGTCGACTTAGTGCAGTGGGGCCACTAAGTCGACTTTATTAAGTCAAATTAAGCCAGGACACCCATTTAAAGTTGACTTTATAAAGTTGACTTAATGTAGTGTGGACTCACTAAGGAGACTTAATAAGGTCTACTTAAAGTTGACTTTAAGTAGACTTTATTAAGTTGACTTAATAGAGTCAACTTAGCTTTTACAATGTAGACATAGCCTATATGATGGGTCAACTCTTCTCATAGATCAAGGGAGATTCACTTTTCCCAGGTCTTCTACTATTCAGAAAGGCAGGTAAAAACTGCTTTGAGTGAATTCAGCAGGTTTGCCTGGATTATCCTTCACTTTACTAGTCTCCCTCTATTTTATTGACAAATTGGGTGTGTCTGGCTGAGTGCATTTGTATACATATGTGTAACTTCTATGCAGCATAGTTTCAGCATGCTACATTTAAAGTTCATAACTGAAACCAACACAGTCTCACATAGTTCCTATGAAGGTGCACTATAGTTCCTCTGAGGTTTAAAGTGGCTTTGGATCAGAAGAATTGGCAACAGAAATCTTGGTCTCACACTATAAACATTTGCTACCTGTAGTCCTGGTTTTATGTAAAGCAGTTGAAGAGCACAGTGTAGTGTTTCAGTTTGAGAGTCATATATTTGTAAATGGAGAACACTTATAAGTAAACTCATGTATTCTGCATTACTTTCTATCACAGGTCTCAAACATGTGGCCCAGGGGCCACATGCAGCCCCTAAGGGTATTTCCTGTGGCCCTCAATGACACTGTTGTTACCAATATTTGCAATATAGTTGTATGAAAAGGTTTCCGTGGTGTGGCCCTGAGGTTAATGTACTAGTCCTCATGCGGCCCTCGTGGTGATTTGAGTTTGAGACTCCTGCTTTATAAGGAAATTACATAAGCAAAGTAGCAAGCATCAGTTTTGAAGTTTATTCTCTCCGGGGCCTCAAGAAATTGACCATCATTTCCACTCCGTCACACCTGATACTGAAAATATTTTATCTCTTAGTATATATACAGTACCAAACCATTTACAGTACTGTTAAGAAAAACCATGAGTGAAATTAAATTTCATTAGGTCTCAGTCACAATTAGCTAGCCTATATAAATACATCTTATTAGTAACCTGCACCTTGTCTTAAAGTAGGCCCCAGTCTTGTAACTGAGCCCATACTAAATCAAGTGCAGGATCTGGGCCTCAGATTTTAAGCTCTTTGGGTTGGGTGTTATGTCTTCTGTGTTGGTATAGGATCTATCACAATGGGACCAGGATTCTGAATAGGGCCGTTGAAAGCTATCTCAGTACAAAATGTAACTCAGATATTCAAAACTGGCTTTCTGAAAAGGAAATCAGTGCTGTTTTTCTTGTGCACATGTTATGTGAGGATTCTTGTGTGGGAACATTAATGTTGGGGTTTTTTTCATGTATTTGTTTGCTTTTGGCATGTTGGGTGTTTCTTTTTTCTTTTTTGAATAGCCCTGCTGGAGTTATTTTGGCTCTTTTGCTGTGGTGACTCTGTGTTTTTCAAAATATGCATTCATTACATCTAAGTATTTGAAACTGGGTTCTGGCACACTGCACAACTGAACCTCACTAATAACTGGGAGGACCACTGCACATTAAAGAACTTGGCAGATATGTAAACAATGCACAAAAATGGATAATGTCTCACAAAATAGATTTTTTATATTTGAAAAGATAATTGTAGTTCAGTTTTAATTACTTGATAATAGCATTTTATGAAATTAGTGTATTTGTTGCCTATTTTGTAAAGACTTAATTCTTAGTAATATGATGCTGTCTGGCACAACATCTTGGTTAAAAAGTAGGAAATAGCTACAATTTTTTGTTGTATGGATATGCAAAGCTTAATGAATTAGTGTGGTTCTACTTTATGTGCGGATTTGCCTGTTTTGTTTTGGGGTGAAGCTGTGTACTGGAGAAACTTTATATATCAGAATCAGATAGAAATGTGTAAGAGTAATGAACATTTATTGTGATGGATTTTGAGTAGTTGTGAGTCCCCTGGGTATACTGGATCTGGCACCATCAAGTCTCAGTCCCCCAAACCAAAGTGGCATTCCATGATTCTTCCAGACTAGTTGTCTGCCCATTAATTGCTAAATCCATCCTGAGTTCACTAGTGAGACTCGATATTTCCATCTGTCCTGTTACATATTATCTGAATCTTTCTTAGCAACACAGAGGTCTCCTGGCCTCATGGGACAGCTTCAGTCTCAGGTCTGTAACATCTTTCAGTGCTAGTGAAGAGCTAAGCTCAAACAGTTCAGTGCTTTAACTCAGAAAAAGAATTTTAAGCTTCAGAGGTGTATCAGAACCTTCTCTGAGATATCTGTATTCCCTGAAAAACTCAATGAGAAATCTAGGGCGGGGCACATTGTCTCTTGAAATTACCAGTACCACTTGTTTGGAGCAAGGCTCGAAATTCCACAAGTACCAACCTCCTTTTTTGTATTCTAGAACTTTTGTGTCTTGCTTTTGCAGAACTAGGAATTTCAGGTGAGTATATGAAAAATTATTTTTTAAAAAGTATGCTTAATATTTTAAATTCTCAAAAAAAAAAAAAGGAGAGTGTAGGAAGGTGTTTTGGATGAATGTTCAGGCCAGACCCTCAATTACATGAATTGATTCACCAATCCCTAGTCAATAACTTCTCTATATTCAGTGCTTGGAACTTTATATGATAGCAGAACTCTTATGTTAAGCAGAGGTAACATCCTCATTTGCTCTTGCAAGCATAATCCACAGCACTCAACGTGATACCCTGTCCTACTCTGATGCTTGCTAGCCGCATGTAGAGGTTGATGAATCTGTTACCACCTGGCCTAACAAAGCTGAGTCTTTTTGTTTCAGCAGTAAAGGCTCACACTTTAAGACCCTGAGGTCCAACGTTCAATTTACACTTTGGATGACCCACTGAGGGACATGGTGTTACATAAGCTGATTTTGCAAACCATATAGTTTCTTTCTCCCCTTTCCATGCCTAAGCAGTAGCTGGACAATAAGATAGGTCTTGTAGGCCTCCTGTGCAGACTGCAAAATAGTGCTTTTCTCCACTGAAGAGCCTTGTAGGAAATGTGCACTATACTCTGTTTTCTTGTGCAGTAAAAACAGATCTTCTGGCATTCACAGAAACTCAGCCCTTTTCAAAGGTTGTCAGGGCGAACTAAATGACTATTTTACTGATTTGGCAACTCAGTCATAATTGCACTTGGAATCAGGAACAATAGCATGTAAATACAGTCAAATTATTAGGCGTTTCTTTCTTAACCTACACCACCCCTTCATATGGGGGACAAAAATCACTCTTTATGAAATTAAAATAGTTGGCTGTTTTTTAAATCTACTACTGTGGAGGTATTTCAATTTGGAATTAATACCTTTGGTAAGATGTTCTGTCAAATCACCCTGGCACTTAATAACTTGTGCCACTTGATATTTTGAATGACATTGGCAGTACTAGCTCAGGCTGGCTGGTATTTCAGTCCACCTTGGCACTAATGGTCTGGAAGTGGTACTTGTTTTTTGGATTAATGAGTAACCTAAAATCTACACAAATTTGGATAAGAAAAAAATGTCTTGAAAGGGAGAGAAAAGACAGATTGAAACTGCCTGCTACCTTTTCTTTACTCACATTCCCTGTCATCCTCTTCTCCTCTAATAGTCTGCTCTGAACTTCTTAAAATAAGTGTCCTTGAAGTTTAAGCCCTGTGGCCTGAAGCCCCCTGTGGCGAGCTGGTATTGATAACAGTTGGTGAATGACCAAAGAGCAATCCAGAATTACCTGAGAAATCCAGATAGACAGAAGCTCCATCTGGGGAAGATGTCACTGCCAGTATCTGCTGGTGAATAAGGAAGAAATGACCTAACAAGTCAGGCCCCATTTGCACTTCGGATTATGTGACCGTTTTGGATATTTTGGTGAAAATTCAGTTATGTTTTTTAAGTGATGGTAATGAAATTATGTTATCCCTGTTGGGAAATAAAAGTACAGAAGATCTGCACCAAATGTGCCTGAGGTGAGAGGTCACCCAAAAGTTCCACCTTCCATAGACAGGCTACGGAGCTGAGCCAGAAGCCAGGGAGGAGAAAGAAGACAGCTTGCTAGTGGCAGAGCATCCCAAATACTAAGAACTCTGCTCAGGTTTTGTATGCCACTGATCCCCTGCTGAAGACTTTATAAAGAGATGGTTGAGGTTTGCAATATTAATTTCAATTCAGCTGTTTCTCTTTGAAGTCTTGATGACCCACTGATGTCCCTGATATGCAAATTAGATTGTGTGAAAGCAGGATTAAATCAAGACTATGGGTTCTTTTCCCATTACAACAGGTAATTTGACTTCAGCCTTCCCAGGGTTTGAACCTTAACAACCGCACTGATTTGCTGTTACTGTGTGACCTGATCCCATGTTTTACACTTCCTTGCAGTTATTTTCCTTCCATTCCTTAAGGTCCCTCATCCTCGAAGCATCTGATGAAGTGAGATTTTCTCCCATGAAAGCTCATGCGAAAAATAAATCTGTTAGTCTTTAAGTGCCACAGGACTCCTTGTTTTTTTAGTACTAGACTGGCCTGAACTGAATCCTGAACAAGCAGTGCATAGGCTGCAGTGGAGGAGGGGAAAGAGAGCTATTGCAGGAATGAACTAACTATGGTATTGAATGCTGAGAAGAGGACTGAGTCTTTTGCCAAAATACCCTGTGAAAGGGAAGGGACTTTCACTCAATAAATCTATGAAGATATTTATTTATTTACTATTACTGCCTTTCACAAGTGTATTCTGCATCCTCTTCCTTCCAGATAATGTTTCCTTTCTGTTGTGTGCTTTCAGGGCTTGTATGGGAAAACTGTGTTACCTATCAAGCATTGCCATAGGGCAAGTTAGTTTTCCCAGGTTTCTCTAGGTGGGATTTGAGCTGCTGGTACTAAGTTGTTGAATAGGAATGCCTGGAAGATTGAATCGTGCCCTTTTTGCTGCCAGCACCACTTAGCAGGAATGTGAAAGAAGACTTTACATCTTTAGTTTCAGTGTGAACTTTCCACTAACTATTGAAATTATTAGTTAATTATTTATTGGGGATTTAAAAAAAAAAAATATAAAGGGGGAAATGGACTATAATGTGAATAACAATTATGGGTGAAAGCAAAGACAGATCTCACCATCTTCTGGTCTATCCTGGATCTCATTTGTGCTCTGGCTGTCACACTTTGTCTGCATTTCCCCTCTACTGCTGGCTGATTTTATTGTTTTCCAAGCTGTGCACAAAGTCAGTTGCAGAGAGTGTTTGACAGAATTCTGGATCCTACACATCTAGCAGGTGGCATAGGTGGGATGGTTCACCTGATCATTGATCACTTGCCATCTAATAATCAGCAAAGGTTTTGCAGCTGTATGGAGACTCATAGACTCATAGGCTGTGTTCAGACAAGAGTTTTATTTAGAAACAACAGCCGTTGTTTCGAAATAAAATTTCTTATGTCCACATGATGTTCTGTTATTTTGAAACAACAGGACCCGTTGTTTCGAAATAACGGCCGTTATTTCGAAACAGTAAAACCTCGCTTGAAATAGAAATAGCCATTGTTTCGAAATTGCTGTTTCAAAACAACAGTGTTCAGACACATTGTTTCGAAACCACACCATTGTTTCGAAACAACTGTTCTGAAACAACATGTCTGAAGGCCTTATTTCGAAATAACCATTTCAAAATAACAGCCATTTCGACAGGAGGCTTTCCCTTAATTTGAATTAACATTTTCTTAATTTGAATTAACTTATTTCGAAATAAGGACTTTATTTTGAAATAACTCATTTTGCAATAACTTATTTCGAAATAACAGTTTACGTGTGAACATAGCCATAGACTCTAAGGTCAGAAGGGACCAATATGATCATCTAGTTTGACCTCCTGCACAATGCAGGCCACAAAACCTCACTGACCCACTCCCACAATGAATCTTAAACCCATAACTAAGCTATTAAAGTCCTCAAATCATGATTTAAAGACTTTAATACAGAGAATCAACCAGCAAGTGAGCCATGCCCAATGCTACAGAGGAAAGCAAAAAACCCCAGCACCCAAGCCAATCTGCCCTGGGGGAAAATTCCTTCCCGACCCCAAATATGGCAATCAGTTAAACCCTGAACCTGAGGGCAAGTCCACAACAGCCAGTCAAGAAGAACTTCTCTGTAATAACTCAGAACCCACTCGGTCAAATGTTCCTTCCCAGGTCACTATCATACCCATCACGAGTAGTAAAAGACAGACAATGGCCAAGCTACACTGTCCATCATATCATTCCCTCCATAAACTTATCAAGCTCAGTTTTGAAGGCACCTAAGGTTTTTGCCCCCACCACTTCCCTTGGTAGACTATTCCAAAACTTTACTCCTCTGATGGTTAGGAATCTGCATCTAATTTCAAGCCTAAATTTCCTGAAGGACAGTTTGCATTCATTTGTTCTTGTGTCCACATTGATGCTATATTCAAATAATTCTTCTCCCTCCTGTGTATTTATCCCTCTAATGTATTTATAAAGAGCAATCATATCTCCTCTCAGCCTTCTTTTGGTCAGACGAAACAAACCAAGCTCTTTAAGTCGTCTCTCATAGGGAAGATTTTCCATTCCACGAATCATCCTTGTAGCCCTTCTTTGCACCTGTTCCAGTTTGACTTCATTTTTCTTAAACATGGGTAACCAGAACTGTACACAATACTCCAAGTGAGGTCGCACCAGTGCCTTGTATAACGGTATTAACACCTCCCTATCTCTACTGGAAATACCCCTTCTGATGCACCCTAGGACCGCATTAGCTTTTTTCACTGCCACATCGCATTGGCTACTTATTGTCATTCTGTGATCAACCAATGCACCCAGGTCCTTCTCCTCCCCCATCACTTCCAGCTGATGCATTCCCAACTTATAAGAAAAATTCCTGTTATTTGTCCCTAAGTGCATGACCTTGCACTTCCCATTGTTGAATTTCATCCTATTTCTAATGTTCCACTTTACAAGGTCATCCAAATCACTCTGTATGCTATCCCGATCCTGCTCTGTATTGGCAATACCTCCCAGCTTGGTGTCGTCTGCAAACTTAATTAGCACCGTCCCACTTTTTGTGCCAAGGTCAGTAACAAAAAGGTTGAATAAGATGGGTCCCAGGACCAATCCTTGGGGAACTCTACTAGTAACCTCCTTCCAGCTAGACAGTTCACCTTTCACTATGACCCTCTGTAGTCTCCCCTATAACCAGTTCTTTATCCACCTTTCCATTTTCATATTAATCCCCACCTTCCCCAATTTAACTAATAATTCCCTGTGTGGAACTGTATCAAATGCCTTGCTGAAATCTAAGTAAATTAGGTCCACTGCATTCCCTTTATCCAAAAAATCTGTTATCTTCTCAAAAAATGAAATCAGGTTGGTCAGGCATGATCTACCTTTTGTAAAGCCAAGATGTATTTTATCACAGTTACCATTTTCCTCAATATCCTTAAGTACTGTCTCCTTCAAAATTTTCTCCAAGACCCTGCATACTGCTGAGGTCAAACTAACAGGCCTGTAGTTACCTGGATCACGTTTACTCCCTTTCTTGAAAATAGGGACTACATTAGCAATTCTCCAGTCATAAGGTACAACCCCTGTGTTCAGTGATACTTTAAAAATCCTTGCTAAAGGGCTGGCAATTTCATGTGCAAGTTCCTTCAATATTCTTGGATGAAGATTATCTGGACCCCCCCTGATTTAGTTCCATTAAGCAGCTGAAGCTTTTCTTCCACCTCAGGTATGGTAATTTCCACTCCTACATTCTCATTCCCATTAGCTGCCCAACCTCTGTCCCCAATCTCACCATCACCCTCATTAAAGACAGAGGCAAAGTACTTATTTAGATATTCAGCCATGGCTAGATTATCCTTGATCTCTACTCCGTCCTCAGTGTATAGTGGTTCAACCCCTCCTTCTTCTATGTTTTCTTTCTATTTACATGGCTGAAGAACCTTTTACTATTGGTTCTGATTCCCTTTGCAAGGTCGAACTCTGCTTGGCTTTTGGTCTTCCTCACTTGATCCCTAAAAGGTAGTCCTCCTTTCCTATCCTGCCCAACTTCCACTCCTTGTAGGCCTTGTGTTTCCTCCTAATCACCTGTTTAAGATGTACATTCATCCAGTTTGGTTTAGAACCCATGCTTGAAAATTTTTTCCTCTTCTTTGGAATGCAGGCTTCAGATAGTTCTTGCAGCTTTGTCTTGAAGCAGTTCCAAGCATCCTTAATGTTCATATCTATGAATTCTTTGGTCCAGTCCACCTCCCTAGCTAATTCCCATAATTTTTTGAAGTTAGCCCTTTTGAAGTCAAAGACTCTGGTCACAGATTTATTTTTATTTATCCTTCCATTCATTTTAAATTGGATTAGCTCATGATCACTAGAACCTAGGTTGTCCTCTACAACTAATTCCTCTATGAGGTCCTCACTACTGACTAATACCAAATCTAAGATCACGTTTCCTGGCGTTGATTTGGAAACCACTTGATGGAGAAATTCATTTGCTATCATCTCCAAGAACATCTGGGCCCTTTTATATCCTCCAGTCTATATCTGGGAAATTAAAATCCCCCATAATCACACAGTTCCCAGTAGTGTTTACTTCCTTAAAGGCCTTAAAGAGTTCTCTATCCATGTCCAAATCAGATCCCGGCGGTCTGTAACACACCCCAAGCACTAATCCAGGAGAAACTCTAGCAGCTTTCTTCTCCAATGTGATTTTGAGCCAGCTAGACTCTGTCCTGCTAATTTCATCACTCTGAATTTCTTTGCATTCTATTGCATCATTGATATATAATGCTACACTGCCACCTTTGCCATTACATCTGTCTTTCCCAACGAGACCCTGCATTTGTTTCTTGTAAATGGCTGCCTATTCTCACTAACCAACCCTATATCAGATCTGCCTACACCAATTCTCACTGAAGCCTACTGGAGTCCACTCAGGTGCAAGGATTCATCTCCAGGTACTCAGTTGAAGGAGTAGGGGGGCATTGAGATCTTTCAGACCAACAATTCCTCAAATCCTTCCTAGATCCTGCAGTCTTAACATTCTTCAGTTACTGACTCTTGCAGCACTTCTAAATCTCAAAATTTGTATTCCTTATATCTTCAATATGCATCAGTGGGAATTCCAGTTGGCTCCTGAACCATCCTCAGTCTCAGTTCATGTGAAGTTTTTAACTCTCAGTTAAATACTTTGAGTTCTGTTTAATGATAAAAGTTCAAGCAGACAGGTAAATGACATTAAGCTGTTCAGTTCTAGGGTAGTCTTATATTTATGGTGCCAGTTTTATGCTGACCAGAAGCCATTACAAAAAGTAAGCTTTTTATTAACCCAAAGCAAAACTTCTCTGCAATGCCATGATGAGGCAAACTTTAGAACAAACTGCAGCTTTCTCCATAGCTCTGCCACAATCCATAACCTAAGCAGATCTTCTGTTTCATGTTTGAAATGTTGCCAGAAAAAAGTTAGCATGTCAGTTAAAAATTAATATGACAACTTTCTTATTTTGGAGGAAGAGGAAGGAATCTGGAGGGAGTTGACATCCTGGCCTTTACTACTGATCTTGGGCCCTGCCTAGTGTTGTCATAGCAGTTGTCTTCAAGAAGAACACAGCAGGGACTTTACAAGGCGTGGGGTGCTCGTGCCGAAACAAAGCTTCCTGGTTTGTAACTCGTCCTTTCTGTGCTATCATGGTGTCTACTCCCTAGTAGAAGCAGAGCTTAGTTATTGCCCAGTCTAACAGTTCATGAAAATAAGTGAAAGAATGTTATACAACCTTCCTGTCCTTCCTCTGTCCACAGCTCTTCCACTCCAATAGGAACGCTTCTAGGAAAAGAGAGCTTTCCTTTGCACCCTGTTTCCAATGTAAGTTACTGACACTTTTAGGGAAAGCCAAAGTAAGTTTGTTGTATCAGTGTTATTTTTTACTTCTTAACTTTTTTTTCACATTTTAAGCAAAGGCCAGTCTACAGAAAAAGTGCCTTTCAAAGTGATTATTTGTTGTTGCTAAAGTCAGAGGCAACAGAAAAGGGAAAAAAAGAAGATTGAGCTAATTCAGGGTATGACAGGCCACTCCCTGTATCCAGTCCAGTGTGCTGCTGTGACATCCCAATTCCCATTCCTCAGACCTGATTCACCCCACTTTGCCAAGTGACCACTCACTCCTGAGTCAGTCCACTCCAGCCTCTTGTGTGTAATTGGTCCCAGGCAGTAGATGGGAAGACTTTTTTTCTTTTTTTTTTTTCAATGACAGCTTCCAAAGTACTTTGTGAAGAGGAATGACTTGGAAATGTTATCACTGTGGTTACAACTGCTCTGATTAGCTGTTATCGTATGACTTGATCCTATGTTTTACAGCCCGTCACATTTATTTTCATTCCATTCTGTAAGTTCCCCTATCTTTGAAGCATCTGACGAAGTGGGATTTTCTCCCATGAAAGCTCATGCAAAAAATAAATCTGTTAGTCTTTAAGTGCCACACGCCTCCTTGTCTTTTTGCTGGACTAGACTAACACGGCTATCCCTTTGGAAATTGACAAGATACAACTATGCTACCTTCACTGGTCATTGCAAGTGAATCAATATTAGACGATCTGCCCTTCTGGAAAAAAAAACAGGAGGGGAGTATATGTACATCCTAGAGCTGCAGTACTGGGAAAAGCTCTGATTCAGAAACCACTGAAATTCATGGAAAGAATCTTATCATTGACTTATTATTTGGATCATGCTCAATGTGTGGCTAATTTATTAATGTATAGCAGACTTCTTTAGCTATCCAATAATCATAGATTGACCGAAACCTTGGGATAGGAGTTGAGATTCTAAAACTGATCCACATCTGTAGTTTGTAACCTGAACTTCCTATAGGTGCTGGAGGTGGGGTTGCTACAGCACCCCTTGGCTTGAAGTGGTTTCCCTATACAGGGTTTACACTTTGGTCCAATGGATCTCAGTGCCCTCACTATAAAATCCTTTCATCACTACTAGGGCTCACAGCTAATTATAATAATACTTTTAACTATGTTACTGTGATGTTTAAATGGTTTACAGCTAATCATCTGCATTTAATTCACATGATCTGTTAAACAATGGTGTGGTATAAAATAAAGCATGAATATGGTATTACTCATCAGGGCTTTCCCCTAAAAATGTTCAATATCCCTTGGCGTAGAGAGGAGCAAACTTCAAAACATTTGGAGTTTTTGTTAGTTGGAGTCAGACACCTTGAGGTGCCTCACCTTATTGGGATCTCTGGAATCTGAACATTAGGATGGACATCTTACCATGATAGGTTGTCTCTTAGGATTCCAAGTACACCTTGCTCCTATTGAACTGCGAGTGCCATCTCTTTCTGGGCATTTTAGAGCTTCTTGCTCTGGGCAGAGCAGTGACATGCAAAAACTACCAATAATGGGGTTACATATGTCCCACTGAAGACAGTGGCAAAACTCCCATTGACTACAATAGAAGTAAGATTAGGCCAATGAAAAGCAGAATATGAGTGGGGGGTTGGGGTGAGCTAATGGAAGTTTTTTCATCTTCATGAAAGTTCCTTTTAGATTTAGTTTGAGCTTCATAACCAAAAATTAAAGCAGATGTTCTTAACGCATCTGAGCTGATGTGTCCTTTATTAACACAAAGATAGCACTTCAAGCTGCAGTAAAGTAAAGACATTGGCTCATAGCCTTATTCCTCCTCTCTGTTACTTGTGAAGTACTGTAAACCTTTACTGCCTTTTTACAATGCATTTGTATCATTTAAAATGGGGACAAACCACGGCAAGATAGAGGTTACTGATGCATTTCTGACAGCAGAATGACTCTAATAAAAAAACCTTCTGTGCCGGCAAACCACAGGCAGAGCTCAATGAACAGGTGAAATGGAGATTGTTACAATAATATCTGGCTTTTATATAGTGCCTTTCATCCCAGAGTTCTTTACAAATTGCAGCATGGCCGTTACTAGGGCCAACTTCCAATACCCGATCCTCAGTCTTAAGTGTCTAATTAGGTTTGAGCTGCTTCAATATTGATTTTTTTTATAGTTAAAGTTTAAATTATCTCTAATTTTTTCATTGTACCTTTGTTCAAAAAACCCCCAGTCTTTCCAGGGCAACTAACTGATTTTTGCTGGTTTCTCAAACAGTTTCCAAGGGGATAGCCGTGTTAGTCTAGTCCAGTAAAAAAACATGCTTCGAAGCATCTGAGGAAGTGGGATCTTCTCCCACGAAAGCTCATGCAAAAAATAAATCTGTTAGTCTTAAAGTGCCACACAACTGCTTGTTGTTTTTTTTTTTCTCAAACAGTAACTTCAAGCAGGCTTTATGTGAAATATATGCCACCGCTGAAACACAGCTACGTATCGGGCGCAGTGACACCCAGCAACATAAGGCATTCTGCATGGCTGAATGTGGAGGAGACAGTATTGATCAAGGACAGCCAGGCAATCCTGACCTTAAGCTGTTGTGGGATCTTTAATGCACACTTAGGGTAAAATCTCGCTACAGTGAAGCTAATGGCAAACCTCTCAGTCTCCCATAGGTTTAAAAGGGGACCAGGGTTTCACCCATAGAGCAGACATGTCCTTGGTATTTTAGGTTTCACCTAAAATTCTTATGCACACAGTAAAATAAATGAACTTTGATTTATTTAGCAAAGAGTGTAAGGGTGAAGGTCTAAGTTGATGCTTCTGGGAATTGAATCTAAGTATTTCGGACTTGTTCCTTAGGCCACAAAACTGCCTGTCCTGAGGAGTGTGATGATAGTTCTGTTTTTTGATCCTTTCCTCCCAAGGTGCACGTGTCCATCTATTATGTAATTAGATGTTTGGGGCAGAGAGATAATTATTTTTTTATTACTAAAACAAACAAGGAGTCCTGTGGTACTTAAAGACTAACAAATTTAATTATTGCATGAGCTTTTGTGGGAGAAAATCCCCACTTTAATGTCACTGAAGCAGGTAATGATCTAGTCCTTAAAACACAGTTTATCAGGCAAACTGTTTTGCTTCCTAATGAGTGTTCATAATAATAAGGCTTGGTGGTTTGTTGGTTTATTTGTTCGTTTTTTCATATTTATCAAGGCTAGATTTATTGCCGTGAACACCTGAAAATTAGTTCAAATTAATGGATGAAACCATAAGGTGACGAGGAATTACATAGTAATGAACTCAGGCTATGTCCACACCTAGAATGTTAAATTGATTGAATTTAAATCAATCTAACTGAATCACTAGAAAAATCATTACATTGATTTAAGTTAAATCAATTTAACAAGTCCCCACTAGAAACCCAGCTTGAATTAGCATGTCCATGGACAGGACTTGCTAATTCGATTTAGGAGATGGGCACCATGGGAGGTGTGACAACATGGCCCCCAAGATCATGTCACCCACCCAATCCCCTGCCTGACTCTCACCCAGTGACCCAGGTGGCAGGGAAAAGAATCCCCCCTACCTGGCTCTCGGTGCTCTGAACCTGGTAGGGAAGAAGGCATCCCCTCACCTGGCTGCAGCCTCAGGTGCACAGACGGGTGCTGGGGAAGGGAGCCCTGCGTCTGGCTCCCACCGCGCGAGTCCGGAGATGGGGAAGGGCCCCCAGACCAGGCTTCCAGAGTTCTATCTGGGCAGTGGGGAAAGGGACCCCACATGCCCAGCTTCCCCGGTGCTGGCCAGGTGGCAGGGGAGGGGACCCCTGCAACTGGCTCCCCACATGCTAGCCAGATGGCAGGGGAAGGGACTCCTGCACCTGGCAAAAGAAGCCCTGGCTGGGCGCTGGGGAGGGACCCCCATGCCTGGCAAGAGAAGCCCTGGCCAGGAACCAGGGAAGAGACCTCTGTGCTGGCTTCCAGAATGCTAGCCAGGTGCTGGGGAAAGGGACCCCATGCACCCGGCTAGCATGCTGGGACCCCGGCGCATG
Organism: Podocnemis expansa; assembly: GCA_007922195.1. Classification (NCBI taxonomy): domain Eukaryota; kingdom Metazoa; phylum Chordata; order Testudines; family Podocnemididae; genus Podocnemis; species Podocnemis expansa. The sequence goes on from ML682005.1 coordinate 14,367,996, forward strand.
GGGTCCCTTCCCCTGCCACCCGGCTAGTGCACCAGGAGCCAGGCACACAGGATCTCTTCCTCTGCCACCTGGCCAGCACTGGAAGAGCCAGGTACACAGGGTCCCTTCGCCCACCGCCTGCTGTCATGCCAGGAGCCAGGCATGCAAGGTCCCTTTCCCCACCACCCAGCCAGCACTAGGGGAGCTGGGTGCACGAGGACCCTTTCCCCACCACCTAGCCAGCGTGCGGGGAGTCAGGCACGTGGGGTTCCTTCCCCTGCCACCCAGCCAGCACTGGTGAGCCACACGGGAGATCCCTTCTAGCCCCCCACCCTTCTGGCCAGGGTGCTGAACTCTGGCTCTTCCTTCCAAGGTGCCATGCACCCTGGGAGGAAGGTCAACCCAGGGTCTAAATCAATATAACTGTTAAATTGATATAATGTGTCAATATAATAGTTTTGATTTAACTGTCATATTGATATAAAGCTAGGTTTTATTATATTGATATGACTTCCCTTACAGCAAAATGAGGGAGCTCCTCATTTCACTATAAGGAAATATAGTGTGGACCTACCATTTTTTAAATTGAAATAACCAGCATTATTTCGATTTAAACACTGTGAGTAGACATACCTTCACAGTTTTATGCTTTGGCTAATAATGATCTAGGACCTTAACAAAGTTGGCTGAAACAAAAAATAAACAAAGAAGCTCTAGCAGGTTATGAATACTTTGGGGGTAAAAACAAATGTCTTCAATACATCTGAGGCAACACTATATTAAAGTGAAGTAAGTTGTCCTTAGAACTTGCAAAGTAAGGCCTGCAGAAACTTTAGGAACACATCTACAAAAAGAATGGCCCAGTAGGAGAAAGGACACAAGAAATTTGGTCAGTAGGGTGTAAGGAAAGGTTTGTGTTTCTGAGGTGGGGAATCAGCTAATAGATTTTTGTCAGTTTGTGGGCAGATGAGAGTGTTTTTCCTGGGGAGACTTCAACAGCTGGTAGCAGGCACATGAACTGAGATATCCATCACTAGCGAGCTGTATGTCTAATGGTGGCTGTGTTAGGTTACAGGAGGCATATTGGAGAGAGGAGTGGTCCTCTCACACTATGATGAGGTGGGACATATGGGCAGACACACATGTATCGTATGCCAGTACATTGGGAAAGTTGCTCTTAGGTTTGTGTTCAAAGGAAAAACTCAGGGAGGTGAGCTGACTCCAAAAGTTCATGTCTAGCCTGGCACATCAGAGGAGGGCTACCTTTTGGCAGGGGGAGGGGGGCACAAAAACATGTGCTTCACAGGGTATGGCAGAAGGCACCAGAGATATGTCTACACTGGCGGCTCTGTTAAGTCAACCTAGCAAGATTGACTTTAAGTCAACCTAAAGTTGCACTTATTAAGTCAACTTAGAGAGACCTCATTGAAAACACATGCCAACTGCCTGTGTCCACACTGGCAGGTGCCAGGTCGACCCCTCCTGGTGGCCAAGAACTCTGGGAGGGGATTTGGAGACCAATTAGTTGACTTAAGGGCTTTTCCCTATCTACATTAGCTTAAGTTGACTTAAATAAGGTCAACTTAAGTGTTAAGTCGACCTTAAGCGTTACTGTTATTAAGTCACTTAAGTCAATATCATAAAAATCCAATGTGGCCACGGGGGTCTGTAGGTTGACTTAACCTTCCTTAAGTTGACCAAAGGCTCCAGTGTAGATGTACACCAGAAGCTGGTCTGAGTTAACCTACACCCTCCTTTTTTCCCTATGTTGATATGAGTTTAATGCCTCTGTGACCGGAGAGGAGTAGATATTGTAGCATGGCACCCAGCACCTGTAGCAGCCAACATGGAAGGCAGGGCCTGCCCCACTCCACCCCCACCCCAAACTTCAGAGGAGCTGCAGCACTGAACAGGGATCAGGCTGAAATGCCTCCTAAGATGAGTCTCCAATCCTAGTGTAGGATTCTTCCTTGAGTAAAGTGGGGGGGGGATGAAGGGAGACCTGCAAAGCTCAATGATGTTGGAGTTGTGCAGTGAATCTACAGCCCTGTAAAAACAGACTAAACAGTAAAGAATGGGCCCAGACAAAACATTTTCCATCTTATTATTATTAATTACTGCATTAACCTTCCTAATGCCCTGCCTAAACTGTCCCCATCACACCACTGTTCTGTACAAGCATACTCAATGTCTCACTTTGGACTCCAGGTAAGTTACAAATATAGCTCCTGGATAGGCATGAACCCAACGTGACCGTGGACATTTAAAAATGCACCTTTGTGCAAAGGAATTAATATTGTCTAAGGCTTTCTGATCCGTCTCTTCTGCAAACATAAAATATTTAGTATACTTTGATGTGCCTGTAGATTGGCTGATTTTTCATGAGGACTTCTAGCAAGAAGCACCATTAAACAAGCAACATAGTTCTTTGAACTGCTCTGAATAATGCAAGTTGTACTTTCATCCAAACAAGTGTTAAAGATGCACAAAAACACACAGGGAATTTTGTGCTGGCACCAGTGATTATATTACTTTCAAAAGAGAAATAACATCTCACTCTGAAACTCAGAATTATTAGAAAAACCAGCGAGAATCTATTATACTATAGAAATATCACACAGAGAACATTCATGAAAGAATTTGCCAGACAACTTGCCACGGTATGAAATTTTTCATCTTGTATACGTTGTCTCATTACTTACTTTCCCCCTTGTTAATGATAAAGTCATTTACTGTGATGATACATTGTAAATTAAAAATCCTGTACTGTAAAGTGGCTTCCATTATAGAATCATTTATATGGTTTTACTTAAACTTTCAAAACCCAAGAATTCAGTATTAGGGCTGCTCATATTGAAATAATCTTGTGTGTGCAATAAATACACTAGCATTTACACTGGAAACTCAGTTCATCTGCCTAACTATTGATTCCAGACACCATTGCCCACTTTGTCCAGACAAATCCAGGGGTTACTTGTACATTTCTGAGATTGTGTATCACGTTTAAGCATTAAGCCATCTCTCTCTTTTCTGTTCAACTCTTTAAACTCTTTGACTCTTTATTCTGCCAGGTCTACCAAATAATTCTCTAACCTTGCATAACTCATTTCTTCATATGTTAGTATTAAAATTTTAATTTGACATCAAATTCAGTTTGCCATCAGGTTCTACCTCTTACTCACTCTGAGCAGTTATATGCCTCCAGGGCTCTGTTCCCCTCTCTTATTTTTCTGCTGTCCTAGACACTGCTCTCCACATTTGACCATGAGATTACTTTGCCTTAGGTCTAATCTTTATGGACAGTCTAAACTTTTAGGCCACAGATCTTGGGTTAAATTTTCAAAAGCACCAAAGGGACTATGGGGAGGAAGTTTCATTGAAAATCACTGGAAAGTCCACTGAAGATGGGACTGAAGAGTGTCAGTTACCTTTGAAATTTTATCCCTTGTCTTTTTAAATGTGCTCAGAATTCATAGTCTTGGAGTCCAAGGAAGAGGTGATATGTGGGGGTGGGGGGCATGCAGGGTCATATGACCCGCCCCACCCCAGATTTGCTGCTTGGCTTGTAGTGAGCCTGCTCACATGAACTAGCACGCTCAGTAACACTACTGAAGCTGGCTGCCATCACTCTGCACTCTCCCCCAACCCCGTCAGCTGGCATGAGTCATTTTTGTTCCAAGGCCAAAAAGTACCACTATGACCTTCTTGTCTGACCTCCTCTAGTACAGAAACCCCAGAGCTTCCCCAAAGTAATTCTAGAGCAGATCTTAAAGAAAAATGGCCAATCTTGATTTAAGCATTATCGGTGATGGAGAATGCACCATGACCCCTTAAGTTGTTCCAGTGTTTAATTATTCTCACAGTTAAAAATGTACATCTTATTTACAATGTGAATTTGTATAGCTTTAACTTCTAGCCATTGGCTCATGTTACACCTTTTTCTGCTAGGCTAAAGAGCCCATTATTGAATATTTGTTCCCCAGGCAGATAGTTAAAGATAAACCGTAATCACATCACCCCATAACTGTCTCTTTGTTATGCAAAATAGATAGATTCACGGAGATCAGTCACTATGAGGTGTGTTTTCTAATCCTTTAATAATTCTCATGGCTCTTCTCTGAACTCTCTCCATTTTATCAGTATCCTTCTTGACTTGTGGACAACAGAACTGGATACAGCATTCCAGCAGGGGTTGCATGAGTGCCAAATACAGATAAAATAACCTATCTTTCTTGAGATAGGCTACGTCCATACTTAGGCAGTTAAACCGATTTCAGTTAAATTGACTTAATAAAATTGCTATAAAAATCATTAAATTGGATTAACTTAAATCACTATAACAGGTCCCCACTAGAAACTCAAATTGAACTAGCATGTCCATGGACAAGACTGGCTAGTTTGATTTAGGAGAGGGGCACCACGGGAGGTATGGCAAGGTGGCCCCTAGAAGGGCCATGTCCCCACCCAATATATAGAAAAATGAAAGCACCCTGGGAAGGACAAGGGTGAAAGTGTCAAATTGAAATAACAGTTAAATCAAAATAACATGACCACACAGCATTATTTCAAAATAATGGTATCGATTTAACTGTCATTTTGATATAATACTAGGTTTTATTATATCGAAATGACTTTCCTTATTGCGAGATAAGGGAGTTCCTTTTCGTGATATAAGGAAGTGTAGTTTGGACCTGCAACCTTTTAAATCAAAATAATCTGCATTTTTTCAATTTAAAGACTGTGTGTGGACATACCTATAATGTTTGCTTGCACCCAGTTTATAAAACAATCCATGTTGCTCTGAATCAGTGATTTGCCCTTTTCACTATTTACACCCCCCCCCCAATTCTCCCCTCAGTTTTCTGTTATCTCAAAACTTTATTAGTGATCATTTTGTTTTCTTTCAGGTCACTGATTAAAATATTAAATGGCATTGGGTCAAGAACTGATCCCTACAGGACTGCATTGAAGAAGCTCCCTCTTAATGACAATTTCCCCATTTATGACATTGTGAGAGCTATCAGAGAGTCAATTTTTAATCCATTTGATGTGTGCCATCTTAATTTGATATAATCCTGGATTTTTTAATCAAACGGTTTTGTGGCACCAATCAAACACCATATAGAAGGCAACAGAATCGACTATGGGACTAGACTAGACAATACAAAATTATAATTCTCTTTAAAAGATGCTGGAAGAGTTAAATGGATCCCAATTTTTTGAATCCCATGTAATTTCCTTTGAGAATCTGTTTAGACAAATATTTGGCTCAACAGCTGTGGTTTAGTTACCAAGGACTGAATAGATTTTTTTTTAAGAGATATTGCTTAACACATTGAATCTGAGATGCAATACTAGATATTTTTAACTACCTTCAATACTATAGCTGGTCATTAAATGAGCCAAAATTAAATATGATCTAAAACAGGGCATATTTAAATAGTAATAACAAAAATGCCAGTTGTGTAGGCTGTTGTCTTTTCAGTTTAACAAAAAATAATTTTGAAGAGAAAGAAAAATTCTATTTTTTTATCTTTTCCTACCATAGCTTTAGGTCTGAATAGGCTGGTGATTAACTCATACCATTTTTCTAGGCGTAGCAGCATATGTGCTTCTTGCTCCAAAGCCTATTGAGATTGAAGAGAGTCTTTCCATTGACTTAAATGGACTTTGGATCAACAATGCATACATTCACATTCTTATCTCAGTCCTTCCTGTCTCCTTTTAGCCTGGCTACCTCCCATATAGAAGTGATTTAAAAATGAAGTGTGAACCCTTAATTCTGCACATCCTGGTCCTTGAGAATTAAAATCAAACCTTCCCCATTATCTTAATATGATACTTGTGGTCTGTGTTTCTTTTTGTTAATTCTTTTGTAACAGGTAAGCACACACAGGTGGGAGCATGCAGTTCAAAGACAAACATTCAATAGCTGGATGTAGCAGGAAGGCACGGCCACCCTCGGAGATAGCCCGGAAGAATCTAAACAAGGAGTCGTGTGGCACTTTAAGACTAACAGATTTATTTTTCGCATGAGCTTTCGTGGGAGAAAAATCCCATTTTGTCAGATGCTTCGAAGATGTGTGAACTTACAGAATGGAATGCCTGACTGCAGGGGGCAGAGCCAGGAGCAGCACGTCAATCAGGCTGGAAGCAGAGGAGCAGGACAGGAAGTCTAAGAAGGGAGGCAGCTAGCTCAGTCCAGCTCAAGTCGTGGAAGGGGAAGGATGTATCTCTGGTCCCTCCTGATCCTGGGCTGCCCTGTGGGAAAGTGGACCTATGGCCTACAGAGCCGGGCCCAGGCCTCTGGCAGGGGCCACCAGCGTGGGACTGGGAGATAATGCCCAAGCGCTGGGCCATCACCAGCCCCATGGAGGAGCCACTAGCAGGGAGGCCTGCTGGACCCCTTGAGTCACCTCCCATCAGGGACCCCAGGGCCTCACCAATGCCTTGTGACTTGGAAGAGCTACCCCTAGCTGGTGAGGACCCCCTGACCACCCAGACTTGTGACCTGGAGGACTTGCCACCGGCCAACGAGCCCAGTGAGTTTCCAGACCTGCCACCTCCCAACAAGATGGACACCACCTACCCCTGGATGACTACCCTGACGAACCAGAGGATGAGCCTCCAACTCAGATACTGATGGGAACCAGGGCCAGGATTGGCACCAGGAGCATGAGCGTCAACCCTTGGGATCAGCATGTTGTGGCCAGGAGCCCGCTGACCCCCGCACAGAAGCCCCAGGCCCAGCTAGGGACCTGGGCTGGGACACAGTGGCACTGTGTGACCCTACACCTCCACCGATTCCTCTCCTTATACCAAGCACCCCCTCATGGACTGTGAACCCTAGAGGTGGCACTGCCATTCCCCGTATAGCCTAGAGACATAGTTTGTGACTTTGCCTTGCCAAGTGGCTAGAGACTTGGCAGTCCCACCCTACAAAGGGCCAGAGACCCTGGGTAGCTGCCCCTCCCTCCTTGGGACGGTGTGTAGCTGTGTTAAACTGGAGAACAGAATAACACTGGAAACTCTTATGCTTAGCTACCGGACTGAAGACAAGGGGTTGAGCTAAGTCATTAGTTTTTGCAATCACAATGTCATTTTTTAATAGAAAACAAGTTTTGGTCCCTAAACTGGCTCACATGTTGCTAATGAATGTTTAACAAAAGACCCTTTAGTGTAAAACATTATTTTACACTGGGGATATAGCAGTCACATTCTTGGAGGGACTGACACATTGGCATTCTTTAAAATTCCATGTATTTTGTAGAGTCTATATTCCATATGTCATTTGTAGGACCTGAAAATCAAAGCAACCGCACATGCTGTAGAGTTCAATAGAAATTACTGCTGGAATGCTGGAGTACAACACTCGGACCATATTCCTTGCAAGTCATTCTCTTTGTTACTATAACACTCAAAGGGTATATCTTCACTGGCAGTGGCAAAATCACCACTGTCATCTCAGCATTCAATAGCGGTTCACAGCAAGTCTGAACTTGCTGCGCCTCTCCTGGAAGTCGGCCCTGGAAGTCCTTGTGGACCAGGGGAATAGAGGAAAGCTGACCGCAAGGGCTTTTCCCTGATATGCACCGGCAGCTAAGAAAGTCTCCATCAGTTATTAAGTAATTTTATGTTCCTTGCATAACTGGTGGTTAACTGCCACTGAAAAGTGCTCAAGTATAGACCAAGGCAAAGAGTGCATAAGGATCAGAATTCCAAGCCAGCTTTTCTATTTTTTTCTGTCTTTGTACTGCATATCACGTCTCCCTTTCTGTCTGTATGACGGTCACCTAGTTTAGACAACATTATGTTTAGCCAAGAGTTTTGTAGTAATTTAAGCAGAAGTTGCCCTATACTGTTAAAAAAAATAGTCACATATATTAAGTGTCCTCTAGTACAAACTCAGACGTTCTGAGAGTCAACAGAAGCATGCTGACTGATGTAAATAAAAACAACCAGTTCTTCACCTTGAGCACATTATAATGCTCCATGGCTATATCTACACTTGTAACAACAATTTGACTTTAAGTCAAATTTATTCATTCAAATTAGAAAGTCTCCAGGAGACTCCTAAGTCAAATTAAAGTAAGCTTTAGTAATTTGAGTTAGGAGAGGAGGGCTCCTTCTCCCAGGGGCCTGTGGCTCCCTGGCAAGAAGGGAGCCGCAGTTCCACTGGGAAAAGGCAGCCTCCGGGGTTCCCTGGATAGGGGAGCCCCATAGAAGCAGCTGCTGGGGCTCCCCAGTCTGGGAAGTGCTGTAGAACAGAGCTGCTGGCACTCCCTGGACAGGGAAGCCTCTGGGGTTTCCAGGAAAGAGACCCACCAGCACTCTCTTTCCTGGGGCTCCCCTGTCTCATGGTGGCTGTCTTCCCCAGCGCTCCCCCCCCAAGGGGGAAGTTCCTTTGTCCAGGAAGCACCAGAGAAGACAGTCACCGGCATTCCCCAGACAAGGGAACCTACAGCCAGAGGGGTGTCTTCCCCACCAGCTGGCATGATCCCCCATGCGGTGCTTTCTCCACCAGCTAGCAGGATCCCCTACAGGGTGCCTTCCCCACTAGCTGGCCAGCAGGATGCCCTGTGAGGCGCTTTCCCCATGAGCTGGCAGGATCCCCCTGCACGGCGCTTTTCCCACCAGTCAGCTGGCAGGATCCCCCGCGGGGTGCTTTCCTCACCAGCTGGCAGGATCCCCAGCAGGCACTTTCCCTGCCAGTCAGCTGGCAGGATCCCCCATGGGGTGGTTTCCCTGCTGGCTGGCAGAATCCCCCTGCTGGCCAGCAAGGCACCCTGTGGGGTATCCTGTTGGTCAGTGGGGAAGGCACCCCACTAGCCATGGGCTCCCCTGTCCAGGGAGTGCCACTGGCTGGGGAAGATAGCTGCCAGTGGCTCTCTTCCCCAGGAACCCCAAAGGCTCCCCTATCTGTGGATCACTGGCAGCTCTCTTCTGCAGCACTCCCCAGACAGGCAAGCCTGGTGGCTGCTTCTCTGTGGCTCCCTGGACAAGAAAGCCCCAGTGGCCACTACTCAGGGTTCCCCTGTCTGGGGAGACTCAGTTGCACTTCTCTGGGGCTCTCTTGCAGGGCTGTAACTATGGCGAAGTGAACAGAGCTTTGCCCCGGGCACACATTTAAAAGGGCACAGCAGGGAAGCGATCACCCCTGCAGCCTCTTGCTGCAGCAGGGAAGCAATTCCCCCATGCTGACTCTGGCCATGGTGGGAGATTGCTTCCCCCCAGCCGTGGCCAGAACTGGCAGGGGTGATCACTTCCCCATTGCAGCCAGAGCTGGCAGCGGAGAGTCCCTTCTCCCCATTGTGGCACAGTAGGGACCTCCATTGACAGCTCTGGCCACAGTGGGGAAGCAGAGCCGTAACTATAGCTTCTGGCGCTCAGGGCAGGAAGCCGGAAAGGTGCACCCCCCAGCCCTGATCTGGCCTGGGGCCTGATCTGTCCCAATGGGGCGGAGGTGCCCCCCCTTGCAGCTGGGCCAGAGCAGCCGAGACCCAGTGGAGGGGGGTGCTTTCCCCGCCGCTGGGAGAGAGTGGCCGAGAGCCGGTGGAGGGGCTGCCTTCCCTCGCCAATAGGAGAGAGCAGCATAGACCAGGTGGGGGTCTGCTTCCTCTGCCACTGGGCCAGAGTAGCCAGGGACGTTTGGGGCAGGGTGGGAGAAACTTCTCCAGCCCCTGCCTAACTCCAGGAGGAATCCGCCTGGGCACATTCCTCTTCTGCACCAGGCAGGGTCTGGCAGCTGCCCTTTAAAATTCTCTGCCCAGGTTTTTGCCCCATTTGCCCTGCTCTAGTTATGGCTCTGCAGGGAAGGGTCACACTCCCCCTCCCCACTGCTGTATGGATGGGCCCCAGCTCAGGGGCTGGGGGGGAGGGACCTTTGGGACTGCTTGTCCCGGGCACCAGAACCCCTAGTTACAGCCCTGCTCTCTTGTCCCTGAGGAGCCCCAGCAGCTGCCTCCTGCCAGGGAGCTACGGCTCAGGAAGAATGGAGCCGCAGTTCCTGGGGAAAAGGGAGCTGCTGGAGCTCTGTGGACAGGGAAGCCTCAGGAAAGAGAGCCCTGGAGAGGGGAGCCCTGGCAGCTGGCTTCTCTGGGGCTGCTCTGTCCAGGGGGCACTCCCCGGACAGGGAAGCCCTGGAGACTTCCTTCTCCTGGTCCAGGGAGGAGGGAGCCATGGGTCCTGAGGAGACATAATCAGGGCCTCCCTCCCCCAGGAAATAGGGAGCCTTGGCTTCTCCTGGGGACATGAGAGTTATGCATTGCTCCTTGGAAAAAAGGGAGCTGCACGTGGCTCCCTTCTACCAGGCAGCCAAGCAGGGCTCTTTTGTCCCCAGCTCCAGGTCAACTAAAGTTGACTTAGGGCATCCACACTGGCTTAACTCAAATTGATAAAGTTGAATTAACCAGTAATTCAAACTTAAAGTAGGTTTTATTAAATCAAATTACCCTTTCCTTAATTTGAGTTAAGGAAAGGCTTAATTCAACTTTATAAAAGGCCAGTGTGGACACGGAGTAGGTTAGATCGAATTAAACCTCCTTAATTTGACCTAACCTGTAAGTGCAGATGCACCCCATCAGAGTGTCAGGTATTAATAAGCATTGTTCAGCACAGCCTATAGGACTGTAATGCTCAAATATGTGAACTTAATTTTCTCTTTCTATACGTAAAAGAGAACAAGCTCTTGTCCAATTTGAGTACTCAATATTTGAGGTCAACAGGAGCCATGCACCTCTGAAAATATGGCCATTTTTATTTAGATGCCTAAAAGTCAGTCCCCTGGTTTGAAAATGTTACCCATTATGCTCATTGAGGACTAGCACTTTTGGCCTGATTGTATCTTTACAAGCTGTCCTGAGGAAAGGGCAGTGTGTAGCTATGAGCACTGTTTGGGAACTAGAATTTTCCATTCTGTAGGAAACTCACATTTGGTGGGGGAGGACGGGAAGGAAAAAATCATAATGAAAAGCAGGATTTTTTTTTTTTAATTCAGGACCAACAAAATGTTTCCTTTTGACTTGTTAAATTACATTTTAATATGACATAAAAGTCCAAATTATGCCTTTTGACGCTAGTAAAATCAAACAATACCTTTGGCCTTTTTCTGTATAAGAATGTTTTTGAAATCCCACTAAATGTTTCAATTTTGACAGAAAACTCTTCCATCAAAAATTTCCAGGGGGTAGTTGTGTTAGTCTGTGTACAGCAAAAACAACGAGAGTCCTGTGGCACATTAAAGACCAACAAATTTTTTCAGGCATAAGCTTTCATGGGCTGCAACCCTGTTTCTAATCAGCCAGGGTGAACGGGCCTCATCTACCCTAATTTTGCTAACACTTGCCCTCTTTCATCCTGGCATGTGTCCTCCCAACTGTAGCTTTGACTTCATGCATCTGACAAAGTAGGTTGGAACCCACAAAAGCTTATGCCTGAAGAGATTTGTTAGTCTTTAAGGTGCCACAGGACTCTCACTGTTTTTGTTGTTCCTTCAAATTTCTTGTAGGCAGCTCTAGCATTTGCACCATCCAAGTAGAACAGTGAAGGATTGTGACTCAGTCCTGGTCTATACTGCAGGTGCTTTTCGGTGGCAGTTGACAAGAGATACACAAGTTACTTAAAATAACTTGTCTGTCTCCTTTCCACTGCCTAATGCTTACTCACTGTGGAGTCTTCAGTGTGCTGAGTAAACGAGAAATGGCCTCCTATCAATTCAGCGCTATGCTACCTAAGGGGATGGTCTTTGTGGATCAACTCCCCAATCAACTGAGTAGGTCTTCACATGAAGATCAATCTGATGGTAGCGAATTTGCTGCCATCAGTGAAGACCTGCCCTCAGAGTCCCCCTTCCTTTGAAGAGAAGTTAATTTATGTCTTTTCATGGAGCAGCTTCCTTCTCTTGTGCACTTGACCAGCTATACTGGTCATCAAATAGGGCTGTGACAGGCAGAGGCGTCGCTGTGGGGGCAATGGACCCAGGCGCGCCGTGCCTGCAGCCGGCTGGGGATCGGGCCCCGGATCTCTGACCCAATTGGGCTGGAGATCCAGGGCATCAGCGTTGGGACCTGGGGCACGTGCCCCAGCGTGCCCAACGCTAGCGATGCCACTGGTGACAGGACTCCTCCCATTTCTCACTTCACAGCACCTCTCCCATAACCCATTTTCTGAACAGCAAGGAGTACGAATTGACTTTCTCTCTGCTCTCCCCACTATGTCTAGAGTTGCAATCTGGCTAGGGCAAGAAAGAGAGCAAAAAGTAATTTATACTCTTTTACTTCCTTGCATGGGTCAGTAAAGGCTGTGACAATCTAGCCTTGGGGGCTGGTTTGGCAAGAGAGTGAGGTTTAAAAAATTAAGCAACCAGAAAAGTAATTTCTAAACATGCTAGCCAGGCCTCTGTTATTTTATTTTGAAGCACAGCCTAAAGATGACCTGTTCCTTCTTACTATCACTGAAGAGTCTCTGTCCTGCATAGGGTTACCAGATACCAAAGCCTGGAAAAGAGGACAGGGAATTACAAAAAGGAGGACATTGGAGGACACATGGAGAAAATGTAGTATTAATGTAATATTCTTCTGTTTTTAGGGGACCCTAGAACACTTGCCTCTAAAAATAAGGTATTCCATGCCATTCCAGCGTACTTTAGCCCATATAAGTAAAAAGCCAGACAAAATCATGTATTTTAAAATGCCTGCCAAACTAAGGACGTGAAGCTAAAAAGGAGTACATGTCCTCCTTTTGCCTGACATCTAGTAACCCTAGTCCTGCACAGCCTTAATCGGTAATAGCTGCTGCTTAAACAGTTTGCATGAAGGACTTTGTAAATGTGTTATGCAAAGCAAGTTTCTCCCTCACCCTCCAAAAGCTCCTGCCTTAACAGAACTAGCAAAAACCTGTGTGCATGCAAAATAGTACAGATTCTGCTAGTTTAGGGTTTGATCCAGAGGGCAGTGGGGTTAATGTGAGTCTTTCTGTTGATCTCAGTCATTTTGGATTAGATACTTAGGGTTTTTCTAATTTTTACTGTGTTTTACAACAATCTGCAGATTAAGTGTTTTGTTTGTCTGTTTGCTTGTTTGTATGTGTCAATTCCTGCCTTCTTTCATGGTGAAGCTATTACAGCCACAGCTGGGTCAACTCCAAGTGATGATGAGCACCTGCAATTCTCATGGACTTTAACAGGAGCTACAGAAGTTTGCTTGCTCACAGGATTCGGTCTAATGTACAGAAACGGTGGGTTACTTGCCAGTAACTGTCCTTCTTCAGGATAGGCTGCTCGGATTCATTCAGTATCAGGTATATCTGTGCCACAGCGCACAACTGGCCAGAAACTTTTTAGCCCTAGACTGTCAGAGGGCTGGTGGCCACCGCCCCCTCGCCACCCCGTGGCTATATATGTGACCACCACCTAGCCCCTCCTCAGTCCCTAAAAGTTGCCAACTCCGAGTTGCGGGGACAGCGGGAGGGTTGTGAATGTATCCGAGCAGCCCATCTCAAAGAAGGACAGTTACTGGCAAGTAACCCACCATTCTTCTTTAAAATGCTGCTCGGATACATTCACTATCAGGTGACTGCTAGCTGTACTGTGGAAGATCGGTGGAGTTGGAACCTTATCTGCTGTCAGCACGGCTACCCACAAACGGCACAGCACCCAAAATTGGGTGAAGAAGCAGTGGGCCGCCAGGCAAACACCTACAGAGACACCACCAAGTGCAGGATCTCCAAGAGAAGATGTGCAGGAGAGTGTGGAGGGGTAATTTGCCACTCTTTCAGGAGACTAGAACTCTGATGGGGCAGTCCCTGGTTCATTACCATGGAACTTGCTATATCATAATAGCAAAAGAGCATCCTTGTCACCAGCAAGACAATCTAGTGTAGGAGGTTGCCCTTCCCAAGCAGACTCGACTCCTGAGAAAGGCAGTCTTGATCCAGAGCAACAGGTTCCTACACCCGCAGGCAATGAGCAAGAGTGGGATAACTGCCACCCTTGCCGCCTTAACCCCAAAGGGAGGTCAATCGGGTTAGGTTACTAACCAAGACCGGGGGTGGGGAATGCATTGCCCCTTGCCAAGCAGGGCAGGCAAAAGGCTTTTCCCCATTGACATACCAGTAGGAGATGCCAAGGGCAGGATTGATAAGGGGTGCCCTAAACTAAGGCATCCCATCTCCATATGGAAGATAATGTAAGAAGAAAAATAACGAGGAAGAAGTAGCTGGGGAGCCCTGCTCCTCCATCCATTGATGTATGGGAATGGAGGGCCTAGAGGGAGGGCCCTGGAATGAGGCCTAGACGCTTGGCAGGCCTATCTCTGGGACCCAAAGCGTCAGAGACGGTCTGTCAAGGAAGTCCTCTTAAGAGGAGAAGTGGGCCTCCCAGAAGGGCCCTTCTTTAGAGGTGACCCTTCAACAGGTTATAGTAGAAAAAAGGTGGACCCTTAGGTACACCCATCCTAGCCTCAGGAGAGAAGCCAAATGGCAGAACTCATGAGTATTGAATGATCAGGGAGTGAAAACAGAGAAACTGGAGGAAGGGTGATTGAATTCCCATGTTAGGTCATCCCCAACCAAAGGGATGAGGGAATGACCTGAGACATGGGTGGTGAGAAACCATCACGGGGTTCTGGGAGGGGCTTACGCAACTTCAAGCATAGGTGTGCATTTCTCTCCCTTGCCCCCACACTCTAACCTCTTGATGCATGGACTCACGTAGGGAGAGGTGTACTGAATAAAGGGAAGGGGTATCTGGCCATCTCTATGGACAGGTCAGGTCCCTCTCCCCCCCCCCCCGAGGGTCATGCCCCCAAGCTCCAGAATTAGAGTGTTGGGGGGGGGCACGTGGCTCACATGATATTCTCACTATCACTTCTATGGAGAGGCAGTCAACCTTCATATCACAGCTGGTTGACTCATCTCTAGGTGTAGGTGCTGGGTCCCAGCTGCAATGGGCCAACTATGAGGGATCTTGCACAGTTCCTGATGAGGAGATAAGATGATGACTTAGCTAAGATGCAAGGTGGATGTGGTCTATAATGCCTGCTCTGAGAGGGGAGGGGTGTTACTGGTGAACCTCCCCACGTACTGGAAGGGGTAAGGCTTGGGCAGGTCCTGGGTGGAAGAAGGGAAGTGAGAGACCCCAAGGAGAGAGGAGGAAGGCATAAGGCAACCCCTACTTAGGGAAAAACAAGGGAAAGCCGCTGTGTCCTCTAAGGAACACGGAGGGCTTTAGGGGAAGTTACAAAAGCATCACCAATAAGGCATCAGGCTTCCCAGCCTGCTAATGGTCATGCAAATTCCCTTGGGAGCCAGAGTTCTGCAGGGGAACTGTGAGCTAAGGACCACAGGTCCTCAAGTGGGCTCACTCAGGTGTATGAATACCGATGGGGGTTGAGAGTTCTAGCTCCCTTTGTTGTGATTCTAGGGAGGAGGGGAATGCATTAGAAAGATCAAGGCAGCTCCTAGACGGCTGTCTGGGGTTTTTGGCAGAAAGCGTCTCTTGCCTGGTTGGAGGGAGGCACCAGAGTAGAAGGGGTTCCAGTAGAGGGCTAAACATGAGGTTTGCCTTTGGGCAGATGGGCCAATGAGATGTGGTGAATGTCCTTAGGGCGGATGGGTGGGGGCTGAAGAGGCAAAACCCCTGCAGTGGAGCTCAAAGATGCTTCAAGTGAAAGGCCTAATACAAATCTGAAAACCATGGCCCTGAGAACCACCTGGGGAGGTGAGGTGGGAAAAGGTAAAGGACAAGAGGGTACGACCTTGCCCTCTTACCTGCCACCTCTGAGGCAGGGTACACCATCCTGCAGTAATTTCCCCCAAGATCCATTGCAGGCCAACATGAATAAGAAATGCTCTTGGGATCAGCAACACGGGAGCGTACCCATCCCAGTGCGCCTGACTGGGGAAGCGTTGGATGAGGTGTGGGTGGGGGGAGAAGAGGCCTCTGGGTACAAGGATGGGGAGTAGGTATCCTCCCCTACATGTCCCAGTGGGGTGTAGTAAGGGCCACAGAGCATGTGGGGGGGCATCATGTGCCCCCTTCTCATACCTCTATCACCCCTGAATTTCCACCAATGCTCCAAGAGCACATGCGACTAAAACCAAGTGCACGTGAGGCAAGTTCTCCAGTTGCCAGGCCCTTACTTGACCCGAAGAATGCAATAAGGGAAGAGGGTGACACATTGTTACCAAAGAGGAGAAAGAGGCAAGGCTGATTGTGAGGGGGCATTCAACATAAGTGATTTAGACTGCTGCCCTGAAGTTCAAGGGTTGGGTTTGATGGAGGGAGAGGCGACCCTACCGGAGTTGATCACCTTCAACGGGAGAAAGGGGGCCAACAACCTGTGGTGCAAGGGCCCCTAAAAGGTAGCTGTTTCGCTTGTGGTGGAGGGGTACCGTGAGGGCCCCTCACCCCAAGCATTCATGGGGTTGCGATAGGCTGAGAGAATGTTGAGGATCCTGGGGAATAAGCATACGCAGGGCTCTGAGAGCTGACCTAGGGTCACAGTTACCGTGCATCAGGGAGTCAGTGGCTGGGGCAAAGAGAGACTGTGCCTCAAAAGGGATGGTCTAATATGGACTGCTGTGAGTCCTGGGAGAGGCTGCTTGGTGCATAACCACAGCTGTAGCAATGCCACAGCTGGCCATGTCCGAAGCAATCCACGCCACAGTCAGGGCATCGTGTGAGGCCAAGGCACCTTCCTCAATGAAGGCATCCTGATTCTCCAAGTGTTCTTATGGAAGGAAGCTGCTAAACTCTTCATAGCATTACAGAGATCTAGGGAATATCTGTTAAACAAGGCCTGATGGTTAGCAATCATCAGCTGAAAGGCTGAAGTTGAATAGGCCTTTTGACCCAGGAGGTCAAACCTCCTGGACCCCTGGGAGCCCGGGCATAAATTAGGGCGGCTTGGCCCAGTGTGTCCCACTGATATCAAGGACATGGGCATGAAGAGGGATCATAATGGCGGCCGGAGATCATGCAAACCCCAGGTCAAATAAGGGATCTTGGTTCCCCTCAAGTGGTGTGACCCTGACCCCCAAGTAGGTGGTGACCCAGAGAAGGGGGTTGAAGTGTGGTAGGGCTTTCTCTGTAAGACCCTGGCCCTGGGTTCATGACTCTATTTGGGAGAATGGACAACCCTGGTACCAGGATGCACTCTTCAGGGGCCATGGTACCAAGTTGGAACTCCCCTTTTAAGGCCTCAGCGGGAGGTAACCAGCTTTGAGTGCAGTACCAAGAAACTGGTGCTGGGGACCCCTCAGTAGGAGGCTGGCCCTGAGGCATGCACTCTTGGACCTCTTTGCAGTGCCAAGACAAGGTGTTGGCGCTGTAGGGGTTGGAGCCCTCGGTTCCACGGTGATGCGGGGCCGAGGAGTGAGTGGCTCCCCCCAGTGCTGGGTAAAGTGAAAGGCAGGCAGACTTAACATTTGCTTCAGTGGCCTAGCAGCGATTTCAGGAGCTGAAGACCCTTCGTTGCTTCAAAGGCGTCCGGTTTGGATAGCACCGTGATAGGCTCTGGGCCCTTACCCCTGGAGGGGAGAGCCAGAATGGCACTGGCACTTCGGTGGTGAAGTTGACGCTGAGCGCACTTACCTGTGCTCTGCTGGGGGTGGCGCTGAGAGGGCCTGGATGCTAACTGGCATGAGGCGCTGCCACCAACGCACGGCGCTCAGATGCTGTGGCCCTTTTCTTCAGAGAGGAAGTGCCAGGGATAAGGGGACATGGCACTGAGATGGTGCCAAGCCAAATGCCAATCACGGCCCTTTATTCATAGATGCAGAGCAGAGCCAAGAGGGCTCTGGTGCCAATCAAGAACGCGGTGTTGAGTTAGAGGCCAATCATGGCTTTTATTCGTAGCCGGAGAGCAGTGCTGAGAGGGCTCCGGTGCTGACTGAGTACATGCTGCTAAGTTAGAGGCCGATCGTGGCTTTTATTCACAGCCAGCAAGCGGTGCTGAGAGAGCTCTGGTGCCAACTGAGCACATGGTGCCGAGTTAGAGGCCAATCGTGGCTTTTATTCGTAGCCGGAGAGCGGTGCTGAGAGGGCTCCAGTGCTGACCGAGCATGCAGTGCTGAGTTAGAGGCTTATCACAGCTTTTTATTCATAGCCAGAGAACAGCACTGAAAGAGTTTCAGTGCCAGCCCTGCACACTGTGCCGGTGAATCCTTGGGTGCGTTGGGCATGCCTGGTGTTGGCTGCAGCACCTGTTCTTGGGCAATGTTATGCAGCCTTCGTAGAGCATAATCCACCCAGTGAGTGCTGATGATGTCCACAAACAGCGCTCCTAAAACGGAGCAGACAGACAGGCACTTGCATAAATGCAAGAAGCGGGCTGTTCCATAACTGTTGCTGAGGGCAGAAAAAAAGGAACTGAGTAGGGGCTGGGCAGTGGCCACGTACATAGCCATGGGGTGGTGAGGGGGCAGTGGCTGCCAGCCCTCTTCTAACAGGCTGGGGCTAAAGAGTTTCTGGCCAGTTGTGCACTGTGGCACAAATACACCTGATAATGTATCCAAGCAGCGCTTGAAGAAGAATGTGACGTGCCCAGCTTAGAGAAAACAGATTCTAGTTTAACTATAGCACCACCAGAAACACCCCCTCGTTCTCCCCCACAATTTTCCACAATGAAATGAGAAGAAAAATGGTCAAGCCATTAAGTTGGTATTCAGGACGTGTACTCAGTTTACAGTTCTGCCAGAGTCTTCAAGTATGACTTTAAGCAAGTTGCTTTGCCTCAGAACCTTAAAGATTGTTAGGTGCCTAACTGATTGCTTTCAATGGGTGTGTTCACACAGCAGCCTTATTTCGAAACAACAGAGGTTGTTTCGAAATAAGAGAGGCCATGTTCACATGACGCACCATTGTTTCGAAACAACGGTGTTGTTTCGAAACAACTTAAACCCCATGTGGGGACAAAACAATGTTGTTTCAAAATGATTGTTTCAAAACAATGCCATCTGAAAATGTTTCAAAACAACGGTGACTCGTTTCGAAATAACTGTTGTCTGAACATGCTATTTCGATTCCTGCTTTTTTCCTTAATTCGAATTAACTTATTTTGAAATAAGGCATTATTTCGATACAACTTGTATCAAAACAACTTGTATCGAAATAACCCGCTGTGTGTGAACATAGCCGATGAGAAATAATAGTACTTCCTTCCCTTTGTCGGTCTTGTCTGTTTGGCTTAATAGTCCCTCCCCTAGATGGCTATCTCTTGCAATGAGTATGTCTACATGGCAAAGTGAAGTCAATTTAATGTCAGTCAACATTCATGCACCAGACTAATGAAGTTGGTCAGGCATGCTCAAACCAAGCTTATTGTGTTGGGGGAGTGCATCCCACCAGATGTGCTTGCATTGATAGACAGTGTGGTGCACAGTAAGTAGCTGCCTGACAGTGCAACCAGCTGCAGCAGCTTTTGGAAAGATCTTTGGACTCCAATATTGCAATGTCCTCCACACCGCACCCCCCCCCCAATGTCAACAGCAACCAAACAAATATTTTTGCAGACCACTTTTCAAAACCTTGCATCAGCTGTACATTTGCCACTGTCCAAGAAGCATGGATAAGCAGCTCTGCAGTATCACTGTGAGCATCACAAACACCTGGCAACTTATTCTGCAGTATTTCCAAGCCCAAGGGAGAAGTCAGAGTGTGGAAAATTGTGGTGTTCCTCTCAAGCCACCTTATTGCAAGCCACAGAACAAAACCATGTCTGGTTGCTGTTCTGCAGCAGCTGAACATTGTTGAGTACTATTTCTGGTCCTGAGAAACAAGCACCGATTGGTGGAATTGCACTGTTATGAAAGTCTGGGATGATGAGCAGTGACCGCAGAACCTTCTGATGAGTAAGACCACTTTCCTGGAACTTTGGGCAGAACCATCCCTAGCCCTGAAGCACAGAAATACTAATATGAGACCTGCTCTGATAGGCCATGACTCCATGGAAGTTAGCAATGCCAGACTGCTACCAGTCAGTTTGGAACCAATTTGAAATTAGTAAATCCACTGTGGGAGCAGCTGTGATACAAGTGTGACAGGCCATTAATAGACTTTTGCTACAAAGGGTAGTGACTTTGGAAAAAGACAGTAGATCAGTTTGCCACAATGGTGCTCCCTAACTGTGGTGGAGTGATAGATGGCACACATGTCTGTGTCTTAATGGACCACCTTGGCATGGTATATGTAAACCAAAAGGGATACTTTCCAGTGGTGTGGTAAGCACTGGTGAATCACAGGGGCATTTCACTAACACCAGTGTAGGATGGTCTGGAAAACTGCATGACATACATCTTTAGGAACTCAGGTCTGTTAAAAAAAGATGCAGCTGGGGACTTTTCTGCAGACCAAAAAATAACTATCGATGAGATTGCAGTGCCAATAACAGTCCTGGGAGACCCTGCCTACCCTTGCTCCCATGGCTCATATAGCAGTACACCAATAACCCGGAGAGTGATGAGAAACAATTCAGTAATAGGCTAAGCAAGTGCCAAATAATAGTGGAATGTACCTTTGCATGTTTGAAGATCTGCTGACACAGTTTACTCACACACTATTACTGTTTGCACTACTAACACAGAAAAAATCACCAGGCATCCACTGTAAGTTAACATCACCTTTAATTTTCACACTTCCTGAATGCTTGTATTTTAGTTCCAAAGGTGTAGCCATGTCAGTCTAGTTCAGCAAAACAAACAAGAAGTCTAGTCACACTTTTAAAGACTAACATATTTATTTATCGCATGAGCTTTCATGGGAGAAAATCTCACAGTGTCTGACTAAGTGGGATTTTCTCCCACAAAAGCTCATGTGTTAAATAAATTTGTTAGTCTTTAAAAGTGCCACTAGACTCCCTGTTTGTGTTTTAGCTGTACAACTTTAATACTTCATTAATATAATTATTGGCATATAATAAATATTAATGTGAGTGTGCAAGGAGGGGCTTGCAGGGGGAAGGACTTGTTAGGGATAGCTATCTGAAAGGAAAGAAACAGTCTGCATCAAAATGATGCTTTAGTCTAAAGCAGTGGTTCCCAACCTTTTCTCTGCCATGGCACACTTTGATACCTTCAGATTTTTCAAAGCACACCACTATTGAAAAATTCACAAATATTCAAATTAACTTAAATTACTTATGAATATTCATGAACCATAGTACAGTGGTTTGGAAATAGAATAGAATCAAATCAAATCATAGGGTTGGAAGGGACCTCATTAGATCATCAAGTCCAAGCCCCTGGGGCTTAAACCCAGGACAATCTGCATAGTAAGTTGAGCTGCTAACCACTACACTATTTGCAGGGCTCTCTACTATCATGTGGGGTAGTAGGGCTAGCAGAGCAGGGGTGACAAACCATGAGCACTCAGGAGGTATATGCAGTGGCAAGAGTAAGCATGGGGAGCAGAGCAGGGCAAGGGTGGAAAAGAGGACAAGGGCAGCCATGTGGGGAACAGCACAAGGGTGGCAAGAGAGGAGAGAGGAAAGGAGAACAAGAGTGGCTTTGTGGGGGGACGAGGGGAACGTGGGAAGTGGAAAGGTAGGGCAGGGCAACATGGCACAGCACCCACTTCCCCCTTCTCCACAGTGGCTCCCTGCCACCCAGGGAAAATCTTCACCCCACTGCTGCTCCCTCCCACCTCAGTGGGTCCCGTCCCCCCAGCCCCCTGCTGCCTGTGACGGACCCTCCCATCACCATGGGGGTGAGAACTAGGCCTCCAGCCCTCAGTTATTCCCCCCCCACAGCACCCCACCCGCCCATCTACACCCCCCCGAACCAAACAGCCACCCCACAACCCCGGTTACACACCCTCTGCTACATAGCCACTCTCACCCACCTCTGCTACACACACACACACCTGCCCCACACAACCCCCAGCAGCCTTCCCCCCCCCCCCCAAAGCCATTACCTGGGCTGTTTGCAGGTTGCCTGACACAAACTGCTCTGCCCTGCAGGGGGAGATTCACAAACTCCCAGCCACCCACCCCTCTCTGCTGGCTGGGCTTAAGGTGAAGTGGTGTTTAAGGAGGAGACACTGAAATTCTGCGTTCCGGCTGCTCGTGCTATTTGTAGGGGGACCCCAGAACTCTGTGTTCCAGTGCCTTCATTTTTCGGGGGGGGGGAGGTGGAAGGCTGCCTGCCTAAAACTGGGGGACCCTGGAACTGTGTTCCAGTGCCTGCCCCCTTACTTTAACCCCTGCCTTTTCCCAGCCTTGCACAGCTCATGTGGCTGGGTGAGCAGGGAGGGAACTTTAACTCCAGCTCTGGGGAATGCTCACAACACACTTTGGGTGTTGTCACAGCACACCAGTGTGCCCTGGCATACTGGCTGGGAACCACTGGTCTAAGGAATCATGCACAGCAGAGCTGAACTTGACTCCTCCACCTCCCTAACCACTGAGTTATTAGTTTTCCCTCTCTCAAAAATTCCATTCTGGATCTACAAAACCTTTTTCAGAACTGGCACATTTTGGTTAAAAGTTTCACTTTTGAAAAAGTGACATTTTCTGGACGAAAAATCCCGGTTGGCTCTACTCTTTCTCTCAAATTTACTTGCAGCTTGCTCTGGGCCTGGAGGCTTTGTTGGAAACCATTAACTGTTCTTTGTAATGCAGAAAAGGGTTGTAACAGAGTGAAAGGCAACCTAGTTTTAGAAATCTGCTCCAGACTGTATGCACAACTGCAGTAACAGTGAAGAGAAAGGAGACTTGCTTGCACACACATTTAAAACATTTGGCTTTTTTAAACAATTTACTTTGTAATCATCGTCTTGGATTCTGTCCCTCTTTCATTTAACCTCATCTGCCTGAGACTTTAAATTCATGGAACAGATTTGCAGGGCCTTGGACTCCATGCAATTGGCTGCTGTAATATTCTTGAAAAAAATTTTAAGCATTTGATGCCATTAATCACATTGCCATATGTAATAAATTGGCTGCCTGTGGTCCTTTGCCTGAAACTGTCACATGGTTCCAATCATAATTCTGCCAACTGAAAGTGGTTATTGGAAACTCTGACTCTTCCTTTCAGCCACTTCTATTCTGAGTTCCGCAGAGGTCTATCCTGTTTGTACTGCACATTAATGACCTGCTGGCTCCATAGCCGCACAAAGGCCAAGACTTACCACTATGCACATGTTTGTAAGTGCTGCTATACATAAGCAATAATCTGTTTGATATCAAAGTCACATCATTACAGTCAGCCTTTGACAGCATTTGCAAGGCTTGAAGGCTAATGCAGTACATTTCTAATTTGCAACTTAAACGTCTGCCAGAATGGAGGGAAAAAAAGTATTAAATTTAGCTGGGTAAAATAATTCAGAGAACAAGAACATTTGTTATGATTTGGCTTTTGCAGTTGTCAGGGCTCTTGTCATCTCACAGCTGGAATGCTGCAGATTTGTGAGAACAATAGAATTACATTGGGGGAGAAGAAAGTACAATGCTATTTGTAACACATCAGCTATCACTTTGCAACAGGCACTTCATATTTTCTTTTAGTAGGGATGAACAAGCTGGTTTGGATAAAACTTCCTTGAATCTTTACACAAAAGTTTGAACCATTTTTTTTTTCTGGGCTGGGAAAAAAGCTAGTGACTTTAGAGATGGGCCCAAATACAGGATCAAGGCCCCTTTGAGCTAGGTGCAATACAGCCATCACAGGCAGAGACCTTCTCTCTCCTAAACATGTTACAGTCTAACATCTCTGAGTTTCATTGGCTTGGATTCTCTAGTTAACTTCCTTCTTCCTACCCTAACTAAAATAAAATAAACCACAGACATACCTCAACTTATCTTGTCCCTGGCAGGATGAGAAGCAGAACTGCTGAATAGCATAAGGGAGGCTGTTTTCATGGGATCAACAGATTGAAAGAAGGAAATATTAGAATTCCCAGGGAAGGGATTCCATTTTGAAGTATGACAAATTCCAGAGGGGAAATTGTGTTAGTCTAGTTTAAAAAAAAAAAAAAAACCAAGAAGTCTGGTGGCACTTTTAAAGACTAACAAATTTATCTTCTGAATGGGCTTGTGTGTGTGAAGTCCAACTTCCCACTTTCCCTCCCATACTGTAAGCTTTCTTTTCAATGTAAGTTTTTTCCACTCTGGCATCTGATGAAGTGGGACTTTGCCCATAGAAGCTCATGCAAAAAATATGTAACCCTTCTCTAAGGGCCGCTGGCAGGACAAGGGCTGGGTTCTATATCTAGGGGTTTCCCAATGACACACCACCACCAACTGGCTCGAGCCCCCACCCAGACTTCTGGGAATCCTGCACTGTTCCCTGGGTACCCCAAAGGGGCAAGGCTTCCCCACTCGCAAGCACAAGTCTGAGTATAGTAAATGGAACTTTTAATAGTAGTAAAACAAAATGCAAAAGGCCAAATAACAGAGATCAGCACTAATCTAGGAAACTCAGTATAGAGCAAAGTTCCCAACAACCCATACCACATAACAGAACATACAAACTTAATTGCAAAACTGGCACTGATCTGGAGAATCAGTGCTAACTAGACTCCCAACGCACCCTAAGGTACGTAGAGAGTGTCTGTCACGCAGCGGTCTGCCAATGCCATCTACCGCTCACTCACTCCATCCTCTATAACTGTTTCTTGGCTCTGCCCACTGTCCACCAGCTCCGCCCTCCGGTCCCTTGTCACCCAGCTCACCGCTGGCCACTCTCACCATCCTCTGGCTCCACCCACTCTGCCTTCCGCTCCCTTGTGTCATGCAGCTTGCCACTGGCTGCTCTCACCACCCGCTGGCTCCACCTGTTGTCCACTGGCGCTGCCCTCCGGTCCCTCGTGTCACCCAGCTAGCCACTGGCAACTCTCACCATCGATCAGCTCCACTTGCTGGTCAATTTATCGCTGCTCCTCTTCAGCTCAGAGAGAGAAGGACTCTCCAGTGAGCTCAGTGATTTTCAGCTCTCTTAGTCTTTAGCAGCTGTTAATCAGCTATTTCTATAACAAAGAACAGAAGAAGCAATAGGAGGGAAGGCAAGCTGCCCCAAGCACTGCTTCAGCAGAAACAATGCTAATCCCCCACTCCTGTTCTTCCACTCTTTCAGGCTGAAACGTGCAGTCACCTTTCCTACAAGCATCTTTTTAACTGAGGGTAACTTAACTAACCCAGAGACATCTGAAACAAACAGAGTAGCAGTTCACACTAGGACAGTATTTCATATTTCCCCTTAGTAGAATTACAGATATTGATAGATTTGTCAGCTGACCAACCCCAACTACCATTACCCACTATGCTGTGCACCCAGTATGCTAATCAGCTAATTGTGCTCTTTGTATCAATGCTAATACAGGACCCATGCAGATTAGTTGCTCCCTCTTCAGAAGCTGTTAAGCACAGCTTCTAAGCCTGCCTTACAAATACATTTGTTAGTCTTTAAAATTGCCACAAGACTCCTTGTTTGTTTTGTTTTGAAGTAGTCAACAATCCATTTTCGCCTAAGAAACTTTGATCATTTGTTCACCATTCAGAGAAACATCCAAAACAAAACTTCTGAGCTGCTCCATTGCTCACTTTTAGTAGAGATGATTTGAAAATACCCTTAACATTTAATATTGCCTAAGATACAGTCCTTTTTTAACAATTGTTTCCCCAGACAAGAGGCTCATCCCCACATACTGCCTCCTTCTCTGCCCCAGTAGTTATTGCCATGAGAAGGCAGGACTTTGGTAGAATGCATGTGGTGATTCCAGATGACACAGGCTGCGCAAGTTGGTATGGTTTTCTCTATATTACAGTGTTTTGTATCTGTTTTCTCCCAGAACTGCTAACACTGGTGTAAGCACTAGTGTAAATGGCACAAGTATATTCAACATTGTTTCATGATACTGGGGTGATGGGGGCTTTATAAATACACAGATGAGAGATATGAAACCTCAATAGGAGCAAAATTTCAGACCAGATCTTCAGACATAGGAGTAAAAAACCTACACCAAGTCTACTACCACATGCAATAATAGTATCACTGATGGTAGAAAACAGATCCAAAATGGTGCTGTGCAGCTGTAACCTCCAAGAGCTAGCCACAGTCTAGCCTACACTTGATTCTTCTTTATAGTTATTTAAAAAGAGATGCTGTAACATCCGTTTTTGTGGGACAAACAGATAATTTAACACTTCAGCTTTCTGAGTCAAATTCTGACATGGAATTCAATAAGAGTTTTGCCATTGACATCAATGGAAACAGAATTTCACCTTTCACTCATATTCACAGGGCCATTTAGCCGGCTGCATAATGCCAGAGTTGGGAAGAGTCATAGAAATTGATATTGCGGATGGGAACTACTAGGCTGTATAGTCCATCACTCTCAAGAGCCAGTAAAGAACTCCCCCCAATTTCTTCATGGGTTTGTTTGGCCTAATAGTAGTAGAAAATTTTGCAAGAAGGCTGCTCCTCTTAGCTATTTTACTTGGATACTAGCATATTAAAGAAATTGCTCTGATAGCAAATTGCTCTGAAAGGCCTTGATCCTACAAATATTTATGTTTAACTTTATGCACATATATCCCTTTGAAGTCAATATGATAACTCATGTGTAAAGTCAAGCCATTCAAGCAAGCTAGACTTAGGTGATAGATGGTTGTTATAGAGTATAGACCAAAGATCACCCAAGATTCAGGTTGCTGCCAGTCCCAAGAGATAAGTCACTTATTCCAGGTCAATTTGGACTTCAGATCTCACACCAAAGAGAACACTTGTAGCTATTTCTGTAGTAAATTAACTAAGGATTTATTAAGTAGGAAAAAGAAATAAGAGGTCACAGGTTAAAGCAGGCAACATATGTACACAAAAGAGTTCATCTGCAATTCCAAAAAGTGACAGATTTGTAACAATCTTTCAGCACTGAATTTCTTTTAGGGCTAGCCCAGGTTGACCTTGGGATCTCTGCTGCCATTTTATAGCTCCAGCCCTGTGAAAGTCCAAACAGCAAAAATGATAAGAAAATTTCACGTTCACTATCTTTATTTCCTTCTTCCAGAATTCAAGCTGATGAGACAGGCACTTTTGAACGTACCTTCTACATGACGTGTGAATGAACAAGTAAAGTTTTTGTATTGTGATGTCCCACAAGGCCAAATTAGTTTTGATAGCCTTCTTAATGAGCAGGAGATGGTTCCTTCTGACAGGCTGACAGTTTTCAAGGAAAAGTTTTTTATATAAACAAAACAAAAACTTAAATATTAGCTTACAGCATGTGATAAAGATGTTATATGTGAGATTGATGCATGTGTAACCCATATGCCCTCTTGACCCTTTCTTTGTGTTTCAGCCCAACCTTCACTGCCCTAGGAGAAGGGGAACAGCAGATTCCAAAACTCCTATAGCTACTGCTCACAACAATTCCATGGAAAGGCAAATGGCAGGAGGCAAATGAAAGTTAAGATTCTCACATAATCACATGACTCCATGAGCCAAGGCTTTACGTAAAACTTCAAATACATGAATTGGCAACACTGGTTTAGTGATCCTAAGAGAATGACACATGCACCCTTTTTTTTAAACTTCTGTCACGTAAAGTGGGACGAGATTCCAAATGCTGTGCCCTGTTGGAGGCCTGGAGTCTGTACCCATTGACTGCAGAGGCTGTTATCACAACCATGCACTAGTCTAGGCTGGATTGAGATGCATGAGCAGATTGTTACACCTATGTATATATTTAATTGGAACTACTACCATTAATTTACTAGCACTCTTTTTGTAAGTTTTATGCACACACAAACTGAATTGCATTCTGGACAATCTAGTTGTGTGGCTTGTTCTGGAATAAGCTACCACCATCTGCAGGAAAAAAATGGGACAATTCAACATCTGGCTGGAGACGACAAGTATCCTGAAGTTCTCTTCCTCCTCCAAGCATCATTTTCCATTTTGATGGTGAAACAGAAGGAAATTTGACAGTAGAGATATTGGAAGAAAACAGAAAGAAGAGACTGGGAAGTACAGAAAGTTTGGAAAGGAGGCAGTATAGAGGACATCAAAAAGGGACATAGAGGACTCCCATTACCACTAAAAAACAGACTACTACCTGAGGTTAGGGACTGCTATGCAGCAGGGACTTGCAATACGAAGTCTGTGCTAGAATGAGGGAAGCAGTCACAGTTATCCACTATGGCCTAGTCTACACTGAGTGCTCAGGTTGACCTATCAGCAGTTACCTCGCCCTTCAGTTGTGTGCTTACACACTCACGTGACTGAAAATGCACATTAAGTGCGGCAGGAAGTCAACATCGTAACTCCACCCCTGCAAGCAGGATAGCTTTCTGTTCAACCTTAGTAAACCAGGTGTACGTGAATGTGTAAAAATCACAGACTTTCATTGGCTGGATGACTTATCCCAGAATTCTGCTGCAGCTGCACCTTTTGCCATGTCACCAGAAAGCCTGCATCCCTGAGAAGGTCTGATTACCATTTTCTGTCTAGACACCATGGAGAGCTTAGCAAAACTGCCCCAGCGTGGTAAGGGATATCTCTGTGCATGCGTGTGCATGAGAAAGAGAGAGAGACAGAGAAAAAAAAAAATCAGTCCAACATTCTGCTGCACCTGGATGAGCTCTAGAAAGAACACCGTTCAGACGCCGGTCCCATCTGCTGTCACTCAAGGAGAAAGAGAGGCAGGGTACAATTTGTGCTTGCCTCCACATCCAAGGCCGTAACTACTCTATTGAGCCTGGGAGACACTGCTGTATAACCCCTCCTGCAGCTCCGTGTCCTCCCTCCACCACAACGGGACTCTGTGGCCTGCATCTGGCTCAGGACTCCCCCTGCCATAACTCTGTAATCACACCCTCACCAGCAGGGACCCTGCAGCCCACACCCAGCTCTGGGCTTCCCCCCCAGAGCCTAGCAACTGCTGCCACTGTAAGAGCCCAAAGCCCTTGCGCTTCCCGAGTTGGCCTGAGTGGCCCCAAGACACACAGAGGCAGAGGAGGTCACACACGCATATGCTTTTATTTACCTACCAGATTCCCTAAGGAAGCTGGCTCCCCAAGGGTAACGATAACATGGGTTATATGGTACAGTTTAGAGGAAGGGGGTCAGGTCTGAGGGATACTGGCACTGAGCCTATTGCAACCTAGATTTCGGGTTGTTTACCTTACATGGCTTGTCACCCCATCTGGGCTAAGTGTGAGCTGTTTCCTTATATGGGGCATTACCTCATCTGTTGATCCATGGCCTGTGTGACTGACCTCAGGGAAGGGGACAGGTGAGACGTGACCACCCTGGATCCCTGAAATGGTGTCTTAAGGCCCAAGATGGAGTTTGCAGACTTATGCCATCCCCTTCACCACCCCAGGTCTTTCCCTCCCTGTTGAGGCCACTACATACTGCAGTCTGCCTTGCAGACTAAGCTGCCTGTGCTGGAGATGGAGAGGTTAAAGTTTTCTGTGCCTTGGTGAGGTGATGCACCCCCAGGGGCTGGCAGCACTTCTCTCACTGCTACTGACAGGTCAGCTCTGGGCAGCAGAGACAGGCTGTAGGGCTGAATCAATGGAATAGGCAGCAGCTCCAGGGCTGGATAAGAGCCCTTGGTGGGCCAGATCGAGCTCCCTGATCTGGAAGTTTGACACCCCTGCAGTGTAGGAAAAAAACTAAGTGTGTTTGAAACAGTAACACTGAGGAGGAGCTGAGCAGGCTCTATCCCTGCAGCAGATACACAGCAGGAAAAGCATTTCCTGTTTTCTGTGAGAAGGGGAAGAGGAGGTGGCATTGCATCATGATGGGACAGCTGACTTCCCACAAGCCCCAGTGCTTTATTGCACTGTGGGATACCTACCCACAATGCAATGTTTCTAAAGTAGGAGTAACAACCAGCACTGGGGATACAAGATGCCAGAGCATGCAGTGAGGTGTGGCCATTCCCCCCTGGTTTCATTATGTAGACTTCTCAATGTCAACATTAGATGATCCCCAAAGGTAGACATACCCTATGTTTACAAATGCACTAAAGAGTGTCTGCTCTTGTGCTTTTAATGAACACTCAGCTAGAAAGCTCACCTGAGAGGCAGGTGAAACTGGGAGCCAATAGTTTTTACAATGCCTCAAAAATAAACAGATCTACATGACAGTGATTTGACCCATTTAGCAGGGCTCTAGAAAGACCTCAGCCTGAAGACTCCATATAGCCTCATGAAGGCAACAATCCAGCAAAGGTTTGTATACATTCTGAGCTTTGCACACAAGGGGTAATCCCATTGACTTCAGGAGAAATACTCAGTGTGTGTGAAGTTCAGCACCTGTGTAAGTCTTGGCAGGATGGGAAGCTAAGTAACTTACTGAATCAAGGCCTTAAGTGCAAATTATTCAGTTTAGGTCAACTAGACCAGTGGTTCTCAACTTGCTGTGTCATGACAGGTTAGCATGGCACAGCTGAATGTGGCTCTGGGAGCTAACCCACAGTCAAAAACAAACCCAGCCCCCCCTTGCAGGGTTTTCTTCCACTGGTGGGTCTGTGCCATCACCATGAGTTGGAGCAGTGGGCTGCTTGCAGCAGAAGGGTTGTGAGGGTGCAACTACTGAAACTCCCAGAGGCAGCATTTTTTTTTCTGGCAGCATGTGGGGGGGGGGGTGGCTGCTGTGTCAAGGATGGTTGGGCATCCTGCCAATTGTGTTGTGACATGAAAAGGTTGAGAACCCCTGAATTATTTCTAGTGCTTGAAGTTAAGCATGTGCTTAACTAGTGCTTGAAGTTAAGCACTTATTTCATCAGAGCATTAGTGTTCAGTCATTGGACAAAGCCCTCTAAACAAGACATATAACTGGAAATATAAGGTCTTTGGGGCATAGTCCCAACTCTGTCTGTAGAGTGACTAAAGCAGTGGAGTCTTACCCCTGAGTGGAACCCCCAGGCAGGCCCTACAGTAATAATAGGAGCAGAACCAAAATATTCTAAGAATGAAGCTTCAAAATGATTTCATTTGCTTGGGAAGATTGTTAACTTTTTATTTAACTTATTGAATAATGCAGCACAAACACATGAAATCTTTAAACAAATGAAGACAGCCAACAACAGTAAGAGTACACACAATTCTCTATCGTTAGGACCAGATGGGAAATCCAGCACAAAGCAAAACTTTACTTCAGAAGGGCTAAGCTTTTTCCTCCCCTTTTTTTATTTCCAAACTCCACCCTGCTCCTTTTAAATATCTCCAGTATTATCCTGGAAACTGAAAATCTGTTCCACTGGTAAGAGCTCATTTATTTAGCTTCACCACAAGGACATAGTCACAGTAGCCTACAGCGTACCTGACAACATGCCAACAAGATGCATTTCCAAACACCAAGAGGAATATAAAAGATGATTAATTTGTCTCCTGAAGGTCCAAATCTCCAGGAATTTGTTTTCAGAAATTGTGTTCACGTGATTAGACCGCACTATATTTGTATCCAAAATCTAGAAGTCAATTCTTTTTTAAAAAATTAGGCAGCTAAGTAAAGGAAATGTTCCAGTCTGAGGCATTCACATTTGATTTGCCTTTCACCACACACAATATTGCAAAAACATGTGGGAATAGAAAAAAATATTCTGAAAAAAAAAAATCTGAGAGCGCTCTCTCAATTGCACTTCAGTTTTGACCTGTTCATGCAAGCCTTAACACTGCTGAAGCAAGGGTGCTCTAGCCATCTCTTGTTGTGCACATAATCTGTGGCTGCATATACAAAGACATCCCTGTGAACTAGCCAAATACATATAACATTAGGAATAGAACTCAGACATCTGGATGAAAAAAAAAAAAAAAAAAGCCAGAAAAGGGAGCTATTGATACGTAAACAGGTTTTCAGTTTAGCTCATCTGTCCAGTCATGGGTATTAGAAAAACTTCTGTGATGCATTTTCTCTTATTTTTCTGTTTGTCCTATTGTGGTCTCTCTCTACACTTTCAAAGGGGATTATAGTTGCCTCAAATTGGAGTGAAACCTTTGCCCCCCCCCCATTTTTAAACACACTACCACCATTACTGATGTTCAGCTTCTCAAGAATGCAGCAAGTCTGTTGTTTCCTGTTCCCACATCTGCTTGCAGTCCCAGAGTAAATTTTGTAGTTGATATTTACTGGTTTTAGTTATCTGAACCATTCTGGCTTCACTATGAATTCAAATTTGTTTTGATACAAGTTGTAAATACACAAACTGAAGTTCTCACTTCTAAGAGGTTTGGTTTCATGGAGTCTGAGGACTCTCATGGCCTCTTAAAATAGTTTTCCACCTGCAGGTTGAAATTCTGAGAGGAATATTTCTTTAATGTATTTAATGGAGTCAGTAAATACTCCTGGGCAAGCCCACCTGGAACCCACTCATTAGCATCAGATGCCAAGAAGCTGGTAGCCCTGGTTTCTGGGAGACTGCTGTCACAATCTACGTCCCGTGGAAGAAATTCTTCTTCCTCTAGTGAGCTTGAGCTCTCCTTCCAGTCAGGGACTTTTGCCCCTTTCTGAGCAAGTGTGTACTGTATGGGGACATGGTCATCTTTTGTAGAGGAGCGTGGGCTAATACCAGCTCTACATCTTTGTTTTAATCTTGGTGAACAACTGGTAGAATCTGCTAGCATTTTCACAACCTTTCCAGTCTCCACAGGCAAAGTAGTCCTAGATGGTCCTTCAAAGTTGTCATCACTGTTGTCTAGGAGATTAACTGTGGTGTAATTTGGCAATTCCAGCACAGGATACAACTTGTTCCTGAATCTGCAAACTAAAGAGAGTCAGATGTATAACCCATATTCTCTTCTCCTTTACAAGCAAACTTGTTTCTCTGTCTATGTACTTGTATTTTGGCCCTTATCTGGGAGTCATAATCCAATTCTCTTCACAGCCCTTTGAGATAGCAAAATGCCTTTCCCAAGATAGTTAGGCCAGATATTCAACTTAGATCTCCTAAATCCTGGTCTCTCACCCAACCCACCAGGCTGCTGCCTCTCTCATAACACAGAGGTCAGCTGATTTGAAATGATTGGCCTAGAACTAGTGTGGAAAGTCTAGCACTGAGCAAGGCATTTCACCTACTCTTTGATCCCAGCCACATCACAAATGTTAAAAAGGAGCTTTTCTTGCAGTACTTACTTGCTTTATCTGGAGCTAGAAATGGCAGAGCAGGGACGATAGCATGAGAGGAATAAAAATTAACCCAAACCTTTCCTGAGTTTCTATGCTTCATTTCACACTTGAGTTCAGCAGCCCCACATGGGGGCATCTGTCTCTCACACCATTTATCTCCTTCATTTAGGACTTGCACTTCACATTTCTACTATCTTTCTCTGCATTTCTTTCCTCCTCCTTGCCAGAATGCTTCCCTTGTTTTCTCCCATGCTGACCTTTGAATTGGAAGCCTTGCATGATTTGCACATGAATACCCAGCAGTGTGGTCTATTCACCCCATGGCAGAGCAGATTCTGCCATAACGGTGCCAGGAGGCTGAGTGAGTGGGACTCACATGTAGCAACCATAGTGGCTGGTGTTGGGAATTGCCCACAAGTTAAGCAGCATTGCCACCACCTGTGTCAAAAGCACTCCTTGTAGCCAAGCCAGGCCTTTGTTCTGGGTGCCATTTCTAGCGAGGTCAGGGGGTGCTCAAGTAGCTTTGTATATTCAAAAGGCTGACAGTTTCGCAGGGGTGGAGCATGGTGACAGGTGCCTTCCTGCAGTCTCATCCTAGGTAACCCTAGGGCTCCATGAGCAGATTTTACATATGGAAGGGGAGGGGTAGGGTAGAAATCAATACATGCTTCCTCACATGTCTTTAACAGTGATAGATAGATGCAAACCTAACACAGCTTCTGCACCTGCTAAACTGGATGTCATCCAGCCCTTTCCTATACTGTCGGTGCTAATGATCACTCCCAGCCTCAGTGGTTCCCTCTTGTGACCCCTCTCAGAGGTTGCATTTGGTTTATAATGTTTAAAAATGCATTTTCCAATGCCTATTCCCATGGCACAATGTGCAGGGATGGGGATGCAGCAAAGTAAGGAGGGGACATGGAGTAGCATCCTGTGCAGAGGTGGAGTGGTCCATCCTGAGCTCTTCAGGACTGTCTAACAGCCACAAGAGGGTGACAGAGCATGGTGTAACACTGGGGACCCAAACAAGTTTGTCATTTACACATTCTCCAACCCCAATTAAAATTGGGGTTGGAGAAAGTGTAAATGACAAACTTGTCTGGGTCCCCAGTGTTACATCAAGCATGGGATAGGAACTTTGTCAGGGTCTCAGAAAAGTGTATTCTTAAAGCCACAACTATTCATCTAGAATGATATAATTGAATCCTTTTTCTACAGGAGAAGTTTGATTTCTCATTCAAGGAACTAAGAGCTTCCGCCTGCTCTTGTGGTAGTCCTGTAGTAGGGCATGATAATGTCTCCAAGGCAGCAAAATTTATAGAGCCCATTTCATCCCATCCCCTCACCCACAAAACTCAGTGCAAGGAGGCAGCAAGGGGAAGAATCGGGGGGGGGGGGCTGAAGAGAGGATGGCCCTACAGAATTGTCACCAATACTTCACTCCTCAACTTCCTTCCTCTTCAGCTGTGAGCTGTCTTATAATCACTTCACTAGAACAAAACCTCAACTCACCATCACCATGTGGTACTGCCAAACTCCTCTTGGTGGTGGGCATCTTAGATGACCCCATTTCTGATTTCTTCTCTGCAGAGAGCAATTGGTTGTCTGCATTCCTCTCTGAGTCCTCCAACACTGACTCCGGTTCCTTCACTGTGATCCGTGGTCTGGGGCCCTGCTTGGTCTGGCCACCAGGTGCCCCACTTCCCTGATCAGAAGGGAACACCTTTGGAAACCTCTGATGAGGCCATACTGTGGCCACAGGGGCTGCCTGAGGACCAGCCTGTGCAGATAGAATAGGGGCAATGCTGACTACATCAGCAGCAATTCCTTCAGGACTACTGCTCCCACAGGAAGATGGGGGTCCTGCTTCAGAAGCTGCCTGAGAGGCCCCATGCACCAGAAGCAAATTTCCTTCAGCAGCTGAGCTTGGTGGGAGCAAAGGAGCTGAGGGCTGCAATACTGAGTGAGCCTGAAGATTGCAACTGCTCTTTCTGGGCATTTTAATGAGTTACCTGCTATTGAGACAAGGTGACTAAAAGGCTACTCTCCCTACATTTTAGGAAAGGATAAAGAGACTACCCAATCCTATCAGACTGTTTGGGAACAAAGTTTCAGGCTTAAATGAACCAGAAGAATGAGCTAACCCACCCACAGCTACTCCAGCCAGGAGCAGCTGGGCCTGAAAGGAGTTAGCTGCAGCTGGATCAGTGACTGAGTGAGCAATTAACACCAGCAGCAAGCAATCCTGTAGGCTGCTGGAAGACCCTGGAGATTGAGAGTGGGCTGGGCAGCTGGCTGAAGCCCATAGCTGGGGAGATCAAAGAGTCAGATCTTTTTTTTTTTTAAAAAAAAAAAAAAAAGGCTGTTTGGTTCTTAAAGTGACAATGGGTCTGAATTTCTGTGGCAGCTGAGTTATGTGCTTATTATAGGTACCCATGGCTTTAAACCACCTGTGTGCTTCCTCACTTCACTGTGGGGAAAAAATGGGCTAACATTGATCTAACATGTTAAAAACATTGCTATGCAGACTGGAGCAGTTGTTTGGGTCACTTCCCATAAAATGGAAGAATGTTTATGTGGTTTTCCAGAGGTACCAATGTTCTAGGCACTGTAGAAGCAGAAAAGAAGGCCTAGCCCCTAACTTGATGAAGTTAAAGCAAAGGCGAAAACAGAAGAAAGACTTATGTCTTCTTATGAACATATGTCACTTTGTGTTAATAGAAGTGGTGTGTGTGTGTTATAAACAGATACACAAGTTGAAAGGAAATCAGAACATGTGTATGCTTTATTTTCTCACACTCACTGGTTCCTATGGCCAAACTTTTTAGTATAGGCTGGTTATTTTGCTACTTGCAATATAATTGCTAGCAAAAAGCTTTGGGCTAGAAATGTATCTGTTCTGAAATCTGGGGTTTGCTCTTTCTTGCAATATTTCACAAGCACCTAATTAAGCACAGACCTGTTAAACAAATAGTGTTGAACCACAACAAGCTTGCTTTGTTGTTTGGCTTTGACACCTATATGTTCAAAAGGCAAAATATTTCTTTCACTTCTTGATCTGTCAGAAACCAGGGCATAACACCATGAGTTACTGCTTGAGGAAGAGGATGTGGGTGAGGGATAGCTGCCTAGAACATGGGTGACCAGATAGCAAGTGTAAAAAATCAGGACAGGGGATGTTGGCAGTATCAGGATTGTCCCT
The DNA here is from genome assembly GCA_007922195.1 of Podocnemis expansa. Taxonomy (NCBI): domain Eukaryota; kingdom Metazoa; phylum Chordata; order Testudines; family Podocnemididae; genus Podocnemis; species Podocnemis expansa. Next base: position 14,404,243 of record ML682005.1, read on the forward strand.
GTAAAATTGGGGACCTCTTGGTGCTCTACCCAGAACTCAGAGTGGGATGAATGTCTCATGTCTGGCATTGCCAACTGTCCCTTATCTTGTCAGATGTGTGCAATAAGATCAGGAGTTGCTAAAAGCTGCAAAAAGTAGCAAAAAATATCCCTGGAGAATATAGGTGAGCAGTAATTATTAATTATTATTATTATTATTATTATTGATGGTAATAATATCAGGAAGTGAGGTGGGGTGGGAGAGTTAAGGAAACATTCACTTATTTTTGAAATACAGTGTGGGCAACCCAGCCCCACGATCTAATATACTGTGTCACTTCCTTTGGGCATTAAAGGCCCCTTTGACACATGGCCTTGGCTGGAAGGTCATCGTGGATAATCCCAGTTTCTGAATGGAGTCCTCCATGTGAGAAAAATAATCCAGCCATGGTCTGGCAGAAAGCTTTTTTCTTCAGATTTTCTGCCCTGGCATGTTGCTGTCATGCACTTCACGTCTGATTAAATTAGTCACATTGCATTATGCCATATCAAATGTGACATGATGCAATGGAATGTGAACAGTGCATAAAGATGTACTGGCATCCAATAACTGCTACCTGCTCCTGACTCAACAGCCATGCTATCAGCAGTTAAGGGAGACAAATGATGTCCAAATCCTTCTTTTCCATTAAACCATACCTTTGCAGGTGGTTGGTTTGTTGTTATAGTCCTTTTATTTTAAATAAGAGCAGTAAGCAGATGCACCTGTTTTAAGTATTTGACTGTTCCTCCAAGCCCTCAATATCTTCACTGCAATGAATTATACAATATAGATATCTAATCAGAAATCAACCTGTCTTTTGAAAACTTACTTGTGCAGAAGCCAAAGGAAGACTAACAAAATGCTGAACATACAGATAAGAGAACTGCAGCCTATTGGAGAGAATGGCAGAGATTTAATGTTATTGTCTGTGTACACAGTGCATATTATTTTTAATATATGCAGGGATCACACAGCAGTGCATTAGAGAATCAGAGAACTGTAAATTGCAGTGTACTGCTTCAGCACCTTCTATCGATATCTTCTGCCAGTGAAGCTCTGGTCTGATTGAAATACAGAGAACAGTGGTAATATCCCTGACTTCCTTCTCTTGGGGTAAATCCCTCTGGAGTACAGTGGGACTTTGCTTGCACAGAAGGGCATTGTCTACACTTCCCTGGGACAGTTTAATTTCATCTGTTAAAGGACATGCTATCTAGATACCTACAACAAATCTGGCTCTAGGAGTAGCAACTAATCAGAAATGAGTGAAGTGAGAGTGAAGTGGTTTATTTTAATCTTCACTATTCTATCTGTCCAGAAAACCTTTTCTCCATTGATTTTAGTAAGATAATCTATATCTGAAGTACATAATACTCAATAGTTCATGCTTAGCCTTTCCACAGAGATGTTCTAAGCAATTATTAACTTTATATGCTTGTATAATCTGTTATGAAAGACCACAGAAGGAATGAGTCAGGGGATGATCCAGTGACTTCATATTTCCTGCACCACTAGGGTGGAAGGACTTGTGCTACTATTCCATCCATAGACTGGCAGAGAAGCTATGAGAGGAGTAACGGAGACTGGCCTGTTAATTATTCCGAACCCTGCTATGTATGTTAACACAATTATCTAACCCAAACTCATGTGCCTGTGCTTCCACTTGCATACTGTGTATATTGTTCAAATTGCAGTTGTCTGATTTTAGTAAACCAGCTCTTTTTGACACAAGTTCTAAGGACATGCAATAGGTCAAAGCAGTTATTTGGGATTGTTTATTTCTGAATATGCCATGTATTTCCAAAAGTTCCCTGAAATACAAATCGATAGAAGTTGATATAATCAGTAACCATACACTTCTTTAGCCATCTGTTTAAATGTTCATTCTCATGTTCCCTATGGATAAAACAAGTATCGTATCAGGACATTTTAGAGGTACTACATTTTATTTCTCATAGTTTACACCCAAGTACAAAGAGAGAAGTCGCAAAGGTGAGAGGAAACTGTCACCAAGATAGAAGAATATTAGAACAGCCAGTGGGAAAAGAGTCTGGTGAGAAAGAATGAGAAATATTAGGACTGAAAGACAGGTTTCTTTCAGGAGAGGGTCTCATAAAAAAAGCAGGGAGTGGCCCTAACGCCTTAGATGCTAGATGGGGTCTCAGAAAACTTGGTTTCTATTTCCACACAGACAATCTGAGTGACTTTGAACAAGTCTTTTTGCCTAGTAATACCTCTTTTCCCTCATTCCTTAATGCCTTTCTTGGATGTTTACTGTGAGCTCGAGGCAAGGACCATCTCTCAGAATATTTGCATAGTGTCTAGTAGTGTAATGGAGACTGATCTGACTTGGCATGTCTAAGCACTACCATAATAAAAGATAATCAATAATAATTGAAGAAATGAGATAACATAGTATTTTTAATAAATAAATAAATAAATGATCTTTTCAGGTCCTTCAGAAACAGGTTCCTCTTTGGCTTTTCGTTCTTCACAGAGTGTGATACCATGATGCCAACAACCACTTTTGAGTCTCCTGATCACATATTTTGGCATTTTAATTTTTAATGAGTTTTCCTTCTGAGGTCGAGCCAGATATTTACAACTAAGAGGTGAAATCACTGCTTCTGAGGACTGATGATAAATTCATTATGCTTCACCAAATTCATCCAGCCAAAGTGACATATCAAAAGGAAAAGCAATATGAGGAAAGGGAAGGTACACAGTCCTACAGCCCTTATTCAGGCAAAATTCCTGTTGAATTTAAGGGGATATTTCCCAATGAAAGCAGGGCTGCACTTTGGACTGCAGTAATGGATATTTTTGTTACCATTGCAAGTAAAGAATGGCTATCTGATGTGTTTCACTTTTCCCATCAGCTCCCTGAGCTCTAGTGATCTGACTGCTGGACTTCAGCTAAGTTTTCCTCCAAAGTCCTGACTAGTGTGTGTTCCAAAAAGGAATTGTTATTCCTCCATGCATTTTCCCTGTTGCCCTATTTCCTTTCTCATCTTTTCATGAGTCCTCTTTCTTCTAATCCAAATCCATTCACAGAAGGATTTTAGCAGCTAAAAGGACTGACAAATTCTTTGCTGTAATTAATATACGTATACAAACTAATAACTGCTTAGCCAATTTTTTTTCTTTTGTCTAAATTTGGCTGGACATAAATGGAGCTGCCAAAACAATTTGCTTCTGAAAAAAATGATAGATCTATGCTTGTATTGTACTCTAGCTCCTCCCCCTCTCTGATGGTCAAATGGAATAAAAATTATCCTTAATCTGAACCAAATATGCATAGTACTTTTTCAAAGATTTGAATCAGTTCCAAGGGAAGTTGTCTTGACCCTAAAATCTCCCTGTGTTTAGTTGTTAGTACTAGAGGACCAGTAGCCTCTCACTTGGGCCTCGAAAACTTGGATTGTGTGGAGTGTTTTGGATGAAAGCTCAAGCGATGGAGGTAACTATACCAAAAACCTACTGATCAGTATATTTACCTACAGCCCTCAAGCTTTTATCCAAAACACACCATACAATCTGTTGTCTACAGCCAAGCCCTAAGATATAACCACATCTGCTCCGATCCCTCAGATAGAGACAGACACATTCAGGATCTCTATCAAGCATTCTTAAAACTACAGTACCCATCTGTGGAAGTGAAGAAACAACTTGGCAGAGTCAGGCGGGTACCCCAAAGTCAACTACTACAGGAGAAGCCTAAGAAAGAAAACAACAGAACGCCAATAGTCATCACCTACAACCCCCAAGTCAGACCTCTACAGCTAATCATCAAGGATCTACAGCCTATTCTACAAGACAATCCCTCACTCTCTCAGACCTTGGGAGACAGACCTCTCCTTGCTTACAGAGAGGCCTTAAACAGATACTTACCAGCAGCTACAGACCTAACAACAGAACCATTAAAGCAGGCACATGCCGCTGCAACAAACCACGCTGCCAACTTTGCCCACATATCTGCACAAAAGACACTATTACAGGCAGGGCTGTAACTAGGGCAGGGCAAAAGGGGCAGAATCTCATGTGCCAAATTTTAGAGGGTGCCAAGGAAGGTGCCTTGCCGGGGAACCCTGCCGGATGGTGGGGAAAGTGTCCTGCCAGGGGTCCCTGCTGGCCAGCAGGGAATGTGCCATGTGGGGACACGGCCAGCAGGGAAGCCAACCCTGTCAGTGGTGAAGCCAGCTGGCGAGAAAAGCACCCCGCTGGGGGTTCCTACTGGCCGGCAGGAAAAGTGCCCTGTCTGGGAACCCAGCCAGTGGGGAAGCCATCCGGCAGGGAAAGTGCCCCACCTGGAGACCCAGCCAGCAGGAAGCCAGCCTGCCGAGGGACTCCTGCTGATGGCTGGGGCCGGATCGGGCTACTGTTTGGGGAGCCTTGCCGTAGGCACCAACTTTTCTACTTATAGCACTGATTACAAGACTTAATAAAACCAGCAACTCCATCAAAGGCTCTTTCACCCACTCATCCCAATGTGATTTGTGCCATCATGTGCCAGAAATGCCCCTCTGCCTTACATATTGGACAAATAGAACAGTCTCTGCACAAAAGAATAAATGGGCACAAATCTGACATCAGAAATCACAATATTCTCAAACCAGTGGGTCAGCATTTCAATCTTCCTGATCACTCCATTAACAATTTACTAATTGCAGTGCTTAGAGACATGAACACCAGATCCAGGCTTCAAAGAGAAGCTGTTGAGATTAAATGTATTTGCAAATTTGACTGCATTGCTTCAGGGCTTAATAGGGATTTTGGATTTTTTTCTCATCACAAAAGGTGATTTGACCTCATCTTCCTCTATATGCTGTTCCCCAGTGTTTGAATCTTAACAACTGCTTTGATTTGCTTTTACAATGTGACCTGCTCCCAATGTTCCCTCTAAGCTGCATGGCCATGCAGCCCCCCACCATTGCCCGGCAGAGGGAACACTGCTGGCTGCACATGGCCGTCAGCTGCAGTCCTGGCTGAGAGCAGCTCCGAACTGTGAGTTTTTAAAACTCCTGCTCAGAGTAAGCTCTCACTAAGCATGTGCAGGGTTTCTGCACATGCTCAATGAGAACTCCTCCAGCTGGAGGAGTGGCTGGGGGTCAGACTGCACTGTTCCAGCAGCTGGGTGAGGGACGGGAGGTGGGATTGGGGACAGGGCAGGGACAGCCAGTTGTGAAAGGGGGCAGAGGGTTGGAGGGAAGATGGGGTCGGGCCAGCTGGTGTGGTGACCAGGAGGATAGGGGAGGCAGGATCAGGCCAGCTGGGTTGACAGGAGTGGGCGTACGTGGGGGCAAGGGGGCTCAGCGAGCAACATAAGTTCTTCTTCAAGTGCTGCTCGGATGCATTCAGTAATAGGTGTCTCCGTGCCGGAGCACTGGATTGGTCGGAAAACTTTTGTCCTTGCCTGTCGGGAGATGGTAGACGGCCACCGCCCCCCACGCCGCCCAGTGGCTATATACACGGCCACCTCCCAACCCCTCCCCAGTTTCATTTCTTCTGCCTTGCGCATCGGATCTGGAATGTCCGCTTCTTGCGAATGCAAGCAGCCTGTCCGTCTTCTATGAGCTTTTTGCCCAACTGGGAGCACCTTTTCGTGGATGTAGTTCCACCACAGGAATCCTCCACTTTTGGGCTAGAACATCGTAGATCGTCCAACATGCCAGGGTTTAAACCCTGCTCCGAGTGCGGCAAGGCCTTCCCCCGGGACGGTCCCCACGGGAAGTGCCTCCGGTGCCTAGGCGAAGACCATCTGGTCTCAGCCTGTTCCCCATGCATCTCCTTTAAACCTCGGACAATCAAGGAGAGGGAACAAAGGCGCCATGCCCTAGCCTTTGAACAGGCTCGGCACTCTCCATCCGAGGCTTCAGGTTCCCGCCCAGCGCTGAGACCTGTCTCAGTACCAGAGCCGGTACGGCACCGTGCTATCAGTGGCCATCGAAGAACAACCTTGGTACTGACCCCCGGTACCTCGCACCAATGCAGCACCTCGGTGACTCGGCACCGCTTGAGGTCACCTCCAGTGCTGCAGTCCTGGCACAGGCCAGTACTGCCAGTGCAGGGCTCGCCCCGGCACCAATCACAATCACGTCCATCACCACAGCTCGTCATAGCCCAGTACCATCGGTGCAGGGCTCGCCCCGGCACTGATCACAGTCACCTCCAGTACCACAGGCTCATCATAGCATGGTACCGTTGGTGCAAGGCCCGTCTCAGCCAGGCAGCCCTATCTTCCCAGTTAAGGGCTTACCACGGGCTTGTTCTGGGTCCCTCCCAATACCGATGACCCCGGAAGCAGTGGAGGCCACTCGGGCACTCCTCCTGCTGCCCACACCACCTTCCCCGAACACTGGTTAGAAGGGGCAAACCGGCCTTTATATCTAAGGCCTGGGTCCATCACAGGTGCTGCCGCTCTCCCTCACCTCAAAGCCCCCCATCTTCCACTCCATTGGGCCCCACCTCTATAGGGCCATTCCCACGGCAGCATATCACCTTGCCTTCGCCAGTACCACCATTAGAATCCAGAGGTACTTCCCCCGGCTCAAGCCCAGAGGAAGGTCCATTGAAGGGCTCTAAGCGGCCCCAGCGCTGTCCCTTCGCGCCATCACCCTTCCGCTTCCGCCTTCAAGAATGGTCCCCCTGCAAGATCCCCCTTCTCCCCCTGTGGCAGACACCTGGTACCACTCTGTCCCCGGCACCAGGCTCATATACGGGCAACTTACTGGCGCATTTCGATCTGTTGTGCTGCGCCACAACACACCTAGGGATGGAGGTCCAGCCCTCCAATCCCTCCCTCGGACACCCTCTTTGGGCTGGTCTTCTCTTTGGCAGAGCCGCTTACGATCTCTCTCCACTCAAGTGTTTGGGACCTAGTATCCTCCCGGTGGCAGAACCCGAGCTCTATTGCCCCGGTGTCAGATACAGTGAGCCTCAAGTATAGGGTCCCCAAGTCGGACTTCCGCTCTCTCACCAACCACCCAGTCCCTCCTCAGGACGTGGTACAAATGGCACTAGGCCAGGCGAGCCCTCTAGTGACCCCTTCCCTGCCTTGAGGGAAGCTAGGGAACTGGATCTCCTGGGCCGTAAGGTCTACTCCTCCTCAGCCTTTCAGCTCCAGGTCGCAAATAATCAGGCCCTAACCAGCAGGTACATGCTGGATGTGTGGGAATCGGTTGCGAAATTCAGACATTTGCTCCCACCAGATGCCAAAGACGAGTATGATGCATTCTTGGAGGAGAGGAGAATAATTTCCCAGGATCTCCTCCTCTCAGCCCAGGATGCAGTAGATACAGCAGCCCACACCATGGCCTCGGCTGTGACCATCCGTCGAGCCGCCTGGCTTAGGGAGGCCAGGGTGCCCCCCACTGCGCAGCAGGTGGTGCTTGACCTGCCCTTCGGGGGTGATGCCTTGTTTCCCCCCGAGACCCTAACTGTAGTGGGTACCGCATGGGTCCCTAGGAGAGAGGTTAAATACCTTGGCCTCATTCCATTGGGGCCCTTTCCTCACCCCACATAAACCAAAATAAATAAATAAATAAAGAAGGGGAAACTGCTCCCCCCCACTTTCCTTGGCAGAGCCTGGGGTAGAGACTCAACCCCTACCCACCCCCACCCCTTAGGTCGATTTGGGGTTCAGAGCCCCTCTCCTTGCTTCCCTCCCTTGCAGGGAAGGGAACCTATCCAGGTTGACTACCATTGTAACTCCCATAACATCCGGGACATGGCCACGGTCTCTGTTCACTATCACAGAGATTAGCTGATGCCCCTTTCCCCTCCCTTTAGTGGGGGAATAGGGAGCTTACTGGGGTCAATCTTGGGTTGATATCACGGACAGAGGTGAGTCAGCCTTTGGCCTTGCCCTCTGATCTGGTAAGAGGCTTGGCCATGCAACCAAAGCCAATCTCAGGTATCAAGACCTCCCAAACTGTGGCCCACTGCCCAGTTAATTCTTAGCCATTGCTACTCCTGGGACCCCATCGGAGAAGGGAACAACGAAGCCCCCGCCGACCCTTCAGGTACTTTCTCGACTGACCACAAGTCTGTTCTCGCAAGAATTAAGAGTGGCCTTTGCTAACGCTGAAGAACGCATCACACAGTAGCTCCAGCCATGCCTACAGATACTTCTGGTATGCACAGACACATGTGCCTGTCTGGACGCGCGAAAACACCCTGCCTGCCCACCGTCTGTCCTACATCAGGTAGGATCTACTTCATACCGGGGATGGGGAGGGACGCCTTGGGCATCTCCCCACCCTAACAAACTGGTTGGTTTGCGCGTTTATGTTGGTCCTGGTGGTCCTTAGCCATCTCCACGTATGGAAAACCCTCCTACTACCCACCTGTTCAGTGGGAATACGATATTTGGTATACTTTACTGCACACGGTTCTATGTCTGAGAGGAGGCCAAGGCAGAGCGGTTCAATCCATGCCTTGTCCCCCCCCCCCCCCCCCCGCCGGGGGGGGGGGGGGAAAAAAAACAACCGAAGGTAAACAACAGCTCCTCCCACTTTGTCAGGACGGCTTCATTTCTACCAGGACACCCTGACTGGGAGTCCCTATCTAAGGCCCACCCTATCAGGAAGTGGTGGCGATACCCCTCTCTCTCGCGCTCGCTCTCTCTCTCTCTCACCCTACCCCTGAGGTAACATCTTCTATATGCCCGACCTGGAATCTACCAGATCGGTAGGACCCATGGGAGAGGAAACAATGTCTCCTCCTCAACCGTCTGGACACAGGTACAGGGAACTCACCTAAGGCCTCTCAGACTAACTTCTAGTTAACCATGGCGCCAGCTCCTTGACAAGCTTCTTGCGCACCACTGGGCCCCGCTCTTGGCTGTCACCCAACCGAGTGTACATAAATGACTCACATGGGTCACCTTGCCACCATGATCATTCATATCTGGACCCAGGATACTGCTACCTGGGCATCTGGCGCACTTACCACGCCTTCCTTTGTGGGATCTGAGGCCAAAAACCATTGGGTAACCTCCACATGATACCCTCTCTGAAGGCAACGACTAAAGGCTGCTGTTCTTCCTTTGCCCACTTATGGGAGCTTTAAAAAAAAAAAAAAAAAAAGAAGACCTGATTTCCAATGTGTGCGGAAACTTGGAGGTCTGTTTTCCCCATGTGGGTTACTGTCCTGGATAAGATCACATGATAGGGATAAGCCACCCCTGTCAAATTTTCTAACACCCAGGGTACTCATACAGAACCATGGTTTACACTCTGGGAGTTTCACTCCTCCCAGGTGGTCGGGAGGAGACCATTCGCTCCTCTTATCACCCATACCATTCAAAAGGTAGTCTTCTCTGAATGAGCCCTCAATTCCAGTGCACACCTGGGTGCAGCATAGTTGGGGCAGATATCACTCCCAGTGGTGCCCCCCAGGTACACAAGGTTTTAGATCGCTATAATTCTGACCCCATATGCCCTTCGGTTGCCTCGACTAGGTGGCCGACCGGGAGCATTGCTCCTGTTGCCCCCGTCTTCCTGTCCTCCCTCTCCAGGCAGTTTCTTCCTGGGGCCGGAATCCCGGGGTGGAACACAAAGGTCAAGCGGAAAGTCCTTCTCCATGAGTTTTCATGCATTACAAGGTATTTATAGATACCAAGGTCAACAGCACTTCTTAAGGCCACCATGCCACCTCACAGGCATCTAGGGGCCCGAATGCCCTTTCCCATGGGTAGCCTTTTGGTTTCCTACACTGTATACGGGTGGAGCCTTGCGCTGCATCCTCCTGGCCCAGAGGCATCTTGACTGAGGTGCCATGTGACCCTTACTTGGGTTGGCCCACAGTTGTCAGTCCTTCATTGCCAGGCCAAGAGCCTAGTTGGTCTCTCGGTTCCTGTTAGAATCTTGCTTGCTGGGCTTATTCCCATCTGGGGTGTTTGCTGTGCTGAAGGTGGAAGAGCCAACTCCACCAGCCATCCATCAGCATGGCTAGTAGTCACCTATTACTGAATGCATCCAAGTAGCGCTTGAAGAACAGTGGGTTACTCACCAGTAACCATCCTTCTCCGAGATGGGCTGCTTGGATCCATTCAGGTCCCTCCCCTCTATCCCCGCATCTGGAGTTGGTGACTCTGAGGAACTGTGGAGGGGTCGGGAGGCAGCCGTATATATAGCCACCGGGTGGCGTAGGGGGCGGTGGCTACCTACCCTCTCCTGACAGGCTAGGACAAAAGTTTTCTGACCAATCCAGCGCTCCAGCATGGAGACACCTATTACTGAATGGATCCAAGCAGCCCATCTTGAAGAAGGACGGTTACTGGTGAGTAACCCACCGTTGCTCAGCTGCGTTAGGGCCTTAGAGAGAACATTGCCTGTTCCCATGACTTACAATCCCCTGCATTTATTTCCTCCCAGTCTATAAGTTCCACCATCTTCAAAGAATCTGACAAAGTGGGATTTGCTCCCATGAAAGCTCATGTAATAAATACATTTGTTAGTCTTTAAGTGCCACAGGACTCCTTGTTCGTTTCTCAGCTATAGAGTATGGCTCTTGTAACCCAATCTCTAATTCAGCAACAATCTTTGCCCTGCCCACACTCAGTTTACACTAAGGCTGCTGTCAGACAAAGAAAATGCAGCAAATGCTGAAAAAGCCCTGGGCTCTGTGCATGCTTATCAAGTTTTTCCTGAGGTTTAGACACTTTAATCCTGAACCTGGGCCATGTTTCAGCCCATTTATGCTACATGAGCATTGTATTGAGCCATAAGCCAGTTAGATCACCCCCAAATGGGAATTATCCTAGTTCAGTGGTTCCCAACTGTGGTCAGTGGACCACTGGTGGTCCACGAGGGTAGCATAGGTGGTCTGTGTGGGGGGGGGGGGGAGGTAGGAGACAATGTACTGCAAGGAAATGTACTGTGGCAAGTGCAATATATTTCTGAGTGAGCCTAATAAATGATTAGAAATAGCTGTGTTTTTAATACCCCATGATAGACAAGTTTGACTCCTGTCAGCCATAGGTTATGTTAAAAATGTTTAAAATGGTTTGTTTACATGGTGGTCCACAAAAGCAGTTGATGATGGTGTAGTGGTCCATGTAAAAGGAAAGGTTGGAAACTGCCAGGATTTTCCTGGATTCCATAGGCTCCACAGAAGCTTGGCCCTGAACCATGTCCCCTTGTAGCATGCAGGACAGAGGAACGATTGAGGTGAGACAATATATGAATAGATGAATCTAACCTGTGACTATTCTGGTTTTCCAGATGATTCCATACAGAGAGCTGACGGCAGCTACTGTATTTAAAGCAGTGCCAGAGCTACTTAAACTTACACCAAGGGCAATGCCAGTGCCAAGCCCAGCCCATAATCTAGGAGGCATAGTGGCTTACCTGGCACATGTACATCATCTCCATGGTCAATGAAGATAATGTTTAAGTAGCATTCAATCATATGATATTTTTGGGAGACCAAACCATCACTCAGTGCTGGGGAAAACAGAGAGAAAGCTTTCTATTTATTGCAACAGTCAGTTGGGTGGACAAACCCAAGATACTAGTGAGCCCCATTTTAAATCTGGTTTGGTCTGCTCTGCAGGACATTTATGAAACACTACAGGAAACTGGGCAGCGCATCCATGATGCCTCGTATACAACAATGGTGGTCAAAGGGTGTGTATACTTCCAGCACAAAAGAACATTGCACATGACAGGCCCATTCAGTTGGGCAACCCAATAGTGGGAGAGTTGATATTTGTCTTTGTGGCAAATGTATGGAATTTTGAAAAAGAATGTGACTCTAGGACTCTTACTAATGTTATAAAAGCAAGGTTGAAAATAAACTCTTCCATGTGAGTATGTTCAGTCCTTTCTGAGCTATAAACACCATGGCAGCAGAGAGGACCCTTTTGTGTTGGCAGATGAGGTGGGGAGAAGAAGTCACGGCAACCAGAAGACTGCTCAGAAATAAATCTCCGTGGATGTTTCTTAGAAGTATCCCAACTTTTTACTGTCTACTGCTCATGCCTACTATCTTCAGAGTACTGCACACTACACCAACAAATTCTTTAAGTGTCTTTGGCTATGTCTACATCTGTGAAACTTAGTTTGGACTTGCTCGTCCAAACTAAGAATTTGGAGCTTAATTTGAATGAACTGTGAGCTAACTAGGACACGTTTTTATTTCAAACTAGTTGCTTAGGTTCAAACTAAGCATTAATCTGAATTTTGCCTATGCCTAGTTTGAACTAAAGTTCAAACTAAGCTTTCCTTAGTCCAAACTAAGAAATTTCTTAGTTCAAACTAGGGAAAGCCTAGTGTAGCCATGGGCTAAATTAGTCCAGACTAAGTCTCCTTAGTCCGGACTAATTTGCCAGTGTAGACATAACCTTTGTGGGACAAGCAGGAGTTAGTGTGTGCATTTTATAGATGAGGAAACTGAGGCAAAGATGCTAAGTGACTTGTCCAGGCCCCAAGGTCACCCACAGTGATAGAGTGACAGCTCTGGGATTAAGACACAGGAGTTCCTGGTTTGCTTATTCATATAGATGCACTCTCAGAATTACGTCCTCTCCCTTAACTAATAGGACTATTTTGTGTAACTCATTGCAGAGGATAAGAAAGCAAGACCAGACAGCTGGTGTGTGAATTAAGAAGAGAAAAAGACAGAGGGTATGTTCACACATAATTTTTAAATCAAAACAACAACTATTATTTTGATTTAAAAAATGTTATATCCAAATGATGTTTTGTTATTCTGAAATACTGAGCCCTATCATTTTGAAATAACAAACCTTATTTTGAAATAGTAAAACCTAGGAAGAAAGAGAAATAGCCGTTATTTCAAAATGGTTGTTTCGAAATAACACCTTTCAGATGTGTTATTTCGAAATAACCATTATTTCGATTTAACACTTTTGCCCTTCTCCTTCTCATGGTGCCTTCCTTTTTCTATACATTGGATGGGGGCATGGCCCAGCCAGGGGGCCATGTTGCCACACCTCCCATGCTGCCCCTCTCCTGATTCGAAGTAGCAAGTCCTGTGTCCAGACTTGCTATTTTGATTTGAGGTTTTTGCTTATTTCGATTTAAGTTAATTCAAAATAATGATTTTATTTCAAAATAATTTATTTTGAATTAACTTCTTTTGAAATAAGCCTCTACGTGTGAACACAGCCAGAGATCCTGAGGTGTCTGTCTTAGCTACAAGTAGGGCCTTTTAAAGAATAAACTATTCTCAGAAACTGTGTTCATTGTTCTGGTTAAGAACCCAATAAAGAGAAATCCAGTTCAGAAGAGATTATCTCACATGTTTATCTGAATAAAGTGAGACATCATTTAAACTTCCTCCAGTAGCACTTCCCGTCCCCAACCCCTTTTTTACACCATGTCCACAACAGGTATGAGGATTCTAATTATTTTGACACGTGAGCTAATTCCAGGTAACTAGAGGTCGGTTTTTGGGAAAGTCTTCTCCTTTCCATGATTAGCCACCAAAATAGAATACAATTTAGTATGTTGGCCCTGGAATTTGCTTATAGATGGATTTTTGTATAAAGCAGGATGAACTTTGTATGAACTCTGTAGTCCTTATATAGCTTTTTCTGTTAATTTCTGTTCATTGGTTTTCATAGGTTTCTCCCATTACATTTATGAAACTGCAGGGACTCCCTCTGTTGGCTAATTAACACCTCTAAATTTTTTTTACTACAGATTTTGGTTTTCTGCTAGTAACATAGCTTCCTCTGATTCATCAGACATTAGATCCAAGGGTTTGGGGTTTTTTTGCGGGGGGGAGGTGGCCATTAACGGGGTAGCTTTTCATATCAGTTTCTCTCTCATACTAAGGGTTCAGGGTAAAAAACTCTTGCTATGTCATTTTTTATTTTGAAAATAATTTTATTTGTGCTTTGATATTAATGATGCCACTTGCTTTTGTATGTGGGAAGAGGAAATAACTAAACGTGTCCAGCTAAGGAAGCGCTCTGATAGACTCCTCTTTCAGCACACCAGTCTTGTTCTGCTTACATTAACCAAGTGGGATCACAACAAGCAAAGATGTCTTTAGCTACAACTGAGTGAGATTGGAAACTGACGTAGTGTGCTAGGAGCTGAAAACAATTATTGAAATTAATTATTGAGAGAGCAAATATAAAATGTTATATTATGCTTACCATATTTTGCATTCCCATAATTGCTGAATAGACAGAATTGAGGCCAATTCTTCTGTGCAGTGATGGCTGTTTACAGCATTTGGAAATTGAAAATTTGATTCTTTCAGAACAAAGTCCTTTCACAGGTAACATTGAAAAATAATGCCCCTTTTCCTCTTTTATATATATTGGGTGGATCTTGTCTACAACGTGGCTTAATTTTTCCTAATATGTGTGACAAAAGTACACTTTCTACAATTTGTTTTCTTGGATCAAATCCAGAGCTGGCCTGTCTGTGTTATGATGAGCCTACAAAACTATTTTCTGGGTCCGCCCCAGATTAAACTGACTCTTCACAGTGTTGCCAACTCCTCTGATTTTTATTGTGAGTTTTGCAATATTTGGTGTCCTTCTTAAAGCCCCTGCTCCTAGACTCGTGATTAAGTAAGAATTTACAAAAAGAGGGAAAATGTTCCTGATATAGACTGATTGTTTTTGGAAAGTGTTTGTCCATGAATGATGTTGTTTTTCTCTTTTATCATTTTTCTGTATAAGTCATTCAAGAGCATAGTGGTTGTTTATTTAAATCCTATATTTGTTATTGGATCATTTAGTGCAATGTTTCTCAACTGTTCTTCTGTAGACACAGTAGTAGTGTTTCACAACCAACCTTGACCTCTCCCTGTTGCTGGCCTTGGTTGTGGGGGGAGGTAGAGGGAGCAACTCAGTGAGCAGAAAGATTTAAAATGCCAAAGTTGCAACAAAGCTTCTAGGTATGTGTTGGCATGTTCTGTTGTCTTACTCCTTTTCTGCAGTTGGGGAATTTTAAATGTCCTGCTGGTATTACTAAAAGCATAAAATCACTTAGACATAACTCCCATGGTAAGACTTCCTTTGATGAACTTTATTCCAAGAATAGATGAACTTTGTTTAAGCATGCAGCTACAAAATTCCCATTCAATCTTGAGTAATATCATTTTCAGTTTTAAGTTGTGTGCATAATCATCATGTATCTATTTTTTTAGAAATAAAGGCAAGTTATATTTATAAAATTGTATTTAATTCAGTTTCCTGAATCATTGTCACAGGAATGCGTAGTATACAGATATTACAATCATTACAGTTGGTATATACTGACTTTTTTAAGGAAGTTTTCATCAGGTGTTCTGAATAAAGTAATTAATATCATTAGGTACTCCCCAATCTGCTAAAGGTTGAGAAACAGTGTACTAGATGAGGTAAAACATGTGTTGTGATAGGCTTATGTAGGACCTTTAGATCTTGAAAGAGGTGTTGTAGGAGGTATTGGTTATCACAATAGCAGAGAAATGAATACAAGTTTTGCATTGATTGTTCTGGCAAGACTGGTACTACTTTGAGTTGTTATGTCCTGGTCTATGAGGAGCTTGGTGACATTGTGGATTTGCGTGAAGACCAGAAGAAAGGGTTCAAGAAAGATTTCTTTCAGGATGCAACTGCCATAAGAATTGTTCAATGATATCCCTATCAATTACTGGTTTGAAGTGTTTTGTAAAGACTAGGAGTGTGCAGTCAGGGTTTTTTAGTTTTCCGGGGTTTTTTTGTTTTTTTCCCTGTATTGAAGTGTTGTCGGGTCCTCCCCTCATCAGGGCGAAGCAAACAACCAGTCAGTTCAGGCCTTCAACCCTGGCTGGGGTAAGGCAAATACACAGTCAGTGAGGTCAGGCCTTCAACCCCAGCGTGGGTAAGGCACACCAACAGTCAGTAAGTTCAGGCCTTCAACCCTGGCTGGGGTAAGGCACACAAATAGTCTGGCGGGTAGCAGGGAAGGGAAGGGGGACGCAGGCCTGCCGGCTCCACTGCGTTCCAGCCCAGGGCCCTAGCAGTGGCCACACGAAGGGCCACTGTGTCAGTGGGGCTCCTGACGAAACACACTGACTTACAATTGTCCCTGGGCTACTTCCTTCCCTTGCCCGGCGAGACCTGGGGCACGCCGTCCTCGTGATCCTCCGGATAGGACCCCCAGGGCATACCCATCAGGCCCTCGCTATCTTCGGGAGGCAAGGCTGGAAACTCGGCCCCCTCGGCCAATGGCAGCTCCTCCAGGTTGCACGAGTCCGGAAGGGCAGGCTCGCTGTCCTCAGTGGACGGGAGCTCCTCCAGGTCCTCCCCAGCATCGGGCTGGTCCACAGGGCTCAGGCTCTCTGCAGAGGGGAGCTCGTCAATGTTGGGAGCATGGACGCTGGCAGGCCACGCCTGTGTTCGCAGCATGACCCCTGAATTCTGTGTACTATGGAAAAGTACAAGCATGCTACCCCCACGCCCCTGGCTTGTGGGAAAGAGGATCTGGAGAAGCTCACACCACCTTTCAGGCGAAGTAAACAGGTATATTAATCATTGCAATGACTGCTAGAGATATGCTAAACTGTATAAATAAAGGACACCAGGATTTTCCCAGGACGCTTCTTAGCCGTATTCCACGACTCTGCCTGGTTTCTTCCCGCACGTCAAGGTCCACCCTGGGAGGAGTCTTCTCCAGGGGTACAGTTGCCCAAGGTTCCTCGCTCTGACCCTTCACAGGTGGGAAGTCTGGTCGCCTGTCAGCCTCCCCTCCTCCCAGTGGAGGGAGGTCTGCCAGGAGTGGCAGCCACCTCCCTCTGGGTTCCCTCCGTGGCTGCTTGGTCCGCTCCCTTTTATAGTCCTCCTGCTCCCAGCGCCCTCCCCTTTGGTTCTGGGCCCGGCCACTCTGCTGGGTCGTCTCTGGCCAGTAGGGGGAGTGCGGGCACTCAGCTGCCTCTTGGCGGCTGACTAACTGCTCCCCTCTGCTACATGAAGCAATTTCTCTTGGAGTATTTGGGTGGCCCATTCCATCATCAAATCTATTTCCCTGGTAGTGTTCATTTGGTGAAGGCATATTTAAGATATGTATCCCTGACTTTCTCCTCAGAACACATTCTGTGATTTCTGAGTGCCTAGCTCTAGATGACAAATTTCTTAGTGTCTGGAGTGGTTACTGGATCTCTGATGGTAAGTATGGTGATTTATGTGTTTCTTGTTTCTTCTTGTCTGTAGAGTTCCATTGTTAAAGTTGATAGTGGTGTCCAGGAAGCTGATGATGGTAAAGGACTGTTAGAGAAGGGTGGATAGGCGCTAGTTGCTGAAATTGTGATAGAAATCAGGGAGGGAATTTAGGTCATCTATCCAGAGCAGTGGTTCCAGGCTGCCACCAAAACAAACTCAGTAGCACAGGCTTTCTTCCCATGACAGGGTGAGTTGTGGCAGCAAGGGGCTGCTTACAGGGGGCAGGGCAATGGTTAAAGTATAATTTGAGGGTCCCCAGAACCTTCCCATCTCTGGGCCCCTTTTGCGTATTGCCCAGGCCCCATTCATGGATGCGTGGGCCCAATTTTTCTAGATTCTGGAATCTGGGCCCTGGAACTCTGGCCCGTCAGAGCTGTGGGTGTTATACCAAAAAGGGTACCCAGGAGAGCAACCCCTAGTAAAAAGAAAAGACTAGCAGGATCTTATTCAGGGGGACAAGGCAATATGCCACATTTATTGTAAATAAGTAAGGATAGCAAAAAGCACTCACACAGACACAGACACACACAAGTTCTGCAAGCTGATGTGATGTAATTACCAGTCCTTTCATGTGTTGCTTGAGCCAGCCTAGTGGCCAACTAGGCTGGGCACAAGGAGGGAGCCAGGCCTCTGTCGGTCATGATCCGATGCTCCAAGATGTCAGTTGCAGAATGAGACCCCAAAGTTTTCATGCTCTCACCCGTCTTTTATACTTGCAGGCCTTCATGTAAGTCTATGGGATTTGCTGTGTCATGTAGCCTCAGGGTTCCTGGGAGATCATTGGTCACCAGTCACTTGCAGACTTGATTGTATTTTATTCTTTTCTTTCCGGGGTGGCTCCTTCTGTCTGCTTTAATGAGATGTCTGCATTGTTCAGCTAGTTAGATGGTACTTATGGTTCATCAGGACAGGCTGGCAGTTGAGACTGGCCTTTTCACACACATGCCCTTCATTCACACACCTTGTTCACACATTTAAAAGAACATATACAGCATATACCTAAACCAGATTTCATCAAGTATCCAAAATGAAGTACATTGTTTAAGCAGGAGTTCCAAACTGACAATATGGAGTCTTGCTGGACATTGGTCACAATGTCCATTACGCAGGGTTACAGTTATCTGTCTGTGCTCCACATGGGCCCCAGAACTATGTTCCAGGGCATTCTGGCTTACTTTGTCCCCTGGGGCGGGGGTTGCTGGTGTTGAAACTACCAGGTTCTTTTTGGTGTAGGGGAGCTGGAGGGCAGGTTTGCATCACCACCAAAAGTTGTGGTAGCAGTTTTTTGGGTGGCAGGAGGCACCTGTGTTGGGCATGGTTGGCAACGCTGCCAACTGTGTCCGAAAAGAAAAAGCTTGCGAACCCCTGCTCCAGGGAATGAAAATATCATCAATATATCTCAGGTACATCACTGGTTTCATGGTGTATTTGGCCAGAAATCTTTCTCAAGGTGGCCCATGAAGAGATTGGTATATGTGGGAGCCATCTTAATACCTGTGGCTGTTCCTGTGGTTTGAACAAAGTCTTCACTGTTGAATGTAAAATTGTCATGGGTGATGCTGAAATGAATGAGTATGGCAGTGTGTTTGGGATCAATATCTGAGTGTTGTTCATTGTCTTTCAGATAGCTGAGGAAGTCATTGTGAGAGGTGGTGGTGTATTAGGGCGGTGATGTCCATGGTAGAAAGAATGGTATTCTTAAAGAAGCTGGTAATGTTGGAGAGTTTCTAGGGGAAGTCAGTTGTATCCTGGAACAAGCTGACTCTTTGTGTGGTGAATAGTTTGAATATGGTTTTTATTCCTTCTTATTCTTTTAGTAAAAATGTCATGTCCAGATATTCTGGGTCTGCCTAGATTCCCTTGTTTGTAAATCTTGGGAAACATGTGGAAGGTCCCTGGGTGGGTTCATGGGAGGTGAGGCCATAGAGTTTTTCTTGGAACTGTGTGGGGAAGTATTTGATGATATCCTTAAATTCCTGGGCGAATTGTGGTGGCGGGTCCTCTTTGAACTCTTTATAGTAGGTGATGTCACAGAATTGTCAGTTGTTAATGTGTTCATCTCAGTTGAAAATTACAATGACATCACTTTTGCGTAGTATGCATATACTTCTGAGAGAAGACAAGTTACAATATACTAGATAGTAGTGTGCACCCACATAAAGATTAAATGCACCTGTGCCACGAACAAGACCATCAGTCTGCACATTTATATTGGCTTTTACATCCACCCATGGAGAAATCCAAAGTAAAAATATGCTTCTCTAAAGAAAGTTTCAGTAATGGCCTTTCTACAGACAGGGTTCTCAGCACCATCTATTAAGGTAGTTCAACAGTTCCTATGATAAGAACCTGTTTTGAATTGCTTATAACCTTACTAAACTTTAAATGTCTGAGCTGAACTTTTCCATGCTGGATGCCTGCTTTAGGCTGAATATTTCTTGAGAATTTTGAATTTCAGTTCTGCCATTTTGCAGAACAAAACTAAGGAAAAATAAGTTGTTTTGCCAAAGTAAATAATCCTGGTGACTTTTTCTATGAAACTGTCAAGAATCCCCTTGCTTGGAGCAGGCACTTGAAATTTGGCAGAGGAGAGAATGGGAAACATATCTGTCAAGGACCCAAGGTGCAAGGGTAGAACTACTGGCTGGAAAGAGAGCTTGGGACAAGGATCTGAGGTTGGAGAGACAAACTTTAGACAAGGATCCTGGGGAGGGAAATTGGGACTAAGACTCAGTGGGGATGGATCATGTGTGTGAGGTGGCGAGAGTGGATGGGGACCAGTACTGGAGAATGTGACAGATCAGATGAGAAGCCAGAAAGGGGACAGCTTTAACTGGCTAAACAAGGAGATTGGAACTAGGCTTCCTGGCATCCTGTGGAAAAATAACATTATCACATAGTTACAGATTGTTTCATAATGTATAACCATGGGAGGTGGGGAGGGCCTGGCTGAGTTAAGGCTGCACAGGTACTTTAATGGGCATATCCTAACTTTTGAGTGCTTGACTTTGCAACTTTAATAATCATCTTTTAATGTGTGTGTGCATGCATGTACCTCAGTAATGTCCTGGGAGACAAAGGATGTAGAATGCAAAAGGTTATTTCTGTGTCCAAGTACAGTGGTGCATCAGTACTATGAAAATTGTGCCATCTCATTTCTACAGAAAACACATTCAAATGCAATGAACTCCTAAGGTTGTGGCAATATACAGCAGCTTCAACACAGGTGATATCTACAAGCGTCACAATGAAAGAAAAATATAGGGAACTTAAGAGGCGGGGGGGGGGGGACAGCAAACACAAATCCATGCAACATGAAAAGGAAAATTATGAAACAGCCTGCAAAAAAGTATGCCAATGAAGTACTAATCTAGCCCAGCACAGGGCTGAAAGAAGCTGCTGAACACTTCCATTTGCTCATCCTTTTCAAAGAGAGAAGAATCTTGCTTTCTTATTTCATGTTAATTGGATGAAGAAATATGGGTGGAAACACAATTCATTTCAAGGTTTGATTAATTATTTACTAATTAAGAAGAGCAGAGAATAGTGTGGGCTATATTACTTTGATATGAATGTTCCTTTTACTATATTATTTATACACATGAAAATGTTGCTTTTATTAACTAAGAGGTTAATCACTGGAATGGGTAGCTTTGCATGCATTGCAGTCACATACACTCGCAAATTGGCTAATTTTATGTGAAGAAAATAACCTGGCAATTTTTCTAATACTTATCTGTACAGTACAGTTTAATGTCATTTTGCACTGAATAAAACAGCTGGCCTGATGTTTTAGCCATAAGTGCACCACAGCAGTAGTGCCCCTTTCTCCTGGCCTCTCCTTTACAACAGGAAGCAAGTGACCATACCGCTCTATACTGTGTGTGGCAACATGGGACCTGAGGAGGTCAGGAACCTGATGTGCCCCAGCAATGCCAGCACAGCACTCCACACCATCCATGCATTTCCCAGACTCCTCCAGCTCTGGACCAGGCACTGCAGGGCAACTGCCGGTGAGGGGGCAGGCCACAGCAAGCCAACGCCCTCACCCTCCCTGGGAGCTGGCACAGACGGGGTGCCGTCCATGCACCTGCACATGTAGGTATGGGAAACCAGAAACGACTGGTGGCACTGGATCATTCTCACCACCTGGGACAATGACCACTGGCTGCAGAACCTGCAGATGAGAACAAGCACCTTCCTCCAGCTGCTGTCAGCACCCTCACTCGCCCATTCCTGCCCCCCACTCCCTCCCACCCGTCTCCCCCGTCCCCAACACAATAAAAGGATGCACTGC
>ML682005.1:14425740-14564555 GCA_007922195.1 Podocnemis expansa
CTGCTCCATGAGGTTGAGCAGGCGGTCCATCTAGGTCCACTTGCCCTGTGGTGACCGTTCTCCTCCTCTCTCTGCTGCTCCCATCAGGCTCAGTAGTCCGCCTCAGCATGCTTGGCCAGCTAGAGGTGGTCCTCCAGTATCTCCTCCCTGGAGTTATACCCCCTCCTCCACCTGGTCCAGGCTGGGGGCCCACCAGGAGTGACTGGTGTCAAGATGGCAGGGTCTGCTGGACAGAAGTAAAGAACAGGGATTCCCCCCATTAGGTAGTGCGGAGTGCAGGCTGACAGCACCTGCTGTCCCATGCCTATCCCCCTGCTTCCCACTCCCCCATCCCTTGGGACAGGGACCCCTAGGATATGCCACCATGCTCTGCTGCACAGGCCGCATGCAATGCCTGAGACAGTGAGCCCCAGGTAGCCCTGTCCTGGGGTCTCTTCTGAGGCCATGTGCCAATGGTGTTAGACACATGCTGTCTGGCCTTGGCTGTCCCACCAACAGTGCCCCCACCCCATGTCCTGCCAGGCCCCCCCTCCGCTCAGCTCCGGATCCCCTTTGCCACATGGCCTCCTGCCCCTATGCCCCATGGAAGTGCCTCTGTGAACCCCCAAGACCCTGCTTGTCCCTGGGCCCTGTCCCCTGCAGTCCCTGTCCCACCATGCCCACAGTGAGGGAGCACTCATCAGCACATGTAGCAGGAGCCTGGCACAATGTCCCTCATCAGGGGTGGGAGGAGCCTTCTCCTCGGTCCCCAGGATGAGGTCCTAGGCTGGCACTGCCTGTGGCCAATGCAGTGTCCTGTGCTGGGGTTTTCATGCCCCCTTCCAGCTTAGCACCACATCCTCATCCACCAAGTCCTTCTCCTGGTCATCATCCTGGGAGGGGAGGCTCAGCTGTGTGAATGGTGCCAGCTGGCTGGCCATCCTCAGTCTCCTGGCCCAGGAAGGAGTGCAGATGGGTGTAATGCGGCAAGTCATATTGGCTACCCCACAGCGCTGCATGGCCTCCCAGGCCCTGTGATAGCCTTGGAGGAGGTCTTTGACCTGGTGCTGGGTGGTGCGGGTGTGGCCCCTCTCTGCCAGAGCCTTGGCGATGGACCTATACATGTCCTGGTTCCCCTGGCTCCCCTGGAGCTGTGATTGGATGGCCTGATCCCCCCAAATGGCCAGGAGATCTATGATCTACTGCTGGGGTGAAGAAGGGCCTGCTTACTGGCCTGCCTGGCTTTGTCGCCTGCCACACAGCCGGAGTTCTGGTTAGCTCTGGCTGTGGAGCAGGGTGGGCAGGGCGTTATCCTGCCTTGGGATGGGCCAGAGCAGGCCCTTCCTGGTTGCCAGGAACATGTCAGATGGCCAGGGGGCCAATAAAGTCAACTTAAGCCTAATGCCCGGGTACATTGGCTTAAGTTGATTTAATAAAGTCAACTTCAAAATTAAGTCAACTTAAAAAATGGCAGTTATTAAGTCAACTTAAACAAATGCTTAAATTGACTTAATTAATTTCAAGTGTAGCCTGGGCTTTGCTTAAGTTGACTTAAGGGCTTTACGTCAACTTAAGCTTCTAGTATAGACATAGCCCAGGGAATGGAAGAAGTTGAGCTGAAGGGATGGTAAAGTACTGCAGCTCCAGATAGGCCCATTTAAGGGACAATCTTGATGATGACCTCAAAGGAGGCCATCCACTGCTCCTCCCCATTAATAGTGGAATAGCATAGTGTCACTGTTATATTTTCATCTAGTGGGTTCATTGTTATAATGAATTAACTACTGTATATTACTGCCCTGGATTGGGCGAAATCAAAATTATTTGACTCTCTGTCACACATCCAGGAGTCCAGAAACCAGAGTAAATTCTTTGTCCTCAAGGGATAAAGACAGGGCTGGCACAACGCAGTAAGCAGGGTAAGCCTTGCAGGGGGTGCCAACTTCTGAGGGGCACTAAAATGGGGACTGCACCATTGCACTGCATTGGTGATATCACTTGTCTGCGCCAGCATCTGCTGTGCTGCAAGGGGGCACCAAAAACCCTAGTACCGTTCCTGGGTAAAGACTTGAATTGCAGGAAAGGAAGAATTTGAGTTTTGTCCTGACTGTTACTATGAAGTTTATGGAGGGAATGATATGATGGACAGTGTAGCTTGGCCATTGTCTGTCTTTTACTACACGTGATGGGTATGATAGCGACCTGGGAAGGGGCATTGGATCGAGGGGGTTCTGAGTTATTACAGAGAAGTTCTTTTTGACTGGCTGTTGTGGACTTGCCCTCATGCTCAGTGTTTAACTGATTGCCATATTTGGGGTCGGGAAGGAATTTTCCCCCAGGGCAGATTGGCTTGGGTGCTGGGGTTTTTTGCCTTCCTCTGTAGCATTGGGCATGGCTCACTTGCTGGTTGATTCTCTGTATTAAAGTCTTTAAATCATGATTTGAGGACTTTAATAGCTCAGATATGGGTTTGAGGTTCATTGTAGGAGTGGGTGGGTGAGGTTTTGTGGCCTGCAGTGTGTGGGAGGTCAGACTAGATGATCGTATTGGTCCCTTCTGACCTTAGAATCTATGAGTCCTGGTGGCCAGGTAAGGGAGCCATGGGGGGGCGGGGGAGGCAGCCTCCTGGGACAGGCTGGGGGGGGACAGTCAACCCAGGGGAACAAGAGGAGCTGGTGGCTCCAGGGAGCGGGGTAGGGTGATTTCCCTGCCACAAAGCCTGTCAACCAGGGCCTGGCAGGGGAGTGCCTTCCCCGCCTTTTCCGGCCACAGTGCAGCCAGGAGGGCTGGGTGGGGGATAATTTCTCCTCCACTGCTGGCCAGACAGGTCTGTCCCTGGAAGGGGGTGATCACCCTGGGCCCCAAGATCCTGGGGGCCCCGAACTATCTGGCCAAGGAGGGCAGCGTGGGGTCTGCACCGCTGCCCCCCCTATGCCAGGAACCAGGCAAGCTGGCAAAAAGCAGCACCCGACTCAGCTCTCCCGGTCTCCACTCTCCCTCCCTCCCCCTCCAACACGTGCTGCTTCCGGCTGTACGCCAGAGCAGCTGGGAGAGGGCGGGAGGCAATGCGTCACTGGCCTCGCACTGCCTCCCGCCTCCTTCCCGCTGCTCTGGCACAGAGCCGAAAGCAGCGTGCATTGGGGGAGAGGGAGAGTGGCGACAGGGGGAGCTGAGCTGGGTGCTGCTTTTTGCCAGCTTCTCCAGTTTCCGGCATGGGGGGCTAGGCGAAGGGGCCTGCCCGTCCCATGCCCCACCCCCACTGCCAGGGGAGGGAGTGGAAGGCCCTGCAAAGGGCAATTTGCCTGGGGCCCTGCCTCCCCCCCAGAGATGGTCCTGTGGCCAGAGAAGGGTGTTGGGGGGGGGTTCCCGCCACTGGCACTGTTGGGGTGGTAGTTTTGCCACCACACAGCACTACCACCAGGGCTGGGCTGGTGGGGAGGGGTACTTTCGCTTCTGCCACTGGCCAGAGCAGGGCCGGGCATAGGGGAGGATTTTACTGGGGGGGTGCTTTCCCCTCATATTGAACAGGGCCTGGTGGGGGGCTGCCTCTCCTACTGCCAGGGCCTGGAGGAGCAGGGGGAGCTGCCTGTAGGTGAGGGGGAGGATAGGGAAGGGCCCTAGGGAGCTGGCAGCAGTGCAGGGGGGGGAGGTTAGGGAAGGGCTCAGGGTGACTCATGGGAAGGCAGCAGCAGGGTGGGGGGGAACTGGATCCATCTGGCGGAGGGGTCTGGATCCATCCCTAGCCACTGCAGGAAGGCAGCTGGGGATGGATCCAATCCCTGGCCACAGACAGATTGGGTCCCAGGCTGTTGGGGGGGCACTTTGTGGAGTGCAGCCCTCGGGCCTGTATCCTAGTCCTCGTGAGGCCCTCATGGTGATTTGAGTTTGAGCTCCCTGATACAGAAATACACTGGTTTTTCTTTCCTTCAAAGTGTTAAAAAAACATATGTTCCACAGCCAGAAACACACACACACACACGCAAATAGAAATCCCTTCCTAAAAATGAGTCTGTTCAGACTCTCCTCACATGCAGCTCTTCTGTTCTCCTGCCCCCTGTTCATGTGAAGCCAGAGGTATATGTAAAGCCCAGTCACCAGATATTAGAAAGGAATAAATTCCTTCCTTCAGAACAAGGCTTGGGTTGATGATGTAATAACCATTTAAGGATTTGCATAGATTCAGTGAAAATTTACCATTGTCCACCAGTTTTTTTTAAGTAAAGGGTTTGCTTAGATACAATTAATATAGTTTTTGAAATGTTGATAGGGTTTTTGCTTTAATCATAACCATATGGAATTTGATTTGACAGAGGCAAGCCTATCCAGCTAGACTGCTTTATAACTTAATAACAAAGAGAACAATCCAGCCAAACTGAGCTCTTATGACTGCAGCTTATGGGAAATTCCTAGACGTCAGAGCTAGAGAGACTGGAGACAGTGTAGACATACCTCAGGCCAAGGCCATGCCCCCTTCCCCACCCCAGGGCCCCAACTGGCTCCAGGGGCCTGATCAAGGCCCTAGGGGCACAATCTGGCGCCTGTCACAAGTGGCAAGGGGCTCAGAGCCAGATTGGGGCCCCATACGGGGGCCCCAGCTCCTAGGTTGGCTTAAGGTTTAAGAGCAGGTGTTATTAAGTCGACTTAACACAAGTGCTTAAGTCAACATAGTACAAGCCCAATTTGGACCTGTAGTTCCTTGTGTTGACTTAAAGGAAGTTAAGTTGACCTAAGGCTCCAGTGTAGACATACCTCTAGGATGCTCAATCCACAGACTCCCTCTTTCTGGGACAGCATAGCAAAGTCCTTTCCTCTGTCCAGCATGATCATCATATATGCAATCCAGCTCTTGAAAATGTTATCAGAGACTTAGACTTCAATATCCAAATGCAATGGATGCATTATTTAGACTCCTCAGTGTAAGAATACTGGCCTTTCACTTGGGTTGGCAGCTCTATTCCAAAGTTCAGTCAGAAAAAAAGGGGCAAAGAGCTCTGTGGTCCAACCTGTCTAAATTTGGACAACAAATTTTTTCGAAAGTGTTGCTTCTTCAGAAAATTTTTTGATTATGCTAGACCGCTTGAAGCTGAACACAAACATAATTTCAGACTACTTGAATCACGTAGGACTTTGGAGAAACAAGAAATTGACTTTTATTGAATGTAATGCATTTAATCGCATAGGCTACATTCACACACAGGGGGTTATTTCGATACAAGTTGTTCCGAAACAACTTGTATCGAAATAAGGGGTTATTTTGAAATAAGTTAATTCAAATTAACAGGTTGTTCATTCGAATTAAGGGAAAAAGCTCAAAGTGAAATAGCAGGTTCAGACAACAGTTATTTTGAAACAAGTCACCGTTGTTTCGAAACAACATGTTCAGATGGCATTGTTTCAAAACAATTGTTTCAAAACAAAGTTGTTTCGTCCCCACATGGGGTTTAAGTTGTTTCGAAACAATGCCGTTGTTCGAAACCTCTGTTGTTTCGAAATAAGAGTGCTGTGTGAACACACCCATAATGGTGCTGATGCTTTGCAATAGTTCAAGTGAGCTAAAAATGTTTTGTTGGTGATCTTCATTTGTACTCAGTGTCTGAGGCTTCTTGTTTAAGTGTCCAACAATTATCGGCTAGCATTGACGGATTCCAGTTGCCCTGATACCGTTTTTCCATGATCGCAATGTGCTGGTGAAACCTTTCACCATGCTTATCACTGACTGCACCAACATTTGCAGGGAAGAAGTCTAAAAGCGAATGCAGAAAATGAATCTTTAGTGACGTGTTGCCCTTCATCGTTTTGTATGCTTGGAGCACGTTATCAACCAGCTGCACGTAGTTTGGTGCTCTGTAGTTGCCAAGAAAATTTTCAACAACATCCTTGAAAGCCTTCCATGCAATTTTCTCCGGCCCTACTAGAAGTTCTTTGAACTGTCTGTCATTGATGACCTATTTGATTTGTGGACCAACAAAAATGCCTTCCTCAATCTTGGCATCAGTTCTTCTGGAAAACACCTGTCTCAAATATCGAAATCCTTCACCTTCCTTGTTCATTGCTTTCACAAAATTTTTCATCAGTCCAAGTTTAAGTGAAGAGGAGGCAAAAATATCTTTAGTCAGGTCTATAAGTGGTTTATGTGCCACACTTTTCTGCCCTGGAACCAACTGCTTATGGAGTGGCCAGTCCTTTTTAATGTAATGAGACTCTTTAGCACAGCTGTCCCATTTGCAAATGAAACAATAGTACTTGGTAGATCTGAGCTGCATTCCTAGTAGCAGCGTGACTACTTTCAGATCACCACAGATGTTCCAGTTGTAATTGCTGTAGTGTATGTGTTTCAACAAAACTTCCATATTTCCATAGGTTTCTTTCATGTGTACTGCATACCCGATTGGTATTGAAGGGTGGACATAGCCATTGTGTAACAACACAGCTTTCAGGCTTAACACTGACGAATAAATAAAAAGACACCATTGTTGTGGGTCTTGCTGGCAATCCAAAGCAGTGAACAGCCCATCAGTGTCAGTGCAGAAACACAGATTATCAACCTGACCAAAGAATTGTGTCAAATCTTTTTGGCGGCTGCAAAATACAGAAATTATCATGCCTGGTGACAGCAGACCCCATCCTTGCAGTCTTGAATCTAGTAATTCTGCTTTTGCCCTTGACAAACCCAAGTCCATGACCAGGTCATTTATCTCAGACTGAGTTATCAGAGGAGGCTCACTCAACGTAAATGGTTCAAAACCTGGATCAGTGTCATTTTCCATTCCTGGCTCGTGCATCATGGCATCTTCATCTGCCTCCTCTAGGATCCATGTCTTTGGTGGCTTTGGTACTGGAAGACTGTCGTCATACGGCACAGGTCTTATGGCTGAAGGGAGACTGAGGTATTCAATGGATTTCTTGTTTTTAGCAGAGAACCCAGACACATTGGTTAGACAGAAGTAATAGTCTGTCATATGATCCTTCTGCTCTCGCCATATCATCAGGACAACAAACGGCATTGACTTCCGAGTACCTCTGAGCCAAGCTCTAAGATCAACAGCACATGTTGCACAACAAATGTGAGGAGCCCAGGCTTTGTCCTGATCACCAATTTTACAGCCAAAGTAGAGCTCATACACTTTCTTAATACGTGCAGTCATGCTCCATCTTTGAGGTTTAAGCATATATTCGCCACAAATGTAACAGAACATATCACGGCTGGTGCAACATTGGCGAGACATTTTGCTATCATGAATCCTGAAAATACAATTGCTTTATGATTGTGAGTACACACAATACGCTATGCACATAGAGCATCAGGGGTGTCGCTGGGGCGGGGAGGGACCTGGGGCACGGGCCCAGCCCCCGCCACCAGAGGCCAGACCCCACCCCCAGCCAGAAGGCCACGCCCCCTGGCCTGGGATAGGGCGAGGGGGAGGCCGCGCCGCTGCTGGCAGCTAGGCTGTGGTGCGGTGCAGCGCAGCCTGGCGCTGCCTGGCCTGGGCCAAAGCAGCTGCTGGAAGCCGGGCCCGCGGCCGCACCCCAGATCCCCGGCCAGGGACGGGGCCACCGCGGCCTTGGCCAGGCCCCAGATCTCCAGCGGGGGATGGGGCCACCACGGGCGGCCAGCCGGGCCCCGGATCCCCGGCCGGGGTTCCGGGGCCTGGCCGCAGGTGGCCACGGTGACCCTGGCCCCGGCCGAGGATCTAGGGTCCGGCCAGCCGCCCGCGGCTGAGCGGCCCCGTCCCCTGCTGGGGATCTGGGGCCTGGCCGCTGGCAGCCACGGCCGCAGCCACCCCGTTCCTGGCCTGGGATCCGGGGCTGCGGCTGTGGGCCCGGCCTCCAGCGGTCCCTTCTGGCTGGACCGGGTCGCGCCGCACCGTGCCGCGGCGTAGCTGCTGGCAGCAGCATGGTCTCCCCGTGGCCCTATCCCTGGCCAGGGGGCGGGGCCTGCTGGGCGGCCAGCTAGGCCCCGGATCCCTGGCCGAAGACGCGGCTGCCGCAGCTGCGGCCTGCCAATGATCGGGCCCCAGATCCCCGGCCCGATTGGGCCGGAGATCCAGGGCACTGGCGTTGGGACCTGGGGCACATGCCCTGGGGTGCCCAATGCCAGCAACGCCACTGTAGAGCATGCGCATCAACATTAATGCAAACTGATATAAATGGAATGCATAGAACGGTGTGTGTGAAATGCTTTTATAGCCTTTCTAAAACCTGTCCTGCCAGCATCCGCCCTGCCTAAGCCTTAGCATTCCCACTGCATGTTGTGTGGCCTGCACTAGGTGCAGTGTCACTGCATGCCGAGGCATGCTTGGACACAAGATAGAAAACTTTTCAGCTTACATTGTGGGCAACATTTTAATGGACTTAAATTATGAATTGAAATTACAAATATAGGCGATTTCAAAAAACAGTACATGATAGGGAAATTTCATGGTGATTTTCATAATCAGCAGCCCAAAATCCATAAAATACAATCAAAACTATTCAGGAAGCAAAATCTTTGTTGTGCAGTGAGCCCCAGCAAAAACAACAGAATGATGGTGGTAGGAGAGAGAGAGAGCTTTTTTCCATTTCACCAGTGATCATGAGAAGACTTGTTCTTCTGCATTTATGGATTATTGAGCTTTTAATTGTTATGAGAGGTGGTTGGAAGATAGACTGTCAATGACATTTTGGAAAAAAATTCATTCCAAGTCTCATCAAAAAGTTGATTTTTCAGAAAAATTCTCATGTAGTGAAAATTCAAAAATATGTTGAGTTGGAAACACTGAAACGTTTTGTTATGATAATGTATAGGTGTTTTGATAATGTCAAAACATAACATATTACAAAATATAATATTAAAAGATTTTAATATAATATTAAATTTGAAACTAAAAGAACTGAATGGTTGCACCTTCCTGAAAGGAACTGTTTAACGTTATCATAACAGAACAAGGAAATCAAAAGAATTTGTTTCAGCTGCTTGCTGTCTAACCCTTCATTGAAATTGACAGGGTCATATGAAATGTTTTAATTTCAACAAACCTTCAGTTTCCAATGGAAAACTGTTCCATCAAAAGATTTTTTTTACCACCTCTAAGCATAACTTTGTTTAAAATCTAACCCACAGTCTGAGCAAGATGCCTCCATCTCCTCTCCATGAGGCCAGAAAGTAGAGTGATTTCAGGCTGCGGGGACGTATGGAACTCCCCAAGTTGGAGCATTATAACATGCAAGTGATGAAAAGGTCCCCTCCTACCAGGCACCTCTGCAGATCAGTTACAGAAAGCTCTTCTCTGCTTTTATTTGGGGCACCAGCGGCAGGAGTTTATTGTTTGACTCTTAATGTCTCATGGAAGTTCCTTCAAGCTGGCTGAACCTCATCCCTTTGTCTAGGATGGGGTGACATCAGCACTGCCTGACAGACACTCATTAAGATCATACTTTCCAATGTGTTTGTAATTTTGTATTTGTCCTCAGCAGTCAATAATATTAATGATCAATATAATATTAGCTTTCTATTGACATATTATATGATACCTTTTAGATACAGGTTATGGCATTAGCGAATTGGGTTGTTATACTGAATGAGTCTGCCAGATGAAACTCACTACCTATACCAGAGAGCCACTTGCCCTTTTACAGTGAGAAGCTGTTAGGGTCACAGTCAGAAAACATCTCACTTCTGGAATATGGCCTGTATTTGTTATGGGTAGAAAATGGTTCTCATTCAGTGGGACAGAGAGTAAATTAAAATTACTTCCCTGAGGTAAAGA
Organism: Podocnemis expansa; assembly: GCA_007922195.1. Taxonomy (NCBI): domain Eukaryota; kingdom Metazoa; phylum Chordata; order Testudines; family Podocnemididae; genus Podocnemis; species Podocnemis expansa. The sequence goes on from ML682005.1 coordinate 14,435,466, forward strand.
AAGATAACTTGTTCCGCCCTTAGAAACCGCATTAGCTTCAAGACATGGAGGGACTGGCTTTCCCTAAGGAACCAACATAAAAGAGGGTAGAATTAGCTCATCTGCTTCCCAGTGGAAGTTGGGAGCTGAAGGCAAAGGGCCAGACTGATAATTTCTAGCAAGATAAAAATAACAAGGAATTCTGTATTATTGAGGAGCACAAAGACATGAGAATTCTGATCTGGTCATTTATATTTGTTCTCCGACACAACCAGTGTGTCATGAGGAGGCCAGCATAGGCACACGAATACTCCTACACAGAAAGTTCACTTAATCCACCCCTATAATGTAACCACATCTAGGGTAAAACTTGGCAACTAGTAGCAGCCCACCACAGTATGATAAACAGTGAAGAGACGAAAAATGCTATATCCAGTGTTGAATGTGAAGAGTGAGTTTTAGGAAGGGGAAAATATAGCTACCCAAACTGTAGTTTGGTCATGGGACTAGAGCTAACACTTCAACCCTTACAAATAATGCCATGGGATCCTTAATGACCACAAGTGGGTCAGGCCCTCAGTTTTATGTCTCATCCTAGACAGATATAACAGCTGTTATAGATCTAGGCACAACTAACTGCTAACAAAAGCTGAAACTTTTATATTTAATGAAGCTGAAGATCTAAGAGCAAATAGCAACTATTGAACATGTTATGGCCAAGCCTAGAGTCTGATTAAGTCCATTGGGGCATTCACTCAAAAAGGAAACCCATTGTGCTTTACAAATCAACTCTCTTTGGCTATTAAAGGAATCATTAATTCTCTGTGGACCAAGGCCACAAAAATACCTGATCTATGCATTAACACTAGGGGAATGAGTGGTTAAATTGAAGCAATGCTCTCTTGTCCATGTGCATCTACCCGTAAGGAAATGCCAAGGGGATTTAGAACTCTAGAACTGAATTCTAAGCTGCAGGACACACCATAGTTTAGAACAAGAAATGAAGATTCTGTAATCAGATAGCTCGCAAATTATCATTATCATTCCCAATCTGTAGAGAGCTTTGGGATTTTTCCCTGAAGGGTATTTTGGACTACATTTTCCAAAGTGACACCCATCTTGAGATATATTAAAAAGGATTGATTTTCAGAGGATGGTTACTCAGCACCATCTGACAATCAGTCTTCTTTAAGAGGGCTCTAGCTTAACACCACAAAACTACTAGTCACTTAGGAAAATTAAGGCCTCTGTAAATATCTCCCATTATTATTCCAAATATACACATTTCAGTTCAGGAAAAGAGGAAGACCAATCAGTATAGGTTTTAATGTATTATGCATGAGCTGGCTATTTTATCTACCTTGGCCTGAATTTGCACTTTTGTCAGAGGAGCAAGGGGTGTCTTGGCCCATAATTTGTTTTGCCTTTTCACGGTGGTTTGAGAGGTCCTCTTTCTTGTTCAAGGGAGCCAGAGCTATGTGTTGTTCCTTCCAATGTGTCATTTGGGACCTTCCAATGCAGAACTGGAGTATAGCACGTCTAACATTATATACTCCTTTTGTGTAGAGCAGTCTAATTGCAGGGAGTGAGAGCTACATTTTATAAGCTCATTTCCCATTCTCAGAGCTGTGTGTGTGTTTTCTCTGGGTTAGGACTTTGTGGCTCTTTGTTCTGCAAGCCTTTGGATTTCCTGAACTACGTCTTCTTGTATTGCATTCAATTATTTTCTCCTACTGTAGTTTCCAAGCAGGGAAGGTGTTTAACAGGCCCTGTATCATAATGTGGTGGGAGCATGGAGCCAGGCCATTGAGCCAGCCCACCCCCGCCTCAGGGCAGAGCAGCTGGCTGAGAGGTGGGGCATGAGCATAGAGCCTGGCCTCTGTGTGGACCTCTTGGCCCTTCCAGTGGGGGACGGGGCAGGGGTCCACATAGGCCAATTGGCCCTGAGCCCCACCTCCACCAGGGACGGCCCTGTTGACAGGGTATGTAGGTGATCTGCCTTATTGATGTAGCAAAGAAAACTACAACATTTTGAATTACTTAATCCAACCTTGGGGTCCTCAGCTAATTTTCTCCTCCCTTTGGGACAGAAAAATCTGACTCTTGGCAATTTCCCCAGGTTTCTACAGAGTTATCCAGTGGATGCCTCTTATGTGACCTGAGTCTCCATGATGAGTCTTCCCACAGCAATAGGAAAAGAAAAGAACTACTTAGGCTTTGTTTAATACAATTCAGGTTTGAAATAATTTTCTATGGATGCAAATGCTTTTTCTTCTCTATTAGTGTTCAGTTCTGGTTTATAATCTTTATTTCCTGTGCAAACATACTAGTTATGACTGTATTACAGTATATAAAGCTCTTTCAATATAGACCATTCAGATAGATAATACAAATGACACTGGGACATATTCTGATCTAAATTATAACAATGCAAATGAGGAATAACACTAAAGGGGACAGGAGTAATAGAACATTACAATGAAATGCTGAGTCTCTGCCACTTTGGGAATCTAGCCACTTACTTAGGTACCTAAACATGGGCTTAGGTGCCCTGTTTTAAGCATCCAAGTTTGAAAATGTTGGACTTAAGTTTACTGTACTTTAGTTTCCCCATCTGTAGAATGGGGATAATAATCGTTTTCTGCCTTTGTAAAACATGTTGAGATCTAGACACTGAAAATTGCTATAGATATGTTAAGTATCATTATTAATAATTAGCGGCAACAGTGTTGGTCTTGAGAAGAGACCCTTGTTCAGTCTTCCTCATTCAGAAAGATGGTCTTTGTGGCAGAGGCCTGAGAGAACTAAAGCAGAGCTGATAATAGTTCTCAGACCTGTACTGTGGAGCCAGAGGAAGCCCCACTCTTTTTCTCTGTTGGTAGTGTCCTTTTAGAATAAATTTTAAAAATTTAACAACAAAAAAGTTTTGCAAATGTTCCCTTTAATACTGCATCATTCTATAAAGTAGTTGTAGATCTAAATATCTGTGGATAGGCTTGTAGTATGTGGTAGACAAAGAAAGGCTGCTTCTTGGCAGCAGCATGGCAGACATCAGGCATTTGTGTGATATTTTATATAGGCCACTTGATCTTTTTAAACTAGTGTGTACTGTTAAATAGACAGCATACATATTTTACTATTATTGTACTCGTTGTGTTAGTCCCTGTGTACATTAGTCTCAGTAGATTAATTCCTTCAGTGCCCTCTGGAGGTACAAAGGTCAAAGTGGTACCCATATGGATGTATAACATACATCCTTCTGGAGAATATACAAATTAATTGCACTGCATTAGCATGGGCTGTTCTTTGGTGCTGATTTCTTCCTGCACTCTGGAGATTAAAGTTGTCTCCCACTATCCAGATGTTCAGTGGCTCCGGTAAATGAGAGATTAGCTATTTTTGCTGCTGCTGCTCTTTCCTCTGCTCCCTTTTTAAAGCTGATATTTTCCTTAGGAGCTTGTTTAGTGTCTGAGTCAGAGGAATCTTTTCCCTGAGGTATATCAATCAATAGGCTGCACAAGAAGAGAATCAAAGCATAGAGAAAGTAGACCTGAGTTGTATTAATTTGTTTACAGGACTTGCCTTCCAGGGACTGATGCATTCATTCTGTGGTTTCACTTTACCCTGTGAAATACAGATCAAACACAGTGCTATTTTTTTGGCGTAACAATAATCATAATAAAGAAATCCATGTTCTTGCAAAAGTTTCTTTTGTTAGTGCAAGTGCAAAAGTGTCCTCTTTATTTTCAAACTGGCCTTTAAGCAAGAGGTGCAGGTATCAGAAACAGGACTGTGTCTAACTCCCAGATGCCACCAACAATGACTTCTCAGGAGAGAAATAAGAAAAGTAGCCAAAATGGATTCCAATAAATGAATGACAGTTTAACATCTACCAGGCCTGACTTTTGTAGGCATAGGTGTACTCAGAATCCTGCTGTTCCAAGAGCTGTTCAAGCACAGAATAAGTAGAGTTCCAATGAGATGAAACCTTCTGTCTCAGCTGGCATTTAACAAGCTGTTTTCTTGCTACAACTCAGTCAGGATTTTTCTAACCTTCATAGAATAACTAGATTTCACATCCAACCCGAATACATACTTCTCAAATGTTCTGCTTATCACACAGGAAGTAAATCATGAACCATCTAAAGCAGAAAGCAATGTCAGGTATATATTACTAGTGCTGCTCTCATCTTTAATGACAATAGGGGAAACTTGGCTAATAAACTGAAAGTAAGGCAGGCGCCATGCTGCTGCTGTATTTCTTCTCTTGTCTCTCCTGGAGCATGACCTTTTGCAAATACTGAAATCTGCCACACTACCAGCCAAATTCTTCCTAGTGTAACTTCACTGGCTGGAGATATTTAGCCCTCCCTTATTTCATACTATTGATTATTTTGGATGTGCTGGTGATTGAATCAATGAACAGGTGACAGACTTGTTGATTTTGATGGATAGTTATATCATTTTAAGTTTTAGCACCAATAGGCAACAAAAGACCTTCAGACACAAATTGCTATTAAAGTTTAAAGCCTGTAGAAGAGTCAGAAGTTATTTGGAAATAAAATATTATTTGATAATTGTAACATATTCCAACCCCTAATTCCACCCTTAAATGCAGATTTCCTACTCAAATATGTGATGATTCCACCCTAGTCTGACTAGTGCAGGCCAGAGCACTGGGAGACATGGGTCATCTCTTTGCATGATCTGTGGATCACTGCTGTGAAGCTCCAGGAAGAGGTTGGTAATATAGATCTCCAGTCTTTTCACTGGTCCTTTGAGGATTCTGTTCTTTTGTCTCCCTCAAACAGGATTAAAAGGAAGCTATTGTAGACCAAAAGCTACGAGTGCTTGAAAGCTGCCTATAAAGTGATGCTTATGGTTGAGGAACTTTGAAAGCATGTATGATAGCCTCTGTCTTGGCCAATACTAGGGATTTAACTGCGGACCACCAAAGCTAAGTCCATAAGTCGCTACAGCTTGAACTAGAGAGCCAGACTGGGTAATGAAGGGCTACTTACCTGTGAATTATACTTGCCCCTCTTTCAATCTCCAGTTGCCCTGGTAGTGAAATGTTATTTATCCTCATGAGCCCATTGTTTCCTAACAACGACTCCTTTTTTGTCCTTAGTGACTAGCTTAGGTTTCAGTGAAGAAAAATATAACACATAAAATGCTGATCTCTGTAAGAAATACACAGATCCAACCTACCATACCAACCTACAAGCAATAAGATCATCCTTGCTATCTTTATAATGGCAGCCATTGCCTTTTTTTCCCATGACATTGGAACCTGGTGATGGAACTGGAGCAAGAGAAAATAGATAAGGAGCTGCAGCTAGATTCATATGAATAAGACTCATTAATGTATGTGCACACTTCATGATGTAATTCCCAGCTCAGGGAGAGCTACCCTTACTAATTTTGGTCGCAATAAAATGCTACAAATGTAGCCACAGCAGAATGAGCAAGGAAATAACCACTATGTGCATGTATCCTTTCAGCGCACTAAGCAAGAACTAGGGGCAACTGACTCCTCAGGCTGGTATGGCTGCACTTTATTTTCCGCATGCTAGATCTGTCAGAGCTAGATCAGGTATGTCTCCTCAAACTGGAAATTATACTGCCAGTTTGAATTGTAGACATACCCTAAATCCAGAACAATTGTTCTCTTAGACCCTCCTTTAGCCTCTGCTCGTCCCAGTTTGTGTACCTTCCATTTTTCATGACAGCTGATACATATTTGTTTTATACTGAGGTATCCAGTTCTAAATGCGGTATTTTTGCACCATTCATTATCTAATATTAATATTTGGAGATCAAGAGACAACAAATCTAAATGCTTTGGATCGAAGTGGATATGTTGTTGTCTACAAACCAATTCCAAATCAGGGAGACATCACATGTGTAAGCAAGCAAACGAAGGAAAAAGCCTCTGAGGAGTGGGAACAAATGTAAGTGGCAAGTTAGCAAATCACCTTGTGGCACTGTCCAATACAGCACTAAAAATCCCTGCACTCTTTTGTAAAGCACGAGCCCTCCTGAGGTTAGATGAGCAGATGTAAAGACTTCTGGATCTGAAACAAGAGCAGTCATACATGTGGGCAAGAGTACAGTAGTAAAACTTGGTGAAAAGCACCACGAAAAACAAGGAAAGTTAGAGCAAACAAAGTGTCTGGTGGCACTTTTAAAGACTAACATTTATTTATCACATTAAATATTAATATTAAAAATTCGTTGCATACCATAAATAAATATGGTAGGGTATGTCCACACGTCTCTTTTATTTCAAAATAACACTGGTTATTTTGAAATAAAAAAGATTAGGTCCACATGACGTATTCTTATTTTGAAATGACGGGCTCCATCATTTCGAAATAAGAGCCGTCATTTTGAAATAGTTTAAACCGTCTCTAAATCGAAATGGCTGTTATTTCAAAATGGTTATTTAGAAATAACGCCGTTTGGACGTGTTATTTTGAAATAACTGTTATTTTGAAATAACACTTTTGCCCTTCTCCTTCCCAGGGTGCCTTCCTTTTAGCCTATATTGGGATGGGGCATGGCCCAGGGAGGGAGCCATGTTGCCACACCTCCCATGGTGCCTCTCTCCTAAAGTGAAATAGCAAGTCCTGTGTTTGGACATGCTATTTCACTTTGAGGTTTTCCCTTAATTTGAATTAACTTATTTCGAAATAAGGACTTTATTTCGAAATAACTCATTTTGAAATAACTTATTCTGAAATAACGATGTACATGTGGACATAGCCTAGTCTTTAAAAGTGCCAGCAGACTCCTTGTTTATTTTGCTGGACTAAACTAACACGGCTATCTCTTTGGAACAAGGAAAGTTAGAGATCACTCCAAGAAATCCCACCCTCTCTCCAGTTTATTTTTAATTTAATTTCACCTTTTGTTGCTAACAAGGCCTAACAAACTTACAGTGTGGGCTTTGCAAAATGGAACTTTGGGTTATTTCGCTGCAGAACATTCTGTGCCACAATTTCATTTAAGAAGTATAAACCATAGTGACCAGGGACTGATATTCAGAGGCCGCAGAATCAATAGTCTTGAATTAGCCTGGAAGAATTGCCGTCTACAGCGACATCAAAGTCACTAAGAAACAGCACAACCTCACCTCCTCCCTGATCTTATACTTCTCTACATAGATATAGGAAATCCTTCCCCTTCACAATCCCTTCTGTAACTATCAGCATTTTCTTTCTCACTTCCCAACTCAACCACAATCTCACACCAAATTCCATCTACCTATACCACTGTACTGTCCTCAAGGCTGAAACCATGTCTTCTTTAGTGTTTAGAGAGCACCTTGTGTATTGTAGCAGCTACCACACTTTAGGCAGCAAATAACAGTAAAAATACCCCTTGATTCTCCATCAGTGTCTCCTTGAACTCCAACAGCACCTTGGTTTTTGGAATACTGTATCATAGAAGGGTGGTCTGCCAGGTATAGCATTTTTTTCCTTCTGGACTCCAGCCACCTGTTCTACTCTGCATTTTTCTTCATTGGCAATTTATTGGCTACCTTACACCTATTTTATTTTTCCCCTTTAAATTGCCTGGTGCATTAAGAATTGTGTCTCCTCTGGGCATGCTTTGTATCTGACTTACCACACAGTATATTTCTACTGTACTTCAGCATGATGGGTGAATGGATAAGAATCTCTCCCTCCTTAAAGCGGCTGCATTGTGACAGCTGTGCCTGTTAACATCAAAATATAATGTTCTTGGGAAATTAAACTACTTTTCCATTTCAGTGCTGCATCCTGCTTGTACCTCTATACTTGGCTTATTTGGATCATCTCTGTAGGCTCAGGAGAATGATCTCAAGCACTCCGTACTTCCCACTCACCAATGCCTTCTCTTTGTCCCATTTCCCTATTCCCTAGGACTGTCATTATACCCAGCAGCTTCTAGGAGTATTAACTTCTGTGCTTGGTTTTAAAAAGCAGGTTTAATGTCCTTTATATTTAAATGGGCTAAAGGGCCATAATGTTTGGATTATGACTAAAAACAACTGTGTCACAACTAATTTCCTTTGCTTTGAAGTTTAGAACTAGATTAAAGATGGCTGGAACTTCCTCTCTTCTCCTCTCTCTTCACCCTCCCTTATAGTTAATCCCTTGCTGCTAACAGTATCAGGAGTAGTTTTCTTTATTTGCAGATTGTCCATTCCTAGGACTAATCAAAACTGGCCACAGGATGTCACTATTACTCCACATACATACAGTAAACGAGGTGTTTGTTTATTGAAGGGCAATGCCTGATTTTCTGAATGTTCAGTGTGGAATTTCAAGACAGACATCTAGATGTTTCTTGCCAAACGTGAGGGTGTTTTCATTAGAGCTGTGCAAAATTCTGGGAATTTTGTTGACAAGGTTAATGTGGACATTTTTGCCTGGGTTCAAACAATCCTTGGGTTTTACGTTGGAGATGTGACTGACCTCAGCCAAATATTTTGTTGTTTCAGGTCAAAGTTACATAAAGCTTTAGAATATCAAACAGTTCCTATATACTGCCCAGTTCCCTTCAGATTCACTCCAGATTAATATACCTTGTGATAAAATAGACTTTCAAGTTTGTAACAAAACCCAAAGACAGGCTTCAAATTCATTTTTGGATTTACACAGAATGGTCATACAGGGTCAAACCCTACTATCCTGCCTTCTGACAGTGGCCAATGCCAGGTGTTCCAAAATGAATGACCAGAACAGGGGATCCATCCCCTATCATCCAATCCCAGCATCTGGCAGTCAGAGGATACCCAGACCATGAGGTTCTATTCCTGGCCATCTTGTCTAGTAGCCATTGAAAGACCTGTCTTCCAGGAATTTACTTAATCATTTTTTGAATCCAGGTATAGTTTTGGACTTCCCAAAATTTTCTGGCAATGAGTTCCATTGTTGACTGTGCCATGTTAGAAGAAGTACTTTCTTTTGTTTGTTTTAAACTTGGTGCCTATAATTTTATTGGGGGACCCCTGGTTCTTGTGTTCTTTGAAGGGTAAAATAACACTGAAATTAGGCTTACTAGCCAGTAATTGCCAAGATGGCATTTAGAATCTTTTTTTAAAACTGGTGTCACATTATCTATCTTCCAGTCACCCAGTACGGAAGCTGATTTAAACAATAGGTTTAAAAGATTGGTTCAGTCTGAACATTTGCCTAGCACAGCTCAATGTATGGTCATACTAATTGGAGAGAGAAAAGCTTTTTTTAATTTAATTTTTTCATATACAAAATTTCATCCTCAGAAAAGAGCAAGCATGTGACTGTAGATTGGAGCTGAGCAAAAGCAAAACACAGCCAACCAGGAGATTCTTTATAGTAGGGGAGAATCTTTATAAATACAGTTCAACATAAGATAACAGAATAAGCAAAAAAGAATAAAATGAGCCAGTTGGAAGGAATCTTGCTTTCCCCTGAACATTCTCCTCCACCTGTCTCTGTTCCACACATTCTTATATCCCCTCCTCTGTTCCTGAGGATTTATGGTCTGTTATGCCTTAATTCTCATGTCTTCCAGGATTCTTCATCTTTCTTCTATGCTAGTAAATTTTAACAACCCCACCATCCAGTCTTGCTCTCTAGGTTTCTTAATTCCCCAACCTGTGGCTCCCTGAAATCTATTATCCTTGCACTCCTGCCTTCTGTGAACATATTCTTCACTATGCTGAATTCAAGAAGCCCATGGTCACTAGTGCCCTATTACATTTCTCCCATGGGTGCTGTGAGGTTTAATGCATTAATGCTTGCAAAGAGATTGGAGAGGCTTTGATGGAAAGCACTACAGAAGTGCAAATATTACTGTGTTGTCAATCAGGGCCTCCTTATGGGTGCGTAAAATATCCAGGATGGTTTCCTGACTGGTTGGAGTCTTGATTGTCTAGATCATAAAGAGGTTGTTACCTTTATCATTTAGGAATCTTTCTGTTGCATATTTAAATCAAATCAAATCAAATCAAAGGGCTGAAAGGGACCTTGTGAGATCATCAAGTCTAACCCCTTGGGAATTGAACCAAGGACCTTCTGCATGTTAAGCAGAGGTGCTAGCCACCACATATTTGTTAACCAATAGATTACTAGGTTAACTAAAATCACTGAAGAGAAAGGCTGTTGCAGATGAATTAATTTTTTGTTCTCTCTTCTCCAGTGCTGGTGCTGCCATCGCAATAAAGGTAAAGGATCAACTGGCCTATATATGGAAAAGAGATTGTTAAAGGAGCTTATGACCTTGTGGCTAAACTAAGAGCATCACAGTTACCCACCTGCGCTTGACCATAACTGAACTGCATTTTTCTTACCTACTTCTTCTGTCTTCTAAAACAAACAAGGAGTCCTGTGGCACTTAAAGACTAACAAATTTATTTATTGCATGAGATTTTGAGGGAGAAAATCCCACTGTGTCAGATGCTTTGAAGATGGGGGAACTTACAGAATGGGAGGAAATAAGTGCAGGGAAGTAAAAAAAGCAAGGAGTCTTGTGGCACTAAAAGACTAACAGATTTTTTTATCTCATGAACTTTTGTGAGAGAAAATCCCACTTTGTCAGACACTTTGAAGATGGGGGAACTTACAGAATTGGAAGAAAATAAATGCAAGGGAGTGTAAGACATGGGGTTAGGTCATACAGTAACAGGAAATCAGAGCAGGTGTTAAGTTCAGACACTGGGAAACAGCACATAGAAGAGGGTGAAGTCAAATCACGTGCTGTAATGGGGAAAGAAGCCATAGTCATGATTTACTCCTGCTTTCACACAATCTTTCATCCCATTCTGTAAGTTCCCCCATCTTCAAAGCATCTGATGAAGTGGGATTTTCTCCCATGAAAGCTCATAGATCTCTTAGAATTTAAGTGCCACCAGGCTCCTTGCTTCTTTTGCTGAACAAGACGAACACAGCTGCCCCTTTGGAACTATGCAGGGAAGTGTAAGCCACGGGATCAGGTCACACTGTAACAGCAAATCAAAGCAGCTGTAAAGATTGAAACATTGAGGAACAGCATATAGAGAAGAAGTGGCCAAGCTTATGGAACACAAAGTTGAATATTAAATCTTTGACAGCAGCACTGAGGCATATAATCATATTTTACCTACTCCAAAATTATTAAGTTTAAAATTCATTGCATGCTTTAATTTTATCGTAAAAAGAAGGCAAATATTGATCCTACTAATGTCAGATTCTAATAATTACTTAAGGTCACTATGAAAACTAGGCCTACATATACAGTAAAAACTTAGCTTCTCCCTGCCCTCTCTGACCACACCATGCTTCTTCCCACCATCCCAACCATGCCACGCTTCTCCCTGACATCTCCAATCAAGCCACCACTTCTCCCCTGTTACATGTTAGCTCTGTGTTCTTGAGGAATCAGAGCATAGTATCCAGCCTGTGCCTCCCTCCCCCCACACATTCCCCAACCTCTGCTTGAACTGAAAACCAGAAACAGTAGGAAATGGGAGACATCCTCATCTACCCATATCCAAAAGCCATCAGCACAGTAAATGGAGCTTTATTTGCATTGACTATGGAGAGCCAGGCTCCAAAGCAAGAACCGCACTGAACTCTGGGATTGAAGAAGCAGGAACCGCACTGAATTCTGGGATTGAAGAAGCAGGGAAGCATTGCCTGATAGGGGATCTCACACCAACTCGAACAAACTCAGCAATTATCAGACCATTCTAGTCACAGACATGATAATTGATACCCAAAATACTGAGTCTGCCTGATTGTATTGTGAGCTTCTCTGAACCATTACCCCCAGCCGGGAATGTGTATTGGCCATGTAAACAAGTCCTTATAAAAAAACCTTTACCCACATTCAACAGTAGTGCAGTGCTGTGTATGTAGTGTGTGTCCTGTGCAAGTCCTGACTGGATCCTGTCTGAATCCTGTGGGATTGAGTCTGGATTGAGTCCTGAGTCCTGATGCTTGGATCTAAAGCTGTGTCATTTCCAGTGGCATTTGGCTTTTCTTCCTTGCTGATTGCTGTGGGAACTTGGTTTCCATCCAGCCTCTGACCCTGATCTGCACAACCTGGAAACCTTTCTGCTACACGGAGTGGTGAGACCTCCCTGCCCCAACTTCTCTCTCTCTCTCCAGGCCTGATACAGTAGAATCTAGGTAATATTGTAGCTGTACTTAATATTCTTCTTTCCTTGTATGTTTATCAATGCTGTAACTGGGTATTTTGGGGTATTCTTCTCTCTTTTGTAATAATTATTATTATTGCAAGTTTTAGATACCTAGCAATAAAATGCTTTTTGTTATTAAGCCAGTTTCCAGACTCTTTTAAGACATCATTCCCTCTCCTTTGTGGTCTTGGTTTCTTTATATCACTTTGCAGCAACACTTCTATTACCTAGCCAAAGATCCCTGTAATGCCCACAACCTTGTAAGGTTTGCTCATTGATAGGGATAGTAGCCTGATTGACTCCAGGGGCATATAAGGGTGACAGCTGACAAATGCTGTTTTGACCCAGCCTGATTGAGTCCAGGGGCATATAAGGGTAGCAGCTGAGAAGTGCTGTGTGACCCAGCCTACTGGGTTCAGGGACACATAAGGGGTCAGCTGAGAGTGCTGATAGACCCGGTCCGCTCAGACGCACTTCTATAGAAACACAAGTGACACAAGCAGCACACTAATAGAATTACTGTCTTCCCCATAGAGAAAGCAACCCTAATAAATGAGCATACCCCGAGTTGGTGGGCAAAGTTGGTAACACCCCATCATCCCCGACCATGCCACTGCTTCTCCCTGCCATCCCCAACCATGCCACTGCTTCTCCCCACCCTCTTCAACCATGCCGTGCTTCTCCCTGCCATCCTGACCCCCTCCCTAACCCCAGGCCCTAACACTGGCTCCCCTGGCCTCCCTTACCTGGCCACCCTGGTGACTAGGCACAGCCTGGGGCTCGCTCCCCTTGCTTTAAGCCATGCCTGGGCTGAGCATCCGTGCTTAGGGCGGGAAATTTAAAACAGCTAGGCTGGGGCTGCTTTCCTCTGGCTTTCTTCTGTGAGCCACACTTTTTCATTCAAGAGCTGCATGCAGCTCCCAAGTCACAGTTTGGCCACACCTGATATAGAGCAAGATGAGGTCAAATCATCTGTTGTAGTTTGCCTGTGTTTGGCTTGGGAAATTTACTTGCCAATGTAACAGCTGCAGACAAGACCTCACAATTTGCCCTGAGTGAGAGGCATTGCGCCAGGAGAAGACCAGAGAGGAAATTGTGACCCTTAACCCTAGTCTAGACTTGAGGGTTTTTTGGCAGCAGTCAGCCGCCAGTTATGCAAGGAACGTAAAATTCATCGAACAACTGAAGGCAACTTTGTAAGCGTCCAGTACACATCCAGGAAAAGCCAATCGCAACTCCCTTGTGGTTGGCTTTCCTCTATGCCCCTTGACCCCCAGGACTTCTGGGGCCGATTTCCGAGACAGCACAGTGAGCTCGTACTCACTGTGAACTGCTCCTGGAATGCCAAGCTGACGGTGGCAAATTTGCTGCCGTCAGTCTAGACATACGCTTAGGGTATTTCTAGTAGAACTAGAGGTTTAATTCCCAGCTCAGATTGACATACCTGCACTTGCTCTGATTGAGTTAGCATGCTTGAAACAGAAGCATGGTCACAACGGTGCAAGCAGTGGGATGGCCTCTCTGCCTGAGTTTGTACATAGTTTTCTGAAGGAATTGTACTCAGGTCAATAGCCCATCCTCCTGCGCATGCTGTGGTGACTGCACTTCTGTTTCTAGCATGCTGGTTCAATCAGAGCTAGCATGGTTATGGCTGTCTGAGCTGGAAATTACACCTCTCGTTCCAGGGTAGACGTTCTCTAAATCACAGTTCTCTCCCTAATTGTCACCTTGCTCTGGGGATAAAGGACTTCAGTAGTAATCTATACAAGTAGCCATTCACTTCCTCCTCAATGCCAGTTCCGCATAGAGTCAAGGCTTGCCGGCTCCACACCCACCTGTGTGGCAATAGTTGCAGCAGTCCCATGGAGGCTGCATCCACCCCTCCATTCCATTCTGGAATTTGCCACATGCTTACCCCACAGCACATACCCTGATCATGTATGGGGCAGAGCCAAGCTTTCCTTAGTGTGTGAGCTCAAAATACTTAGTTGCCACCAGTTAATATTTCCATTGCTTTAGTAAAGAATGAAAAACTAATTTTTATACCCCTGCATTGTTAGCAAAATAGATTTACATCACGTGTGGTTATTAATGAGTTAACTTTTGACAATTAGCAGCATCCCCTGAAGTCTGTATTATAATTCATAGGATGCACAGAAACACTGGCTATTTAATCCTTAAATCATACCAGTTCTCTTCGGCAGCTACCCACTCTCATTTTTCCTTTCTCTTCCATTTCTTTAAAGGGCTGACTTCCCTTTAAGGGTTAGAGGCCTGGAGCCAGCCAGCCTAGTTACTAAGCCAGTAAACCTGAATGGAGACGAGGCAATTCCTCTATTAAGAGCAGCAGTAAGCTCCAACCTGGAAGGATGCTTAGGGACCGATAACTAAAGGACACTGTAGCAGAGACTTCAGAAGAGCTGCTGTGAGCAGTATTTTATACATCTCTCCTTCAAGAACCTTGACCAGGGAGGTCTGGGCCTGAAATCCAGAGCCAGAGGGCTGCTAAAAGTGAAGGGCCAGGGAGTGAAGACTCCCTGTGAGTAGAAAAGACTCCAGCCAGAATCGCTGAAGTAGACCATGAAGAGCAGGCTGAGAGGAAGAGAGTGTGAAAAGATGCCCCCAAAACTGGTTATAATTTTGTGTTTTATGCAAGTAAATTGGACCATTTTTTGGTTTGGGGTTTTTTTGAGGTTGGGGGGTATTTTTAACATTAGAAGTTCAGGTCTTAAAAATTCATAGACTTTTAAGGTCAGAAGAGACCTTTATAATCATGTAATCTGACCTCCTGCTCAATGTAGGCCACTGAACTTTACCCTCCTCGCCCCCAACACACACCCACACACATTCCTGTAATAGATCCATAATCTATCACTGAGTTATTGAAGTCCTCAAATAATTGTTTAAAGACCTCAAGGTCCAGACAATCCACCAGCAAGTGATCCATGCTCCACACTGCAGAGGAAGAAGAACACCCCACCCCACCCCCCAGGGCTGTAGTGATATGCTTGTACAAGGTTGTGAATTTAGAGACTCCCTAGCATGGGCCATTGTTGTGTAAATTGGGAAGACTGAGTCCAGACAGTCTTTTGGCAAGTGTGGATCACGGCATGGTCCCAAATAGTGTTTTGCCTATGGGAAACTCTGTCATAACTGTGGGAAACTTAATCATTTTGCAAACTGCTGCAGATCCCAAAGGCACAAAAATCAAGTGCATTTAGTTACTGACAGTGAGACTGAGGAGTGCTTTGTAGATGTACTGGGATCAAGCAAACCTAGTGAGAGGGACTGGATACTGCCTCTGTCAGTGAATGGAACAATCATTCCACTGAAACTGGACACAGGAGCTCAGGTTAACATTCTGTCTACACGAGATTATGAGAGACTGAGAATAAGACCCAAGCTGGGACCAACAAACATAAAAGTAACTGGGTATTCTGGAACAAATATACCTGTGCAGGGACACTGGTTCGCTAGTGTTAACCATAAGAACACCATGTATAGGCTGCCTTTCATTGTAGTGCCACAGGAGGTGACACCAATTTTAGGCTTGGCCACCTGTGAGAAACTGAATCTGGTAAAAAGGGTGCTCTCACTACAAGATAGGCCTGCATCTGGCTATAAGGCGATCCTTGAAGAATATCAGGACCTGTTTCAGGGATTGGGTTGCTTGCAAGGTGAACATACAATCTGCATAAACAAGCAGATCCCTCCAGTCATTCATCCATGTAGAAAGGTGCCATTTGCACTCCATGATAAACTCAAGGCTGAGCCTGAAAGGATGGAAGCAATGAAAATAATACAAAAATTAGAGGAGCCAACGGAATGAGTGAGCTCCCTAGTTATAGTGCAAAAAAGTAATGGCCAGCTACGCATATGCTTAGATCCCAGAGACCTCAATAGAGCTATACAAAGAGAACATTTCAAACTACCAACTAAAGAAGAGATTATGGCTCAGTTTGCAAATGCTCAATACTTCAGTAAATTGGATGCATCCTCTGGATTTTGGCAGCTAAAATTAACAGAGGAAAGCTCGAAATTATGCACATTTAATACTCCTTTTGGAAGATATAGATTTTTACGCTTACCCTTCGGCATAGCTTCAGCACCAGAGGTGTATCACAAAACTGTACACATGATTTATGAACTTATTAGTGGTGTGGACACCTCCATGGATAACATCATTGTCTGGGGCTCTACAAAAGAGGAGCATGATCGTCGGCTTCTGCAAGTTTTAGATGCAACTAGAGCCACAAACCTCAAACTAAATAAGGACAAATGTGTGTTAGGAGTTAGAGAACTGACTTTTATAGGGGACATTGTTTCTCATGAAGGTGTAAAACCGGATAAGAGGAAGATTTCAGCCATTGAAATGATGCCACATCCCCAGTCAAAGAAAGATGTCCAATGGTTCCTGGGAATGGTTAATTATCTTGGAAAATTCATACCCAATCTTTCTGCCAAGTCGGCACCATTGAGACAACGCCTACAGGACAAAAATGAATGGTGCTGGGATGCTGCACAGGAGGATTCATGCAGAAGTTTAAAACAAGACTTGATACAGGAACCAGTACTGAAATTTTTTGCTTCAGAGAAGCCCATTAAAATTTCAGCGGATGCATCACAGTTGGGGTTGGGCGCCATGATTTTACAAAAACATGGAGATTGCTGGCAACCTGTGGCATATGCATCCAAATCACTGACTGATGCAGAGACTAGATATGCACAGATTGAGAAGGAGCTTTTAGGAATCTTGTTTGCCTGTGAGAGATTCAATCAGTATATTTATGGACAGAGAGTGGAAGTTGAGACAGATCACAAGCCCTTGATTGCATTATTTAACAAACCACTAAATGACTGTACCTTAAGGATTCAAAGAATGATGATCAAATTGCAGAAATACAATTTATTGGTGACCTACACACCAGGCAAATTTATGTTCACTGCAGATGCACTTTCCAGAGCAGTAGCACCCATGGTACCTGAGAAGACACTGGAAACAGAAGTGCAAGCCTATGTAGATATGATTGTGAGCGCAAATCCCATAACTAACAGAAGACTGCAACGCATAAGAGAAGAGACTGAGAAAGATGAATTGTTGGGACTCCTCAAAGAGGTGATAATTAAAGGATGGCCTGAAATAATAAGCATTTGCTCTCTAAGTATAAGAGACTATTGGAACTGCAGGCATGAACTGACTGTGGTAGATGGGGTGATTTTCAAAGGTGGTAAGGTTGTAATACCACGGAGCCTCCGAAAAGAAATGTTACAGAAGATTCATGAAGGTCACTTGGGAATTGAGCAGTGCAAAGAACGAGCACAAGAGGTCATGTATTGGCCATGGATCAATCACAACATTACCAATGTGGTAAAAAAACTGCTTTTCATGCTTGAAATACAGGCCATGCCAACAGGCAGAGACACTGAGACCCCATCCTGTTCCACAGAGACCTTATGAGAAGGTAGGTGTGGATTTATTTACCTGGCGTTCCAAGGATTACTTAATAGTCACTGATTATTACTCTTTACATCCAGAAATTTGCACACTGAACAGTACTAATAGTAATTCAGTGATCACTGGCATGAAAGGAATTTTCTCCAGACATGGAATTCCTGACGAGGTCTTCAGTGATAATGGGCCACAATTTTCAAGCGCAGAATTCAGGCAGTTTGCCTTAGATTGGGATTTTCATCATGGAACTTCCAGTCCCAATTATCCCCAATCAAACGGACTGGTGGAAAGGTCTATACAGACAGTAAAGAACCTGATGAAAAAGACTTTTGAAAGTGGAGGTGATCTGTATACAGCATTGCTGGTCTACCGAAGTACACCCCTGGAGAAAGGCTTTTCTCCAGCTCAGCTGTTAATGGGAAGAAGGATCAGATCTAATTTACCTATTACTGATAAATTGCTGCAATCTAAGAACAATGCTAACGTTCGGAAGATGAAAGAAAACCAGAAGTGGAAGCAGAAATATTATTTTGATAGAAGGGCTTGTGATCTTCCATCCCTTAACCCAGGTGATAGAGTGTGTCTGAGGAATCACTCTTCTAATACCTGGGGACAAAGAGGTACTATTAAAAAACAGCTGCATCCACGGTCTTATGTGGTCCACACAGATCAAGGGGACACATTTCAACGTAATCGATGGGATCTATGACTTATTCCAGAAAGTTCCAACACCATGGAAGTTGAGGTAGATTCTGGCATGCCTCCCCTGACTGATCTGATATCTTCAACACATGGTAATGAAACCATCAGGGAACAAGAGAATTCAGACCTGAATGAAGGACCAGTACTGAGAAGATCTAATTGAGTCATCAAACGTCCAGAAAGACTCATAGAGACTTGCTAGGATATGTAAGGGAAGTGGGTGGTAAAGACTCACTTGAGAGTGATGTGCTAGTAACCTCTCCTCTCTAGGTAGTTCAGATTCTGGGTTTACGACTGTCCTTCTGCATGTTTTTTTTAGATAGCTGTTTTGTGTTGTTAGATGTTAGTGCATGTATTATTAGCTAGCTTTTATATGTATCTAACTGTTTACTTCTTTTCCTTAGGGGGGAAGATGTAGTGATATGCTTGTAGAAGGCTGTGAATTTAGAGACTCCCTAGCATGGGCCACTGTTGTGTAAATTGGGACACATGCCCCAGAGAAGATTTAACATGGCTGCTCCCAGGTACACACCTGGATACCTGTCTGTATGATTAAAGTTCTATTCCTTACTCATTCTGTAGTATTATCTTTAATGAACCCTCAAGATCATTACAAAGGCCTCTGCCAATTTGCCCTGGGGGAACATTCCTTTCTGATCCCAAATATGACACTTAGCTAAACCCTGATATGGACAAGACACACCAGTCAAACACAAGGTCTAGTCTGAGAGCTCAATAATTGAAGAATTAATGAAATGATGCATCACAAAGGCCAACAATATGAAAGCTGAACAGTTTAGAGGAAGAGATTTCTAATACATTGCATTTAGTGATCAACTATTTAACAACAATGACTAACTGACATTTTGCAGAAAGTAGTATTTGTTAAGAATTCAATTAAGGTATAAGAGCCAACAACTTAAATCCTCTGATACCCAGCAAAACCAGACAAATGTGAAGGGTAAGCAGGAAAAAATATATTATAAACCTCAAACTTCTTTTATCCCACAAAGGACCAGTACAGAACACGAGCCTGGTGTTTAAAAAAGTTCTTTGCCTTGAAGAGATTCTAATTATATATCAAAACTACATTCCTGGCTTTCATTTGTTCCTACACAGACTAGAGCCAAGAGAAAGTCCCCACCCAGGACATCTGGCATCCTCTTTGGGGCTTCTGAGAGGCACCATATCTACCGGTTTGGGGGTTTTTTTATTGAACTGCAGATTTCTAGGACAATATTTTTCATTAGAGTCACTAATTAGGACGACTTCTTTCTTCCTCTTTGCTACAAATAGTGTAATGGCTAGCACCTCTACTTAATAGATTGAAGGTCCTGGGTTCAATTCCCAGAGGGTTAGACTTGATGATCTCATGAGGTCCCTTCTAACCCTATGATTCTATTCTTTTAACTGGTTCAGTCAGTATTTTTCCTTGGGGTCTTCTCATTCTCATCCTTCTGTCTTTTCAAGGATGGAATACTTATTGGGCTTACCAAATTAAAATCGTTCTACATGCATATATCTCCTTAGCGATCCCTTGACATCACATGCCTCCTTTCCCATCATATTCTATCTCTCTCCCTGAGACCTCCATTCAATAATGTAATCATGGAGATGAGTGATTCCACTGAAGTCAATAAGATTACTCCTGTACTTGAATTTCAGCAGGTACTTAAGTACTTTGCTGAATTAAGCCTAAATGAATATGTGAGCACTCAACAATCAAAAGCAAAAGGCAATGGTGGAGAAATAGAGTGTGTGGTGTAAAAATCAATAGGATTACCTAGGTGCTGGAGGGGTACAAGGTGAGGAAAGAAATAGAAAAACATGAATATGGATATTCCTCAATTTTAAGTTGAACCTAGTCAGTTAACAGGCCAAGACTGGTAGGCTGGCAGTAGCTAATTGAAGGCTATCCAAACCAAGACACCAAGACTTGATCCTTAGTTTCTACTTCTACACAGCAATCTACCATCAGTACCCTTCTCTGGTTTATAAAAACAATACTCTTAATGCTGAATTGAGTGCTTTAGATGTTAAGCACCTTTTAGATATTAATTGCTAGCAAGACAGTGGTCACCTGGTACAGACCCCAGAGAGGAAGAAGAGCACCTGACAAATATGGTGTGAGCTGTTTAGTCTTCATTAGTTAGATACCCGCTGAGCTAACTTTAAGTACCAGCAGAAGGCACAGTCAGGATTTTTAGAAATTATGTTTGAATGCATAAACGTTCAGAACGCTTTCAGCTGACATTTTGTCATACAGTGTCTTAATCTGGCTTACTTACTGGAGTCACAGACAGGACAAGTTAAGAACGGATGTAAGATTTTTGCTATTTATCCACTAGATGGTACCATGTCCTTATCTGTTGCGCTTTACCCATTACACCAGGGCACTGACTGTTACGATCAATGATCCATTGCAAGACTCCTCCAGTTCACTTTCTTAGGCCTGAGCTACACTACTAACTTAAGTCAAAATGGAAGCCACCTTACATCAATCTAACATATGCATCTATACTACCAGGTCACTTCCACTAACCTAAAGCACATTACATCAACTTAACTATTCAACCTCTGAGAGAGGTATAGTGCTTAATTTGATGACGATGAGTTGAGAGAGAGACAGCATAGATGCAGCTTTGTGTAAGTCAAGTGAATAGGCCTCCAAGCAGGTTCCCACAATGCTCTGAGATGACCATTCTGGAGATTGTTTACAACCCCATTGCACAGCAGTTAGGTAGACAGGGAACAGCCCTTCCTCCCATTAAAGCCCCAGAACTTTTGAATTCCTATTTCCAGTTTGATCACTGTAGAGCGCTCACCAGTCCAACTGGTCATGATGACTCAAAGGTGCTCCAAGCTGAGGTACACAGGAGGTGGTGGATCTTATTGGTTTGTGGGAAAAAGAGTCTGTGCAGCCATAGCTCTGATCCAGCTGTAGAAATGTAAAGATCTATGAAAACATAGTGCAGGGTATGAGAAAGAAGGGCTACACCGAAGACATACATCAGTGCCACTTGAAAATCAAAGAACTTCGGCAGGCATACCAAAAGACAAGGGAGGCAAACAGTTGTTCTGGCCCTGCACCACAGACATGCAGTTTCCACAATGAGCTGCATTTGATTTGTGGCAGCAGCCCCACCACTACTCTCAAAGCAGCATATATGCCTCCCAGGAACCTCTCAGGCCATCTCAGGCAACAACAAAGAGGACATTGTGGGTGAAGAAGAAGAGAATGGGAGACAGGCGAGTGGGTGGTTCATTCTTCCCAAGAATCTGGAACTATTTTTTTAAATCGAGCAGGACAACATCATAGCCAAGTGTGATGCTAGGGGAGGCACCTCTGGTGGGTATGCAATCCCAATCAAACTGTGAGGGATACGTGCTCTTATGTTTCATATTTAATGTGGAAAAAAAAGTGAGGTGTACTGGGTATCTTTCTCAATGGCCACTCCAGCTATGCAGAGGCTGACCCCCAAGAAAAGACTGTTTATGTGCCCAGTGATGGCCTGGAAATCCTCCACTGAGATCTCCAGGAAACCTTCATGCTACTCTGCAATCCTTTGCAGAAGGTTTCTGTGAAGAGCGGCCTTATTTCTTCCACCATAATAGGACACGTTCCCACAGCACTGCAGTATTAACTTTTGTGGCAGCACTGCATAGCAGCGAAAGGATTCTATTGGTACCCAGCCACTTGCAGCATCTGCTCCCTTGCTGCCTCTCTTACCATCAGGAGACAGATATCACATAGGGTCACACTGGGGAGACAGTGGAAGTTTTCATTACAAGTGCTAATACAACAATAGATGTTTGATCCCTCCCCCATGGTGATTTCTGGGTTCCTCAAGTATGGTTTCCCTAGTGTGCTGGTGATTTGGACAGCAGGGATCAGCATTGACATCAGAACCTGCAAGCTCAAAGCGATTACTACCAGCAGCATCAAGGGAAGAAGGATTCCTGTGTTCTGCTGTGGCTGGAACCTGCCTTCCCATGATGCACCTTGGACAGCAACCATACTCTGGGACACTTAACACTGGCCCCCGGTCTCCACGCACTGTCCATGTTGCTAAGGGAGGGGCCATTGTCCACCTATGTTCCCAATCCAGGTTGTCCACAAATTGCAGCTCAAGGGCTGTTGCTGATGCCACTGGGCCAAATTCATCATGGCTGGAACTGCAAACTGGCTCACTAATAGCTATGGATTCTGATAATGTTAGTGCAATGTTAGTGCAATAAGGGGAGTGATTTTTTAAATAGCAACTTGTACTAGCCCCAGGGTATGCACTGACAGTGGTTTGATTGTGGTTTTCATGCCTTACAGTGGAAACCTTGGCCTTCAACACAGTCTCCACACTGGCGGAGAGGCCTCCACAGATTAGAATAAAGAAAAAGAGAGCATGTGATGACATCTTCAGTGAGATAGTGTATGCCTGTGGGAAGGCCAACATGGAGCTCAGAACCTGGAGTATTTCATTTTGTGAAAAACTGGATATGAACATGGGCAGCTGGAGAGATTCCAGGAGCAAGAGAGTGGCACATAGCATGAGATACTGCAGATTATGGAGGGTCAATCAGAAATGTTTTGGTATCTGGCTCAGCTTCAAGAAAAGCCTCTTGAGGCTACATTCTGCCTGTAGCTCCTGCAGACAAGCCTGTGAGCATCACCCTGTTCCCAATTCCCCTGCCCCTAACATTATAGGAGGTGGGGGGGAGGTGAAGTATCTCCCCCCTTCCAGTGTTAAGAACAAAAAGCAACAATTTGAAGATCTTTGATGGCAAAGACTTCTGCACTTTCACAGACAGGCTGACTTACCTTCTCCTCTCTTGGTTTCTCCCTTATCACATTGCTAAAAGGTTCAATTATTTTCTTGCTCTTTCAGTTTGTTTGTGCAGTAGAAGTCAGCATTTAGCAAATGACATACTCTATTTTTTATTCCAAGCATGAGGTTTGGGGGTGGGGGGCGAAGGAGAGATGTGGGGAAACTGATTCACCAGAGGAGAAGGGGGGGCTGTCACAAGACAGAAGAACAGTGCACATTACTGTGGCTCATTACTGAAGGTTTTCAAAGTCTCATGGTGACACAGAACTCCTCGATGGGGTCTTCTTATTACCCTGATATCTGGCTGCTCAAAATCAGCTGCCACTGATCCACCTCCAAACCCCAACCTTGCAGAAACTTCCCCTTGTTGGCTATGTCTACACTGCCAAAGATATTTTGAAATCATTACTTCATTAGACTTCCTATTTCAAACTAGTGGAAGGCAGGGAAAAGTACAGGGCCATTATTTCGAAAAAAGACAATTGCACAGCTTGGAATAGTTTTTTTTTTTTTTAAATAACTATTTCAAAAGAATTGCTCTTTTGAAATAAAAGGAGGTTTAGTTATTTTGAAACAGCACTTCCTTTTTTCAAAATGCCAAAGCGCTTATTTTGAAATAACAAAATGCCTGCATGGACAGGTAAAAAATTTTTTCGAAATAAGCCTCCTTATTTCAAAAAATCTTTTCAGTGTAGACATATCCATAGATATTATGGAGTACACAGCCAGCAGTGATCGCAATGGGGCTATTGCTTTCACTGAGGTCTAACTTACTAAGCAGTGGCATACTGAAGGGAGGGCCATGCCCCCTGGATGCTGGCCTGGGAGGGGGTGCTGGGCAGGCCCTCACCCCAGGGGGCTCTGGTGGGCTGCTGCTGCAGTGACTGACAGTCACTCACAGCTGAACTGAGTGAGAGTGAGTATCCCCCTGGGCAGGAGCAAGCCAGGGGAGGAGAGCTGGCAGGAGATAAGGGCTGACCTGGATTCCCAGGAATTGGCTGTCTGGGAACAGGAGGGGGCTGTCCCCTGGGCTTCCTACTGCAGGGGCTGAAGCTGAAAAGCTGCCTCCAGCCCTGAAGGCATCAGAGAAAGCGAGGCTAGGGGCTGTGATCCCTCCTCCAGCCTCCTAGAGCTGCACAGAGGGGACCCCACCCCAGGCATAGCCAGTGCTTCCAAGTTCCCTTACCTACCTGGGTGGGGTGGGGTTTTTCCTTCAGCATTGCAAAGTGGTAAATAAGGGAGGACTGGAGTCAAGGGGGCTCCTGGAGCTGGGAGTAAGGCAGACTAAGGGCTGGATGGAACCTGCTCGAGTAGGGGCTGTCCCCCAGCAGGGGCTGAGGCTGAAGGGACAAGGCTGGGGGTTGAGCCCCTTCCTCCCCATCTACTCACTGACTACCCTGGTATTACTTGTCATGCAACAGGAATGGCCACTGCTACCTACCAGGGAAGAGAGCTAGATTGGGCCCCGGGATCAAGGGTGGTGTATGGGGTGGAGCCTGGGCTTTTGCCCAGGGTTTGTCTATGACCTTGTTAAGTCGATTTCAAAGGGCTCCCCAGTGTAGACATAGTCCCTGAGCATTGTGAAAATATCAATGTGAACATGGGCCAGCGCCCTTCTGATTCCTCTCACGCACCTAGAGTCCTACAGAGATGCCCTTCTCCCCCTCAAAGCCAAGGACTCATGTGTCCTCTCTAGGAGATAGGCCTCCCCTTTCACAAGGCCAAGTTGATGTTGATTCCAGCTTTTTAAATCACATCTGTTGTGGATGCTGGGGGCAGAGGGAGAGCCTGCCCCATGATGGCCAAGGCATCGGGCTGTGGGGCTGGAGAACCAAATAAGTGCAGGGGGGCTTCTCAGGGACAGGGGCACAGGAGACACTAAGGTGCCTCTCAGCACCCCCTGCACATCAATGAAAGGTTGGCCAGCCTCTCCCCCCAGGCTGTGGGGTGAGGCTGCCCCATCAGAGTCAGCGCCATACTGCAGGGGGAGTGGTGGGCACCGCACACTGGATAAGAGTGGAGGAAGCAGCAGAGCCGAGCCTGCATTTGCATCCCCCCTGAGCCTCCACCTCCCCTCCCACTCCACAGATACAGACCCTCCTCCCCAGGCCAGCAGGGACCAGTGCCAGGACACTGCCTGCCCTGTGCAAGGAGGAGGGGTGCATGAGGTGGGGAGGTGCAAATGTAAGCTTCACCCTCCGGTGCCAGAGACCTCAGGACACCACTGCTGGTAACCATACTGTGCCAGCAACCCTTTGAGTGACCAAAGGTCCATTCAACTCCCATTCTGCACTTGCTTGGCCTTTCAGTTTATGTACTCTGTGGCAAGGTGGTTCAGTGTCAAGATAGGGATGGGTAAGCCATCTAGCGCCCCACTGCAGTTAGAGAACACCGTCACAGCAAAACCATCCAGTATGTCCTGCACATTGCCTGGGGTCACTATGTTTCTTAGCAGTAGTTGATTAATGGCCCTGCAAACTTGGATCACAACAGCTCCCATGGTAGATTTACCAATTCCAAAGTGATTCCCCACTGACCAGTAGCAGTCTGGTGTTGCTAGCTTCCACAGAGTGATCACCACTTGCTTCTTCACTATCAGGACACATCTTATTTTAGTGTCACTGCACTTCAGTGCTGGGGAAAGCTCTGCACAAAGCTCCTGGAAAGCGGCCTTCCGCATTCAAAAGGTCTGCATCCATGGCTTGTTATCCCATGGGTGCATAACAATGCAATCCCACCAGTCAGTTTTTGTTCCCAGAAACAACTGTTTACCTCCACCATGTTCAGCCGCTGAGTGACTGTCAGCAGCTCCTGGGATTTGTTTTGTTCTATGCCATAGCTTGCGGCAGGGCTGCTTGAAGGGCAATGCAGTGTTCTGCACAGAAACTCCTGTCTCAGCAGGATATGGTGCAAGGTGTTTGTAACACTCACAACAAGATTCCATACCTGAGTAGGGTCCATGCTTCTCAGGCTTTGGTGTACACACAACTAAGCCAGGATTTTGAAAAAAGGCCCTCAAAAGTATGGGTTGTTAAAGGAAACTGCCTCACCAGAGGTAGAATCCATGTTTCTATTCCATCCTATGACAATGTTTTGGTCCCATGAAGCATTGCAAGCCTTTCTCAAAACCCTCTGGGGCTAGTTGCATTGCCGGATTGCTCACCCTGGTATACTATTCTCTGCATCTGTGCAAGCACTGCTAGTGAGGATGCACTGCATCAACACAATGAGCATGATGTGGACACATCTGACTAACTTAATTACTGTGGTGACTGAATATCAGTTTAAATTAAGTCGATTTACCTTAGCAGCATGGACATGCCTTAGTGTCAGATTCCACTGTCAGGGAGATATTTACACTTAATTTACAACAGGCAGTGGATGTCACATTTAAGCAGGAAGGAGAGTCTTTTAAAAATTCCCTTCCTCTCAAAAACTTGCATGTCCTCTTTTCAGATCTACCTTGGAAAAAGTTAATAGATCCTTCAGAAATATACAGCCAGTGTAACCGATATGGATCCCAGTTTCTAGGGCTACATGAATGCATGTTCTACTTGTTCATGATTCCTAGTATAACAGACAAAATACAGAACAGCATCCTCAATCATATTGGGGCCTAAATTAAGATCCTTCTAATTTGGAATAGCATTTTATCTAAAAGACCAGATACTCAACAGAAAGTCTAGCAAATTTTCTACACTCTCCTGGACTATATTTCTAAATATATAATCAAAAGAAAGGCCAGATAACATGTAATTCCTTCACTGGACTCTCCTTTGACTTTCAAATGGGATCAACGTGGCCATGAATTTCAGTGGCCTGCAACAACAATATGGTTACCAATATTTGCAATATTGTTGTATGAAAAGGTTTCAGTGGTGCAGCCCTTGGGCTAACATTCTAGTCCTCATGCGGCCCTCTACTAGTCCTCATGTGGCTCTTGTGGTGATTTGAGTTTGAGACCCCTGCATTAGATTGTGAGTAATTTGTGTTTGATGTAATATATTTGAAATCTTATGCTGTGGCAAACCTTTTAAACTCTTGACTGTGAAATTGATGTCCATTATCCCTCAGTACTGTTTTGGGAATGCAATGCCTTTCAAATATTGATTTACTTTTATTAATTACTTGTTTTGCACATGTTTTCTAGCATACATAGTTCAGGAGAATGCAAAAAATAATCAAGAACTGCATTCATTATGTGTTTAATATTTGTTTCACATTCATCCACTTTGCTGTATTATGCAACAGGCACATGATTACAATTACATGCTTAATGTGGTGTCACATATAACAGCTAAGTCTGAGAAAACAGTGGCATTATTTTTCCCCCCCCCGAAAAAAACCCACAACCCTGCCACACAGGGGGCAGAAGCTGTTAAGGGACAGAGCTTCTCTATGAATGGAGCATTGAGGAATTGCAGTTGCAGTTTTAATTTACACTGTCTCTTAGTCTTAATTAATTTTCCAGCAGAGACAACCCCAAAGACCTAGCCCACACTGGGGACTTTTGCATAACTGTAGTAGCTTCATTGATGTGACTTCACCAACCCAGCCCATATCGCAGATATGCTGTAGCAGTGTAAAAAGTGGTTTGTGCTGGTACAGCGTATCAACACTGGCAGTTTGCATCAGTATAGTTATGCTGGGCCAAAACTTCTTATTTAAGACAAGCCCAACATGAGTTCTGGGAGGCAATTTAAATGTTCCAGGATGTTTTATTGTCAAGGCAGGTCAATCACAGCATAATTTATTCTAATTAGCACAGTTAAATTCTTCACAGGCAGTCGGCTGTTAGATTCTGCCCCTGCAGCTGATCTGCATTAAAAAAATGTGCAAAATTCTTTCCTGCTTTATGAAAATTTAAGATAAAATTATTTCTAATCTGGCCTTTACAACCAGAAGCCCCAATCACTGATCATTAGAATGAAGGGCAGACACTGTAGCATCTATGACAGCTGGATTTTAGAAAGTAAAATTTGATCCCTGGAGCCTACCATGATGTATCTTTAAGTGTAGACATAGCCTTAGGCACTGCAGTGTCTAACTTATATGTGACTAGTCACTCAGTGGAATCCATGCACCTGGAGGATTCCACAGTCCCAAACTAGGTGCCTAGGTATTATACACAGTGCATGGGGAGAATAAGATGTCTAAGAAGGGGATCTGCAAAATCCAGCCCACTGAGCTAAGAGGCACCTCAGCTAGCCAGCTGGCCTCAGCCTCACCCTTTTCAGAGTATTAGATGCCTAAATCCAGGCTTGAATGAGGGGTCTCTCTCTTCTTGGGATCCCCAGCCTGGAGCTAGCCATCCAAGTCATTTTTGCAAGAAATAGCAGAAGCCTCCTTTATAATTTTTTGCCCAGTGATTTGAGCTCTCAGCTGGATGTGGGAGACCCCCTGTGTCTGATATGAAGGAAGGATTTGAACTTGGGTTTTCGGTCTCCCAGGAGAGAGATTTACCCAATGAATAAGTCATTCTCATGCTCTCTCTGGCCTAATGCAGTTTTGATTATTTATATACTATATAACAACTTCAACAGGAAAGATTTAGAGAAACCTCCACCAATGATTAGGGCACCCCAATCTCCCACATCTAAGCATCCTGACCACTGAGCTAATGCCTATAAAGGGCCTCACTCTACCCAGTTTGTATGAGGTAGGTGTGCTTAGGTCTCACAGGAAAAATAGGCAATGGAACACCCTGCTTGAGAAGCCTGCTGCAGCTTAGATCTGAGATAGGTGCTCAAACCCATATCTCGAGTCAGCCATGTACATGCTCAATGATAGAAACTTGGATACCTGGTGTACTTTAAAAGTCGAAACTCAGAGATGTTAGGCAGCTCCAGCTTGAAAGCAGCTATGACGTGATTGGGATAACAGAGACGTGGTGGAATAGTTTGCATGACTGGAGCTCTGCAATAGATGGGTATAGACTGTTCAGGAAGGACAGGCAGGGAAGGAAAGGGGGAGGAGTAGCACTATATGTAAAGGAGCTCTATGACTGCTCAGAGCTTCATTATGAAAGTGGAAACAAGCCAGTTGAAAGTCTGTGGGTTAAGTTTAGAGGGGAGAGCAACAAGGGGGATGTTGTGGTAGGTGTCTGCTACAGACCACCAGATCAGAAGGAGGAAGTGGATGAGGCATTCTGTGTACAACTAACAGAAGTTTCTAGAGCACAGGCCCTGGTTCTCATGGGGGACTTCAATTACCCTGACATCTGCTGGAAGGCCAATACAGCAGTGCACAGGCAATCCAGGAAGTTTCTGGAGAGTGTTGAGGACAACTTCCTGGTACAAATGCTGGAGCAACCGACGAGGGGCCTTGTGCCTCTCGATCTGCTGCTCACAAATAGAGAAGAATTTATCAGGGAAGTAGAGGTCAATGGCAGCCTGGGTAGCAGTGACCATGAAATGATTGAGTTCAAGTTGATGATTAAAGGAAAGAAGGAAAGAAGCAAAACACAGACCCTGGACTTCAGAAAAGCAGATTTTGTCTCCCTCAGGGAACTGATGGGCAGGATCCCTTGGGAGGCTGATCTGAAGGGGAAAGGTGTCCAAGAGAGTTGGGTGCATTTTAAAGAAACCCTGCTAAGGGCACAGGAAGATACAATTCCGATAAGGAGAAAGCACAGCAAATGTGGAAGGCGTCCACTGTGGCTTAACAGAGAGCTCTGCACTGAGCTGAAGCATAAAAAGGACGCTCACAGGAAGTGGAAGCTAGGACAGATGACTAAGGAGGCATATAAAGACATTGCTCGGGACTGCAGAGATAAAATCAGAAAGGCCAAAGGACAAATGGAGTTGCGACTATCAAGGGATGTGAAGGATAACAGGAAGGGGTTCTACAAGTATATCAATAACAAGAAGAGGATCAGGGATGGTGTAGGTCCCTTACTGAATGGGGCAGGCATCCTCGTGACAGAGGATGAGGAAAAAGCTGAAGTGCTCAATGCTTTTTTTACTTCAGTTTTCACAAGCAAGGTCAGCTCCCAGCCCACTACACTAGGTACGGGGGACTGGGGAGAAGAAGAGAGGCCCTTGGTGACAGTAGGTCAGGTTAGGGACTGCTTAAAGAAACTAGATGTGCACAAGTCCATGGGGCCGGATGAACTGCATCCGAGGGTGCTGAGGGAGCTGGCTGATGAGATAGCAGTACCGTTGGCCATTATCTTTGAAAACTCGTGGCGAACGGGGGAGGTGCCAGAGGACTGGAAAAAAGCAAATATAGTACCTATCTTCAAGAAAGGCAAAAAGGACGATCCAGGGAATTACAGACCTGTCAGCCTCACCTCAATCCTTGGAAAAATCATGGAGCAGCTTCTCAAAGAATCCATCCTGAAACACTTGGAGGAAAATAGAGTAATCAGGAATAGTCAGCATGGATTTACCAAGGGTAAATCATGCCTGACCAACCTCATCGCCTTCTATGATGAGATGACTGGATTTGTGGATGCGGGAAGAGCCGTTGATGTGATATACCTTGACTTTAGCAAGGCTTTTGATACGGTTTCCCACAGCATTCTCATTGGCAAATTAAGGAAGTATGGGTTAGATGCATGGACTGTAAGGTGGATAGAAAACTGGCTAGAACAACGGTTTCAGCGTGTAGGAATCAATGGCTCCATGTCAAGTTGGCAGGCAGTAACAAGTGGTGTGCCCCAGGGGTCGGTCCTGGGGCCAGTTCTGTTCAATGTTTTCATTAATGATCTGGATGATGGGATAGATTGCACACTTAGTAAGTTTGCAGATGATACCAAACTGGGGGGAACGGTAGACACCCTAGAGGGCAGGGACAGGATTCAGGGAGACCTAGACAAATTGGAGCAGTGGGCCAAGAGGAATCTCATGAGGTTCAACAAGGATAAGTGTAAAATCCTGCACTTGGGACGAAAAAACCCCATGTACTGCTACAGGCTGGGGAGTGATCAGCTAAATAGCAGCACTGGAGAAAAGGACCTGGGAGTCATGGTGGATGGGAAGCTGGATATGAGTCAGCAGTGTGCTCTTGCTGCCAAAAAGGCCAATGGCATACTGGGCTGCATCAGAAGAAGTGTTACCAGCAGATCGAGGGATGTGATCATTCCCCTCTATTCTGCACTAGTGAGGCCACATCTGGAATACTGTGTCCAGTTTTGGGCTCCCCACTACAAAAAGGACATGGACAAATTAGAGAGAGTCCAGAGGAGGGCAACCAAAATGATCAAAGGGCTGGAGCACAAGCCCTATGAAGAAAGACTGAAGGAACTAGGCTTATTTAGCCTGCAGAAGAGAAGACTGAGGGGGGATTTGATAGCAACCTTCAACTACTTGAAGGGTTGCTCCAAGGAGGAGGGAGCTCGACTGTTCTCGGTAGTAACAGAGGGCAGAACGAGAAGCAATGGTTTCAAGTTACAGCTGGGGCGGTCCAGGCTGGATATTAGGAAAAACTTCCTTACTAGGCGAGTGGTGAAGCAGTGGAATAAGTTGCCTAGGGAGGTGGTGGAATCTCCATCTCTGGAGGTGTTCAAGTCCCAGCTGGACAAAACACTGACTGGGATGATCTAATGGGAGTGGTCCTGCTTTTTTTGGCAGGGGGTTGGACTAGATGACCTCGTGGGGTCCCTTCCAACCCTATGATTCTATGATTCTATGAATTGAGGATTTAAAGAATCTCAGAGGCACCCAAACTGGCAGTCGGGTGGGTATATCCTTTTGAGAATTTAGTTCTAAATGACTTTCCCAAAGTTATAAAGAAAGTCTGTATTGGAGCAGGAACTTGAACCTGGATGTCCCAAGTTCCAAAATTAACACCCAACCCCTGGATCATCCTTCCTTTCCACTCACCACTGGGGACCCAAGAGGCAAATCATGATATTACAGACTGAATACTTAGTACTGGGCCAGCTTCTAAAGTTTCATAGATTTGGTTCTGAACCCCCAGTTTCAAGAGTTAAAGCATAATTTGGCAGGCCCCAGAACCCCCCTAATCAGAGTCCCCTTCCCACATGGGTGGGCCCCTCTCCCACATGGCCGGGCCCCCCCACACACACATCTGGGCCCCCTTCAAGCACCCCAGCTACTGCCTCCAATATCTATTCCTTGTGCCCAAAATCCACCCCAGCCCCCAATACCAAACCCAAAATCCACCCCCAATACCAACTCCCCTGCCCCCAATATCCACCCCTGAAATCTACCCCCTTCCCTCAATACCCACCCTCAGCTCAGACACCCCCAGTACTCTCCCCCCAGCATGAAATGGGCTGCCCTCCGCACTCATGGGCAGCGCACTAGACCAGGAAACTCTGGCCTGTGTATGCACAAGAGAGCCCACCCCGATCCCCTGCTTGCCGGAACACAGCAGAACGCTGTTCCGGGTCCCACTATTTTTCAATGGTGGGCCCCAGAATGCAGCATTCCAGCACCATTTTCTATTTTTAGGGGGCCTGGAACACTGAGCCCCTAAAAATAGTGGGCCCCAGAGTGGCATTCTGGGGCATTTTGGCTTATTTTAACCCCTGCACAGCTCACAGATTAACATGAATCAAATTTCTGAAACTGCTGATAGGGCTCATTGAAATTTGTGGCATCCAAACCCTTTTTTAAACTAAAAATGATTTTTTATCAATATGAAAAATGTTCAGTAAAAATGTTTGCACTAGTTGAGAGTTTCCAGTATTGGGATGAAAACCCCAAAATTGGAAAACAGGTTTCATTTTGGGCAGAGTTCTTTTTATGGGACACGGCAAAAGGATATATTCATGCAGAGGATGCTATTTCAATCCTCCACTATAGTGGTTCTGTGAATAAAGGTCTTCTAGCTCCCAAGCTTTAAAGCTGGAACCTTTCATGAGCAGCAAATTTAAAATGCATCTATCATTTGCCTGTAAGCAACTGAACTCTGGTATTATTAGCTAAATTTAACCTGCACATTTCAGAGATTCACTCATCACTATCCTGTCTCCTGGGGTAAGAGGGAGAGAGCCAGAGAAGTATGAGGAGGAGGAAGCATAGGAATGATTGGAAAGGTCTCCTTTACATTCCTAAGTGGTATCAGGATGGCATGAAATGTTGGCACTTTAAAGGTGACACACCTTATACTTGGTGTAGTTCTAGAGGGCTGCATCTGGGGCTCTCCCCACAGAGTTTCTGCAAGACTACCACTCACTTCCTGCCAAAGCTCTCTGAGAAGCCTCTGAAGACCTCGCTCTAAAAAGGATGCCTGAGACCCCTGTGGCTGCAGGTGAGGCCAGGGCTGCTGGGAGAGAGCAACAAGATTGCCTATGAGGATATTTTACCTATTGAGCATGGATAAACAAAGAAGCAATTAATTAATCAGGTCAGAAGTCTAAAGGATGGGGTTTGCAGCCTTGATCAATTCAGAATAAGAGGTGAGGTTCAAACTAATTCATATTCTATAAGAACTATGTTGTCCCTTGCTTTATTGACTGGCTAAATCCCCTTTGGGATAACAGACATATAGATTTTTCTGACAAAACAAATGAAAAAAAATGATTTGACAAGAACTCCAAGATATCAAATCCAAATACAGCTGTGAAATTTTGCTGGCAAATACCACAATTTGACAGAAACTCAGCCAATTCCATCAATAGTGAGTGACATGATTGTACATCCAGAGGGAGTGTAAAAAGTAATAAACAGCTTTTGTAGGGGTTTTGAGGTAGTGTCCCATGAGAAACACAAGTGACAAGATTGTACTGGATTTTCAGACTAGACTCTAAACTTGAATGTGCATGGAGATCAACTAACTGTGACTATTTTATTTGCAACCATAAATATTTGCTTGTTTGTTTAAATGGGTGTGAGTGCAAAATTTGCCTTGTGGAAATCTGGAAGCCAGTTAGAAAAGGTGGCCTGAAGGCAATAAGGATTTCAGTGTAATTTGTGAATAAAAAGTTCAAGTTTCTGGACTATAATTAATGAATCTTTTTGAATAACTTGTAAAACATGTGCAGGATGGATTTAATAATAATAATAATAATATAACTTACTCTTTGCCCTGTAACACAACTCAGAGGCTCCAGTCAAGATCATGTCCAATGAACAGGCAACATACAAGCATAACACAGAAAACAATCCCCATGCTAAAGCTCTTACAATCCAAGGGCTTGATTATAAGACGCCTAACACAACTATGAAAAATAGTTAGGGGCAATAAAATCCCCCCTTCATCTCCTATGCAGTCTCTCTGCATCACTAGCCTGTGACAGGAAGGAAGAGCAGAGTCCATGGGGTCACTCCTCTCCATCTTGAGCAGAGAGAAGTGTGACGTGAGTCCAGTATAAGGCTGGGTTAGAGTACGTCCCCCTAAGAAGAAACAAGGAACCAAGGGCTGGTTATAAGCTCTGGGTCCTAATCTGTTTCAGGCTTCTCCTGGGGCAGCATCTTCATGCACCACTGACAGTTTAGCATAAAACATACCTGCAGAAGGGTGACAGTAATGGGCACGCAAGAATGAATGAATATATTTGGGAAGTCCCATGGACTTCATTGAGACTTCAATTCATTCCTTGGTGATCTGCCAAACAAGTACAGTGAGCAAACAGCTGAATCTCCAAACATTGATTTTGACCTGATGCATGTTGCAAGTTTGTCTTCTTTGGGTAATATGATTGTTCAACAGATGTTTGGAGCACATGAGTTATTAATTACTATTTTGGTTTCCCTCAGCAGAATTTTAGTAACGTTCATGGTCAGTGAAGATCTTACTTGCCTCTATATTCTGAAATGCATAGTTTGCTAACAGGTACTAATAAAATACCATTTATTTATTTTATTTTTAGGAGGGAGCAGTGGGCTGTTGGATAGGGCACTAGACTAGGAATCAGGATACAAGAGTCATATTCCTGGTTTAGCCATGGACCTACTGTGTAATCTTAGGCAAGTTATGCTGCCTATATTTCCCCTCCCATATTTTGTCTGACTTGTTTATTCTGACTCTATGTTAAGAGATAGGGAGAATGAGGGCCTATCTGTTTGTACAGTGGTTCGCACCTGATTTGGGGTCAGGACCCCCCCAGGGGGCTAACATAACACAAATCTATTTGGAAAACTAAATAGATTATATGCAAATAGACCAGAGATAGAAGATGCAGTAGGAAATTAAAGTAAAATAGAAATAAAATTGTGCACAAGATCACTCCTAATAAGCATGCTACTGCCCCCCTCCCCACATTCCTAGGCTTAGGGTTAAAATTTGCCATTTAGCATCAGCCAGTCCCAGGCACTGAACTGTCCTAGGCATACCTTCACAATTCTCCCTAATGCCCTGTCTTCCTCGTTTCTCAGCAAAGGACAGTGCAACCCATCCCCAGAGTGCCAGCCCGCTGGCTTTTCTTTTTTTTTTTTAAAGTGAAAAAGGTGAGCAAAGTGCTGAAAAATAGTTTGATCTATAAAGAATTCCCTCCAATTTTCTGAATTAGTAGAAGTCAGTTATAGCCCTTGGGTCTGTTCATCTAGCTAGTAGTATGTGAATCAGAAACGTCATTAGATTGATGGCAAAAAGCAAATAAATGCCTTTATGCGTAGAATACCTTCCTGTTGCTACTCTTGTGCAGGGTAACATTTATATACAGGAAACGGAAGATTAGCAATGTTGTTCTCTACCCTGGAGAATGGAAAAACAATGATTCTTGGAGCACGCAGATGGCTTTTTATCTGTAGGAGAAAAATCAAGCAACTCTCTTTGCACCAGCCTCTGATGCTGCTAATGTTCATAATTACTGTATGCTTTCATAACAACATAAGTTTGGTTTTTTTCCAGGTTAAATGTTTCTATTAACCTTCATTTACATCCTAAGAAGAAGTCCTTTGTCACATTCCAAAGTAGTAGTTGTGTCAGGCTAGTTCTGCAAAACAAACAAGGAGTCCTATGGTACTTTTAAGGACTAAATGCAATAAATAGACTTGTTAATCTTTAAAAGTGACATAAGACTCCTTCTCTGTTTTCCTTTGCCATAGTTTCTGAAGTTTCCTTTCCATTTTAATTACAACTGGACTGATTTATTTTAAAGCTAAATTTAAAGTTGATTTTATTTATGTATTTATTTATTTATTTATTAAAGGTATTTTAAAGCTTTCTTCTCCAGAATAACATCAAACTACTGTATAACAAAAGGATCCAGTTCTTTAAATTTGCACACTAAGCATGCTGCTTTCTGCAATCACACTGCAATGGAACACATGACAGCAGAGGGCACATCCCTTGCAAGTAAACAGGCCCAAAGATTGTGCTTGTGAAGAGAAGTGTTCGCTGAACTTCCACTTGTTGGTGTGTAGGCTAGTTTGTTTATAAAAGATTGAAAATCATTTTTCCTTCCTGGGGACATCCAAACAGAGGATGAATTCAGATTCTTTGCCTTAGACCGTCAAACATCCAATAGAATAACAGACTTACCATGTGCACAAATAAGCAAAGCTCAAGAGAAATGCAAACCCAGGAGCTTACATATGAAAGTGGCAGAAACACTCAGAAAGACAATGTTTCAACCCATCAGCCTTGATAAAGGCCCAGACGAGTAGAAATGTCAGCTTTATGTGTGTTCCAGCCACTCTCAATCAATCTACTTTCCTATGTAGGTTACTTGCATACGTCTTCCCCAAAGCCTTTAAGGCACTAAATCTTGTGCCCAGAGTGATGCCATTATTTTCATGATAGAATTGATCCCGGCAGCCATCAACATTCATTTTCATGGTACCAGACTGGTGGGATTGTACTTTTCAGCTCAGTGGTTCTGGAAATTCTCATTGTAGTTGAGATGTATTAAATAGAGCAGTGGGCCACATACTCTTTTACTTGATATCACCAATCCGCTATTACTGGGTTGTTGACGTTGGGCTTTTATCCATTGTTGGTTCGATATAATTTATTGCTCAAAAGCAGAATAAAATTTAAAACTATAAATATAACTAATTATAAGCCTCAAACAGACTTTTTTACAATGATGTGAATAGGGCAGACAGACTATATTGATCATCATATAGATTTAGTTTTAACTAGTGAAAATTCACTATTGCTCTATTTCAGTTTTGTATTAGCATAACTCCACAACTGGAATAACATTGGCGTTATTGCTTGTGGTGAATCAGGCCCCCTTTGTAAGATCCATGGGTTGCCTTAAAGTACAGATCCAAAATCAAGAATTCCCAAACTACATTGGAGGTCAGATCTGGAACCATCACTAGTTAAAAAGAAATTCCTTTTCCCAGCATTTTCTCAGTCAGTGATATATTAGACTACACTTCAATGTTAAGAGTATTTTTTTGATTGGGAAACCACCTGTTAGAAAAGCAGCATCTGTTGCTACTTCAAACCCACTGGCATTCAAGATGATTGTCAGGCCTCAGTGTGTTTGAGATAAGTGGTATAGAATGCGACAGGAAGACATTAGTAAAAGTTTTAATGCATGGCACTGTGTGTTGGACAACAAAGAACCACCATGAGCAAATGAGCTGCTCCATAGAAACGTAATATTGAAATAGATGAGTGGCATAAACAATAAAGACCATGTGTGGACTGTATGGCTGTGTTCACACGGCACTTTTGTTTCGAAACAACCTCGTTGTTTCGAAACAAAAAAAACCATGTTCACACGACACACAGTTGTTTCGAAACAAGTTAAACCCCATTTGGGGACGAAACAACGCTGTTTCGAAACGACTTGTTTCGAAACAACGCCGTGCGAACGTGTTGTTTCGAAACAATGGTTGTTTCGAAACAACGGCTTGACCTCCCTCCCAGGGTGCCCTGCACCCTGGGGAACAGGAAGTTCCTGTCTGGGAGTGCCTGTGAGGCAGCGTGGCACGAGCCTGACAGCCACATGGCCTCCCAGGCAGGGACCTCATCCGGGGGGCGACGCAGGGCCCCAGTCTGGACAAGGGACGATGTCCTTTGCCTGCTGGGTGTCTGGCAGCGCCCAGACATCCTGTCCCGGTTCCAGGTGTCCCACCGGAACCGGGACATCTATGCGGACATTGCCGTGGCAATGGCCGAAGCCGGGCACCCCCGCACGCTCGAGCAGGTCCGGAGCAAGGTCAAGGCACTCCGCCAAGACCATGCCCGGACCAGGGAGGTCCAGGAGCTGCAAGAGGCAGGCAGCTCTGCCACCTGCCTGTACTATGAGGAGCTCCATGCCTTCCTGGGCCCACAGCCCAGCGGGCAACCCGCTGAGGCTGTGGACTCAGGAGGGCATGGGAGCCCCTCGTCGGGCCCGGAGGCACCTGGGTCCGATGTCTCCGTGGGGGTGCCTCCAGCTGCACCACCACCACCGGCAGCGGAGGCCACCCCCAGCAGCCTGGAGATCTTTGCCAAGCCGGCGGTGGAGAGCAGCCTGGAGACCCAGGGGCCGACCACCGCCCCTGGGTCCGACACAGACCCTGGGACATCGCAGAGGACCTCTGGCGCCACTGTGGGTAGGTACTCCCCCCCACACACACTGAGGCACACAGGGCTGGGCCTGTCCAGCCGGCCTTGGGCAGCAAGGGGTCCGGGTCCGGGTCCAGGGCCAGGCACAGGGACAGGCAGGGCAGAGGGTTGGTGCGTGCAAAGCCCCCCCACCCACGGGTGCCATGGAGATGGGTGGCACCAGGCGAACAGGCCCCTGTGTGCCTGGGGACAGGGAACTGGGGCTGCCTGGTGGAGATGCAGTTGCATCCCGGGTGGGGTGGACAGCACACGGGCCGCACCACTGGCAGGTGGCCGTGGGAGACCCCCCCTGGACCGGGGCGTTACTGGGTCCAGCGCACCCCTGTGGGCACCACCAGCATGCGTGCCACCCCAGGACACGGTCCCCAGCTGGTGGGCAGAGGGAGGACAGTGTCGCCTGTATACTGTCCTGCCCTGTACACCCACCCATTCCCTGTCTGCCAGGGTGTCCAGACTACAGGGGTGAGTCCGGCTTTGTAGTGGAGGGGCTGACGGAGCCTGCAGTGCCATAGCACACTATGGACAGGCAGGTGGCCCAGGGCCCCCTAAACCCCGACGACTGCCCCAGCCAGACAACATTGCCACCCCGGGGTCCTCCAATGTCCCCCACTGGGTACTGCCCTGGCCTCCGTCTGAGGCCCTGGGGAGTGGGGACCCCACCCCAGGGCGATGTCCCATGGGAGCCTGGGCCCTGCTTGCAGTCAGTGCAGCCGTGTGCGCTGCAGGCAGGTGCAAACAGACAGGGCCAGCAGGCAGCAGGGGCCAACTGTGTATTCTACTTCCCCCCAGCACGTCGCAGAGCTGCCCCTCGCCGGCCGCCACCACCGCCTGTAGCAGGGCACCCAAGCCCCCGACCCGCCCGCCGCCGGAGGAGGACCCTGCGCTCCCGCACTGAGCTCCTGGAGGCCCTCGCAG
The DNA here is from genome assembly GCA_007922195.1 of Podocnemis expansa. NCBI lineage: Eukaryota > Metazoa > Chordata > Testudines > Podocnemididae > Podocnemis > Podocnemis expansa. Next base: position 14,474,914 of record ML682005.1, read on the forward strand.
ACCTCGGGGAGAGGATGGAGGCCTCGACGCAGGCCTGGCGCCAGCAGCAGGGGCAGCGCCAGGACGCGGCCCTCCGTCTGCTGGAGAGGTCGCTGGACACCGATGCTGAGCTGGTGGCGGTGATGGGGCGCCTGGCAGACCAGCTCCCAGCGGCCCTCCAGGAGATCGCCGCGAGGCTACCTCCCCCACAGCCCACCACCGGCACGCCCCATGAACCGACCCACAGGCGGCGGGGGACTGAGGGAGGCCGTGGGTGCCGTCGGGGCATGCCAACCGCCCCAGAGCCCCCCACGGGCCAGGAATGACCCCACCCCTGCCCCCCGGACCTTTGCTCCCCTCCCCCTCCCAAGTTGATGCCCCCTTCCCTATTACCCCCGAAGTCCCCTGTCCCCTCCCAAGTTGATGCCCCCTTCCCTATTACCCCTGAAGTCCCCTGTCCCTGCCCCAACCCCCATTGTATCCCTAATAAATGCATGTTGAACTGTCTTTTGGTGTACAGTGTCTTTATTGGGGGTAGGTGACAGTGTGGGTAGACAGGTGGTGCTGGCTGTGGGTGACGGGGGGGGGGGGGTGTGGGGCAGGGCAGGCCTGGCCCCTACAGTTCCTCGTCCGTGAAGGAGAGCCGGATGACGTCGCGGACGGAGCGGGCTCGCCGGGATGGCCGCTCTCCTGATGGCACGGGTGCAGGCTCGGCGAAGGTCTCTGCGAGGCGCTGGGCCTCTGCCTCCCACGCTGCGTGGACGGGCTCGCCCCGCAGGTCACAGTAGTTGTTTAGGGCCACGCATGCCCCGATGACGTGGGGCAGGGTTGTCTCTGCCAGGTGGAGGCGGGTGAGGAGGCATCGCCAGCGGGCTTTCAGGCGGCCAAATGCCCGTTCCACCACTTGGCGGCAGGCAGTCAGGCGGCGATTGAACTGCTGGCAGCTCGGGTCCAAGGGCCCCGCATATGCCCGCATGAGCCAGGGCCTCAGGGGGTAGGCCGCGTCGGCAACGATGAGGATGGGCACCTCTACCCCCCCGAGATTGATGTTGTGCGGGGGGAAGAAGGTGCCCGCCTCCATGTCCCAGTAGAGGGTCGTGTTCCTCAGGACCCGGGCGTCGTGGGCCCTCCCTGGCCAGCCGACGTAGACATTCTGGAAGACGCCCCGGTGGTCCACGAGAGCCTGCAGGATCATTGAATGGTACCCTTTCCGGTTGCGGTACTCCGCAGCCCTGTGCTCTGGGGCTCTCACAGGGATGTGGGTAGCATCGAGGACCCCTGCACAGTTTGGGCAGCCGAGGGCGGCCATCCCGGCGATGGAGTCCTGCAGCTGCCCTGCTCTCACAAGGCGCCGCAGCAGGACGTGGTTGACGGCCCTGGCAACATCACGGAAGATGTCTGAGATGGTGGACAGCCCGACCCCGAAGAGGTGTGCCACCGCCCTGTGGGACTCCGGAGTGGCCATCTTCCAGAGGGCGATGGCCACTCTTTTGTCCACGGGTATGGCGCGCCTCATGGAGGTGTCCCTGCGAAGCAAGTGTGGGGCGAGTTCGGTGAGCAGGGCCATGAAGCTGGCCCTGGTCATCCGGAAGTTCCTCCGCCACTCTGTGTCGCCCCAGGTGTGCAGGACGATGCGGTCCCACCAGTCTGGGCTGGTTTCCTGAGCCCAGAGCTGGCGAGGCACTGAGGGGGGCAGGGACATGAGCTCTGCCTGACACACCAGGAGGATGAAGGCCCTGGGTGAAGTCTGGGCATCCTGCGGGTCCACAAACAGAGTGTCCTGTATGTGCAGGGCACTCTGCAGGTGGGCAAAGGATCCCCAGAGTGCACGGCGCTGTGTGGGCTGCCGGGCGGTGTCCATTGCTTGCAGCACACTGCTAGCCTGAGTGGACACTGAAGTGAGGTCGGGGCCGGCTTTTATAGGAGTGGCTACCAACATGGCCGCCGACATGGCCCAGGGAGGCAGCCATGTTGCCACACCTCCCATGATGCCGTGCCCCTGAAGCGAAATAGCATGCCCAATGTGTGAACATGCTATTTCGATTCCCGCTTTTTTTCTTATTTCGAATTAAGATTTTGTTAATTCAAATTAAGTTATTTCGAAATAAGGTGTTATTTCGAAACAAGTTGTTTCGAAACAACTTGTTTCGAAATAACCCTGTGCGTGTGAACACAGCCTATGTTAAGAGATTTGCTCAAAGTAACACCCATGAAGTAACACCCATGAACAAAAAAATGAAGGAGCGCAGACAGCAAGACCAACCAAAGAAAAAATGGTTGGATGTCATAAAGGAATATGTTGACATTCAGTAGGAGAGAGGATACAGTTTTGAACACAATGCTGAGTAGGGAAAGGCCCTGCCTGAGGGGATTAATTGAAGAAAGAAGACTGAGTTTGAGAGCCCAAAAAGTTAACTATGTGTAGATTTATCCATATGGAAACTGTACATGCCAAATATGGAAAAATATATAAATTCAGAACAAATTAAAGTTTCTTCTAACTTTTCTACAACTGACCCTAAACTTACTTATGGAGGTCTTGATCCAGAAAGGCACTTAAGCATGTGCTTAACTCCCATTACATTAATGGGACTTTAGCATACGCTTAAGTGTTTCACTGAATCAGGATCAACCTAGTGTGGGAAAATCAACATCTCTGTTCTGGCTGAGAAGAGAGAAGATGCCTGAAGATTCTGAAGACAAATTGTTCTGGTGGTACTTCTGCCTGACTAGAAACAGGAAATATTAGAGGCCTCATGAAAAAGCCTGGTCCCTTAAAGGCTTTGATCCGAAGTCCATGGAAATGGAAGGACCCCTATTGACTTGAATAAGCTTTAGAGTAGATCTAAGAAGTACAGTTCAATTTTACAGATGCAGGAGGTTCACAGTCCAAAGTGAAATTTGAAGATTTGCAGGGGAATAAATGGGGAAATAATACAAACCGAATCAAACCTTTTGAACGTGACTGCCACTACATTCAGCCCTGTACCAGTGACATTTACCAGTAGTGTCACAGATTTCCCAAAGTAGCTGTTTTCTCTGTATAAAAATGTAAAGAAGTGAATTCTGAATGAGCTTGTTGCATAATGTAGAGGGGGAAATGTGCAGCTTTTACCACTGTGACTAGCTATTCTTTTATATCCTTTCAATGTAACATTCAGAGAGGGTGGTTTTCAAACAGAAAGCAGTTTTCTTTCAGGATAGCAACACTGCAGAGTTTAGAATTATACTACTGTAGAAGAACATTTGAAAAGGCTGCATATGTTTCCCAGTCAAATCGTCTTTCATGTAACCGTAATCAGTAACTCAACAGTTTCCAAATCCAACTTGATATGAATGTAGCATTCAGAAAACACTATTGCGTGCTGCACTGTAGCAATTAAAGCACTTAATTATTTATAATGATTTAATATTTTCTCCACCACACCCTCAAGTTCTGACTTCAATCTTGTGCATCACTAAGGCCTCATTTTCAAACAGATGAAATGCAGCAATAAGCCACCCAGTTAAGTACTAGCAAGAAATGGCTGGTTGCACCACTTCACCTGTTCTGCATCATAGCATTTTGAAGGTTATCCTTAGGAATCAAACCATGTTGCCTCAATTATCTCTTTAAGTTCCAGTGTTTGAATTGGGTCAGTATGTGCTGATGTTTTCTCTCATCCAGAGCCAATGCAGGCAGTGAGAGAGTACTATTTAAGGTGTTTCCAGGTCTTTTAAGTTAAGCAAGTGATGTGATTGACACTTTGGTTTACCCAGGTCATTCTGGAACAGGATTTACAGTGCATTCGTTGCTATATCAGGCACTGACTAAACAGAAGATGGCATAAACCTTGCCTGGCCTTTTCTGCAGTGGAGAGCATGAGACAAATATGCCAGAAATATACACGTCAAGCAAGACCTAGGAACCACAATCACAGGCTAGAGAGACTCACTAAGACCCATCCATAGGGAAAAAGGTGAGGAGGGGAGAAAAACAAACCAGCAAGAGAGAAAGTATTCCTCCCCTCATAAAATGTAAGGTCACAACCCAGCAGCTGAGGTGGAATGAAGTGTTTTAGTTGTGCTGGAATGTGGTGAGCAGTGTTTTCCTTTGTATCTTCATGGATTGAGGGCACTCACCTCAAGGCAGTGAATATTGTTAAGAAACTTGGGATCACTTGCCTTCAAAGAACAACATATGTTGTATGAAAGGTTTTGCTCCATTCATGCCAGCAGTGCTCTTTATTCTGCACTGACTTTGCACAAGCAACATGCAACACACAGGCCTGTGGCCACAGGACCTAATTATTGTAATTTCCTGTTCTCAGGCCTCAGAAAGTGATGTCTCTGTTATTCACTGTTCAGGCAGAGTGCATTTACTCAGACTAAGCCAACTCTATGTTCTCTGCATTGCCTGCATATAGCGTGACAGACTGCTTTTTTTATAACTATTTTTTCTTGTGTTGTGCTAGTACTTAAGGGCTCCAGCAGGAATCAGGGTCTCCTTGTCACAGGCGCTTTTATTGTTCAAAGGCCCGTGTGATAAAACAGGTCAACAACTAGAACTTTTTCTGAGGAAAACATTCCACCTGCTCTGCTAAGTGGAGTTGGTTCTGGATGCAGTCAAGCCCTCCTCTTGAAGTTCATACCAATGACCACTCGGGTTTGACACAACCCACCATTTACAGGTTTTAAAATTGAACTTCAGGTTAGCTGGCAATCATGCCCTTGTTTGTCCACCTAAAATGTGGAACTTGCTTTCTCCTCCATATCCATCTCAACCCATTCTGCCCCACTTGTGAAGAGTACTACAGCTGGGATTTTTCCAAAGTCCTCAGCAATGCCCTACTTCCGCAGTGGCAATTTTGGTGACAGCAAAGACAGGATGATGCTCAGCACTTTCAAAAGCCTATCATTGTACTCACATGTTCTCTGTTGTACTTACACGTTCTCTGTTGTAAATCTTTTCTCCTCCTCCTGTATCACCACCATGGGCTCCATATTTGTAAATTCCTTCATTATCCCTTTTTTCTCTTCATTCTAATGAGAGAAATTTTTATTACAGCCATATTTTTATGTTGCTCAGCACCCTGACAGTCTCAGTAGGAAACTGGGGGATGCTGTGCACTTTATAAATGCATTGTTATTATTAAATTCAGTTCCTGGAAAGTTTTATTAATACAAAGATAGTAAAAGTGCACATAGTCTCTGGGGTGTGTCTGCGGTGTGATTATGGACACCATGCTCTTGGATTTTTTTATGTCCTCTATTCTAGAACAGCTTACTCTGTTTCATACAGGTGCTCTTTTAACATATTCCTCTTCATTATGCTCAAGTTTTGAATAAAATTTTACTGAGGGGAAGAAGAACCCCACATACTTTCTCAGTCATACAGAGAAACTTTTTTTCTGGAAAAACCTTGTGCTTTTGGGAAGCCATGAAATTACACTTACCTTTGTTTTTGTTCCTTGCTCTGTGCTGCCACTTCCCTTCCACCCCAGGTAATGATGACGTAAATGAATCTTGCAGGCAAGGAAGAAATTTGCACCCCTAGATGAATTCATAAAAAAGTTGCAGGAATTTTTAAACAAGGTCTGCTCTCAGCATTGTTATCATGTCTTCAACAATGGTCTTGAGCTCTTGGGAAGCTATGCTCCATGACCTATTTAAAAGAGATTTGTGAACCCTTCCCTTGTTTTTTTTTTTTGTTTGTTTGTTTGTTTTTTGCCTTCCACTCCCTTCCTCCACCCTTCCAAATTTTAAAGATCATTCATGTGCATTTGAGGATCAGAATATTTCTCCTTGAATGATGTAATCAAGCAACTCCAAACAATTCACTCCTCTTTCTCTGCAGCAATGGGGCTTGAACTTCAAAAGGTTCAGCTACATCAAGAAAGTTCATACACACTATATTCAAAGAGGGTTTTGAGCAATTTCAAAACCATGTTCATTTTAAGTAAAATTGTTAATGGAAGGGCTAACTCAGATACAAAACAAAATGGCACGCTATAGTGAGCAACCATGCAAAATATAGGCGGAATAGCAGGCACATCCCCTCTGTAACAGATATACAGTGCACTGAGACCATTAGATGGCTATATCTACACTGACAAAGTTAATTCAAAATAGTTACTTTGAATTAACTACTTTGAATTTAAATCAAAGTTATTATTTTGAATTAGAGCAGGGGTCTCAAACCTGTAGCCCCTCAAGTTAGTTCTTGTGGCCCTCGACAAAACTATTGCTATCAATATTTGCAATACCACTGTATGAAAAGGTTTGTCATGCAGCCTATGGGCTAATATACTAGTCCCCATGGGGCCCTCATGGTAATTTGAGTTTGAGGCCCCCGAATTAGAGAGCCTTCACTTGACTTCTACTTTGAAATAAAGTAGGCTTTATTAATTCAAATTAGAAAGTCTTCAGCGGGCTGTCTAATTTGAAGTAGTGGTAGGTAGGCAAGTGAAGAGGGAAATTAGTTTGAATTAAGCCTACTCTGCAGCTAAAAGTGACTTAATTTGAACTAATAACTTCAAAGTAACTATTACTTTGAAGTAGAAGGGGGTTTTATTATATTGAATTAGCCCTTCCTTAATTCGAAAGAAGGAAAGGTTTAATTTGATATAAGAAAATGCTTCCATGGACAGAGATTAAGTTATTTCAAATTAAGCCTCCTTAATTTGAAATAACTAGTAAGTATAGCTGCACCCAATCTATATACAGATAGTCTCATAGACTCCAAAGTCAGAAGGGACTAATATGGTCACCTAGTCTCACCCAGAGGCGCCCTTTGGCAAATGGGGGAACTAGGCAAAGGCCCTTTATGGGGCCCCCTATGGATCCCCAATGCTGCCCTCACCGGGGCTCTGGGCCCCTGTTGCCACCCTCACTGTCCCCCCCCCCCCCAGGGAGAAGTGGGGGCCATGGATTGCCAGGTCCAAAAGCATTGCTGCTCGCCAGCTGATGTACCAGCCAGACTCACCTCTCTCCAGTGGCGGTGGAGCAGTGCTCCCCACCTACTCCCAGCCATCTGTGCCTCCCCAGGGGGAGGGAGGAAAGCAGCCGGCGCGGTACTGTGGCTTGCCTAGAGTGGGGCCCCCCTGGAGTGGCCTGCTCCAAAGAGTTCAGGTCACTTTGCCCCTGGACACCCCAGGCTTGGAAGCAGCCCAAACTCTTCGGAGTGTGCCGCTCCAGGGGGCCCCACTTCCGGCAAGCCACAGCGCCATGCTGGGTGCTCTGCTCCCTCCCCCCAGGGTACATGTGGAGGGCTGGGAGTAGGCGGGGAGCACCGCTCCGCCTCCACTGGAGAGAGGCTGGTCTGGCAGGCGGGTGGCAAAGCTTTTGGACCTGGTGGTCTTGCTGCCCTCCACCTCCCCACTGCCCCATAAGCAGATAGGTAAGTGAAGCAGGAGGCAGCTATAGGGCCCCCTTACAGCTTGGGGACCCTAGGCCATCACCTGCTTCGCTGACCCCAAAAGCCGCCTCTGGTCTGACCTCCTGCACAATGCAGGCCACCAAACCTCATGCTTGCAGCCCTCTCCCTTGTACAGCTGCAGCTCACCACATGCAAACTTTTGCACTGATTATATACCATTGGCACTGGAGACCCTTTGCACAGTACATAAGGGGCATAGGAGCCCTGTGTGGCTGCCCTTTTAGGAGATTTCCAGCATAGCTCACATGGTGTGAAAGAAAAAGTTATAATAATTCTCTGTGATATTGGTTCATTTCACCATACTGTATTTTTGGTTCCAAATATTCTCCAATTCAAATGGCTTGCTGTGCCTCAGCTGGAGGAATTTCTTATGGTTCAGAAACTCAATTTATGTAAGCAATTCACAAAAACAAGTTTATCCAAACCGCACTGATCCACTTATTAGTTAAACTTGGTTTTAGAATCCAAAACTACATCAGACAGTATAGACCCTGAAGAAAGGGGTATTTTGATTTGTAGATTCACAATTGTAGAAATACATTAGAAAAACCAAAGATTGCCACTGATTCCTATAAAAAAAGATCTCACATTATACTGTCCAACGAAAGAATCTTCTTATACAAGAGCATGAGTGCAATTAACCTCACTAACAATTACGCATGCATTTTGAAAAGAGAATCCATCTGATTATCTCAATTTGTACAAAAATCCTGGACAGCTCTGAATGTGGCTAAACAAAATAATGACCTCGTTTACCATTTCATAGAATCATAGGGTTGGAAGGGACCTCATAGGTCATCATGGTTTTGTCCAGCCAGGCCTTAAACACCTCCAAAGATGGAGATTTCACCACCTCCCTTGGCAGCTCATTCCAAGGCTTCACCACTCGCCTATTAAAAATGTTTTTTCTAATATCCAGCCTCGACCTCCCTAACCGCAACTTGAGACCATTGCTCCTTGTTCTGTCCTCTGTTATTACCGAGAACAGTTGAGCTCCATCTTCTTTAGAGCATCCCTTCAAGTAGTTGAAGGTTGCTATCAAATCCCCCCTCAATCTTCTCTCCTGCAGAATAAATAAGCCTAATGCTTTCAGTCTTTCCTCATAGGGCTTGTGCTCCAGCCCTTTAATCATTTTTGTTGCCCTCCACTGGACTCTCTCTAGCATGTCCCTGTCCTTTTTGTAGTGGGGAGCCCAAAACTGAACACAGTATTCTAGATGTGGCCTCACCAGTGCAGAATAGAGGGGAATGATCACATCCCTTGATCTGCTGGTAACACTTCTTTCAATGCAGCCCGGTATGCCATTGGCCTTTTTGGCAGCAAAAGCACACTGCTGACTCATATCTAGTTTCCCATCCACCATGACCCCCAGGTCCTTTTCTACACTGCTGCTACTTAGCTGAATGTTTCCCAGCCTGTAGCAGTGCATGGGGTTTTTCCATCCCACGTGCAGGATTTTACACTTGTCCTTATTGAACCTCATAAGATTTTCTATTGGCCCACTGTTCCAATTTATCTAGGTCTCCCTGAATCCTGTCCTTGCCCTCCAACGTGTCTACTGTTCCCCCCCCAGCTTGGTGTCATCCGCGAACTTACTGAGAATGCCATCTATTCCATCATCCAGATCATTCATGAAAATGTTGAACAGAACCAGCCCCAGGACCAACCCCTGGGGCACACCATTCGTTACTGGTTGCCAGCTAGACATGGAACCATTGATTCCTACACGCTGAAACCGTTGATCTAGCCAGTTTTCTATCCACCTTATAGTCCACCTATCCAAACCATAATTCCTTAATTTGCCAATGAGAATGCTGTGGGAAACTGTATCAAAAGCCTTGCTAAAATCAAGGTATAGCACATCAATGGTTCTTCCTGCATCCAGAAAACCAGTCATCTGCTCATAGAAGGAAATGAGATTGGTAAGGCATGATTTACCCTTGGTAAATCCATGCTGACTGTTCCTGATCACTTTATTTTCCTCTAAGTGTTTGAGGATGGATTCTTTGAGAACCTGCTCCATCATTTTTCCAGGGATTGAGGTGAGGCTTACTGGTCTGTAATTCCCCGGATCCTCCTTTTTCCCCTTCTTGAAAATAGGCACTACATTTGCTTTTTTCCAATCCTCTGGCACCTCCCCCGTTCTCCATGAGTTTTGAAAGATAATGGCCAGCGGTGCTGCTATCTCATCGGCCAATTCCCTTAGCACCCTTGGATGCAGTTCGTCCGGCCCCATGGACTTGTGCACATCCAGCTTCTTTAAGCAGTCCCTAACCTGACCTTCCGTCACCAAGGGCCTCTCTTCTTCTCTCCCATCTGCCATACCCATGGTAGTGGGCTGGGAGCTGACCCTGCCTGTGAAAACTGAAGCAAAAAATGCATTGAGCACTTCAGCTTTTTCCTCATCCTCCGTCACAAGGATGCCTGCCCTATTCAGCAAGGGACCTACACCATCCCTGATCCTCTTCTTGTTATTAACATATTTGTAGAACCCCTTCTTGTTATCCTTTACATCCCTCGCTAGCCACAACTCCATTTGTCCTTTGGCCTTTCTGATTTTATCCCTGCAGTCCCTAGCAATATCTTTATGTGCCTCCTTAGTCATCTGACCAAGCTTCCACTTCCTGTAAGCTTCCTTTTTATGTTTAAGCTCAGAGCAGAGTTCTCTGCTAAGCCATTCTGGCTGCCTCACATGTTTGTTCTTTCTCCTAATTGGAATGGCAACTTCCTGTGCCCTTAGCAGGGTTTCTTTAAAATATAACCAACTCTCTTGGACTCCTTTCCCCTTCAGATTAGCTTCCCAAGGGATCCTGCCCATCAGTTCCCTGAGGGAGCCAAAATCTGCTTTTTTGAAGTCCAGGGTTTTTGTTTTGCTTCTTTCCTTCCTTCCTTTAATCAACCTCCTGAACTCAACCATGTCATGGTCACTACTGCCTAGCTTGCCATTTACATCTACCTCCCTGATCAATTCTTCCCTGTTTGTGAGTAGCAGGTCGAGCGGTGCAAGGTCCCTAGTTGGTTCCTCTAGCATTTGTACTAGAAAGTTGTCCCCAACACTCTGAAAATTTCCTGGATTGCCCATGCACTGGCTGTATTGGCCTCCCAGCAGATGTCAGGGTAATTGAAGTCCCCCATCAGCACCAGGGCTTGTGATCGAGAAGCTTCCGCTAGTTGTCCATAGAACACTTCATCCACCTCCTGCTTCTGGTCTGGTGGTCTATAGCAGACACCGACCATAACATCCCCCTTGTTGCTTTCCCCTCTCAGTGTAACCCACAGACTTTCTATTGGCACGCTTCCACTTCCATAATGGAGCTCTGAGCAGTCATAGAGCTCTTTTACATATAGTGCTACTCCTCCCCCTCTTCTTCCCTGCCTGTCTTTCCTGAACAGTTTATACCCATCCATGGCAGAGCTCCAGTCATGCAGACTATCCCACCACGTCTCCGTTATTTCTATGATATCATAGTTCCTTGTCTGCGCTAGTATTACCAATTCTGCTTGCTTATTTCCCAGGCTCCTCGCATTAGTGTATAGGCACCTAAGATACCCAGCCGATTGCCCTACTTTGTCACATTGATTTCCAATTCTATTACATAAACCTCCTTGCATTTTTTTCTTGGAGTTCTCCTCCCCCACTCTCCTCACGCATTGGGGCTTCAGTAGAGCCCTTAAGACAATTATTTGATTCCTCCCCCCATGTCCCAACTACCTTCTCTTTTATTCCTGGTGCTACAGTCCCAGCACCCCCCAAGTTCCATCCCTTCCCCCAGATCACCCACATTTGTAACACCCCTTATGATTCTTGATATATTTAAGCACTTATCTTATATGAGCTGATCTGTCTCTTAGTCTGCTGCTGCCTGGCATTACCAGTGACCAAATATGACCTGCCAATTGTGGAGAACATGTCAGCATTTTTGGTGTCAGACAAAGAAATTCTAATAAATATTTGCTCAGTGATTTTATTTTTTCTAGACCATCCATTTTTAGCACTCTGTCTCTGACCTACCCTCATGTTTGTAAAGGAAAGTAAAGTCCACTGATTAAATTGGTTTTGATAATTATTTCAAAAGAAATATGATCTGATATGAGAAAACCCATAATGCTTTGTGTAGGCACATAATTGCATATTTCAATACACAGTTATCTATGTATTTGGACAAAGAATTACATTATGAAGCATGGTATTGCAAGGGTAATACTGTGCAATATGCACTCACATTCATGTATGCTCTGAATACCTTCAAATTGCAGTGCATATTCATGTCTGAACTATTCTAATCATCAGAGTCTGTACCTGTACCTGAGCACACTTTTACTTTGGACTGTACAAAAGCTACTACTGTCACTTGAGGCCATTACTTTTTTTTTAAATTTTCTTTACCTACTCTATAATCACACTGAGACAAAAAAACCACCAAAGGAAACCCACTCTATTGTCTGGTATCTCACTGGGCCAGAAAGGCTACATATTGCTGAGCACCTGCCAGTGTTGAAATGTGGGTAGGGAATATAGTAGATCTTCACTTTCTCATTTAGAAAGGAGGTACCAAATACCAGAAACGTTCATTCTCAGATCCCACTTTTTGATGAGAGGTAGGGGATGAGGGAGGGAGGGATTGGTAAATGGGGTAAAGCCTGATAATTCAAAGTTTAAGCACCACAGACAAGAAACAAGATCGTAATGTTTTGCAAGTAAAAAAAGAATACTGGGTAAAAGGTCCCAGAGTCCAGGCGAGGACCACAGGGTCATAATCAACTCCCTCAAATTCCCTCCAAGCAGTGGAAACTTAAGGATAGATCCATTCACTTGTGGAAACCCAGTGCCCAAAAGAATTTAGGACCAACAGATCACTCCAAGGAGAGAGACAGCTGCTGGCACTGAGTCAACCCAGTGGATGCAGAAATTGGAGATTCAGGGATTGGGCTAGCTGTTCTCTGTTGTAACTACTATTTGAATGTATTATGTTGCCATGTTATGCATTATGAGATATGGTCTGAGAAAACCCATAATGGATTGTGTAGGAACATACTAACCCCAGGCACAGGAGGTAACTTATGTCAGCACACATATCAGGCTTAGCACCAAAACACCTGGTCATCGCTTTGAACTCTGTCCTCAGAGTAGTGAATAAGCACAGCATGAGCCACCACTGTACAACCCATTCTGCCCTAGGATCCCTTTTCTTTCCAGTCCCACCATTGTCACAATGCCTGTTTATCAGCCAACCACCAGCATAGCAGGGTATGGATCACAAGGAATTGAAGCCGCAACTCCCTTGCAGCATTGGAGCAGGAGCTGCTCCTGACTTGCAGTTACCACCTCTGCTACATTTTCCAAGAACCGCTTCAGTAAATGATAAATAGCTGGTTGTAAAGTGGGGCTGCTCGGAGGCTCAAACTTTAAGTTCAGTCCCTAAAATGAATTGGAAGCATCTGGCTGTTTTGCTGTCAGTGGGTAATGATGCAGCCGCGTCACAAACCCAGATGTGATTCTACATTTCTGCAGCTGTTCTGATGGGAGTTCCAACACCCGAAACATCTGCTACTGGGAATCAGAGGCACAATATTCACACAAAGGTTTAGGGCTGTTATTTTTGTCTTGTTTGGGTTTTTTCCCTTAGAAAATGCATTTTGTCCCCATACTGTATCTTCCTATTTTTTATTAAAGGCGTTAATATCCTCAACAAAAGGTTCTCTCCCTCACACACACATGAATAAAACCCCTGTGTTTCAGCAGCAGACAACCCAAAGGTCAGGAAATTCAGAGTGAAGGAGGCTTGTGTGTCACAAATGAAGTGTATGAGGACTGACATGGTAGAACATTATGATCTGTCCTGTAAACATATATATATATCAGTGCATAAGGACCTTTTCGGAAAAAAATTCAGCCAATCTAATTTATGAAAGTGAAAGTGATCTGAAGATCATACCACAAACTCACTAACCAAATCTGAGGATAATTCAAGTGGGGTGAAAGTGTCTGAAAATCAGTAAGCCTCATGGAGTGGGAGGGTGGTTGAATGACTTTATAATGGTCACACTGATTTACTAAAATTGCAGGTGGGGAAGAATTGCACTCTGGCTGAGACTTCTGATTGCCAAATTTAATCCTGAAGTGAAAGTTTGTGGTTACATTTTGTGAACTCATTAAACCCAGAATTTCTTACAGAATTGCTGATTTAGCACAGTAGCATGAGGAGAAAACATTATAATTTTTTGATTTTCTGTCACTGTTGTCAGTTAATAAACTCAAAGTAAATAGGACAAGGAAAATCAATATGTGGGACTGTATTAGTCCAGATGCTACTGTGCTGTTAATTACATGTTATTTTTCATTGAGCAATTCAGCAGACTTGGGAATGTCCTGTACCTGGAGGCATCTCCTGCTTTGGAATGTTAAACTTGTATTTCAGCAACTGCACAGGACATGCTATCCACCACAGTGATAATAATTGCATCTCAGCTGTGACTTTTATCTCACATAACATAGACACAGAAGGTTGTGTGAGCTAGTAGTGATGACCAGAGTGGCTAGAAAGGGAGGGTCAATCAATATCATGGGTGAATTTTGGGAATATGAAAACTGCTCTCTGCTCTTGTCTGTAGGCCTGAGTGAGTTATTGAAATGAGAGAGAGGCAGCAAGGAGAAGGGAGAGTCTAAAGCAAAATAGAGAGAAGAAAGACAATGAGAATGAAAAAAGACAAGATGGCAGCAGGGACAGAACAGAAGTTGTGAAAATGAGAGAGAAAAGGCAGGAAGAAGAGTATGAACAAGACTATGGAGAGGCAGAGAGAAAGCCTGAGGAAAAAGAAGAGGAAACAGAAGACAGGAACTGAGATGAGAGAAGAAAAACAAAGAGGAGAAAATCAGAGAAATGTATTCCTCGGAAACAGAAGCTGCTATTACAGGGAGCTCGTGCTGCCTTGAGAAGAGCCATTTCAAGATGCTGTGAGAACTCATTGGAGGAATTGGGTAGCTTTGAATTAACCATAAGCCACAAAGGAGGAAATGGAATTCAAGTGTAAATACATAAGTGGGGAAGAAAATGGAGAAGAAATGACCAATGCCATTTTATTTTTGAGAAGAGAGAATGCCTCTGTTTAACTTTTCCCTGTAGTTTTTGGTCTATTTGCAAGACAGGATCCCCGTTTCCATGCTAGATTTCAGACACAGCTCTAGCAAAGCAAACTTTGCTTCTTGCTTTGGCATCTCAGTCAGCAGTAATTTATATTGCTGTTCCTCCTTAATAAAATCCATCGTGCACTCCAAAAGAGTAACTAGGACACTTAGTTTTTATTCCACATGCATCTCATTTGTCTTCAGCAGGTTCTTCCATAATCTCATCATTATTGCTATCACCCTCTGAGGACAGCTGACTTGCATTAATCAGCTAGGCCTCTCTCATCCCTCACTAGATTCTGTACAGTTTTACTGTGCCCTTGGGCATCCTAACTTTACTTGAAAAATTAATAAACCTCCCCTCTCTTATCTTACCTTATTAATGTCTGTCTTTGTAACCCATTATCCGTGCATCTCATCAGTGACCATTTGAGGATGTAGTGAGCACCAAAGGATTGTACCCTGGTGATGTAGCACACAAGAGTGCCCTACATAAATACAAAAAAAAAGTTCAAAGACCAGCATAGTTGTTTACTAGTTTGGATGGCTGATGGAATGAAGACATGGGAATTGTTAGGAACCAAATAAAGGCCATTAAGGCCCATCAAATAGATCCCTCTTGCCTTATCCCTCTTCCTATTTAACTCCCCTTCCTTTCCCATCCTCTTCCCACACCCCCTTCTCTCTTGTACATTGTTAAATCTGACTCGTTAGTTTTAAATGTTTTGAAATACTGGTACATTAATCACTTGTGTTTGCACACTGTTTATGTGGGTTGTTGGTCATGGTCTGTAGTTATAGTGGCTGTCTCCCTTGCTTACTTAAAAGTACAATCCAATTGAAAATAAAGATTTTGCAGGTTTGCTCATTTCACACAGTGATAGCAGCTGGTAAGTGTCTTTTGCAATTCATCAGAGGCCTCCCAGACCACCTGCTCTTGGCATCCTGCAAACAGCTGGCTCTGTGTAAGTACCATAAGCTATTATCTTACTCAATAAATAATGAAATAAAGAAAACAGGACAAAGCCATTTCTTTGTAAATAAAACAAGTCCATCGCCATCCATCCCCTTCCTCTCCCAGCAAAGAAAGCTTCAAGATACTTTGCTGTCTAAGTATCATCATATATCAAAATACGGAGCTCAGTCAACCCCAAAATCTAATGCATTGTATTTTCTTTATAAAAAAAATTCTGCTGTATTTCTGAAAAGGCCACAGGGAGCTTTCGTAGAACTTCAGTTAATGTCACCAGATGTCCCACTTTTCAGAGGTGACTCAGTTTTTATATGGACTGTTCCACTTAACTTTCTAACAATGAACTTTTGTCCTTTGTTTATTGTCCCAGTAGTAAACTCCAGCTCATTTCCCCCACTCCTGGTGGTGTGCTGCTGTGTTGTACTGCAGCAGCATCTTCTATCAGCAGGTGGGCAGCTGATCCACCAGAGAGCAGATTGGCCACAGACTGCCACTGGGTGCAAAAGAGTCAGGGGCAGCTTGAGCTCAGAACTGGTAATGAATTGCTTTGACTGAAGAGAAATCCCACAGCTATGAAGTAGAACAAGACAGCAATGTGCCAGTCTGTTCTCCCCAAGGATGTGTCTAGAGTTTAACAGGAATATACTGCATTTTGGAACAAAACCCATGTCTTAGAAAGACTTTTATTAAAATCTATGAATTCCACAAGGTGCATTAACAGATTTTTGCATGATAAATAAATGTAACAAATAATGGCAGTCTGTTGTATGGATGATTTATAGCATCCCATTTTAAGTTTAGGGACTATTATAATAGCCTCCTGTTTTGTGCTTATTATAACTTGAGATTGCAAGTGATGGCGATTACCTATCTAACTGCCTGATTTGGGAGCACAATTAGAGGCTAGTCTACATTGGTAGTGGCACTGTAATTCGATCTTAGGCTGTCAAATTACAGAAGGCGAAAGCAAGTGATCACAGTAAATTGCTTGCTCAGGGTCTCCCATCACCACTGCTCACATTACTTCCTGAAATATATGGCACTGTGGGTAGTAGGCACAGGAGCTTGTGGGGGGGCAGGGGTCCTCCGCTCACTCCCCATCCCCTCTTCCATAAAGAAAAAGCAGCAGGAAAAGCTGTCCTTGTTGTTTCTCTGCTGCAGGTAGGACCAAGAGGGAGAATGTTTCATGCAGTGAGAAATTAATTGAAAACTTGCAGTGGGGAGGAGCTATGTTGTCACGGCAAAGGGAAGGCTGGCTCAACCCATGAGCTAATAAGGCAGTGGCTTCAGGCGCACTGTCTTAGGGGCAGCCACACTGCCACACAGGGGTGGGGCAGGCTGGCACAGATGCCAGAACTGCATTTTTGCCCCTCCATGAGTTGGCCACTCCACCCCCAGGGGTGCAGCAGGCCAGCCCATGGGGCAGGCTCCACTTTCTTGCCCAGCCTCTGGGCCGGCCCTCCCCGCCTCTAGGGAGGAACAGCCAGCCCACAGGAGGGGTGGAAGAGTGGATCCCTGTCTCTGGGCTGGCTCACTCCATGCCTGGGCCAGCTGTTCTCCACCCTGGGAGCAGGGTGAACTGGCCAGAGTGAAGGCCAGGTTCTGCGTGCCCCCCGGGGGGGGGCACAAAACCAAAAGCCAGCTCAGGGCACCACAGCCCCTTGAGCTAGCCTTGGGCAAAGGGGACAGGAAAAACCGGTTGAGCTACTATCTGGTTACAGGGACCTACATCAGAATTGTAGATTTTGACTTTAGTGCTCCACCACTTGCAGGGGTGGTGTTAACAGGTCAAATTATAGCTCCTTTTTTTTTTTTTAATTTACTGCTCTGATAGTGGAGACAGGCTGCAGAAGGCTGATGTAAGCAGCTTTATGTCAAATCCTCACTGTCAGTGTAGACCAATCTCAGGAAGTCCAGTGTGTGCCATGGTTTGCAAACCTAGGACCATCCTTCCTCAGCCACAGGGAGGGGTGGTGCTGTTTATGCAGCATCCCTTTCTCAGAGCAGGACCTAACAGCACAGTATAGCCCATACAGTTTTACAGACAAAAAGTCGGTGATCCTCACCACGCCTATTGAGATGGCAGGAGGGTAAGGGGGTATGATCCCCATGTAGAAGAAAGAGAAACAAAGATTAGAGAGGCTGAGCAACTTGTCAAGATCACAGTGGAAGTCAGTCAGTGACAAAGACCCAGGCTCACAATTCAAGACTTGCTCGCAGTTCCCCAGTCTGTACCCTGCCATGGGCCTGTGTTCAGTAACAGCTAGGACCAATCATGAGAGGAACAAAAGACAGAATGGGATGGGGTGGGGTGAATGACTTTTGAGGTAATCCACCTAGGTGCTCCCATTCTCTCCCCCAAGTTATTGTCCCTTGCTCACTAGGCTTTCTTAGGCTGCTTGGCTGGGTGAATTTCCCTTTAGAGATTTAATGCCATGTAGACAAACCCTCTGGGCACTCTCTGGCTTTCCACTATGCCTCTCCTGTTTTGTTCTCTTGGCCTGGAGGTACTCAATGTGATGGAGGAGCTGGACATGGAGCACAGAGCTTCAGGCCAGGAAAAAGAGATTTTGGTGATAAAACTGCACTGTGATGGCATCCCATCCTCTTACCTATTAGTGGAGCTTGAAGAAAGACAAATGGAAAAGGACAGGAATGAATGAGGGGGCAAGGAAACCTCACTGAAGTGAGGAAGAACGAGAGAGGAAGATAGCAAATGGAAGAGAGAAGAATCAGAGCACAAGCAGAAGAAATTCAGCAGGATGAGGGAGACATGGGCAAGCCCAGGAGAGGAGAAATGACACCCCTCTCTGAGACAGCAGAGGGGGATGATCCTGTCAATCAGTGCCACCAACTGTCTTCTGATGAATGATAGGGAAACAGTAATTATATAGATAAGCATCAACAGCACAGGTGCTTCCACAGTGAGCCCCCTATAAACTGGTTCTGTTTTACATCAACAGGCTTCACATTCTTCCTGGACATCATCCCCACCCCTTTTAATAAAACAAGGCAATCTCCAGTAAGGATTTCTCTTGTGCATGCTGGTGTAGCCTACTCAAAATTCAAGACAAGAGGCCTTCATTTTATTATTTCACTGAGACTAAAATCCTCATGATACTATTTTCAGTTTTAAGAGCAGCCTGGGTAAACAGCGAAGATGGAATTCAGAATGTTACTCTTGACTCAAAGAAACTTGAATAAAATGAACATGGAATGTAGTATAACCTAGCTGGGAGTACAGAAAATAGCTAATAAATAGAGCCCTGCATGGATGCAAGTACGTGGATCTGTATCCGAACTGCATCCGCAAGAAATGGTCCGCGGATATTCATATTGTATCTGTGGATGCAGATGTAATGCGGATATCCATGGATGTCCGCATATTTGCGGGGCTCTAGCTCTGTGCAGATAAAAATATGTGGATCTGTATCTGATCTGCATCCATAAGAAATGGTCCACAGATATCCGTGTTGTATCTGCGGATGCAGATATAATGCGGATATCTGCAGATTTGCAGGGCTCTACTAATAAAAGCAAACAATTCATTTACCAGGAGGCCCCAATTAAAACTCTGGTTCCATAACCCCCAAAAACTCTGGCAAAGTTCAAATCTGAATTTTGTTCTGGCCTTATCTGAATGGTGAGTTGAACCAAATCTCTGGATCTGTATATTGAGGAGCATGGATTTACACCAAGCCTTTGAAGCTCTCTAGTTCATAATGAAGGATTACCTTCAAAGGATTAAATATTTGGTTTAAAAAAACCATCCCACAATAGTCTGGATACCTCTCTGAAACATAACTGAAGTATGCAAAGCTCTTTGGTCTGCAAAACTGGGCTGGAATTATCAAAGGGGCTTTCTTGTGAGATTTCTAGGACCTCTTACTTCTAGCAAGGCCAGAAATACTAGAAGTGCACCCTTTCTTTCATTATTTGAGTCCATCTGTTTCTAGCTGGGTGCTATAATATCATGTATTTATATTATGGTTGTGCCCAAAAGCACTAACCAAGATTGGGACCCATTGTGACAGTGACCACCCACACATGTTCCCAAACAGTAAGGGACAGTCTTTCCCTTGAAGAACTATTCAGTAAGATTTTAGGTGTTTGAGCATGCCTGTTGACTCAGGCCTGGTCTACATTAAAAAAACAACAAGGAGCTGTGTGGCACTTTAAGACTAACGTGCCACACAGCTCCTTGTTGTTTTTTTTACTGGACTAGACTAACATGGCTATCCCTTTTGAAATTGACTGGTCTACATTGACAGTGAAGTTTGACATAATGTCGTTTACCTCAGCCTTCTGCAGCCTGTGTCTCCACTGTCAGAGCAGTAAATTGGGGGGGGGGGCTATAATTTGATCTGCTAACAAAACCACCTTAAGTGGTGTAGCACTGAGTCTGAAATCTACAATTCCAATTAAGTTCCATGTAACCAGAAGGCAACTTTTCTCTTAACAAATATATTTTTGTAAGTTCCCCATCTTCAAAGCATCTGACAAAATGGGATTTTCTCCCATGAAAGCTCATGCAGTAAATATATTTGTTAGTATTTAAGTGCCACAGGACTCCTTGTTTGTTTGTTTTACTGAACTAGACTAACACAGCTGCCCCTTTGGATCTCTTTTTTCCTTTCTCTTTACTGTAGCAACATAGCTCCTCCCCTGCCTGTAGCCCCAGAAAGTTTTCAATTAATTCCTCTTTCTGCATGAAGCGCTGTCCCTTTCTGTCCTGTCTGTGCCAGAGAAACACCAAGGAAAGAATTTCCGTTTTTTTCATCTTTAGAGAATCGGGGAGGGAAAGTGAAGAGAGGATGACTGCTTCCACACAAGCCCCTGTGCCTACTACCTAGAGTGCAATGTATTTCAGGAAGTAATGTGAGTAGTGAAGATGGAAGACTCCAAGCAAGCAATTTGGTGTGATCACTCACCTTTGCCTTCTGTAATTTGACAACCTAAATTGAATTACAACCCTACTCCCAGTCTAGACAACCCCTCAGTGAGAATACCCCCCTGCTTGGAGTCAGGCAGGTACGTACTAACCCAGGGCCTGCCTTAACAGACAAGGACTTATGAAAGGAAATATTATCTGTCAAGGCTTTTTCCCCACTCTGGCACTCTGAGTGCAGAAGGTGGGGGCCCGCAACAGGCCAGAAAAGCCACTGGCCTTGGAGTGGTATCGCTGCCACCACCCAAATGCAAAAAAACCTCTTGAGACCCAGGAAGGCGCACTTGGGAATTCCTCCCTGTGAGGTACTTGCGATCCTCTTTATTCCTCCTTCAGGAAAGTGACTGAACTCCAGCTGCCATATGAGCTGGAACTGGAACAGGGTTCCCTCTAGTAGCTGCCTGTGCAGTCTAAGGCACAGGCACACAAACCTCTTGCCTCTCAGGACACAGAACCAGAACTTGCTTAAAAGGTAAACTCTGTAATCAAAAAGAACAGATAATAAACACAGAGAGTTGCTTCTCTGGGAACTAACTTAGGTAGTTACAGGGTAGTGGGGGGGGGGGTTGGGGTTACATGTGCTTAGCACAGAGAAATCCAAAAAACAAGCCAAAACCAAAGAAAATACCCTGACCACATCTAAGTAAACATTCCCTGTTCTACCCACGCCTGGTCAGTACCAAACTTAGCTTATCTCTGGTAAGGATGTTGCTGGATTCTTCCTCAGGCCCCTCTGGCCTCCTCCTGATCCTTCCAGGAGCTCTGCTACATCCAAACAGGCCCAGGCCAGGCTGCTGTTACCATTCAAAAAGCTGTGCTTCGTTCCTATTGGCTGTCCTGGGACTCACTGACCAGAGCGTTAACCCCTTCCTCCCCAAGGGTTATTACACTATCTTCTACCATTGTTATTGCTGTTATTTTTATTATTATAATTACTACAGTGTTAAGTATCATTATAACTTGCATACGCCTTTTAAAGTATCTCCTGAGCTCTGTATTCCATGCTAGGGCTATAGTACTTATCTCCCTATTCTCAAGCATTATCATTAACAAGGAAACGTGACATAGCTGGCTGCAACTGCGGTTGAAGCCCACATACTTTAGTTAAAAACTGAAAGTAAATGGAGGCTCTGGAATATCAATGGGAGGTAGCACTCCAGCTGTTGGTACAGCACTGTTAATTACACAATACTTTTTATTGAGCAATTCAGTGGTAATTCTTACTGCTACTCCTCCTTAATAAGATCCATTGTGCACCATAAAATAGTAACTAGGACACAGTTTGTATTCCACATGCATCTCATATCTCTTTAGCAGGTTCTTCCATATCCATAATCTCATCATTATTACTATTACCCTCAGAAGACAGCTGACTTGCATTAATCAGACAGGCTGCCATTCCCTTGCCAGATTTTCTGCAGTTTTATTGTGCTTTTGGACATTTTAATTAACTTGAAAAATTAATTAAAAATCTTACCTTATTAATATCCCCTTCTCAGCACCCTCCTTTGTAACCTAGTATCCCTGTTTATCACTGTCCATATACTCTGGGATCACCAAAAATGGCACTGAAATGGATGACCATACAGGCATGCCTAAGTTAATGGTGAAATGAGATGCTGGGTGGACAAATGTTACAAGGGGGATATTATTATTTATTTGAAGTATATAAGACTACAAGAGAAGTTGAAGGAACTACTATAGATCATTAAAGTTTATTCTAGTTCTCACTGACTACAGGGCTCTGTGCTCACTCTTTACTCAGTCAACTGGTGTTTGACTGAGGAAGCTGAAGGCCAATTTACTCAACATGAATAACAGTGGATTAGGCTACATCCACACCTGGAGCTTGGGTATGATTCCCAGCTCATGTACACATACTTGTCCTTGCTCTAGCAAACTAAAAATGGTAGTAGAATAAATATCACACAGGCATGGCACAGACTGGGTGTACCAAGGATGTAACAGTAGTGTTGAGGCAGGTTTGTAGTTGGCCTAGCGAGCCTGTGTAGCCTCTGCTACCCCATCACTTTACTATTTTGAAGTGCCATAGCTAAATAAGAGCTAATGCCAATACAGCTTTGTGAACTGGGAATCACAACCCCAGCTCCAAGTACAGACGCATAATGAGTCCTTGAAATGTGGCTATCAGTAACATAAAGTAGAGATTTATGCCATTCCTTATGGGGAAAAAATTAAATAGAGAACCTATAGAAATTATGCTAAAAAACCTACAGTTCAATTTAATATAGGGAAATTCTTCCTACGGATTTTAAATCTACAGAATTTAATCAAGAACGATTATCCCTGCTACACAATTCTATAGGGTGGTTTAAAAATTATAAAGAAATGATATCATTCTCTATGAAATGCACAGCTCTATTCCATAACTGGCTTTTTCATGCATGTCTGCATTTACTGTCACAGTTTTATTAGATTCACACTATTCTTATTAGACAGTCAGATTACACCTCTCCTACACGGGTTGAACAGTATCTTATTTCAGGAGCAGTTCAAATGAAGGAAGTACTTGCCATGAGTAAGGGTGACTCAGTCTTGTCCTTGTAATCTACTACACTATTTTAGCAGTCAGATGCACCTATCAGGATCTGGATCCTGTTATGGAAGCTACTGGACAAATGCATATCAAGACGTATTGCTTGGCTTTAAGCAGGCTAGGTATCTTGTCAAAATATGATTGTACTAAGAAGTCCAAACTAAGTTTGGCTAATGTAGACATAGCCTAGGAGCCTGAGGGTACATTTATACAACAAAGAAAATCCCTTGGCTGGACTGCACCAGCTAACCTGGACCAACAGGTCAGGCTGCAGGGCTGTGTAGATTGCCAGCCTCAGGCATTTTGAACACTGCAAGGCAGGAGGTTTCCCAGAGCTCGGGTTCCAGTCCTACCCAGAAGTCTACAATGCAATTAAAAAAACCCTACAGCCCAAATCTGACAAGCCTGAGTCAGTAGACATGGGCCAGCTACGCGTTTTTAGTTGAAGTGTAGAAGTATCCTCTGTGACTGAGTTTCCCATTGGTAAAATGAGGACAATAGCTCTTTCTGACCTCACTAGGGTGACCAGAGAAAAAAGCCAATAAAGACTGTGAGGTGCTCAGATACTACGTTAAGGGAGGCCTTATAGGTACTTTAGATAAAAGCAACAGTGCTGTACAGGGAAGAGAGCCAGAAGCCAGCACAAAGTGATTTGCTATTAAACATAAAAGATAAGGACAAAGACTACCCAGAAAATAAAACACATTTACTAAAGCAGCCTCAAAATAATTCTGACTCCAATAACACAATGAACATTCACAGAACTCCCTGTAAATGGAAGACCATAGGTGAGAGACATCAAAGTAGCCTGTGCTTTTAATCATTTTAATAGGAGAGATTTGCATTTTAACAGATGTTGGCATTTCATGCCTCACAATCCCCATCCACCTATAGGTAAAGTTAAACATCCAGATTTCCACACAGAGTCATAGAATGACCATCTTAGCTTCATGAAGAACAAAAGCTCTTTGAGGTAGTTAAAAGCTATACATCCTATCACAGCAAAGAGAGAACGTACTGAATTATTTAGTAATCTCAGGCCACTCAAAAGGAGAAGAAACTCATTGCAGGGTTCCATGGGACTTGGATGAAGTTATGTGGGTAGGAGTATTATATATTTATTCACTTTGGACTTTGATAAATTATTTACCTGTTCAACTGCCACTGACAAGATCTCTGAATGGGGAGGTCTCTGCAGTAACCATATAAACGTTCCTTTCATTATTTACACAGGTGAGATCCTAGCCTTTTAATATAGAAATCTAGTGCTATGTTCCCTAAAGTCACCTGAATAATGAGATAGCCTCATGTTATATGGACAGCACTTAATCCGTTTTCTAGTCACCATTCTGGGCCCAGTCCTGCTTGCCTTACCCTAAAATGATGAGATAACTCACAAGAGCATGGGCTGCAGGATTATATCCTCTCATTGTGAAATGCAGTAAGCTCTTTCACAGAGCTAGGGGAGATGTGTTGAAATGTATAGTTTCTAAGTTCTAAAGGGGTAGCTGTGTTAGTCTAGCTCAGCAAAATAAGCAAGGAGTCCTGCGGCACTTAAAGACTAACAAATTTATTTATCGCATGAGCTTCAAACCACCTGACAAAGTGGAATTTTCTCCCATGAAAGCTCATGCGATAAATAAATTTGTTAGTCTTTAAGTGCCACAGGACTCTGCTTGAAGTGACACACAACTCCTTGTAGTTTCTGCAGCCCTGTGTTCCTGAATGAGTTCATTTTCAGTTTTGTGTGCAAAAAGCAACAAGTGCTATCCACTAGCCAGCAGTGTTAACTGCACAGAAGCAGAATTTATGTGCAATCCTAAACAGTGTAGTCTTCTCATTCTGTTTAACTGAAAGGGCCAGATGCCATCTCTCAACTTGTTCCAAGACCTCTTTTCTACCTAGTCTTCCAATGGCATTTGTCTGTTATCAAGCAATAGTGACCTCAAGTGGCCTATCTAGTTGATCACTGGTATCTTTTCCCCTATGTATTCCCAAAGGAACATATCTATCGTCACCAATCCATTTTGTAGATAGAAATCTGAAATACATCCAATATTGATCATTTCTCTTGTTGGGTCATATCTAATCAGTGTCTCCATGGCATGATTTAGATTATATTTATAGATAATAATCTGATTGTCAATAGATCCTCCAATTTTTCACTGCATAGTAGTTTAAAATTCTGTATAGAAAGTGGGACTGTGTAATCCTATTGGCTGGAACACTTAGGGGCTTTATAACTCAGGGATGAGCAAAAGAGTCAAATATTATTTATTACTTGCATTGTGGTAGAATTTAGCACCCCCAACTAGGCATCAGGGCCCCACTGGGCTAGATACAGCAAAGACATCACAAAGACTTGGTTCATGCTATTGATTGTATATGGAAGGCACCAAAATACTACGGTAATGGGCAGCAATATTAGGCCCAAAGAGAGAATACAGAATTTTCCTTTCCTTTGAGTCTGCCAACTCCACGTGAGAGGGACCTAGAAAGATTTCAGGGAAGTTTGTGGTGGAGTTAATTGGAGTAATGCAAAATCTGGCTTGCCAACATTTTCACAAATCAACATGGTGTGTTCTTTCCTCTGTTACAGGTCATGTGATTCATTGCCCACAAATACTTGGACAACTTGTGTGTTAACTTATGAAAATGTTTGTGAACCCTGAAATCTTCACCGATTTTAGCTTGGGCCAGCCAGCCACTGGTTTTTAATTGCAATGTACCCATGCCCTTAGCATATGTTATCTCAATACCACCATCTTCTAGAAAGTTAGAAAAAGCAGCAGAAAAGTTTGAGCAATTTATGTACTGGAAAGCATTCCGATACTATGGTAACACGTAGCAGTATAAGACTGTAAACAGAAAAAATGGGCACAAAAACTTGCTTGTTGAAATGTTAGCAAATAGGAATAAAAGGGGACACAAACACAGCTGACCTGGAGAGTCATTTGTCCATGAACCCCACTTGTGCCATATTTGACAAGCTCCAGTGCAGAAATTCTAATGATCTTATTACTGCTGAAATCTCCACTTTGCTACTGCAAAATCAGGGATTGATGAACAAGTCAGACTTGAAACAGTTTTGCTGACAGATGCAAAAACTTTCTAGATAGTCCCCTAAATTGTGCTCCCTACAAATCTGAACAAACCCCCTTTCTCCAAGGGATGGAGCACATGGTCATCATGTAGCAAACAGATGAGATATTCTGTGGTTTGTTTTTTGTTGTTGTTATAGTTGTTTTTGACAGAAGCATGCCATACAAGGAAGCTGGCTACTACCTGCCTTTCATCCCCATCTTTAAACTGGTCAAATTACTCATGGAAAATGAGTAATTTCTCTAATTTTGCCCTTTTTTAGTCTATGAATTGTAAGTGAACTCATTCCAACGTCTACCTAAGTACTGGTTATTCAAAAGTAGTTGCTAAATGTTTGTGTGCGAAAGTACCAGCGTACATGTAGAACCCTGCGCAGATACAATATTTGTATCCACATCCATCCACAATCCACACAAATAGTCTGCAGGTGTCAATATCTGAGCATACGAAGCAGATACATTCTGGTTTACAGGGATCTCCATATGTGCAGCTCCACTGTTCACTGTGACTGCTAGCTATTTGTTATTCATATTGTGTGACTGGTCACCTAAGTTGCATGGTGTTATCTCTGCTTCTTGACTAGATGACAAACTTTCTACACAGAAAACTTACAGAGCTAGAATTACTTCTGACAAACAACAATTAACACTTCCAAAATGAATTTTTGTATGACTAGTCATTTGTGCTGACAGCAAACATTAGAAAGTAGTGAAGTGAAAAAGTAAAACCAAGATCCAGCTATAAAGAGATGCATAATATCAGGCTTTAGAGGGAGCAATGTTCTTTCCAGCACTGTGCTCCTTAAGAAGAGCGGGTGGATGATACAACATGAATGCAGACGCCCATGCAGATACCTCATCACTCTGGCCTATCAGGTTCTGATATTTAGTCTAACTTCCTCATGTTCATTTGTCACATTCTGTGATGTAGCTGACAATGCAGCCCTCTTAAAAGTAAGCCAGTCATGACCATTTTCAAAGCTTTAATTGTTACAACACACCCTCTCTCTAGAGCACCCCCCTCAGGCCTGGAGTGGCAGTGGCATAAGCTTCACAGCTTGCACCCCCAGTTGACCACTTCCTTGCCCCTGCAATGGCTTGTCTCTTTCAGAGCTTCTCCAGCCAGGTCACCTCTTGAATTTAGCTTTCTTTTGGGGATAACAAAGCTCTAACTACAACTAAAAAACTAATAATCTTTCTACTTCTCTCATGCTCTCTTCAAGTTCTCTACTTCTTGGCCCTTTCTCCATGATCCTTACAGAGTGTGTCTTGCAGTACTTCTACCTAACAATTTTCCCCTCTCCAGTGTTTCTCCTCCCCAGGGACTCCAGCAGCTTTCATACTCTTTATAGAGCTGGGGGGGGGGGAGGACAAAGTCTGTCCTGTTTCCTGCAAGTCTTTCCCCTCTCCTATGTCTCTTTCCAGTAACTAAGTGCACTGCTCTGTTTATATAGTCTTTTCCTGACCCTTCCACAGCTGAGGTCAGTAATTATCCTTAAGTTACCACCAGATGGGGGCTAGCTGCTAGGTTATTGGCAAAGCTGAGCCAGCCAGCCTGTGACAGATGTATTTTCAGTTCTTCGGATATTATAACAAATAGGCTCACCATGTGTCCAAGGAACATGCATGAGTGGATATGATGGAAATGCAGAAAATGGCTCCGAAAGGTCCAGGGACTAGGTTAGAAAACTCCTATGTGAGACCTGCAGAATGATGAAAATCCAACAGATTCTAAAGCCATTGGATTGTATCACACAGTACTTGGGGCCTTCAGTTAATTCTCAGAAACTCAGTGTTAAAAGAACTATAGCTGCAGCTTTACTGACAATACTAATAGACATGTAAAGCTTGAATCAACTTTGCAATAAGAATCCCAAAATGCTTTACAGTTTTTTAGACAGGGGCATGTGAACCATACTTTGGCCCAATTTGTAACATTTAGGGGTGAGAATTATATGGTCCATTTAATTTCCCAATAGAACTAGTATTGGGTGGACCTAGGATGGTGAAAACTTTTCTGCCTTCCAATTATTGATCAAGTTGTATGTTTAATACCAATTCAATCAAGCTCAACACCTGGCTCATTTTATTTTGTTTTGTTTTGTTGTGCTTTTGCACAGGAGCCATGATTAGTACTGCAGATAAAGAGAAAATCCCAGTGTTGTGTTTAAAAAATTCCAGATGTAAAGGAAAACTGATTAATACACTTTTCTACAAAGCACTAAAGTAAAAGCACATCTTATGTTCTCCCATGCAGTTTGCCCCAGGCAAAAAGCATTCCATTTTAAAAATACTTCTGGTTAGAAAAAATGAAAGGTTCCCATAGAGGAATAGCTAGAGGTCAAAGGTAAATTCACTTTGCTGGCACATGTGGTTTCAATCTGTTTGACTCCTATGATCACCAAGGCTCAGACATGCAAAGGGGAAAGGGTTAAAAGAGAATTGGGAAGAATAAAGAAATCAAGAGAAATATTTAGGAGAGCTGCAAAATATAGCTATAAAGTTCCTTTATGGGAGGGTAAAAAAAAGACTGAAAAGGTTTTCTGATTTTCATTTTTGGAAGGAAAAGGAGGAGGATGTGGACTATGACAAAGAAAAGAGGGTTTATCCATAGAAGAGAGAAAAATTAGCTTAGAGGAGTTGTGACAAGAACTTATTTCTGGTATAATGACTGCTGAAAAGAATCAGTGAGGAAAGGATAAGCAAAATGAATAATAAAAGGGGGAGGGGTTTTTTTCACTACAATGCTGAATCTGCATGCTCCTTCTCCCACATCTCTCTCAGCACCTTCCTGTGAGCGGCCTTTAAGCCTGAATGGTCAGACCTGTCAGCTCTTAAGGCAAGCTCTGGGGGTGGAGTCTACAAACAAAGGATGCTTCTCACCATAAAGCTCCTGAAAGATGTCCTACCTCCTTCCTCAGTAAGCTTCTATGGGACTACAGATACTTCCATTGCAAGACTCCATTAGTATTTTGTAGTTCCTGTTAACATTCCCAATCTCTATGCTCTGGAAGTCTAGGTCAGATTTGCTAACGGGTCATTCCTTCTCCTGTTACCTCTTTAGTATATTTTCTCAGCAGTAAATTGCCCTTTGCAGTCTGGTTTTGCTTCTGGGCTAATCAGGCTAACATTAACAGATTCTAGTTTAACCTAGTTATAAAGATTGTTGCCTGAGTACAGTAAAAATGTCTGGATACTGTGGACAATTGGGCTATGCAGAGTGATCATTTGGTCTTGTTTCTGTTTTACAACTGATCAGTTTACCATGGTAATAAAGTCACATTTCAATGGTATTGTTGTTATGAATGCTTAAACCCCCTGTGTTGAAAATGAACACTGCTTTAATCCTTTTGGTCCTGACTTATTGCAAAACAACCCATATGATGAGTCTGCATTTTGTGTCCCTTGCTGCACACTCCCACTTCCTGTGAAGTCCCAACTGTTATTTGTGCATCACTTGCTTTTCTGGGCACTCTTTGGGTTTGGCTATGTGCATTTGGTTTGCTTGTGTTGTTTTATGGGCTGAGGATATTGCAGTGGAAAGGTCATGAGAGATTTGCAGCGCAGGCTGTTATATGATGTTTAGCAATGTCTGAGTGGTGTGCAATTGTGAGTGAATGCTTCAGGGTCAGATCTAATTTTGCTGGCCCTGCCAGTGCTAAATCCTTACCAGAAATAAGAATTATAAATGTCTCACAAATGCTTATTCCGACTACTCCTGAAATCATAGGATCATATCCTCAGGTGCGGGTAACTAGCATACCTGGATGGACTTCAGTAGCACTCTGTGGATTTACACAAGCTGAGAACTAAGGACCCAGTGTCCCACACAGGTTTCCAATAAGCTTTTAAATTACATCTGGACCCAAACCAAAATCCTTACCAAACACACCCAAATCAGGGCCAGATCAAGGCAGGGGCTATAGAGACTGCAGCATGGGGCCCTGGCCTGAAGGGGAACTCCAGACTGCAGCCCCTAAAGCCCCTGCTGATCTGGCCCTGTTGGCACAAAGCCAATGGAGCTAGGAGATGGACTCTGGGGCCAGCAGCCATGGCAATCTGCAGTGCTCCCATCCTGCCCCCGGGGGCCAGCTGGTCTGTCTCTGGGGGCAGGGTGGGCTGGCATGTGGCTGCAGCACTCCAGGGATGGGGCTGCCCTGCACACTAGCCAGCCCCACTCCCAGCCCTGGTGCGCAGCAGCCACACACTGGCTGCCCCCCCCTCCCCGGAGCAGACCAGCCAATCCGGCAGTGGGAGCGCCATGGCATCCGGCTCCAGGACCATGGCCTGCCTCCCAGGCCACCATGGGGGGTGGGGCCCCTTGGGGGGGTCCTCGTGGGGTGGGTCTCAGGCCAGGGACCCCACAGAAGAGGGCAGCATAGGGCCCCAGACTCCCTTAATACAATCTGAAACTGGCCGCTCTCTCTAATGAGGCTGATCTGAGCACCATTGACTTTTGGGGAAGTTTGGATCAGAAGGGAAACTGGACTACAGTCATTCTTGAGGACAACGATATATACCCTGTACAGACACATCCAGCTAGAAGAAAGAACTCTTCCCTCTTCAGGGAGCAATTCAAAGTGGAAGACTAGGCAGTGATTTTACTAAAAGCAGTGCTTAATTTGTGCTAGGACTGATCCTAAGCACTTCCATGGTTAGTGGTTTATGGTTTATTCTGGCTTGCTGCATCAGTTTTGAAGATTAAAAAAAATTCCTTGAGCACCAGCACCTCTTTCATTACAAATTAAGCACTAACCAAAAGCAGTGGAAGTTACATTTCCTTGTTTGTAACTTCTCATTCTTAAAACAAATGTATGTTCTGGAAGGTCTATGGCTTCATTAGTTATAACAGGGGTCTCAAACTCAAATCACCACAAGGGCCACATGAGGACTAGTATGTTAGCCCAAGGGCCACACCACTGAAACCTTTTCATACAACAATATTGCAAATATTGGTAATGATAGCGTTATTGTGGGCTGCAGGAAATAGCTTTAGGGGCCTCATGTTTGAGACCCCTGAGTTATAACAAGGTCTCAGAAGCAAACCTAGAAGAGACTCCACTAAACAGGAGCAAATACAGCAAAAGTGTGGGGAGGGGATACACAAACAGGAGTGTCTACATGAAACACAGAAACGTATCTGGCTAATATCTGCTTCATTTACTTGGGATTTACCCCACTGTAACGCTACTGAAGTGAGTGGATTTCCACCAGTATTGCTGAGGGAGAGGGAGCCCTTATCACACTCTTAAAGGCTACACTCATCTCTGTAATTAGATGTTGTGTGATTAGAATCCATTTTGCATTCCTCTGGAGTTCTTTCAGCACAATGTTGAGAGTTTGCTCTTTATATTTTTTCATGCAAGATTGAGGATTGATGATCCCATTCATTTCTCTTTTATCTGTCTGTAAGCTATATCACTAAAGTCTCTGCTTTGCTTGTCTTATATTCAGTGTGCAGTGACTCATCTGCAAGCACAAATTACCTTGCTAAAGTATTCTTAGGAGAAATAATTAGCCACAAGCACCTCCTCTGCAGGCTCTTGCATGTGCCTCAGGGGACTAGGGCGCTTGACATAAATCATTTAGTCCTGAGCCTAGTGCACACCTTTCCCAATGGACTCCATAATTGGCAAAGCAGTTGCCAACTGGGTTTAAAGTGATTTGAAATTGTTTTCTATACAGCCTTGCTGACAGCAAAAGGTTTTCCCTTTACCTCAAGCTTGAGTTACAGTAACATGATTGAATGTAACCAGTTATTCAGTTCAAGCTGTGATTCTGATACAGTATAGACAATATAAATTCCCCCGAGCTCTGTGAGGCCACCTCAATGGTCCATTTAAGTCCAATTCAATTAGGCTCACTATAGTTCTTAGGATTTCTTAGGTATGTTTGCAGCAGCCTGGGGGTTTGAATGTGAGAACAATATTCATCTAGGACTTTTAAATTAGGTCTCAGGTGTCATCATTCTAAATGAATTATTACAGTGGTGTGTTCATGCACTATAGTTAAGGTTATGTTATCGTCTCCACTCAGCCATTTTAATGCACTGATGGCTGAGGCTTGGCATGGAAGATCTTGCCTAACAGCAACTATTTTAACCCAATTTTTTAAATAATTGGTCTGTCAGATAAATACTTAGCTGTATTTTAAAGTGTAAATAATTTTTTTCTTTTTTTTTTAGTTTTGGATTTGGGTTTCTATTGGTACAAATTAAGAGAAGTGTGTTGTACACAAAGTGCTTACACTGTGCTACTGTCAACATCTACACACTGTAAGAAGACAAAGTCAATAGGTGCTGGATCTAGGGGTGCTATCGCACCCCCTGGCTAGAAATGGATTCCATTTAGGCTTTGCAGTTTGGTTCAATGACGCTCAGCATCCCTACTGTAAAAACTGGTCTTTTATCCCTCACAAGGACCCTGTCCCAAAAAGTTTGCAATCAAAATATACCATAAATAGATGTGGCCTGAGCAATGGGACCCAAGAAAATGTAATGTTACAGAGCAGTGAAGTTTAGCCTGTGTCTTGCTATGGCTGTGATTTTTGTTCAGGCCCAGTGGCTTTAAAAATAAATAAATAAATCCAGAGCTGGGGAGGTAAAAAGATAAACCATTATTTTGCATTTCCTCACACTTGCTGTTTTGTGTCTCAACTTAATCCTGACAGCATTTTTAGAGCTAAATTTTCAAATTGCTCTCAATTGGCCTACCCAAAGTGCCTATCCAAAACTATAGGTTCAAGAGTCTCAGTTGAAAAAAATAATGTTTTCAGCATACAAACATCACCAGCACACTCAGATTAGGTAGTATAAATGTCATGCATATGGCTAAACCTGTCTTTTTGTGGATTGAAAAGATGCCCAATTTTGGACAAGTAAATTTGGAAGCTAATTGAGACACTTCTCTTTTGCAAGAACTCAAAAGGAGTTTAACTTCACGAATGATTTTGAGATTGAAGTTGATTCTGCCTTGAGCAGGGGTTTGGACTAGATGACCTCCTGAGGTCCCTTCCAACCCTAATCTTCTGTGATTCCGGAATTCAGTTGGCTTGAAATTAACCATGTGCTTAATCAGAGCCATACTGCAGGATAATGAGGGAGCATTGTAACTATATACAAATAGGAGAATGATTATCTCCTGAGAAACAGGGTAACTTAGCGACTTTCCTAGACATGCTGACATTATTTAGGTTAATTCTTCGATGTTTGTTTTACAGATGTGGAAAGATTCTTGGAAGAGCCTGGTTTTAGTTCTGCTTTTATAGGAATGTTTGTGGGTATTTTAACTGTCCCCTTTTTTGCTAAGCAATGTTTTTGAAGTTCCTCTATCAACTGGATAATTCAGTTTAGTGAGAACCAACACATACACACTTAATGCATTGGCAAGGGTATAAAAATCCACATTAGGCCAAATATTGCAGTGGCTCTCAGCCAATGGGTCAGACACTTCACTGTAATGTGCCGTAGAGAGCCAGGGAGGTGGGGCCTGGATTCATCATCAGGATGGGGTAGGCTGGTATGTCCTGTAGGGTTGCACATGCCACCAAACCTGTCACAACCTGCAAAAGATTGAGAACCTGTGGTCCAGAGTATTAGCATAAATGCATATTGGTAATTAAGACTGAAAAACTTTCATGAAAGCTACATGATCTGAAAGTCTGAAAACATTGTATGGGATTTTCAGATTTAGAAACTGATCTCATCTGCTCAAAACTCATGTGAAGTGGGTGGTAAAAGAGGCAAAGAGGTGTCTAAACCATCTTTATGCTTCTTCCATCCTGGAGCTGGCTATGATCCAGAGTAAGTTAGTGTAGCCAGTGGGCTGCTCTAAAGTGCACTAGCTGTGATGACCTTTTCAGGACAGTTCCACTGATTCAGAATTACTGCAGCTCATTGTGCTATGGGCAGTGTTCCTTTACACCCCCAGCACATAGCAACAAGGGATTAACTGACATAAATTTGGCTACATTGTAAGAATACCCTGTTGCCCCTTTAGGGTAGCTATTCCCTTGGGATGTCACAGATGGTGCTTAGTCTGGGCCAACAGTATGGTCCCTGGTTTATGGACTATTTTTGTCTTTAATTTGTACAGGTGACATGCTGAATAACTATAGAGAGCAGCTGAACCAATTCCCAGCACACACTTACCTTTCCATACTTGGGCAAAATTTTGTCTTCCTTTCCCTCTTGTAATCCACCTGATGCTATTGTTTATTTTTCAATATTGTTAAGGACATAGTTAAGTTTCAGACTAGGCTTCCAAGGGCAATGGTGAAATCCCTATCCCTGGATGTTTTCAAGAACAGGTTAAACAAATACTTGTCAGGGATGGTCTAGGCCAGGGATCTCAAACTCAAATCACCACGAGGGCCACATGAGGACTAGTATGTTAGCCTGAGGGCTGCACCACCAAAACCTTTTCATGCAATGATATTGCAATTATCTGTAACAATAGTGGCATTGCGGGCTGCAGGAAACAGATTTAGGGGGCAGCATGTGGCCCACAGGCCACGTGTTTGAGACTCCTGGTCTAGGCTAAGAATAGCAGCGTACAGGACTGAACTTGATCTCTTGAGTTCCTCCCAGCTCTGTGTAACAATGATTCTACGTTAAAAAAAACCTGTAAAATTTCTCGACAGGAGTTCTCAGAAAAGAATGAAACAGCTGTGCCCCTAATATTACAGCACTGTGAGCACAATATCAAAAGATGTCTGTCACTTGTAAAATATGCAGTGTAGTTGTTGTTGTCTCACTTCCAAGATATTAGAGAGACAAGGTGAGTGAGGTAATATCTTTTATTAGACCAGCCTCTGTTGGAGAGAAAAAGAGCTCTTCTTCAGAAACCCACAGATCCAGTAACCACTCCAAACACACCAAGAAATCTGTTATCTACTGCCAGATACTCAGATACCATAGAATATGCTCTGAGGAGAAAGTTCATGATATACACCTTACACTTAGTGCCTTCACCCAACAAGGGCTATCCCCCAGAGAAGTGGATTACATCATGGAAGGGGCCATCCAAATACCCTGAGAGAACTTGCTTCAATACATAAGTAAACCCCCCCTCTGTCCAAGTACCCGCCATTGTCACCTACCACCTCACACGGGAATCCATAGGGTATCATCAGCTATAGCCCATGCTCAGTGAGGAGCCTGAAAGAAATCTCTCCTGAAACCCCACTTCTGGCCTTCAAACAATATGCCACCCTCTCCAAGCTCATTATCAGAAGCAAACTCTCCACAAACCAGGACACACTAACTCAGGGGTCTGCAACTTGCGGCTCCAGAGCTGCATGCGGCTCTTTGGCTGCCACCTTGTGTCTCCAGGCTCCAAGCTCACCATCCCCCCTGCCACCAAGGGAGCCTCTGGGCAGCCCACTCCTGGCTCCCAGCACCACCACTACCAGGGAACCCTGTCTGCCACTATCAGGGGGCCCTGTGGGTATCTCATGTCAGGCTTCAAGTCCCTTCTACCATCAGGGAACCCTACGGCAGGCATCCTGGTCCAGCTCCTTCCCACCAGGAGGCTACATCCACTGCAGCTTTCAAAACACTTTGTTATCAAAGACATTTTTAGAAAATGGCTCTTCTTATCTTTCAGGTTGCCAACCCCTGCACTTACTCAAAGGAGCACCAGATCCTTACAGAACAACAGATGCAAGACCTGCAGGCCTATATCCACTGCTACAATGATCAACATCCCCCAACAACACACCTTTCAGGATCCATGGCTCCTACACATACCTATCATAACATATAGTGTTCCTCATCCAGTGCACTAAATCCCCCAATAAGCCACTATGTGAGTAAAACTAGACAATTACTATACTCTCAAATGAACTCACACAGGGCAATGAAAAAAGAGAAAAACATCTCATCACCTATGGGTGAACACTTTTGACAAAGCAATCACTCTGTGTCTGACTTATCAGTCCTCATCCTCAAAGGAAACCTGCACAACACTTTCCAAAGATGAGCTTGGGATCTTAAATTCATTATTCTGCTAGACACCAAAAATAATGGACTGAACACAGCCACTGAATATGTTGTTTATTACAGCAATGTGTAACCCACTAACCCCCCCTTGTGTCCTATATCTGCAGCAGTGTTAACGGGACACTATGTACCTTGAACAGTCTCTTACAATAAGGGCTAACTGCTAATGCTGAACAATACTTTCCAGCAACACAGTAAAATGCAAGGTGGGTGTTCCTGTCCCAAATCTTAAGAAGAGCTCTGAGTGTCTTGTAAACTTGTCTTTCTCACCCACAGAAATTGGTCCAATAAAAAACGTTACCTCACTTACTCCTATGACCTTCACAGCATCTGCATAGAGCTCAACTGCCTCCTGCAAAGGATGCTAAAATGTATGTTACACTGCACATAGGTCCTGGGTTGCCATAATAAAACCCCGATTGTCTAATTTGAAGCTAAACAAACAAGGAGTCCTGTGGCATTTAAAGACTAACAAATTTGAAGATTAAGTTGAAGCTCTATTTCTGCGGAACAATAGTGGCACCCAGTGGCCAACTAGGCCAAGTCAAAATGTGCATTTTATGTAACATGCATTTCCCAGGGGAAAGTGCATCTCCTAGTTTACCTCTCTTATATAAAGAAAACAGTCAAACCACTAACATATACCTGAGACATCAAAATCGCTAGTCACTTCCACAAATTACGGCCTCTTATTTTAATTCAAAAACCTCTATACACTAAAGTAAACTATGTTTATACAAGAGAAATTCAGTAATCTAGTAAAGCCAATAATTGGAGGCTTTGGAAGTGGTACAAAGTGAAAATATTTCACAGGGATGGATAAGTCACATATTGTGGAGAGGGGCAGGCCCACTATAAATCCTAAACCTCAGTGTTGCCAACCACAAGTGCTCATGGACAGGCTCTTCCATAAAGGTGACCTAGGCTGTCACCTAGAGCACCAAAAATTAGGTGGCACCAAGGGCTGGAATGGGGCTGCTCTGCTCCCTACCTGTGACCAGACCGCTGCCCACGGCACTGCTTCCCAGCTGGGGCCAGACCCCCACCTGCAGCTGGATCCTGGCAGTGGCACTGTGCTGCCGGCCGCTGGGGAGACAGAGGCACCAACATACCTGCTGGCCTAGGGCAACAAAAAGCCTTGTGCTGGCCCTGCAAAATCATGTCAGCTCCTTCCCCCCCAAAAAAAGAGTTTGGCTTTAAAAATCCAATGAGCTTTTTAAAAAATCTATAAATGTTGGCTTCTTTTTCTTTGCTTTTTGTTTTTTGAGTCTTAAGATTTCACTCAAGTTACATTATCAAGCTTTTCTCCAAAATCAAAAGGGTTATAAAATTTCTTCCTTAAAAAAATTGAACACCAAGATTCTCATATAATCAGGTAATTCCAGGAGCTGGGTTTATGGGAAATATTGTGAGACTCACAAAAAAGTCATTCAAGTCAGCAACACAGAAATATTTGCCTATTTTTTTTTCCCTTGATGGGCCAGTTTTTCCAGGTGCATGGATAAAAAGACATTAACATGTCTGTAAGAAAGAGGAGTTCCTGGCAAAAAGAGATCTCAGGGTTGGTGCACGATAGAAACTTTTGACAGTATAGCAATATCATATTTTACCAGCAAAAGCCTCAGTGTAGATACAGTAACACCAGCATTAAAATGCTTATTTTAGTCAAGGAACTACCATAACCTATATCAACAATACTCTTCTTTAAACTGTATTTATAGTAGGAGGGTTTGATGTATTGTTATTCCAGCAAAGTTTTTATGTTGTAGACTAGGCCTCAGTCAGCCTTACCTCACCTACCTGTTCAAACTATCAAAAATTTCTAAAACAAAAAAGGAGTCCTGTGGCACTTAAAGACTAACAAATATATTTATTGCATGAGCTTTTGTGGGAGAAAATCCCACTTTGTCAGACACTTCGAAGATTCCTAAGATTCCCTAGAAAAGGGAGTATTGTATCCATGAAAGGTTATGGCCCTTGCCTTCTGCTTTGGTCAAAGGCCTCCAACCATGGCTGTTATGCCTGTCATTCTTTTTGGTAAAATCTAAGTGTAAAAATGCTTATCTACTTAAAGAACAATTTCACTGTAGCAGACTCTGAAGGCTACCCAAGGATACATCTCTGAGCCATGGTACATTTGTTAAAGATCTTGAGTGTTATGGTAAACACATAGTAATCCATTTTCTCAGTTTGAACTTTCTGGGTTTGATGTGGATGTCATAACTCTAACATTAATTTTTAAAATGTTAAATGGGCACAAAAGGGGAGTCCATAACAAACAAATGTCAAGTGATGACATCTTAACTCCTAGCAGGAAAGGAAATTAGCAAGTTTGAGGTCACTAGTAGCTCTACTCCTTGCTTTTCCAGTGGCCATAAGGACATCCAGAGGCATCCACTAGATGGAAGAAAAATCAATAACTAATCAAGAAGCAAACATTACAAATGTCATGGGCCACTTAGCTAGTCCTCTTATAGTGAAGGAGAAAACCTAATGCTATGAGAATCCCATTCCTTCCCAGACTTCTTCCTTCCAGAAATCCTGGACATAGGCTCCTCACAGTCAGTCTTTTTTAGCTGCCAGTAATAAGTGGGATGTGGGAACATCAGAAACCTGATTAAACCAAAAGAAATAAGGGTTATGTTGAGTGTGGAAAACTCTTAGCAGGTTACTGACAAACCAGGAGACTCTGCAGATGTGGCATTTTTTAACAGTTCAAGTAGAAACTTTTAAAGACAAACGCAGAGGGGAAAAAAATCAGTGCAATATATTCCACTAATCTCGTGAAGGGAGAACTAAAATTGCTTTTTACTGATGCTGTTTTTGTAGTTGCAGCTGCTGTCTCCCCCAACTGATGTATGGAGAAATATAGTGTACATCCTGTTCCTTAATCAACAAAATCCTACTGCTCCAGTCTGTCTGTGAATGGCCTGTGCCCGAAAGGAATGGAAAAGGACAGCAGCTACTCCATGAGTCATTCAGAAAGAAGGTAGAATATACTTCAGTCACAACAGTCACCGTTTGGCCTCTTCAGCAGTGGGCTTGTCTCCTGAGTAACAAGTTCAGCTGTGTTGGTAGGTACTGACTTCTTTCCTTCCCATGCTTGACAGGACAAAAGCCATGAAGAAGCAGCTACAGTTAAATGCACAACTACAGACAGCTCCCTGAGCAATTGTGATTTTAAGCTAGCCGTGTTCCTGCAGAAGTTGTGCAAGTGCCAGCATGACAGGTGTGTGCCAAAGTTATGCCAATGTATCATCATCCCCGAAGGACAGCTATGGACAGAAGAAGAGCCAAGGCCTGCCGAGCAGGGGGAAACCACTGTGGTGTTAATGTTGAAGTACAGGCTACAAGTGACAGCACAATGTTGTCACACAGGCACTAAGGAGAAATGTCCTCACTGCAGTTTTCTAACAACCCCTCTCCAGCTTTGCTTGTCTTTTCATGAGCACCAACAGAAGCAGCATTTCCTGTCAACTGCTGACAATAAATCCTACTGGGACAGTGCAGATGCTGTATAATGGAGGAACAGCACAACAGGCTAGCAGTGGAGTAGTGTGCAGTGTAAGTTATAAAGTAAACAAGTTCTGCTAAAAGAAAAAAC
Organism: Podocnemis expansa; assembly: GCA_007922195.1. Classification (NCBI taxonomy): domain Eukaryota; kingdom Metazoa; phylum Chordata; order Testudines; family Podocnemididae; genus Podocnemis; species Podocnemis expansa. The sequence continues at coordinate 14,514,619 of ML682005.1, forward strand.
CATGGGTGGTGAAAACAAAGAAGATGGGAGGTAGGAAAAGGCAGGAAGAAGAAAGGAAGCCTGATCTGAGGAATAAAGGAGATGAAGGAATAGCAAAGGCAGGGCAGGAGGCTAGTGATATTGCTATGGTAAATTGTAGTTCCTTTATCTCACTACTGCCCCTTCCCCTGGCTTTGGCTACTGATTATTTTCACAAATCAAAGTGGGGAGAGAAAGGATGGAAAACATGATGGAATTCTACTTAAGCTTTATCTCCAAATCTGTCATCATGCTCACAATCCCATAATTCCCTCCACTCGTCCCACAGACAGTCCTGTAAATCCTCATGGATCCTCCATGCTCCATTCACTTTGGGGAATTTGATTTAGAAATGTAGAATACTGTGCTAACAGGATAACTTGTGATTTTGAAGCACCAGTTATCCAGATTCGTACTAGTCCAATGAAGTCTAAACATGGACCACGGTCAAAACATAAAGGGTGTGTTCACACAGCAGTCTTATTTCAAAACAACAGAGGTTGTTCCAAAATAAACGCCATGTTCACATGACGTACCATTATTGCGAAACAACTTAAACCCCATTTGGTGTCGAAACAATGTTGTTTTGAAATGATTGTTTCAAAACAATCCCGTCAGAACATGTTGTTTTGAAACAATGGTTATTTCAAAACAGCTGTCTGACCTTCCTCCCAGGGTGCTCAGCACCCCAGGGAACAAGAAGTTCCTGCCTCTGCATGCCTGGCAGGCAACATGGCCACCGACATGGCCCAGTGAGGTGGCCATGTTGCCACACCTCCCATGGTGCCCTGCCCCTGAATCAAAATAGCAAGCCCACAGTGTGAACATGCTATTTCGATTCCCAATTTTTTCCTTATTTCGAAGTAACTTTTTGTTATTTCGAAATAAGTTATTTTGAAATAAGGCGTTATTTCAATACAAGTTGTTTCGAAACAACTTGTATCGAAATAACCCCCTGTGTGTGAACATAGCCAAAGGTGCTGTCTTTTTTCTTACTTTCTCAAAAATCTGCTCATAGTCATCCTCTTTTGCCTCTTTTCAGCCAGCTCATAATCTTCCGTCATGGCCACTAGTCTTCTAGATGGAGTCCTAAATTCCCATAACTGTTTCTCATAACTCTTTCTAACTCCCACAGGCAGCCAACTTCCAAACACCTCCTATTCTTATGTCCTTATATGTCACTATTTCCTCTCATCAGTTTACTCTACAACTGCGAACTTTGATCTCCTTCTTCAGCTTCTGTCTCCTGCTTACTGCCTCTACACTGTAGCCTTGGGCACAGACTTATGCTACAACTCAGATTTTGGCCAGTTTTGTTCTATATAGGCAAGGCCCCTGTTTGTTCACTTCACAAATTTGCTCCATTGCACATTGAATTTGCACTTTTCCAGAAGCCAGCAGGCTGCAGCTAGTGAACCATCATCATTTAGGCTCCCTCTGTGGAGATACTGTGCTAATTTATGCCCCAAATCAAACATTTCTATTACCATGTGTGCTCCAGATAAGATGGCAGGATTTGAGTCATAAGCAGATTTTGTGTTAACTGGAGAAAAATCTGAATTTTATCTCCCACCCCTGACTGCAGTAGTTACTAAAGCAAGTGTGGTTGAATTCTCCTTTTTAGTAGGTCTTCGCTTCATATTAAGAGTTTGGAGTCTAGGTGGCAAATTCAGAGGAAAAATGTTTTCCGCTTAGTTATGCACTTATTCAGCATACTGCCCCAGATAAGAAGAGATGGCAGAATGTTTCCCTAGCTCTCTTGGGGCATGTTAATATATTTTAAATGTTAACAGTCTTCCCAAATATGTATCTTTCAAACTTATTTTATCTGCTCCTGTTTCTCTAATCCAGCGATTCTCAGCCTTTTGCAAGTCATGACACACTTGGCAGCATATTGCTAGAGCATATACCAGCAGGGCCAGCGGAACACAGTAAGCATGGTAAGCATTACAGAGCATTATGACATTTGACAGGTGCCAAAATGGGAACTGCGCCATTGCGCTGCACTATGATGTCACTTGTCTGCTCAGGCATCTGCTGCACTGCAGGGGAGCACCAGAAACCCTATTGCCATTCCTGTACACCGGCTCACCTACCCCAGGTCAACTACAGCTGTCTTTGTGGCTTTCCATAACCTACACACCACTGTGTGGTGGCACAGTAATGTATCCTAACACAATGGCTGAGCGTTCAATACACTATTGTTTCCATCTTGTTGGTAAAACAAAGGTAAAGGTTTGCTGGATGCTTACATACAGAATATGGGGACAGCCTTCTCCATCATTATTGTATTTGGAGCTCTCAGAGGTTATCACATAGTGCAAACCACTGCCTCCTTCTCACTCATCAAGTCTGTGTCCAAAGCTTGTTGCTTCTTCCTTTATAAAATTTTAAAACCCCAACTTTTCCTTCTAACCACACAAACAAATCCTTAAATCATCTGCTGTCTTGAACACTGCAACCTTCCTTTTTTGTGTGTTTTTTGGCAACAACATTGCCCCACTCTAGTCAATTAAAAAAGAAGCTGATAAGATCAGTGTTCTTTTCTGCCTTTCTGATCATGATTCCCCTATTTTCCTCCTGTCTTTGAATAAGCGGCTCACTGAAAACTAACGAAGTACAGACTGTCACTTTAAATCCTAATCTGACTGGCAAACTAGAAGGCTGTATAGGGAAGTATGTAAGCTGGACCTGCTGCTAACAGTTCACAGACCAACAGCTAGTATAAGGTGGGGTGAGTTGTCCCTCTGTTTTAAAGAGCAGCCTGTTTTGTTTCTCGCTTCACTTCAAGACATCTCACATCTCTGCCTCTCCTAATTTACCCACTCTTGCTTCTGAGTGTGTCACTGCTCCTATACCACCATAGATGTCTCCAAGACTGAGCTTTATAAGTTTATGGAGGGGATGGTATGATGGGACAGCCTAATTTGGCAATCAACAGATTTTTGATTACTAAAGGTAACATACCTAATAGCCTGTGATGGGACAGTAGATGTGGTGGGTTCTGAATTACTACAGAGAATTCTTTCTGGGTGTCTAGCTGTTGTGTCTTACCCATGTGCTCAGGGTTTACCTGAACATATTTGCATATTTGGGGTTGGGGAGGAATTTCCCCCCAGGGCAGATTGACATAGGCCCCGGGAGGTAGGGGGTGTTCACCTTCCTCTGCGGGAGGCGGCATGGTTCACTATCTGGTGGATTCTCTGTACTTTGAAGTCTTCAAATCATTATCTGAGGACGTCAATAACTCAGTCTTATGCTAGGAGTCTATACAGGAATGGGTGAGTGAAGTTCTGTGGCCTGCGTTGTGCAGGAGGTCAAAGTAAATACTCAGAATGATCCTTTCTGACCTCATGAGTCTGTGAGATGCTATCTGTGACCACTCATTGGCCTCTTCTCCCTCAATCATCTCCACAAATTCTTCCACACCAACATGTGGCACACACTCTCCCTCTTGTCAAAGAACACCACTCACAAACCCCAACCACCCCTCTCAATAAAACTTAAAACCAAAAAACATATCCCATTTCAAGTTTTTACCTCAAAAAGAAGTTCTAGAGATTCGCAGAATCTGTTAGGGATTTTGCTATTGATTTTTCATGGAATAGGTTTCAGATACTATGGGGAGGAGTGGCTCTATAAAACACTAAGATACAGGAACAACGCAGGTTTTTTTTTTAATTCGTTATTTTCACAAAGTATGCAATGTCAGTTTTATAAATTCTTTTGCTCTGTACTTGTACAGCACCTAGCATGATGGGGTCCTGGACTACAGCTGGGGCTCCTAGGCTTAATGCAATACAAATAATAATTTACATTTTACTTGCCCTCACCTCACCCTCTGTTTGTTGTTCATCTTCTTAGATGGTCAGTGTGTTCAGGCAAGGACCTTGTCTTCCTATGTTTTAGTACATTGCCTAGCACAGAGGACCCACAGCCTGATTTGGATGTTTGATCATTACTGCAATATCAATCAAAAATATATTTTAAAGCATGACTCAGACCACTTTTTTCCACTAACTCTTACAACAAGAAGCACTTGAAAGATGAGAATCAATGATAATGATGTTAGGCTTAATTCTGTACATACATGAGGGCAGTTAGTAAGCACAGTAAGGAGAAACAACCCTTCTTCCTGCTGTGGTCTATTTGCTCTGAGTCATTATTTACCCCATCTCATCACAATCTCGCTGTGCTAATACTGTTTCAACATTTGATGAAGGAGCCATGTTAGCATTTACCCAACTGATTGTTAAGCTCCATGTAGCTAAATCTAATTTTTCCCCCTCCAGTTTCTTTTGGAGCTAAACGTTACATTTTATTTCAGTCAAATCACTCCCAAATTTAAGCCTGTGGAGCTTTCGATGACTTCTCTACCAGTCAGACATAAAACAGTGCCTAGATATATCTGTTTTTGTAGTTTAATTCCAAATGATAAATCAGGAACCAAACTGGAAAGAGGACTCTATCTTAGGAAGTGTTACACACTATAAAAAGGAGGGAGGACCACTGATCTACGGGATAGGCCAGACTATGAATGGCCCAGGCACAGGAATACGGGCAGGACTCAGAGAGACTCCCTATCTTCCACAACTCATATATAAGGTTAGCTACAAATACAGACCTTATGCTCAAGGCTGCGTGGGGGCAACTCCTTATCTACCATAAGTCCTAGTGTATATGGAGGGATAGGCAAGCAGCATTCCTATGTGTGAGCACCGGTAAGCTCAGAGAGGGATTATGCTTCCATGACTTTCCCCATCGGTGCTGCAACAGTGGTTGACCCACACAGGTACAAAATAGCCCAATGCATTTGTCATTTCTTTCTACCATTTGGAGAAACATGATATAGTGCTCACTTTTCTGGCATGTATTTCAACAGCTTTTCCCTTCTGCAAACTGAATTATGTCCAGGTGGTGTCCAGGTGTAGTTGTCTGGGCTACTTCCATTTGGCACATTTCCTTATAGTCTAGCAGGTGGGAATCTTTCTATTACGAAAATTGTGCTCCCTGGACACTTCTATGAACTTACTGGCTATGTCTACACTGGCAAATTAGTCCAGACTAAGGCCATTTAGTCCAGACTAATTTAGCCCATGGATACACTAGGCTTTCCCTAGTCCGAAGTAAGAAATTTCTTAGTTCGGCCTAAGGAAAGCTTAGTTCGAACTTGTAAGGACTGGAGGTTAGTCTGGACTTATGTGCTTAGTCCAAACTTTAGTTCCAACTAGGAGCGGGCAAGACTTGGACTAACACTTAGTTTGAACTAAAGAAGCTCAAACTAAGCCAGTTAGTTCAAGCTAACCATGAGTTCTAGTTCAAACTAAGCATTAGTTCGAACTAGAATGCACAGTTAGTTCAAACTAAACTTGACTTCTTAGTTCAGAGCACATCTGAACTAAGTTTGCCAGATGTAGATGTAGGCATCATTTCTCTGCAGAGATTTTCCCCATATGCTGAAACTGACTAAGGGCTAATGAAAGTAGAAAATGAAGCCAGCTCTGAGACCTGATAATATTTTCTTAGACTATCTCACCCTATTTTTAGCTTCACTAATCTTTCTAAAGAATACAGGGAGCTGATAAGATCTTTTCTTGTGCTTGGATGCAATTATCTTCTTTTTTTCTCAGACAGCTGATTTCCCCCTTGAAGATTAGAAGTATCAGCTGAATTCTGCAGGTGATTCTAACACCACCAGCACCAAACAGTGATTCTTACAGAAGAATCCTGTTATGGTTTTACACAAAATACATGCTGAGTTCATGTTCCTATTGAATTATTCAAATAGTGAATAAAAACAGATCCAACACAAAATTAGCATCACTATTAATATTATGAAGTAGTGTTAACAAACAAGGTTTCCCACAAACCAGTGTCATTCTGCTAATTGTATCATGAGTAGTTTCAGTTATTACAACATTCATATTCAAAGTGTTAGATTTTTATGTTAACAAATATTATCATGAAAATATGTAATGTGATTAACTGCACAATAATGTGAAATGAAAAATAGCCTACTGGCAAAGATAGAGGAGCTGGATTTGGGAGGATTGACTGGCTGGTGTTCCTGTATTTGTCACAGACTTCCTATGTGACTGGGAGAAGTTACGTTGGGTCTGACTGAGTTCTCATCTAAAGTGATGAAGGTAGGAATCAGCCTTAATCTCTCCTTGCCTCAGGTTCCCCATCTGTCAAATGAGGCTAATAATATCAGCTACACCACAGTATGTTGTTTGACTATATTAATTGATGTTTGTAAAGTTCCTTGGATTCCTGGGATGGAAGGTGCAAAGAACTATTAATTATTACACATAAACAATAAAAATGAATGTTGAAGCAATAATGTAGAATGGTGTGATTATTTTCTGCTTGGAGGGAAAGCATATCCAGAGTGCTGGGATTTTGGGGAAAGGGATAATTAAATTTTCATTGGTTTAACTGATGGGAAGTATAAACTTTTTTCTTTGTAATTAAAGTATCATTAGGACTAGTCCACTATTATTGTTTATTAAACATTGACATTATTAATTCTTCAATACTACAGGGATTCCTACTACTGATAACTCCTCAGATTACATATTTGAAAGGAGGAGCTGTGTTAGTCTAGTTCAGCAAAACAAACAAGGAGTCTTGTGGCATCTCTAAAGACTAACAAATTCATTTATTGCATGAGATTTTGTGGGAGAAAATCCCATTTCATCAGATGCTTGCATGGGGAACTTAGGCTAAGGCTCCTACAAGATCCAACCTCCACTGCTGGCCCAGTGTGGTTACTTGCGGGGGAGGGGAGGGCATTGGGAGGGCCCCTACTCTGCCAGTGTTTGGGTAGGACATGGCCCTGGGGCCAGAGGCAAGTCTCTGGGCACTCCCACCCCATCTGTGTGCTGGCTGGTCCATCCCCAGAGGTGGGATGGGGCAGACTGACACAGGTGTGCTCTGGACCAGACACCAGCCAGCCCTACCCTGGGGGCCGACCAGTGCCTTCTGGCCCCAACCTCTCCCCCAGTAGCATCTGATCCACAGGCTGCCAAAAACACAAACAGGGACACCTTGAATGGATGAGATTCTGGGATCTGATCCTAGTTTGATTTTAAAAAAAAAATTTTTTTTTAAATCAGATGTTGGAACACATGGACTATGCCTTTTCTCATTTCTTCGTTCATTTAGAGCAGTGGTTCTCAACCACTGTGTCAGGACACATTACTGTATCACCACACAGTGCTAAGTGTGTTGCAGAGAGCCAGGGAGATGAGTGGATTTGGCCTGGAAGGGTGGGCTGGTGTGTTCTATAGGCTCCCAATATGCCACCAAGTGTGTCATGACCTGCAAAAGGTTGAGAGCCACTGATTTAGTGGATAAGCAATTTAGAACACTGTCGTTACTCTGAATCACTTCAGAGTTGAGCCAATCTAAATTACTTAAGAATGGGTTAAAGCTAAGACATCTTTGTAGTGGCTGGCAAGTCAGATACTGAATTGCATTAAGGGTTTATGACAGTTCATGATCTTCTATTACTTTAAATCCTTAAAGTATCTTAAATTCTTATGCTCACCTAAGACCTCAAACTGAATTCAGGAATTTAATGGAAATTTCCAGTGTTACTCTATGAAACACTAATTCAATCAATATTTAATAAAACAAGATATGTAAATAAGAGTAAAAACTGAATATTTAAAGAAATGCTGATATAGTAGCACCATTACAAAAGTGGATGGCTCTGAGCTGACATCAAGGCAGTAGTTAGCTTCCATGTGAATGGGTAAACTTGAGGGATCTCAATCATTTTAGTTCCAGAATTATGAACATTCCCTATATATTGGCTATCCTCTGACTTCCATTGTTAAAATTAATTACACTATAAAACAGACTAATAAAAGGAGGCTATAGCTATATTTCTACTAAAGGAATGAATCCCACATCACTTTAATTTCCAGAGTGGTAGCCACTTTAATCTGCATACAACAAAAACAACAAGAGTCCTGTGGCACCTTGAAGACTAACAGATTTCTTCAGGCATAAGCTTTCATGGGCTCCAACCCACTTTGTCAGATGCATCTTTATTAGTCCTTTTTATAGATGCATCTGACAAAGTGGGTTGGAGCCCATGAAAGCTTATGACCAAAGAAATCTGTTTGTCTTCAAGGGGCCACAGGACTCTTACTGTTTTTATCCCACTTTAAGTTTCCTTAAACTTACACTCAGCACAGCTGTGAGGGGAAGACAGCAAAGATGCTTTATGCAACCTCTGTAACTTCCATATCTTGGGGCCATCCAGGCAATTAGTATAACTTAGAGCAGCCTCAAGGCTGATCTAAGTTATGCATGGCTACCCTCAGTCCCAAAGGAATCACTGTGGATATGTCTGTGCTAGATCTGGAAGGACAAAAAATTTCTATTGTTCTGTGTTGACTCTCAACACCCTGGAACATAGCTTCTCTCAACCAGTCAGTGGACAATTTACAGCCTGAAAAACCTTGTGAGATAGCAGTTCCAGCATTATTCCCAAATCTTTGAAGAGGAGGAAGTGCCTTAGCTTTACATTGTGAACCAGGAGGTAAATGTGAGTTTTCAGTCTCTAAGTAAACTCCAATTTTGATAACTCTAGTATGGATGTGATACTGAAAAAAATCAGAGTCCACCACTTGACTTTGAACCTGGGAGGTGCAAGAGAGTTGTAAATTAGGCAAAACATGTTCCCAACCTTTAGCTTTATGTACAACAAATCAGCAGTAGAATACCTGAAAGCCTGGGATGCAAAGTTCCTTAATGCACAGTGGACCTAAACTGCATCACCTGTAAACATCATAGACTTTATTTCATGTATCCTGCTTCAGATCTCTTCCCTTCCACCCTTGGGCTTGATTACTGATTTAAAAAAATCACCTCATGGCTGCTCAGCAAGTTTTCAACTACTAGAAAAGTTAAGCTGGATGCTAAACAGTCTGACTGTGTACAAAGCACTGGTCATGACAACGGGCAAGGGGACATTTTGAAATGCACCCCTTCACTTTGTGGACCACTTGTCTGACCCAAAGGCTCACCATAGCTCCTCAAATGGCTGGAGCATCTTCAAAGGTTTCCTTTCAATTAATAAATTGAACCCAGGAACAGTTATGGAAGAGGAAGAATTATTCATTGTGGTCAAAGTGAACAAGACAAAGACTAATGACCTTAAGCTAGAATGAAGACAGTCCACAATAAAAAAGAATCCTAACAGCAAAAGTCAACAATGTAATCACCCAATGGAGGTCATGAAGGCACCATCATTGGACATATTGCAGCCATGACTTGATTTAACATTTTCCACAGGGCACAGTAATACCTGCTGTAAGCGAGTCCCATGCTCAACCCACCTGGAGGGTGCCTGGTGGTGTTGTGGGGAAATTAATACTCAAGCAGGCCTATAGTCCACCCCTTCCAGGGAGAGAAAAGGAGGAAAACAGTACATCTTAGCCCCTCAGTGGGGTCAACAAGTATTCTCTAGCCCTGAGGTAGGGCACTCCGATAATAGTCCAGGCCCTTCAGATAGGACACACAAACCACAAATCCTTAGGGAAGGGAGTAAACGACTCTAGATAGTAGACAGATCTTTGATTTCAGGGTGCACAGCCCTGAAGGTAGTGCCATCTAGGGGCAAGGGAGAGAAGGAGGGGGACACAGGCCCACCCAACTCCACTGTGTCCCAGTCCAGGGCCCTGATAGTGGACAAGGATTCATCCACAGGGTCAGTGGGGCTCCGGCCACAACATGCTGAACCAGTATGGGGGTCAGGCCTGGATGCCTGAGATACAATTCCCCTGGGCCACTTCCTTCCCCCTCTCCTGGTAGTACCTGTCCAGGCTCTTTGGCAGAGTCCTCAGGGTAGTAGTCCAAGGGCATGGAGCAGAAGCCCTCCATCTCATCCAGTGTAGGTAGGTTAGGCAGCTCCACTGGGACTTCCATCTCATTGGCAGGGGTATTTCAGGAAGCTCTACATGGTCCTCTGAAACAGGTAGCTCCTCCAGGTCCTAGTCCATAGGGGGATGGTCTTTCTCCATAGCAAGTGGCAATTCTTCCACGTCACAGCAGGGTAGCATTGGGGCTGGGCCCAGAAGCCTGGGGCTTCAGGGAAAACTCAAGGATCCCTGACTCGGGCAACCTCCCCAGTTCACCATCCCCAAGAGGAGATGGCCCTTCCTCAGGGGCACCTGCCATGCGAGGCCCAAGCCAGGCCTCTTGGTACTAGGCTGGAGCTGCCTTCCTTGGTCAGAGGGTTGGCTGGGTCTGAGGAGCTGGAAGACAGACATCCTTCCTCCTCGGCAACCAGGGCTGAATTGAACCACTTGGCCTGGCTTTTATCCTTCCTGTCCCACCCCTTGACTTCTGGCCTGATGGACAGGCATGTCCAGGCCCTGCCCGCCAGCTGTCCATCTCAAGAAGTGGCCATGTTGCCTCTTTTCCCTCTTGGGGCGGCCATGTTTCCCCTTTACACCCACATTAGAGGCTTTGGGGGACAAAGAGAATGGAGACAACCTAGATGGACCCTTCCTTCTTCTAATGGTATGAAACTGATCCAGCCTAGAATTAAAAAAACACTGTAGACATAAAGAAACTTATGGTGGGAAGGTGCATAAACTTTTGTCTTTGTAAAGCTGCATTACTCTACCACAATAACCAATGGGAAGTTTTGCTATCTATTTTTTCTCTGTACGTCTTATTTAAATAACCAGAGTATTGGAAACCAAAGAAACCATCTTTTGATCCCATTGATCTTGTAAACCACTGTCTAGTTTCTAATCTCCCTTTTCTAAGCAAGCTAATTGAAAAGCTAGTAAAGAAAAAAAAATTCATTTCAAAATAACCCTGTTAGCAACTAGTATACTGGATCCCTCCTAGCCATGTTTCAGCCTAGGGTATGATATTGAGATAGCCCTTTCGCTCACCTCTTCCTGGATAGAAACAAGGGAAATACAGTCCTACTAAATTAGTGGGAGTTACACATCCAAATAACTTAGAAAATTTGGATCTCAGATACTATGGTTTTCGGAAAGACATGTAGTATTTGAAAATTGGGAAGTAGGCCCTCCTTCAGCCTAAGTGGGGGAGTCACTGGGCCCTGAATTCAACAGATTCCCTGGAACAAAAATAGATAAAACAGGGACAGGAGTGGGGGGGTCAAAGGATCAAAATGAAAGAACTGGAAAGGAACACCAAGCAGAGATTCCCAAGAAAAATATGTTGTTTTTTTTTCAGGCTTGTATTCCAATGCTGTATTCAGCAACATATGGCTCAAGCCCCTTTGCAATGCTTTTAGGTGGTCTTGACATTCAAAGGCAGCTTCCACAATGGAGAACACAAGAAAAAACTCCATATAAGAATATGATTACCTGTTTCATTAAATGCTTCCTTTCTTTACTGGGATAATGTGTCCGCCCGCTAACTTTTTTCTTCACCAGACTAAATATAAAAGAAAGTGCAAACAGTTTGGTGGCTTTTTTGGCAGATTTATATCAGGCTCATATTATATGATACTGTGCAGGTGCTGTCTGCTGAAAGCTCAGCAGACCTACAAGGACTAAAAACACCATGCAGTGCTAGTGACATCTTCTGTGGACAGCCTGTGGAAACAGTGACAAAACACTAGCCAGACTTGATCGCCTGGAAATGTTGTTTGGACTGGCGGGGGGACACAAATGACAGGATTTGAAGCCCTTATGTGGGTCTTGCTGGTTCAGACTAAGAGGTGCCTAGTTCACATACTTAGTACTAGGTTTACAATGGTACTGTGGGGTCAGGGTGGCCCCCATTACACAGTCCTACCAGTCCCGCCCATCCACCTGGCCAGGTCTGGCAGTCCTAGGCTAGGGTGGGCAGGACTGCTGCTGACCACAGAGCCAGTGGACACTGTGAGATGAGGCAAGTTCCCTCAGGGGGTCACATCCCAGGCATCTGCCCTGCTCCCCAGCATGGTTGTGGCTCCAGCACTGAGCAATAGTGAGTCTGCTTTGGTGCCCACCACATGCCAGGCCCAACTCATCCCCCTGGGGCCAAGGTGCCCCGGACTGGTGCAGAGTAGACAGAGGCTGGGCAAGTTTCGGGGGAGGGCAAAGCAATGCAGTGCAGAGGGCTTGGCCACCACTGGACCCTACTGCATTGCCAGACCAGTAGCATAGCAAGGATGTCCAGTGCCCGGAATCCAGGCTCACATTTGGGATCCCCCTGGGACACCCTATGCCACCCCATGCCTGGCAGCTCCCCCTCCACATAGGGCAGGAGAGGGTCTCAGCCCCACCCCACGGGTGCCCCAAGAAGGGGGGATCTGTAGAGGACAGGACTCTGGGCCCCTTTCAGGGGCTGCAGGGGGGCACTATACTGGCCCCCCACCAGAGCCAGATTAGGGAACCAGGCCCATGCTGCCCAATTTCAGGGCACATTCTGGCCTATGGGGGGGGGGGCAGGAGCACTGGGTGGTGCTTTAAAAGTGGGCAGCCTGGGCTGGAACCCCCCTAATCCAGCTCTGGTTCAGCGCCCACCCAGCAGCCCTGTGCAGTCTGGCACCTGGGGGCCTGGACCACCACCACACCCCATTGTTACACCACTGAGCCAGCCAGGACCCAGTGAACATGGTCACCTCCCCAGTGTGGGCTTCGTGAGTGCAGCCACCATAATGCATGGAAGCACAAACCTGTCCCCAAGAGGAAGGGGTGTGCAGGGCCAGGCAGGCTCACAGGAGCATTGCTCCAGAAAACAATTATTCAGGGCACGGATCCCTAAGCCCAGCCCAGTGCTGTTCCCAGTGGGCTCCCCAGGGTCCACTGTGCCTTGTGGTGCCCAGCACTGCTCCCAGCAAGCTCTCCAGGGGTTCCCGGGCCCTGTGATGCTCCTGCTAGACTCCCCCAGGGGCCCCCGTGCCCTGCGGCACTGCTCCTGCTGAGCTCCCTGGGGGCCCCAGCACCTTGCGGTAGCAGCGCAACTCCCAGTGGGCTCCTCCAGGGCTCCTGTGTACAGCCCAGCCCAGCCCAGCCTGACCCTGCTATCAGCAGGCCCAGGGATCCAACTTGACTGGCTCCCATGGGCCCCTCACTTAGCCCATGCTCTTTTCCCTATCCCCTGCCCAATACCCAGCTCTCAAGGCTCTGCTTTGCCCCCCTCTCCCCTCAGCACTTACCTTTGCTGGAGCAGGGAAGCCTCCAGATGTTGAACTGCAGCTGGTTTAAATTTCCCACCCTACTTCACCCACATCCCTGGGACACAGCAGGATGGGAGATTTCAAAAGGCTCACAAACCCCAGCTTCCAGGTACGGCTCAGGACACATTCCATGTACCCATATCCAGCAACACCCTTGTGGGTCACTGTGCAGGTGCTGTGTCCCATTGCCCCTTGCCAGGCCCTGGATCCAGGAATCAACCCTTGCCCCATGACCTCCATGGGTTCACAAAAGGTAAGCCCAGCTTTACACAAACACGGGATCTTTCTGCACTACTAGTATCCACAGCAGGGATTACAGCACTGCACTTTGGTGCAGGGCACAATTCACACACTCCAGCCTGCACTGTGGCACAGTTTTAGACGCAGCCTACCACAGGTGTTGGAACTAGAGGGTGCTCTGGAGTGGATGCTCTGATGTGATTTCCATCATACAGTTTGATTCAGTTGCTCTCCACATCCCTGCAATACAAACTGCTCCAGCACCATTGCCTCCTGTTTTTGTGAGCATGAGTCTATTAATACAGGCCATAATTCAGGCAGGCAGTTCAAGCAAGGCTGCTTCCACTATCTCTAATTTTATTCTAGAAAGTTTGTTTGTGAACAGGAATGGCATTATCTATATTAGGGGTTTGTGTTGCTGCCTCCATTGGTCCCAGATAGGGTGCATCACAGAAGATTAACCTGTGACAAACACATGAATCAGCATGGCTAGATGCTTGTCCAAGAAGTTTTAGCCTAAAATTTATGTTTTCCCGCAGCTCAAGAGAATGCAGGCCAGTAGAATATCAGCCAGCTAAAGTATATCAAACACAAGCTTTATTTCCATAGTCTGGAGAGTGATGGATAGCAGTGCAGTGTGTTGTGCAATGTGATGGGGTATTCACCCAACGCTTGTCCTAAAAGGGTTAAGGGAAACAGGGTCGGGGGGAGTGTAATTAAACCAACAGGCTACAGGTGAAAGGAATCAAGTGGCAAACCAATGTTCTGACTGAATGAGGAAGCCCAGCTGAGGAAGAACAATAAAGACAGGAAATTGGACTTTAAAGGGGGTGCTGGGAAAGTCTATCTTCATTCTCGCTCTGGGAAGAGCTAGAGTGTTTGGCAGCTACAGGAATGTGTCACAGTTGCTTCTTAGGTGGAAGTAAAGGAACTAGCAGACCCAGAGAAGGAAGGGGGAGTGAGCCAGAAGGCTCAGGAAATCCACAAATCTGTGGTGACACAAACCTTGACCAATGAGGCTCCCTGACCTGGAACCCAAAGTACAGGATGAGCCCAAGGCCCCCAGACAGCCACTAGGAAGGCGGCACCAGTGACAGCAAATGGGAAGATTGCCTAGGACTGACAGACTTTCCAGCCCTGGAATGATTAAACACAGATAGTGACTTGATTGGAGTGTCAGTTTCCAAAGGGATAGCTGTGTTAGTCTAGTCCAGCAAAAAAACAAAAAACAAAAAAACAAAACAAAAAAAAACCCAAGGAGTCGTGTGGCATTTAAAGACTAACAGATTTATTTTTCTCATGAGCTTTCGTGGGAGAAAATCCCACGTTGTCAGATGCTTCGAAGATGGGTGAACGTACAGAATGGAATGAAAATAAATGCAAGGGGGTGTAAAACATAGGATCAGGTCATACAGTAGCAGCAAATCAGAGCAGCTGTTAGGTTCAAACCCTGGGAAGCCTGAAGTCAATTTGAATCGAGACTATGGGTTCTTTTCCCATTACAAAAGGTAATTTGACTTCAGGATTCCCAGGGTTTGAACCTACCAACTGCTCTGATTTGCTGTTACTGTATGACCTGATCCTATGTTTTACACCCCCTTGCATTTATTTTCATTCCATTCTGTAAGTTCACCCATCTTCGAAGCATCTGACGAAGTGGGATTTTCTCCCATGAAAGCTCCTGTGAAAAATAAAGCTGTTAGTCTTTAAGTGCCACACTACTCTTTGGGGTTTTTTTTCTGATTGGCGTGCCAGGACACAAAGAAGTGTCAGTAGAAGAAGCTCATGGAGTGAGAAGCTGCAGAGCCTGAGGGTGAGACAGGGCATGCATGTAACTGCAGAAAAGGTTGTCACCCTTTCAAGCTATTCCCCAGAATGACTATGAAGAGGTTCCATCTTCACAGTGAATGGTGCACCCTGTTACATGTGGATAGAAAAACTGTGACATAAGAAGCAATGTTTTTGCACATGACTGATAGGGCATACTGCAATAAGTATTGTGGTGGTTTTTAACCAATGTGCTGTGAGAACCATACAGGTGTGCCATGAAACTTTGTACATAGATAATGAAAATCAATGTAAAATGAACATGATGTATTTTTCCAAGTGGATTTGAAACAGTAATGCATTTGATCCTTTAGCTACTTGTATGCACTATGTTGCAAACCTCTCTAGTAAGACCATAACCATAGTAAATGTACAGTAAGTAAATGTAACATGTATGAGCAAACAATTCAGCTGAAAAATCTGGGTGTGCCATGGAATTGATTGTCTCATTGAAGTGTGCCATGTTACTGAAAATGTTGGGAACCATGAAGTATTGTGAGTATGGAATAGTACACTAGACATTTGCAAATTCTCATTGTCCCTCACTCTTTCTCAACCCACTCAATAACTCTGTGCACCATTTTACAAGTTGCCAGTGTTCATTTATTAACATATTACTAACAATCCAGTTAGGCAAGAACTTTTAAAGGTGTAGGTACAGAAAATTTCCAAGACCTCTGAACGTAATAGAATTCATTCAGAGTTTGGGCACTTTTATTGTTTCATTGCTTAAAACCACAGCTTTCTCTTTTTGAAGAAGCAGATTTTTGTCTAGTAAATAATACTTTAGCACATATATAGTGCTTTTCATCCAAGGCTGTTATTGAACTTTACAGCTATTGGCTATGTTCACACAGGGAGGGCTTGTTTCGAAACAAAACATTTCGAAACAAGCTGTTTCGAAATAACTGTTTATTTCGAAACACCTTACTTCGAAGGACAAAAACAGTGTCCTCAAAATAAGGGAGCGAAATAGCATGTCCCGCCTCACCCCGGGGGTTTAAAGCCCGGGCTGCCCCCAACAACCTCTGTTTTTTTGAAATAAGAAGTGTGTGTGAACATACCCATTAAATCCTTATTGAGTGAAAACTGTTATAGCTGTATTGAAATCAATAGCGCTAGGACAATTCACAGCACCTATGGCTCTGGCTCAAGTCAAAACATACCTGTGAGGAAGGGAAGTATTTTCATGACAATTTTACAGGTATATTGCAGCACAGAAAGAATGACTGGTTAAAGATCATGCAGCAAATCAGAACGAAAACTGGGAATAGAAACCAGAAAAGCTGTCCGTCCGTCCTCCCTGTTTGCCCTTTTTCTTCATGGGGCATGGGAAAAAGAGGTTTGCCTGCATTGTCTTCAACATGCTCAGGACATTTGCCACACTGAATTTAGATAAAGAGAACTGACTAGATGTATTCTAGGGCAGTGGTTTTCAAACCATGGGTCAAGATCCAGTACTGGGTCACAGACCATCAGGTACTGGGTCATGGCCCCCCCTGCTGCTGCCACCAAAAGACTAGAATGAATTCCTGAAAGATTGAATTAGTGGGTCACAGGCATAAATGATTTTTTTCAACCAAGTCCCAAGAAAAAAATGTCTGAAAACCACTGTTCTAGGAAAAGGGTTTGACTTCCTCTGAAACCTAGAGATTGGCTGCAGCTGCTGATGAGCCACTGGACTGGGTGGACCACTGTCACCTCAATCTCTCCTTGTGGTACATAGCTTACACTACAGCCTTCTAGTCCTTGGTATCACCTAACGTGATAAGCACTTCATAGAGCAATGCCACCTTTATCTATTTGTTCTTTAAAGATTACAGTTAACTTCTAGACAAACAGGATGGGAGTAGGTAGTGTAACAGAGCAGGGAGAGTGAGGAAGAATGACTGTCAGAACAGTGTGATCCCTCAGTTACTAAGCCTAAGCATGTGAAAATCTTGATGTCAAAGATTCATAGATTTTTAAGGCCTGACTGGACAATTAACCCATCGGCCTGGCTTCTTGTGTGATACAAAGCCATAGAACTTCATCCAGTTCCTTGAGCCTAGTAGATTGTTTGCCTAAGGTATGTCTTGCAGAAAGGCGTCCAGTCTTGATTTGATTCCATAAAGAGATGGAGGATCCACCATTTGCCTTGATTGTTTATTTCAGTAAGTAATCAGCCTCAGTTTAAAAAAGCATGCCTTGTTTCTAACATGAATTTGTCTAGCTTTACCTTCTAGACCAGGGGTCTCAAACACGTGGCCCACAGGCCGCATGCTACCCGTGGAATCCCCACCTGCAGCCCCTAACACAGGAAGGAATTCAGGGGTTTGTACCCCTCGCCAGCTTTTTAAGAGCGCCGCCGCTGACACCCGGCAGCTGAGCCACAGCTGCCTGACTCCAGGGGTCCTGCCCTAGTACTTCCGGCAGTGCTTCTGGCTGCATGTCCCCCACCCCTGCAGGGCATCGGCACAGGCAGTCCCACTTCCAGCCAGCTGGGAGGAGCTGGAGCCTGCTGCTGCCTGTGAGTGGGAGGGAGGGGTTAGGCAGAGCCCTGCAGGGACGTTTCTTGGGGGTCAGGGCTGCAGGGAAACCTCTCCTCTCCCTCTTCCAGTCTCTTGTATGAGGCTCAGAGCTGGAGATGGTCCCTGCGAGCTGTCTTGGAGTGGCAACTCAGAAACTGCCTCTGCCACTTGTAAAAAGTGGCACGGACCATCTCTGGCTCTGAGCCTCTTGCAAGAGGCTGGAAGAGGGAGAGGGTTCCTGCTGCTTCTTACAAGCAGCAAGAGTCATTTCTGAGCCACACTCAGAGTCTGTTCCTGCCACTTGTAAGAAATGGCATGGACTCTCTTTCATTTCTTCTTTCCTTCTTTTTCCTTTCTTTTTTTTCTTTCCTTCTCTTTTGCTTCCTTTTTTTCTTTTCCTTTCCTCTCTTCCCTTTCTCTCCATTTTTTTAAAAAAAACTTTTAAAAAAATTGAATGTAAAATCTTTCTAATAATTCAATTTTAATTAACAATTCATTAATTCTATTTACAATCATTCTGAATTCAATTAATTTTTAATTTAATTCTAATTAAATAAATTGATGACTCTGCTGTATGAAGAGGTTTCGGTAATGCGGTCCTCGGGCTAATATCCTAGTCCTCATGCGGCCCTCATGGGGATTTGAGTTTGAGACCCCTGTTCTAGACAATGTAGGGGTTTGTTAGGCTTCTCTCCATTAAAGAGCCCTTTAAATATTTGAAGTTTTGTATACACCAGTGTTTCCCAACCAGTGTACCATGGCACACAGGTGTGCCATGAGGTCTGAGCAGGTGCTGCAACATTTTTTGAAAAACTGCTCAAAGAGCACTGGATTGGCTCATGAATATTCATGAGTTCATTTGGAAACTATATGTTGGTGTGCCTCAAATTAATTAAAGGTAGCAAGGTGTGCCACGGCATAGAAAATGTTGGGAGCCACTGGTATACACCATGATCAAGTCACTGTTTTGATGTTCTTGTTGTCAAAGTAAACAGATTGAGCTCATTAAGTTCCTTGCTGTAACCTTTGCAAAATGATTGCTTACAGAGGGAACATCATCTGCTTGTGCCTGAGACTAAAGCAAAAAGATTTCTTTGTGCAAGAAAAGCATTCTCTTGCACTTTACTGAATTTAAGAAACTGTCTTGAAATTAATAAAAGCCAATCTCTGTGAAGAAGATGGCACTTTAAAGACAGCTAGTTACATTGGATACTTAAATTTCATTTTCTGCCTTGCTTTAGAGATTTTGTGCAACTATTAATAGCTTTATTTTTAAATCTGGTACTTATTATTTAATAAAATTGATAGTTTAGAATTTAAACTTTAGATCATTCATGATAGAGTAGATTCCTTTGATTCGGGCAAAATCAATGGATGGCCAATACCCTTGATTAAATGAAAGTTCTAGTCAACAAAGGAATTTGAAATGATGCCAAATGACAGAACACTCTTCTAAAAAACCAAAATAATAAAATAGATATTCATTATAATTTACATTTGATATTTTTTCTTTTTTAATATTTATTTAAGAATTGTCATACAAGGTCAGACTAATGGTCCATCTAGCCCAGCATCCAGTCTTCCAGTGGTGGCCAATGTTCAGTGTTTCAGAAGAAACAAACAGGAGAGATAATCATTAAGTGATCCATCCCATCAGCTATTTCCAGTCTCTGGCAAACAGCAGTCTCTCCCTTATCGTGGCTAATAGCCATTGATGGACTATCTTCCAGGAACTAATCTAGGGAACTTTTTTTTTTTTTTTTGGATGCCACATTAGCTATCTTCTAGTCATTCAGTACTAAACCTGATTTAAACGAGAGGGGTTACATATGATAAAGTTTGATGACTTCTGCCTTACTGTCAATGTAATGAGATGAAACTACATTGAATTCTAGAGAGCTAGATCTGCTTAGGTCTTGACTCCAGATCTCAGAGTTTACTCCCATTAATACTATTGAAACTGATCCATTATAGGAACTTTGGCTCATATTGTCCTAGTTAAACAGCAGTCATTAATATCCTGTATCACTAGAGCAGTGGTTCCCAACCTTTTCAGCTCAAGAGCCACAGATATAATTTTTACTACCCAGAAGGGCCACCAGTCTCTGCCAGCAGTCAGTCCTCCACCTCTTCTGCAGCCTGAGGGAAGGAGTTGATGACAGAGGCTCTCCCATCCCTCTGCATGCAGCAGGGAAACCATAAGTATCTATAGCCCTCTGTGCTCCATGTGGAACCCTAGGCAGTGGCTGCCTTCTGCAGCCAGAAAGATGGGAGATCAGTGCTCCCCTCTTCTGGTTCCAGTATGGGCCCCAGTGCTTACAGACCCAGGCAGAGCGTTTTAGCATGCTCACTGCCACAGCCAGAGAAAGGGGAATGCTGATTTCTCATCCACTTGGCTGCAGCAAGGAGTCTGCCCTGGTCTTTAAACCCTGCACAGGTCTTTTAGCTTGGTTCTTAGGCAGTGGCTCCCTTCTGCAACCAGCAGGAAGGGAGTGGCGAGCAACTCTGAAAGCCCCTGAAGGCTAATTTTGGCCCCTAGGCCACGGTTTGGGAACCACTGTACTAGATTAAATTGTTTCTATGAGAGTGGTGTAAATTAGGCACATCCCAATGATGGATTGTATCCTTTATTCCATGTACAGTCAAAATGGTCGGTTACTTACCAGTAACTGTCCTTCTTCGAGATGGGTAACTCACATACATACAGTTACAAGTGTCTATGTGCGGCAAAGGACGATAGCTCGGAAACTCTTTAGCCGTAGCCTGTCAGGTCAGAGCACATGGCCAAAGCCCCTTCTGTGCTGTGACCATGGCTATATAGGTGACTGTGACCCTGACCCTCCCAGTCCCTTATTCCTTCATCAATTCCAGTTAGCGGGGCTGTGGGAGGGATCTGAATGTATGTTGGGATGATCTAATGGGAGTGGTCCTGCTTTTTTTGGCAGGGGGTTGGACTAGATGACCTCGTGGGGTCCCTTCCAACCCTATGATTCTATGATTCTATGTGAGCAGCCCATCTCAGAGAAGGACAGTTACTGGTAAGTAACCCACCATTCTTCTTCCAGCACTGCTCACATCATTCAGTTACAGGTGACTGCTAGCCATACCCAAGGATGGTGGGAGGAATTGCAGTCTGTCCATGCTGAGTACAGCTCTGCCCAATGCGGCATCCTCTCTAGCCTGTTGGACGATAGTGTAGTGCGTCATGAAGGTATGCACCGATGACCACGTAGCTGCCCTGCAGCTCTCCTGGATTGGGACCTTGGCGAGCAAAACTGTTGATGAAGCCTGGGCCTTGGTAGAATGAGCCCTGACAGTCCCCAGGAGGGGCGTATTCAACCTTCCATACCAGTCTTTGATGCAGTTTACTATCCACCTGGAAATGCACTGTGAGGACACCGGGAGACCTATTTTGCATTCAGCGACCACCACAAAAAGTTGGGAAGCCCTGCGGACCAGACACGTGCGCTCAATATATGTCAAGCGCGCCCTTTTCACATCCAAGGTGTGCCACCTCCTCTGGTTCTCCGAAACCTGAGGGCCTGGAAAAAACACTGGCAAGCAAATGTCCTGATTAAGGCAAAGAGGGGAAACTACCTTAGGCAGGAAGGATGGGTGGAGACATAGCACCACTTTCTCAGGGAAAAACCTCATATATGGGGGTTCTGAGGAAAGGGTCTTCAACTCAGAGACCCTTCTAGCCGAGGTAATTGCCACCAAAAAGCCTACCTTCCAAGCAAGGACCAGTAAAATGCACGAGTCCAGGGTTCATAAGGAGCCTCCATTAGTGCATGGAGCACCACATTACGATCCCATTGAGGGATAGGTTCACGGAGTTGTGGGAAGAGTCCTTCAAAACCCTTCAAAAACCTAGTGGATGTAGGATGGGAGAAAATAGGGACACCATCCACCTTCTCGTGGAGCACCAAAATCGCTGCTAGGTGGACTCTCAGGGAGGAAAGGGAGAGGCCCTTGTCTCTAAGGTCCAACAGATAATCAAGAATTAGGTGAAGGCAGGCCAGTGTAGGCTTGACACCTTTACCTCAAGCCCAGCTGGAAAACTGTTTCCATTTGGCTGTACAAGTGGACCTAGTGGATGGTCTTCCACTACTGACCAGTACCCTCCTGACCCTGTCCAAGCAAAGCCTTTCTTGCTCGCTGACCCAAGGAGTCTCCAGGCTGTCAGATGCAGGAGACTGGGGTTCAGGTGCTGCAAGCACCCCAAGTCTTCTGTCAGGAGGTCCGCCCACAGGGGAAGGCAGAGTGAAGCGTCTATGGACAGGTTCTGTAGGAATGAGTACCAGTGTTGTTGGGGCCAATCCAGAGCTATCAGTATCACGTTCACTCTGTCCGTTTTGGCCTTCAGAAGGACCCTGTATATCAACGGGACCAGTGGGAAGGCATACATTAGAGGACCTGACCAGCTGAGGAGGAAGGCATCCATGAGTGATCCCTCCTCCCAACCCCTGAGGGAGCAGAAATATCAACAGTTGTGGTTCTGTTATGTCACAAATAGGTCCAGTTGGGGTGTTCATTAGGTGGAAGAACATCACGCTGTGGAGGGACCATTCATGGTGAGCTAGAGGGTTTCTGCTGAGCAAGTCTGCCAGCTTGTTGTCCACTTCTGGTAGGTGTGCTGCCACCAGAGTGAAATTGTCCTTCAGGGCTAATTCCCAGAGTCTGCACAGCTCCCTGCAAAGAGCTGGAGAGCTAACTCTTGCCAGTTCGTATAGAACATGGCTGCAGCATTGTCCATTAGGACCGCAACTGACCTGCCTTGTATCCTATCCAGAAAGATCTTGCAAGCCAATCTGATGGCCCGCAGTTCCTTCACATTTATGTGAAGGAGGTTGTCTGCAAGAGGCCAAAGTCCTTGGGTGGAGAAACCCCCCAAGATGTGCCCCCCACCCCAAATCTGAGGTGTTGGTGATCAGAATCACTGTAGGAGTTGACGCTTGGAAGGAAATTCCCCCCATGGCAAATGGGGGTCCCTCAATATCTCTAGTTTCCCCAGGATGTTCTGGGGAACTGAGTACCTTGGACAGAGGGTCTCGCTGCAGGTGAAACACAGTGGAGAACCAGACCTGGAGGGGCCTCATTCTCAGGCATGCTGTCTGTATCACAGAGGTGGAGGCTGCCATGTGCCCGAGAAGCTGTAAGCAGCAATGGGCTGTGGTTACTTGGGATGCCTGCAGCTCTGTAATGATGGTGAAGATGGACTGAAAACTTGAGGGGGGGGGCAGGGAGGCCCTCCCTTTGCAGGAGTCTAGGAGAATTTCTATGAACTCTATGCTTTGGGATGGGTGAAATTTTGACTTTTCTCGACTGATGCAAAGACCCAGGTATCTGCACAGGTGGGTCACTGCTCTGACACTGTGCTCTACCTGAGCTTTCTATTCCCCAGGTATCAACCAGTCATCTAGGTAGGGAGAAGTCTTTATGTGCTGCACATGTAGAAAGGCAGCGACTGGCGCCATGCACTTTATGAATACTCTAGGGGCCAGAGAGAGCCCGAAGTGGAGTCATGTGAACGGAAAATGTTTTCCCCCCGCCATGAACCTTAGATACCTTCTGTGGTGGGGACGTATTGCTATGTGAAAGTAAGCTTCTTTTAGGTTGAGGGCTGTGAACCAATCCCCGGGAGTCAGATATGTGATGATCTGAGACAGGGAGACCATATGGAACTTTATTTTCCTTATGTGTTTGTTTAAAGCTCTGAGATCTAGAATGGATCTCAGGCCTCCTTCGGTGTGGGGACCAGAAAGTATCAGGAGTAGAAAACCTCTTTCCTGCTTTGGATTTGGGACCTTTTCTATGGCCCCAAGGGAGAGGAGCTTCTCGCATTCTGTCTCGAGCATGCAGTCTAGTTCCAGGCTCCCGAGATTTAAGTGAGGGGGTGGGTTTCTGTCCTGAGGAGTTGACCAAAACTGGATGCAATACCCTTTTGAGACTGTCTCGAGGACCCAATGGTCAGTTGTGATGTCTGCCCAGTGGTGTGCGAATCAATGCAGGTGGTTGGCAAAGGTTGGGGATGAGGCTGTGGGTCCACTACCCTCGAAGTAACCATCAAAAACACTGCTTCTTCCCTGCCGAACAGTCGGTACCATGCCCACACCTGCCAAACTACAAGGCTTGGGGTTTCCCACCTGTCAAGGCTTTTTCCCCACTCTGGCACTCTGAGTGCAGAAGGTGGGGGCCCGCAACAGGCCAGAAAAGCCACTGGCCTTAAAGCCTGCTCTTAAAAGTCTCCAAGGCCTCCAATTCCTGGCCTTGGAGTGGTATCGCTGCCACCACCCAAATGCAAAAAAACCTCTTGAGACCCAGGAAGGCGCACTTGGGAATTCCTCCCTGTGAGGTACTTGCGATCCTCTTTATTCCTCCTTCAGGAAAGTGACTGAACTCCAGCTGCAATATGAGCTGGAACTGGAACAGGGTTCCCTCTAGTAGCTGCCTGTGCAGTCTAAGGCATGGGCACACAAACCTCTTGCCTCTCAGGACACAGAACCAGAACTTGCTTAAAAGGTAAACTCTTTAATCAAAAAGAACAGATAATAAACACAGAGAGTTGCTTCTCTGGGAACTAACTTAGGTAGTTACAGGGTAGTGGGGTGGGGGTTTGGGTTACATGTGCTTAGCACAGAGAAATCCAAAAAACAAGCCAAAACCAAAGAAAATACCCTGACCGCGTCTAAGTAAACATTCCCTGTTCTACCCCCGCCTGGTCAGTACCAAACTTAGCTTATCTCTGGTAAGGATGTTGCTGGATTCTTCCTCAGGCCCCTCTGGCCTCCTCCTGATCCTTCCAGGAGCTCTGCTACATCCAAAAAACCCAGGCCAGGCTGCTGTTACCATTCAAAAAGCTGTGCTTCGTTCCTATTGGCTGTCCTGGGACTCACTGACCAGAGTGTTAACCCCTTCCTCCCCAAGGGTTATTACACCACCCTTACTCAGATGAGACTTGTCCTTATCCAGGCCCCTGAGTTGATGCTAGGAGTACTGGTAGGATTGGGAGAAAGAACCTGCTGTTTCTGCATCTGGACCTGCTGTTTTAGTTGTCATAGTTGCTGTTGCAGAGGTTGTTGAGATTTCAAGGGGCACCAGGCAGATTGCGGCATATACATCCCCAGCGATCTGAGGCTGTCTCTTGAGTCCTTCATGCCATGCAGCTTGGCGTCCGTGGACTCAGCGAAAAGGTCAGGGCCTGCAAATGGTAGGTCCTGAATGATGAGCTGCATCTGTGGGGACAGGCCCAAGCCCTGTAGCCAGGCGGAGTGCTGCATAGCTACGGCAGATGCCATATTATGTGAGGCTGTGTCTGATGCATCCCAGGTGGACATCAGGGCATCTATAGAAGCCGAGACCCCTTCCTCCACCATCGCCTCAAAATCCCTGAGGTGATCTTTAGGGATAAGATCACAAAATCCCTCCATGGCTCTCCAAAGGTTGAAGATATACCTCACCATGAGGGCTTGATGATTAGAGATGTGCAGTTGCAAGGCTGAGGTAGAATAAACCTTCCTACCAAATAAGTCAAGCTTTCTTGCTTTCTTATTCTTAGGAGTAAAGCCTGGCTGGCCCTGACTCTCTTTTTGGCTGACTGCATCCACCACCAGAGATCCTGGCATAGGGTGTTGGAAAATGGAATGCAAACTAGTCCAATGGGACATAAAACTTTGCGATCAACTGCCTTGGACACCAGCAGAATTAAAGATGGGGTCTGCCACCGTGCCCTAGTGATTCTGTACACCCCTTCATGAAGGGGAACAGATAGCTTGGCTGATGGAGCAACATCCCTGACATCAAAGAGAGGGGCAGTCTCCTCCTGAACCACTCCCAGTTCTATGTTGAGATTCCCTGCCATGCGGTGGAGTAAGTCCTGCTGCGTGTGGGGTTCGCAAGGGGCCTTTGGAAGGTATGCTCATCCAGAGAGGATGATAAAGGAGCCCAGATCTGCTGCGCTGGGTGGAGATCAGGTCAGACTCATCATTGGAGCTATCTGAGGAGTCCAGGATCTAGGATGGAGACGGTACTGATCGATGCCGAGAAGTTGAACTATCGTCAACCATCGGGTTGAGCCATTCATGTGACCAGTCATTGAAAGAATCCCTGGTTACAGGGGGGGGGAGCAGCCCCTGTCCATCTGGGAAGCTTTTAAGGCACGGGAGGAACTAGGCCACGACGCCCATGCTGGGATTGCTAGGGTCATACCCTTCTCAGCTTGGGCATTGTGGAATGTTTTCGGTGACATTTGCCCGCTCGTTCCCTGGTATTGGAGATGACTTTCAGAGAACCAGGGGAGTGAAGGGAGCTGACAGACAACGATGAGAATGAGCTGAATCTCCATCTTCTAGGGCCCTGGGAGCACGGTATTGAGGGCTCGCGGGACAAGTGCCAAGAGGAACGGTCGTCAGAATGATAGTTGGTACTGTTTCACGATGCCGGACAGGGACTCAATGGTGCCGAACTCAAGAGCAGTACCAGTCCCTGCATCAATCGTTCCTTAGGTGCAGGTGCCAGTTTACTCTTCGACTGGGCCTTCTTTGCTGGTACCCGAGCTGGGTCCTGGAACAGAGCCTGTGCAGTTGCCAGGGCCCCCGGTGTTGAAGGTACCGAAGGCAGTCCCAGTCCCAACTCACATGAGGGGGAATGTGGAGACGGAGGTGAATGGTGCCGTGGCGGTACCAACATTGATGCCGATCACGGCTTCAGAGTCTGCACCGGGAATCAGCGTCAGGCGGCCTCTGGTGTAGGAGTCACCCTCGGTGCCGGTGGAGTGCTTGTGGCCTGGGCAGCATCAGAGATGGACAAGCGGTCCTCCGCGAGAGTGCATAAGCGCTGCTCTCTATCCTTGAGTGTCCTACGTTTGAAGGACTTGCAAACAGAACAATTCTCCAAGAGATGTGACTCACCAAGGGATGAAAGGCATTTCTCATGGGGATCATCAAGTGGGAAGGCTTTGCAACACGACGGACATGGTTTAAACCCCAGCATTTTAACTTCCAACCAAAAAGAGCGACGGGCACTTGCTTGTGCAAGTTTTGGCTGATCTGAAACCGTCGCTGAGGGCAGAAAAGGGAACTGGGAGGGCCAGGGTCATGGTCACCTGTATAGCCGAGGTCATGGTGCAGAGAGGGTGTTGGCTGTGTGCCCTGACCTGACAAGCTAAGGCTAAAGACTTTCCGAGCTACTGTGCACTGCGGGACGTAGACACCTGTAACTGAATGATGTGAGCAGTGTTCAAAGAAGAACTTTCATTGGATGCAAAAGTGTGTAGATGTTTTAAATACCTGTCTAATGGGCCCCTGTCCTAAAGAACTTAAAACTTTAAAAGACAATGTACAGACAAAGGATGGGGGGAGGAGGAAATGTAACTTGAGACATTTTGCTTTATTCTTCTAAGGATTTTAAATGATGTGTACCACCACATTGAATTCAGTGAGATTTTGCATTCACATAGAATATACTTGACCTAACAGGCGTGTATTTTAATTAGAAATTGAAACTGTGTGGTAGATTGCTAGACTGTTCGGTCTCTGTCTCACACACAATCAGATTTTCACACACAAGCATTTGTTACTTTAAATAGTAATTACTGATGCCATATATATTCTTGTCTTTAAATGCCCAGCAACCACAAGTTACAGCCTGTCTGACGCAAAGCTATCTGTCTAAGGCAGATTGATGTCTCTTTACCAAGACACTTTTTTGTAGAGGCCTTTTAAAAATTTATTGTGTTGTCCCCATTTTAAACAAACAATATTAATAAAAGAAAGTGATTTTGCTCCGTGCCTGAGAACAAAAGTCACAAATTAACAGAATAGGGCAGTTAAGCAAAAGTTGCTGTTGAATTTAACACAATACTATCCAAAGAATAAGGAGTTAATACACTGAACATGATCAAACTATTGGCAAATTCACATTTGATTTGACACGTCCTTGTTTAATGCCATCTATGAAACAAACATTTAGTATGTTATTGAAGATGAGATCAGAACAAGCTTAACTAAAATAAGACTGGAATAGCTTCTGTTGTAAGTCCTTTAGTTTGACTCTTTTAGACTAGACTGACTGGGTTGTGACAATACAGTAAACCTTTTCGGACACAATATTTTCATGAAAGCCTTCCGAAAAGTAACATGGCAGAGAGGGTAGAGGAAAGGATTCACAGAGGAATTGAGCCACAAAAGCCAAAATGTTGTTTCATATAGAAAGTTGCTGACACACTTTCCGTGGCATGCTGCACGAAGGATCATAACTAATGAATATGGTGCCCAGCAAATGGCAAAGACACTAACAATTATGGCAAGTGACTTTGCAATTTTTTTGTCCTTCTGTAATGTTGACCTGGTCTTCGCTCTGAGGGCTGCTGACTCATTATTGTCAGAGACTGTGGATAAATGTGAACTGTCCATCACCTGTGGTTGCATCTGTGTCCTGGAAGATTCAGAAAGACTGTCCTCTGTTTCTAAATCAGGAGAAGGTATTTCTTTTTTCAACAAGAAACCAACTCTTGATGGCTGGCCATTGCTCTTTGGAGGTACTGTCACCTGTTTGCTGATGCTGACAGATCTATGGAGCCTGTTTCTCTTGCGTTTTTGTATGTCCCAGTAGATGTGCATGTTGAAATAGGCCACAGAAATACAAGGTATGAAAAACTCGAACATTGAAGCACCCAGGAGAAAGTACCAGCTATTGTAGAATTCAGCATAGCACTCTCCATCTGGTACAATGCTGCAGCCAACTACATGTTCCCAAATGATAATTGCAGGGCCATAGAGTAAGAATGCAAAGACCCAGACTGATGCCATTGTAGCAATAGTATTTGAAGTCATTCCCTGTTGAATCCTATATGTCACCTAAAAGTAAAATTAGAAGAGCCCATGTCAGTCACGCATTGAATTCTTATAGCTAGCATAAGCACTTTGTGTAAACTTCTGGGAAACTAAGCAGAATAATTCTTCTGTAGGTCTCCAGATGTCCAGAACATCTGTGTTTATATAAAGCCCTCAAAAAATCTTTATTAACCTTGTACTGAAACACTGTAGCTTACTGTATGGTTGAAAACCTTGAGATTTTGGGGATGAACAGTTGAGATGAATATACACCCACTGAAATTAATGAGTAATAGGAAATGGTTTGTCATCACCACTAAATGAGGAAATAACAAGAAGTCAGTCAGGGATCAATTAAGGGTTCTCAGCATTTACTATTAAAAAAAATTTCCATGATTGCTTCCAAGCACTAGACAGCATCTGAACTTGAATATTTTTCTCTTTGCCATGGAATAAAATGTATCTTACCCAAATCCCCTTATATTTCTTAAATGAAGGAAATTCAATCATTTAGATGGGCTTTCTTGACAATTTAGATGACCACTCAAATTCTTTTAGTTTAGATATTTTTAATAGCCAGCAGCACAAGCTTGCCTGTGCATCCTTAATTCAAATCCCTTGTATTTATGCATTATGATAACCTTAAATTATATGATCACATACTATTTTTCCACAGGACTGCTAACTCATTCAATGCACATGCTGTATGGTACTTCCTGAATGACCAGCTATTCAGTATTTTGGTTTTTCCTCATATTTTCGGTGGTTGGCCCAGTGTCTTATTTACTATATACTAATCTACCATACTCTGAAGAAAGAATTAGTAATTTCCTCGTGGACTTCTCTATGGTGCTAATCACTATAGCATCTGAGTGCTTCACACAGGAAACGAGATATTACTGTTACTATTCCAATTTTACAGATGGGGAGCTGACACACAATGGCAAAAGAATCCACTAATTTTGGGCCCCCAATCTAAGATGCCTATGGTCTGATTTTTTTCAGAGAAAACCTAGCATTTTATAACACTATTACTTCAGAGCACAGCTCCCATAGACTTGAGCTACAGCTGAGAGTTTCTCAGGACTTTGCGAATGAGAGCCAGGTGTCTCAACTGGGGATACTGCTGGCAAGGAATACAGTTAAGTGACCACCTGTGAAAAGTCTGATTTAAAGGCCTTGCTTTGTATCACACAAGAACTCTGTGGCAAAGGCAGGGATAGAGCCCAATTTCCCAGGACAGCAGGCAGCTGCCCAAACCAGGAGACCCTCCTTTCTATTCTTGCACTCCCCATTCTTGCCCCCATTCATTACACACCTTCTGATCTTTCCCTTTAGCAGGGAAGCAGGAGGCATTAGTTTCTGGCAGACCTGTTCCAGATCTGCAAATACTGCACACCTTACAATATCTGCAACCAACGAGGCCAGAGTCTTACAAACAGCCTCCTTCGCAATACAGCCTGATTCATTCTTTGAGTGACATCCTTCCCGCAGGGGCGTTGCTGGATAGCAAAAAGACCCGGTGTACAGGCCCACAGGCTCCACCTGTGCTAGACCCTGCCCCTGTCATGGGTCCACCCCCAATAGGCCACACCCACAACAGACACCATCTCCCCCTGCATGACTCAACAGGCCCTACCCCTATCCTGGGCCCCACTGGAAACTGGAATTCACATGAAATATTTTGAAGTGGGGAAGTTCCACATGAAATGGAAATTCTGGAAACATGGAGATGTGATGTTTCTGAAAGGAAATATGCTCCCTGTGGCCATGCCAGCTGATGACTAAAATTGAAGCTGTCAGTTTCTAGCCAGCAGCTGTCTAGGCACCAATGCAGTCTGACCATGTAGATTACCATGGATTATCCAGGTCCAGAGTGTTTAGCCTCTGTACCACTCTCCCACCACACAGAGGCCCCATGCCATGTTGTGATACAACAATTCCTTCATACCCCTCTGCATTAAAACTGTAAAATGAGCAATCATTCACCTCCAGTGTTCCCTACAAATGAACCAAGGTGCTGGCAATAGCCTCTTAAAAGCTCACAGACCATGTGAGGAGGACATATAAAAATTCTCCTCCTCTGACAAGGCATATCATTCCCTATCTCCTACAGGTTTCTGTTGCTAACCATCAGGAGTCAGGGAGATCAGAAAATAGGAGTGGGAGGGAGGGTGGTGGATCAGACCATCCCTGGGACTTCCAGTCAACTTGTTTAGGTTCTCCAGGTACTGGAGAAGTGGATGGCATCTAGGTGCCCAGATGAAAGATGACACCCTGCTGACCCACGCTGAGGACACCTACTGCTGCAGCTGTCAAGCTTTTAAAATAGAGGCCATGCCTTCCCTGAACTTTGCTGTAATGCTTTGCCCTCCACTTTGAGTGGCAGCATGAGACTGTGGAGCAGGGGAGTGGAGGGATGGCAGCACAGCGGCTGCAATTTGCCATGCTGGGTTGCTTATACCACAGGGCAGGAAATTTAAAAAGGCTCTGACCCTCTCCCAGCTTCCAGGTGTGTGCAACCCAGGTAGGGGAAGTTGGGGAACTCATGAGGCAAACAGGGAGGCTGGCTGGGGCTGCCAGTGCAGTGCTGTGAGCAGGGTCACACCAAACTGACAGACCCAGCCAGATAGCCAGGCTGCCTGCATTCTGCCTCCCCAGCAAATAGCCAAAGAAAGGACAACAAAGTGAACTGAAAGCAAAGCAGAGAAGCCTCCTGCAGTATTCCTCCCACCCTGCCCTTAGCTCCTGCCAGACCCCCAATCCCACTTCTGGAGAAACAAAGCAGAGAGGATTAGCAGCAAAAACTAAGTAAGCCCACTCTTACAGGAAAGAGCGAGTCCAAATCAAAAATACAGCATTACTGGGATCATACTATCCAATGCAAGACAGACAACATTACAGGAATTCACAATAAAGTACGGCAACTGTAAAACAAGCAAGGCACTTTCAAAGTGTAACAAGTTTATTTATTGCTAGAGCTTTTGTGGGTGAAATCCCACTTTGTCAGACACTTGAAAATGGTTTCCAAATGGGATTTTCCTCATGTGATAAATAAATGTGTTACTCTTTAAAAGTACCACAGGACTCTTTTCTATTTTTACTGGAGTAGACTAACATGACTACCCCCCCCCCGAACTTTTCGGTAAAAGGATGGCTAACTTTGTAGCATGCTGCCTGGTACATGTACTTATGCTGTGCACGGTTCATAGGAGGGCAAAACTGAAGAGCAGAATAAATAGTGACATTAAGTAGCAACATTATTGGTAGGTCAAGCCTCACTCATGATCTCCCAACAGAACTCTCAAATCTCAGGAATGTTTTCCCCAGGCCCAGTCTGCTAATATTTGCTCAGTCTTCTGTAGCCACAATCAGTGGCAGCTTTTGGGGCAGGTGAAGCAAGGCGGTTGCCTAGGGCCCCAAGCAATAAGGGGCCCTGTCTTCAATCTGGTAGACAGAAACGAAAACAGAGAAAAATATAGAAATTTTTCCCATCTAGCAGAGCTAGTAGGGCTGGAAGCCTAAGCACTTTTCACTCTTGGCTCATGAAGGCAAGCTATCATTAGGATCTGTGCTTCATCTGAAATGCAGATTTCACCATTCTCTGCCTATCACCTTCACATTGACATGCTAAAAAAGCAGGAGCAAGCAATAGACAGCACAACAGCAGGAACTTTTCCACTAACCTCAGCTTTTAATTTCTCAGTATGGCCATTTATTTTGCCATTTTTTTAATTTTGTGAAATACTGCCTTTTTCTTTTCTTTTTCACCTGTTCTTTTGCCTTTTCCTTTGACTTTGTAACAATTTTTACTTTGGCTTTTTTTAGCTCAGGTTACCAGGTAGGTCCATATAGGCTGCTACATCTAAATACACTGCTTCCCTTAGGCAATCATTACATCTGTGTGTGATGTCTGTGCTGTATGTCTTTCTTCTGATAAGTAATTTTTTAGCTTCTTTTGTACTTAACTATTTAATATTTTTGAGGGGGCCAGAGTCTTACAAACTTGAGTACTTCAGAGAATTTCATTGAAATTTTGTGTTTTTCATTTATAGCTACACACTAGAAACCTCCTTTTCACTTATTTTTATTTATTATAATTATTTGTATTAAATATCTCTAGTGCACATAAACCCAAGCCTATATGAAAAATTTGTAAGATTTGACTACCAAAATTTTAAATGTGGTATTTTAGTTATTTTTGAGTCATCATTAATGTTACCACTTCTTATTTATTAATTAATGCTCACACTTTTTTAAAAAAATTAAAATGTTCACTTCAACTTTGTATTCAGCATTAGCTGATTTATGTTAAGTGAAAGATGATCAACTTACAAGCTTCATGAGGGGAAGATCTTTAAAAATACCATACCCGAGAATAATTTACGAGTTCCAGAGGGATAATCATATTAGTTCGGTTCAGCAAAACAAACAACAAGTCCTGGGGGGTGAAATGGGGCAGTTAAGGGTGCAGGGAGGACTGGGGCCACAGGGAAGGTAGCAGTGGGGGCCAATAGTGGGCTCTTTAGGGGGTCCCACAATGGGTCTTCGCCTAGGGCCTCCAATTGCCTAAGGCTGCCTCAATGTAGGGACACAGATAAAATGAACAGAATTTACCTTTAAAGCAACTGTTAGGCAACTCTGTGTATCTGTTCTCTAATATCATAACTAAAATATTTAACTCAGTTTAATAGACATTATAACCAATATTTAACAAAGCTCCATTTTGTTAATTTGGAACTCATTTTATATTCTTGATGAAATTTCTTTAAGATGTAACACTGTGTAATTTCATTTAAATATGTATGAAAAAGATGTGTGAATGAATGGTGTCTGATGGGATCAGTTGACGCCAGCTTCTCCTGATGAAATGCAAGTACCACGTTAATGGATGAACAATTCAAACTAATCTCTGAAAAGCAAGAAGAAGAATCCACCCCAGAAAGAGAAAAACAAAATACAAGATCAAAGTCATGTCTGCAAATGACTGGTGATGAATAATTATCAGACAGGAGCTTTGAGACAGCAAGCCTCATACACTCACATGAGACTCAGGAAGTACAAAAAAAAAATGAAAATTTTGTGTCTCATTCTCCAGCTGTCATCTTAGCACCAGATTCATGACCTAGAGAGACCTGGCTCCCTCCTTGTGCCAAGCTTAGTTGCCCACTGGGCTGGCTCTAGCAACACGTAAAAGGACTGGTAATTAAATCATCCCAGCTTCCAAAATTTCATGGGTATCAATGTATGTGTCTGGTTTTTGCTATTTTCACATTTACAAATAAATGTGGCATATTGCCTTGTCCCCTGAATAGGATCCTGCTAGTGTAACAATTCCATTTCCTCTGTTATACCAAAAGGAAACCTACTAAAATGATGTGCAACAAGAACACCCAAAAGAAAAGGGGACAAGGCAATATGCCACATTTATTGTAAAAAAGTAAGGATAGCAAAAAGCAGTCTCTCTCACACACACAAGAAGTTCTGCAACCTGGTATACAATTACCAGTCCTTTCATGTGTTGCTTGAGCCAGCCTAGTGGCCAGCTAGGCTGGGCACAAGGAAGGAGCCAGGCCTCTGTCGGTCGTGAATCCGATGCTCCAAGATGACAGCTGCAGAATTAGACCCCAAAGTTTTCATGTTCTTATCCATCTTTTATACTTGCTGGCCCTCGTGTAAGTCTATGGGATTTGCTGTGTCATGTTGCCCTCAGAGTTTGTTTGAGATCATTGGTCACCAGTCACTTGCAGGCTTGATTGTATTTTGTTCTTTTCTTTCTGGGGTGGCTTCTTCTGTTTGCTTTAATCAGAAATGTCTGCATTGTTCAGCTAGTTAGATGGTAATTGTGCTCCATCAAGACAGGCTGGCAATTGAGACTGGTCCCTTCACACACACACCCCCTTCATTCACACATTTAAATCAACATACACAACATATGCCTAAACCAGGTTTCAGCAACTATACAAAATCAATCAATCAATCAATCAATCAAATGGAGTACAATGTTTAAGCAGGAGTTCCAAACTGGCAATATGGAGTCTTGTTGGACATTGGTTATAATGCCTATGTGTCAGGGTTACAGAATTATTTCACTTATGACACTAAAGGACATATACACAACATTAATTAACATGTACTTTAAAGGTAAATGCAATTAATTATCTCTGTCCCTCCATATCATCTGTCCCTGCCCCACACCTCCAGTCACTTTCTGCTTAATGTAGAACAATCTCTCACACAAGAGAACAATTTCAAGCACAGGATAAATACTAGGCACAGCATATGGTGGTGTTCAGCAGAGTTCAACTTTACAAATAATAGCACTGTTGATGAGGTTACCCTCCCAGACCACCTGCTGCCCCAGCCTCACAACTGAGGCAACAAGGCAAGGGCAGGAGACCCCATGGATGTGCCAGGCCGGCCCCACCACCATGTGCGACCCTGTGGTCAGACCAGGCAGCTCCACCACCTGGGCATGTGGTAAGGGCAGGGGACCCCAGACCAGGCCAGCCCTGACACATGGGCATGGCGAGAGGGCGGGAGACCCCAGGGGGGGACCAGGGCAGCACCATGGTCTGGGCATGGGCTGAGGGCAGGAGACTCTGGGTTGGCACCCGAGCCTCACTCCCTGGGCTGTGGGGGGCTCCCTGGCCAGGGCTGCATCACAACAGCCTGGCCACCAACCCGATCCCCAGGGACCCAAGGCTGAGGGATGGTCCCTGGCTCACCAGCCTTCTGCTGGTCTGACCCTGGCCCGGACAGAGGCTGAGGAACATACCTTGGCCCACCCAGGGCTCATGTGAGGGGCTCCATTCCCAGGCTACCCACCCCCAAAGCCCATAGGCCACGGGGGGTCCCCCCTGCAGGCAATGGGGAGATGCTCATGGACCCAGATGGGACCTAGAGGCCATGGGGGGAATGCCCCCAGCCCAGGGGTATGCCCTGCCAATCCCAACTGGGCCCTAGAGGTCTATGGGCACTAGCCCCGGTCCCACCCAGGGACCAGAAGCCTAAGGGTAGCCCCCTGAGTCCCACCTGGGCCCCAGAGGCCTAGGGACACCCCCACCAGTCCCACATGGGCCCCAGAGATTTAGGGGCACCCCTGCCCATCCCACGTGGGGCCTGGAGGCCTATTGGTACCCCCCACAGACCCAGCTGGGTCCCAAAGGCCTGGGGGGTGTCTCCCTGCCCGACCTGGGGCCCAGAGGCCTAGGGACACCCCTAACAGTCCCACATGGCTCCCAGAGATTTGGGGGCAACCCTGCCCATTCCACCTAGGGCCTGGTGGTCTATGGACACCCCCTCTAGTCCCACCCAGGGCCCAGAAGCCTAGGGGTGGCCCCCTGAGTCCCACCTGGGCCCCAGATGCCTAGGGACACCCCCACCAGTCCCACATGGGCCCCTGAGGTTTGGGGGCACCCCTGCCCATCCCACCTGGGGCCTGGAGGCCTATTGGCACCCCCCACAGCCCCACCTGGGTCCCAAAGGCCTGGGAGAATCCCCCTCACCCCACCTGGGGCCCAGACGCCAGGGGCTGGAGCCCATGCAAGGAAGCCCCCTTGGCCCCAGTCTGCCCTTCCTCTCCCCCCCGCCTGACCAGGGCCTCCAGTCCCATCCCCCCCAACTCCTACCTGCTCTGATCTAGGGAGAGAAGCCCATGCTGGAGCTGCTGCCTCTGTTTGAAACTCACTCCCTCCCTCCTCTCCCCTGGCTGAGCCACAGACGCGGCTGCAGCACGTAGGCAGGGGAGGGGCAGCTGCAGCTCAGAGGCTCAGTGAGC
This sequence comes from Podocnemis expansa, assembly GCA_007922195.1. Lineage (NCBI taxonomy): Eukaryota > Metazoa > Chordata > Testudines > Podocnemididae > Podocnemis > Podocnemis expansa. The sequence continues at coordinate 14,550,994 of ML682005.1, forward strand.
TCCCTCTCGCCCTGTGCTGCTGGGGACTGGCCCCATCTCCCTGCGCCAGCACTGGGGATCCACGGAAAGGATTTGGGGCACCACCAGCAAGATTCGGGGCATGGGCCCCGAGTGCCCAGTGCCAGTTACACCCCTGCCTTCCCGTGCACTGAATGAGGCACAGATCCAGCCGAAAAAAATAGCCTGTGATCTTGTAATTAAACACTGATCATCATGCATATTTCCTAACCTTTGGAGGGTAGATTTTGCAACTTTTGTACCTCTTAAATGTAGAGTTTTATGTGTGGATCATTTCCTAGGAGTTTAAAAAATCAAACTGAAAAAAGCAGAATTCCATCAGGAGGTATCATATGGACACCCACATGGTTATCGGCAAGGTAAAATGTAATCTTCAGCTCCAAAGCACTGAGTAAACAGAGTAAGCGGTATTAGCATTAAGCTGTCCTCCAAATGGTCCAGACACTAGAGAGGGGTAAGAGACACTTCACCATTGGGTTTCACAACATTTGCTGGCCACAGAGGCAATGCAGAGACTCAGAAAGCATGAGTGATAAATTTGGATAATGCTTATCCACCTTTGTAAAGTGCCTTCCAATCCATAGATGGCAGGTGTAATATAAGCATTAAGTTTTACATAAAATACACAATTACATATAAACATCATAAAGCATGCAGAGGTAACTATAAATGTTCTACTTACAGCTTTAGTAACTGACACAAACCGATCGTAGCTGATAAGGACAATGTTAAATGCTGAAGCTGTGCACATCAGATAGTCTACAACTAGCCAGAGCTTGCAGAGGAGTCTTCCAGATATCCACTTGCCTGTCAGGGTGTATGGAATACACAAGGGGATACAGAACGCACCTATAGAGAAAAATGATGAATACACAATTCTGTTACAGTCCGGACTAAGGATGGAGCTAACAGGAACCCAAAACAATGTTAATAGTTTTTTTTAAAACTCAGATTGGAATTTACAAGATGCAGTTCTTGTCTTCTCATGAAATTAGATAATGGATTCCTTACACTACATCTCAGGGGCTTTTCAATCAATCAAATCATAGGGTTGGAAGGGACCTCGTGAGATCACCAAGTTCAACCCCCCCAGGGCTTGAACCCAGGACCTTCTGCATATTAAGTAGAGGTGCTAGGCACTACACTATTCACAGGGCTTTTATGCACTTGTTAATTATCTGGCATGTATAAAATAGTGGTTATTAGTGTTTTCCAGACTGGCATCACAACTTAAAGGAAAGCGTAATAGTGGGAGTTGCCTTTACCCACACTACTAAAATATCAACCTTTATTAAACTAGCAGAATGAGAGCCATTCTGGGGTTTGTTTTATAATGAGGGTAGGCCCTGGTCTACACTGACAGAGAAATTTGACATAATGCTGCTTACTTTTACCTTCTGCAGCCTACGTCTCCACTGTCAGAGCAGTATGTTCAAATTAAATGGTGCAGTAATTCGACCTGATAACACCACCTCCACAAGTGGCATAGCATTAGGATAGAAATCTACAATTTGAATTTAGGTCTGTGTAGCCAGAGAGTAGCTCTAATCTTGATTTTCCTGTTTTTCCAGTGTGCTACACAATAGCAACATAGCTCCTCCCTGCTTGAAGCCCTGGAAAGTTTTCAATTAATTCCTCTCTCTGCATGCATCATTGTGCCTCTCTGTTGTGCCTGCAGCAGAGGAACAGCAAGAATAGCTTTTCCTGCTTTTTTTCTTTAAAGAAGTGGGAGGAAGAGTTATTGGATGACGACTGCCTCTCCACAAGCCCCTGCACCTATTACCCATAGCACAATGCATTTCAGGAAATAATTGAGCAGTGGAGACAGGAGACCCCAGCAAGGAATTTTTCACTCGTGTTCACCTTCCGTAATTCAATGGCCTAAAATCGAATTACAAGCCAAACCCCCAGTATACACAAGCCCTAAGTTACCAGTTGGTTTGTAAAAAATATAATCATATTACCATACTTATGTGCTCTCAAAGTCTTGATGCAAGATCTGACAGTGTGTCTGAAAAACTGCTCTAGAAGACATAACTATAGAACTGCACTGTAACTGCCAATTTGTTTTAAATAAATCATACTATTCTTTTTAATTCTATCAGCAAAAGATGAAGATTTTATCATTTCCTGTGCATACTCAGGCCAGCGTTTTCCATTTATCATAATCCCCTTTCTGATAGTGATCTGACAAGGTATTAGACTCACTAGAACATATATGAAGCAGTCTCAACAAGCTTAGTCAAAATTTAGGCTCCTAAATCCACAAGTCTGCTTTTCAAAGCACCTGAGCATCTCCAGCTATACACTTCCAGTCATCTTCAAAGGTATTAGATGATGCTTAGGACCTCTGAAAAAGCAGGTTGCTTTTATTTAGATGCCTAGATATGGATTTGAGAGCCTATCTTTCTACACATAAGTTTGAAAATGAGACCTAACTTGCAATATCTCTTCTTTAATTAGTAAACAGGATGCAAAATATATGAGTTTTCTGTTTCTGACACTTCTTACTGACTCAGAGTTCAAATTCACAAGAAATTCAGAAGACCAGGAAATATTAAGCCAGCCTGAGGAGACTGGGAGCTTCTGCTTAGACCAAGACACAAATCTCTGAAAACAAGTGAAACACTGTGGCAAACAGGTCTGTGTAGAAGTCCTAAGCTATTGAACAGCAACTACAGAGGTGACAGATGTGGAGCACAAATCCCTGGATATCAAATGATTCCAAATGGACACTCTTGGTTTCACTGCTATTCCAGTCCCAGAATTAGATGGAAGGCCATCAGTCAAAAGATGCAGCAGGACTGATGCCAAGGTTTTGAAGGGTAAAGTGAAACGATTTAAATATGCTGATGAAAAGAGAAACTATACATTAGGAATGTGCATCACGCACTGCTTGAAGTGGTATTGAAGGCTCAGTGTGAGATTCTCCTTCTGGTTAAGTGAACGAATGAGTCTGTATTGCACTGCAAAATGGAAAGCATTGGTCTGCAGAAAATGCTATCTTGTGAGTTGGGTGCAAATCAAGGTCCCCCCTCCCCCTGCTGACACTTATGAAACCTCAAAATAGGTTGCTCTCACTAAACTGGAAGTTTCAAAAATAGGATACTGCTGCTAAATCATATTTAGGCACTCTAATACATGGTCTGAGTTTCAAAAGAGCTGCCCATTGAGATCACCCTTCACATATACTAATCACTAAAATAGCATTGACCTCATAATACCACATAGTAAATTAAATAAGTGACCTTGAAATAGCACATGCTATTACAAGACCACATTAATACTACTGGAAACACTGATAGTTCCACATAGTTCAATATAAAGTCATGACATTTGCTCATAACAAACATCCCACTGGTAAGGGTCAACTTTTGTAATCTGCATACAGAACCATTTGATTAATCCCTATTCTGGGCATGGATAATTTTGGCAACACATTCTGACATTGTATGTAGTGTATATAATTTGTATACTGTTTGTAATATGGAATTCAAATATTACCAGTGCTAAATTGTATGGCATGAACTGCTCCTGTATTATTCTTTGGGGGATGAAATTCATTCATGGCAGAGATCAGCATAAAGCCTCATTACGTCCCAGTGAAATACTTCTGAGCACCTTATTCCTGGTGAGGCACTCAGCATGCACCCACTTTTATCTCTGAAATCTCTCATCTCAGCCACTGTTCCTTTTGGAGTTTCTACCACTGTCACTTATTTATTTGGCCAGCAGGGTTACTGTTGAAAGCTAAGAAGTGTTCCCTTCTTCAGTGAATTGAGTAGGCATTGTCTATCTAGCACTCTCCACCTGACTGCTCCAGGACCTGAAATCTGGTACAAGAAACAGAACCCACAGGTGTTAATGGGAGCTTTGCTGCTAATTCCAGAAACTGAAAATGCATCCTTTCCCAAACAGTGCATATTATAGGAGTATATATTGTGTGTCATAAATCTAATAATCCCCATTAATTCTATTATATTTTGAGCATGTTTTCAATTTTTTGCTCAAAGGAGCAAAGACTAGTTCTCTTTTATATGTACCAGTTCATTTTATTACATCACTGTGATGCTGTGCATTCCTAAGACTCATATACTTTCCAGTACAGAACACTAGAAAGAACACCACGGTTAGGGGTGGGCAACCCAAAAGATAAGAAGAGCCATTTTTAAAAAATTCCTTCAATAACCAGTGGTTTGAGAGCCACAATGGGGAAAGCCTCATGGTGGGATGAGCTGGGTCCACGTGAAGGGTCCCCTGATGGAGAGGGGAGCCTTGTACAAGGACCAGGCCCTCCACGAGGTCACCCAATGGCAGGGGACTCCGGAGCCAGGAGCAGTCCAACCACAAGATCACCCAGTGTGAGAGGGTGGGCCTGGAGCTCAGGGCAGCCAAAAGAGCTGCATGCAGTTCCAGAGCTGCAGATTGCAGACCCTGGCTCTAAATCCATAAAGGGTCTTATGGTGCCCAACTGACACTGTAGACACATAACCCTGTAGGTGCCTAAGTTTCCCTGGTAAAATCTCCAGGGGCGACACCTGCATTTCTACTGGTATTTTCATGGTTCCTACTTTTCTACTGTAGAAAGTGAGGAGCTAATGTCCCCTTTGTGGATGTAGCCCTAGGTCTTCAGCCTTGTGCTGCTGAATACCATCTAAGGCATGCAATAATCACCCTTAACTTCATTGCTGCACTTGAGTCATTACTTCAGTAAAATAAGTGGGATATAAATATGTTTCTTATAGAAAATTCTATTGTTTTGGGAAAATATTTAACATTCTTGAAATATTAACTCTCCTGAAACTATTATTCTGAGTTTACAATGAGTTCATTACATTTCTTCTACAAAATAAATATCCTGCATATTTATTTAAATGATGTAGGTATATCATTTTGGATCCGAAAAATAAATTTTAATTTGTTTATTTCAAGCACTTTTTAGGGTGTATATATTGGTGTGTGTAGTATCAACTTATTGAAATGATTAATAATTGTTTTATATGTCCTTAAAAGTGTGCAGCAACATACAGAGATGGCACAATAAAATCTTTATGAATACTGGCAACACTCATCAATAGACAGCCTATGTGCTCCTGAAAAAAAAAGAGCTAGTTATAATTAAATTTCTGGCCACTAGTTAATTTCAACCCAATATGCAAAAAATAAAAGACATCTGCAGTATATTCAAAATCTACTGGTTAACATATATTTTCCTCCATCTCACAATGAAAAGCAAAATTCCATGTTTTAAAGATGAGTGGAGGTTGGTTAAAACCAGGGGTTAAAGTATAATTTGGAAGGCCCCAGAACTCTCCTAATCGGCAGGCTCCCTTCCCATATCATCCAAGCCCCCTCCTGTACCGTCCAGGCCCCAGCCAAGGTAGGATGAGGGCACAGGGTGTAGAGGGAGGGATGTGGAGGAATGGAGCAGGAGCAGGAGGTGGGGGTGTTGAAGGGGTGGCTGGAGGCAGAGCCGAAACCAGTGGGGAAAGGAAGGGCGGAGCACAGAGCCAGCCTCTGCTCCCCGCTGACTCTTCCCCACCCCCAGGGTGGGAAGAATCAGCCCAGGGGCAAAGCAGGCCAGCCCAGAGGCCAGGCTGCTCTCTCTGGCCCCTCCCCTGGGCCAGCTGTTCCGCCCCAGGGGCAAAGAGGGCTGGCCCAGAGCAGGCATGGCAGAGTGGAGCCCAGGCCCTGGACCAGCCCACTCTGCCCCCAGGGTAAAGGGCGTGGCAGCAGCGTGGGATTAGGGGAGCAGGCCACTGCACATCCCATTGGCCCCAGGCCTTGCACCCCCCTGGGGATGGCCCTAGGTGGGGCCTGGGACAGGAGACAGAAGATGGGGGCTGAGAAGGGTGGGTGGGGGCAAGAGGTGGGAGGGTGGGGCAGAGAAGGGTTGGAGTAGGGGTGTTGGGGCCTGGGGCAGGCGGGCTAGGGCTATACGCAGAGAGGACACTGGGCTACTCACCTGGCCAGTGCCCTTTCCAGCTGCAGGGAGCTCAGGGATCCCAATCGGGGCCAGCCTGGCAGGAGCAAGTCTGCCCCACTGCTCCCTGTGCCAGTGCCAGCCCTGGCCCTGGCCTACCTCACCACCTATAGAGCCAGAGCAACCTCCGTGTGGACCTGTGCTCCCAGCCCTGGCCCCAGTCAGCTGGGGAAGGCCCAACCTCCCACTCCTTTTCCAGGTCTTGCCCAGGCACACCCCCAGGTCCCTTACCTGGCTGCCACAGCCCAGCAGCCAGAAGTGGAGCAGACACACCAAGGGCTGGGCTGGGCTAGGCAGGCCCCTTCTCTGAGCATGCTCTAAACATGTTCAAGGTGGGGGTTTTAAAAGCTCCCAGCTCGGGGGAAGCACCCTGCTGCCAGAAGACACTTTTGTAGGCAGAAAAAAACCAAGGAGTCTTGTGGCACTTAAAGACTAACACCCCTTTGGAATTTAGCAGGCAGGGAGTTCCTCCCAGGCTGGGAGCTTTTAAAACTGCTGCAGGGGTAGTAAGCGAAATGCACTGGAACGTTGCGTTCCGCCTCATAATTCTGTTTTTAGGGGCCCCGGAATGCTGCACCCCTAAAAGTGGTGGGCCCTGGAATGGCATTCTGGTGCATTCTGCCTTACTTTAACCCCTGATTAAAACCAGTTGCAAACCGTAACCTCTAAGAAGCTTTGGTTTCACATCCATTCTGCATACAACAGTTGCTCTCTTTTCTGGGGCAAGCATCTTTCATAATGCTAGAAGAACAGTTTCTCTTTTTAATACCTTTCTAAGAACTAATAGCTTGCTAATAGACTTAAGGAAGCTTCCACCCCATTATTTTAATCTTAGGAGTGTCTGGGAAGGAAATTTGCTTGTTAAAAGAAACAATATAATGCAATAAAACTTTCTTTTGACTTAAAAGAACCTATGAAATGAATATTATGTTTACTTCATTATAGTGACTTACCCACTAAAAAGTCTGAAATTGCAAGATTAAGGAAGAAATAATTACTCCGATGCCTGAGATTTTTGTTCACCAGAAAAGCCAGGATCACCAAGCCATTTCCAAAAACCGTAATAAGGGCTAACAAGACCATAAGGATTGCCAACAATACCAAAACAACCAATGTAAATTGTGGTTCCAAGTCTGATGTGGATGAAACTATGCTTTTGTTACATGGTGCAGTCACTGGTGGATCTTCAGTACCATTGTTATACATACTGTGCATATACTTCAGGCTCTTTTATGATGAAATAGCGCAGTACTTTCTAGTAAGTAAATGGACGAAGAATTTTCATAAGATACTGTATATTGTAAAACAAATATTAAGCATCCAAAATGATTTCATAAAGTAAAAAAAATTATTGCAGTATTCTAACACTTGGTAAAATTAGAGTTCTTATGGCTTCTTTGTTCACAAATGCATGGTCCATTTAGCTGAAATGTTCCAAAAATTAAACTGGAAGATGTATCACCAATAAACAGCACATGGAGTTTTCAAATCCTCATTTTAAAATGTAGCCACTCTCTCTCCTTCAGACAACTCCTTATTGATAGATGTGAGAAAAGCCGGTTTGAAAAATAGCTCTCTTGCTCACTATTTTACTACAGACAAAAACCTTGGATTTTGGCATACTGTGCATGCCAGGTTTTCTCTGGAATTGGTTTCCCATATACATGTATCTGCAGGGATTTAATTCTGTGGAAGAAAAAAAGAAGGTAAATTTTTTTTCATTCTTTATGTGGCAACAGATTATTTCTATTACTGTAAGATTGATGTTCCATTTGCTTGATATTGTCAAACCATATAAAATGATATAGTCCAGGTGTGGCCAGACTGTGGCTCAGGAGCCGCATGTGGCTCTTGAATGAAAAAGTGTGGCTTGCGGAAGAATGTCAGCAAATCAATTTAGTAGGTAAAAGTATATGGCTATATGCCTCAGTGCGGCTCTTGAAGGTTTAATAATCAACTTGTGCAGCTCTTGAGTTCCATAAGTTTGGCCACCCCGGTATAGTCCATGACTTTGAGATCAGACTTTTTTTATGTTTTCCTGTTTATACGATCTTTATACAGTAGAATTGCAGCATTACGAACAACAGAGCTATGAACTGACCATGCAACTGCACACCTCATTTGGAACCAGAAGTACACAATCAGGCAACAGCAGATAAAAAATTTTTAAAAAGTAAATACAGCGCCATCCTGTGTTAACTGTAAATGACTAAAAAATAAAGCGAAAGCGCCATTGTTCTTCTGCACAGTAGTTTCAAAGCTGTAATAAAGTCAATGTAAACTTTCAAAACAACAAGCATAACATTTTGTTCAGAGTTACAAACATTTCAGTTATGAATAACCTCCATTCCCAAGGTGTTCATGACTCTGAGATTCTACTGTAGTTCATAGCTTATATACAGAAAAACTATACTGAATTGTCTCTTGGATTCATATTAACCTATAAGTGTCTATTCCTGCATCCACAAACATCCACTGACTTTAGTGGATTGAGATCAGAAGCAAGCTTCCTAGAAATGGGAGAAATCCTGGGCCTCTCTGTCAATTGGAGCTTTGCTATTGGCTTCAATGCCACGACTTCATCTTGGGGCTGGTGATAGAAACAGAATGCCAACTGTGGGCTCACAGTAGATTTAAATCTTTGATTAAGCTACTTATTGGGAGGTAGAGGTATTCAACACCTCTGAAAATCAAGCCACTTTTATTCAGAAGGCTACACTTCAATTTGGGGACCCATGTATGCAAATGGTGGGCTCATCCTCGGACTCCAGTTACCCATCTTCAGAACGGGAATACAAATAGTTACCTTACAGCATATTGTCAAGGTAAATCCATTATTGCATGTCAAATGCTTTCAGAGAATCCATGGTAGAGGCACTATAAAAGTGCAAAGTATTCATAAAAAACTGCACACTGTGTAAGTGATATCAGATTTTAAAATATGTAAGAAAATACTTACTTTGAGTATTTTCTCATTTCCAGGTTATCACCATTCTTTTCAGCACTGCTTACTTGTTAACGTTTCTTCCCATTGCTACCATACATGGAGTTTTGATCTAAACTAAGTTTGCTGGATCTAATTGAACATAGTATTATCTGACTGAAAATGAAAAGGAGCAGCATCCCACTATTTCCTTATATAGGAACAAAAATGACAGCTTTCATTTAGCTATTTGAAAATTGAGAATGACTCACTTACCACAAGAATTTTTCTTCCCTTCTTACATACCTTAGCAGGAAATCCATTACTTTGCCACCCTGTTTAACCCAGTGGCATCGCTAGCACTGGGCACACTGGGCAGGGATCCCAAATGTGCCAGCCACGGCCCCGAGTCATGCTCCCTGGAAGGAATCGATGCAGAAACCCTGCCTGACCTGAACTCTGGTGTGTCTGCCTGGAAGGAGCTCAGCTAGGGCTGACAGAGGCTGTCCCACTCTGCAGCACATCACCAAGATACATGGTGCAAGGCAGGAGGAGGAAAATTTAAATCCCTCCCCCTTCAGCCCACTGTGTTCAGCAGCAGCATAGGGCACAGCACGGGTAAGTATTGTGCAGCCCACTGGGCAAGAGGGAGTAAAAAAAGAATTGGGTGGAGGGCAGAAGGCAATGGGTGAACAGGGCCCTTGGCTGGCTGCCAGTGAGTGGACCCCAGGACTGTCACAGGCTGCACCCCCCCCCCACGCACCTAGACCATGATCTGTGCAACCTTCCTGTTTACTTGTGTTACAGAATTTATCACTTTGCTACAAGCATTATTGATATATCATAGAAATAAGTAAGATATAGATACAAATAAACATAATATCAGAAAGTAAGTTAGCATAAGTAAGGAGAAAAGGCCTACTAAGTCCTTTATAACCATTAAATGCTGCCAAGGGGTATAAAGCTGGCAAATATGTAGAAAGGAAGTTTATAAGTAAATAAGAGAAGTAGAACAGGGTGGAAAGTTACTAGAAGATAAGTTAAAGAAGAAAAAGGGAACAAAACAATGAAAAACAAGTATAGGGTATAACCAAATAAGGATAAGAATTTGGGGACTTTCCAAGAATTTAGGGGGCAGTTACCAACGGTCCAACAGTTCAGCATGAAGCAAGCTATTTGTTATACTGTATGTAAGCTTGTGTGATGCATAAGGTGGGGTGGGAAGCTTACTGATTCCTACGGGGCTGTAATCTTTCTCTTCTTGTACAAGAATAAAGTTACTTGACCATTGTTACTGGTGTCAGGTACTGATTGGCCCACCTGGGCACCCTAAGGGAGATTTTCTCCCCATGACACTTGCAATGTAATTGTATGGTTTACTACAAAATATGCCCTCTAAGGTTCCTTTATGAATGCTCATGACATACTCAGCATTATTGTTATGGTATCAGGTTTCCTGCAGCATCATACATGTATAACTATGTGAAACGTTCCCATGCCTGGGGGTGGGAGCAGAGAAACAGAGCTGTCTCCCAGCACATAAACAGTCATGACTGCAAACACACATCCAGAGAAAATATGAATGACAATGGACTAGCTAAATGTTTGTAGCACTTTGGCCAGAAAGGGGGAGATTACCCACCTTTTTCTGAACAAAGTGAACAGTGTGGCCACAAGGAGGAGAAGGGAAGGTGGTTTGAAGGGGAGAAATAGTCACACTTCGAACTATGAGGAACTTTTTTCCAGAAAATCTCCATCTTGAAACATCTCCATCTACAAGCAAGGACTGAACCTGTTCACATGGCTATGAGGGCCAAGCTGCAAGACCACCAGCAGTCAGCCACGTGAGTAAGATAGAAATGGATTATTACACTAAACTTTTGGCTGGAACATGTCTTATATTTTCACTTGGTAGTGGTTAATTCCTGACTGATTGATTAATTTATTGTGCATTGGTTTGCTATATATTCACATAAAATCATGTTTTAATCAATAAAGTAGTATTTGTTTTATCCAAAGCTGTGTGGATTTTAGAGAGAGTATGAATGGGCCTAACTGGGGGGCAAAAGCTCTTTGCATATCAGTTTCTTTGTTAAACTGATGGACCAGTGTATATGCACTTGTAGTGATCTGGGAAGGGTCCTGATCCCTGCAGGATGGAAGTTCCCAGTATGCTATCTGGAATCTGGGGTTGTTTGCTGGAGGACCATCCCCCAAGTAACTAGTGAGCACTCATCCACTGCCTGGGACTGATTACACGCAGGTGGCTAGCATGGACTGACCCAGAAGTTGGGGATCCACCTAACAAAGAAGGGTAAGTCAGAGTTCAGGAGTGGACAATCAGGGAGGCACAGAAGCATCCCAGGCTAGATTCAAGGAGGGGAATGTCAGAGGCTCCCAGATGCATGGCCAAGGGAACAGCAGAGGGTGAGAGCTGAGCCCTGGGACCAGCACAGTGGTGGACAGCCGAGCCAGGGCTCGGGGGGCAAGGCATGGCAGTTGAGAGCTGGCTATAAGACTTGAGCAATATTCGATGGGACAGAAAAGTACCAAATACAGAGCAAATTCTGCTTTCTGCTCTAACTGTTCCACTTTAAAATCAGTCTTTCAACACAAACAGCATTAGCTTCATAGATATTTATCTTATCACAGAGCCTGAGTCATGGTCCAACACTCCATTGTGCTAACTACCATACAAACACAGAACTAAAGATGTTCTCTGACCCCAAAAGGGTTTATAATCTAAATATAAAACAAGAGAACTTACCTATTTCCAAAAGAGCATTTACAGAACAGTCTGCTGCAGGTTGAAAGGAAACTGTATAAAGGCTGCAGTCTTGCAACAAGATCCATCACTAGAACCCCATGTTAACCAGTTGGTGCACATGAGAATCTGGACCTACTGAGTATCTCCAGTATTTTTATAAATGAAGGAGGGTCCTGAATACCAGTTTTAGGAGGGAAAATGTAGTTCAGTGTGCATGGCAGCTCTACTCCATTGTTGTTGCCAACCCTTGGAGGCTTCAGTGGTATGATAAATAAACCAAGCTAACAAACTTCAACATAAGTCATTAAACAGCCATTGGATGGATCAGGAGGGTGTTCAAAAATGGTGTTGGGAGTCAATGGGCTGTCTGAACTAGGGCTCCCAACACTAATTAGCAACACTAGGAATCTTTCTGAAAAATTAGTGTAAGCAAAGCCTTACTAGAGCTCTGTTACATTCATTGTTAGCAAAGTTTTGCTACTTCACCGTAACTGTGATTAAACTGGGGGAGAAATAATTAGCTAGACAATTACTAACCATACTTGAAAGCCTACAGCTGAATAAAATTAGAAATTCTCCTAGTTGTTTGCAAAGCAGATAACCGGTACCCAATAGATTGCTGAACATCTGGCTCCAGCAGGTCATTATGTGAAAAGTTTAGTAACAACTCTACAAAAAGAGCAACTTTTATTCAAATCCACATGCTAGATAGTAGATGTGAAATATATGCTCAAGTGACAAGTCAGTTTTGCAGATTTTTTTTCCCCTCCAGGCATTCTTAGTGAAATGCAAACATAAAACTGTACAGTTATAGATAAGAGATCTGCACTGAACTACAAACAATGAAGAGCCTTTTCAAGCTACTAAGACACTTCAGGATCAAACTATTACTACAATGCAAACTTTAAAATTGTTATTTTGGGATTAAAAATAATTTTATCTCCTACAAAAAATAAAAATGTTTTATGAACAAATTAATCCTTTTAGATTTACATACTTAAAAACTGTAAGTACATGGTAGAGGTGTTGGATTAGACATTGCATGATATTTAAGTTGAAAAAAAGCTAACTTCTAACTTAGGATAATTCAAATGTCTCCTGCAAACCATCTGGCTGCAGGATCCTGCAGTTTTGATACCAGCAGGGACTCTCAGTATTCTGCCACTCCTTTCAAACTCACCTCAGCTCATGGAGAACCTGAACTTTGATGGAAGTGATTTTTCTAACAATGTGCGATTTTAGTTTTGGTTTTTTAAATCCTTCTCAAAGATTAGATTATAAACATCACAGGAGCTGTTGAGACAACTACAGCTGCCTCAATGTAAGCACCAGAAAAAAGGAATGCAGATGCTGTTCCCAGGCACTTCAAAGTCTTAAAATGGTCCAGTTGGGTTTTGAGTGCAGTATGACTTGCTTCCAATACAGCAACATCATTGCAGTCAAGATAATAAAAATGTTTTAAAGAATCCTCCCCTTGCTGCCATTGGCTAACTGCTGTTTGTAACCTTTTATGGGCAAATTTATATGAAAGAGGAGACTGTGTTTAATAACTTTTGAGTACGGATTAATGCCATATTAATTTCTCTCTGAATTTTCTTCTGATAAGCCTATGGGATAATCCTTTCACATTGGATTAAATATGTATATAGTCCATCATTTGATATCTGAATTAGAGTGGTAGGGGATATTTAACAGATTAGTTTCTATGCCGGTTTAAAAGCACCATTATATTTTATTAGGAGTATAAAATATTAGGATAATTGGTTTTAATATAAAGGAATTAAAATGAATTTTGCACATTTTCTTGTTTGATCCTATTTCTAGTGTAAGAAAAATTATATGTAATCTCTTCTGTAGGACAGTGAGAAAGG
>ML682005.1:14564565-14902673 GCA_007922195.1 Podocnemis expansa
TGGTCTCTCTTTCCAGGTTGAGAGCCCTGATTAATTTGTCCCCCACACTAGTTATGCCTGATGACATTTGTTTAAACCTAGCTGATCCTCTAAGAAGTAAAGCATTGTTGGGTTTTGGAGGGGGAGCATGTGCACTGTACTTAAATTCTGTTTTGTTAATTCATAAAGGCATCTATCCAAAATGCTTATGAAAATACTGTGTTATTTTGCAGCAGAGTTCCAAAGCACTACAAGTTGCAGTAGTAAGTAATACTTTACAATACTGAAATTTACCTAATTAAGATAAAATGGGTTTCACTACTAGCATGAAGAATAGAAACATCCATTTATTTTGGGCTAGATTGTGTCTTTGACAAGAGCCTTGAGGAGTTAAAGAGGTAGACAAGGAATCATATTTTGACTCGGTCCCAACATACTCCCTGTTTCATCCCATACTCCATGGTGGGGGATCACACTGAGCTGTTCTATCTTTGATAGACTGTTTTCCAACAAACTGGCTGGCCCAGCCAAGGTGGCATGGTGGGAGTGTAGTAAAATCACCATCCCCTCCCTGTCGATCTCCATGGAATGGCGAGAAAAATAGTCCTGCAGAGATTGCTTGCCCCCCAGCTAAAGATACCTTGCACAAGAGGGTCTCTTACTCTTCTGAAAGGGTGCATACAAAATCTCAAAGAAGGTGTATTACATCAGAGCTATAAAAACTAACTCATTATTAGAACTAAAAACAGACTACCATGGCTAGAAAGGTCCCCTATAATATATTAATCAAGTCACATCAGTCTAGAACTTACTAGCACATTAAACAACTTTCTCAGCTGCACAAGATGTAATCCAGCAGAGTACCATTGAAAGCAATACACATATTCATTGTCAGATTTCGACAAACATACCACTTCCTCCAGGGCTAAAATGTACCATGACAGAGGTCAACAGAGAAGAGCGGAAGTGTAGGTTTACACATTGTGACCACAGATAGCGTGTGTGAGCCTCTGGCCTCAGAGCACAATGGCCCATTTGCAGCAAGACTACTTCATAGGACAACAACTTTTAAATAGTTTTCTCTTACCAGATTCCAAAGCACCTGTATCTTCTAGTTGTTATAGCAGTAAATCATTTTATTGACATGTTCCTGAGAAAACCATAGCAACTCTTCCTTGACTTCTTGATGCTACTTTGTATGTTAATAAGCCACGACCCAAAGGCAGCCACAGAGGCACAAACAGGTTTGAAAGGATGAGGCCGATGGTACATATCACACATCTGCTGTGTTTCATGTAACAGAGCATGAAGTTTCATGAATCTGATATCTGTCTTTGGCTACAACACACCTGTGACCTATGTCAGTGGCTTTGATAGCTACATAAATCCTAAGACTTTACATGTCTGATCTATGCTGCCCTTCTATGCTTTATGGGACAATGAAGAGACAGTTGTATGCAACCAAATCATTGCGCAAGGTCCCCCTAAAGGGCTGCCAGCAGTCCAAAATACCACAAGGAGTATCAGGTCTTTGTAAGATACACAAGAGCATTTCTCTCACTGTTTAGAACTAAAAACTATTCAAATGCTTTATTGTAAAATAATTCTCTGTTGGTCGTGTAGAAAGAAACAAGCAACACGTTCTCAGAATCAAGGAAGCTTTAAATTAGAAAAACATTTTCACAAAAAAAGAAGAGGACACAACTTCTGATACCAATCAGTCCAAAAGAGTAGACGGCTAGCAAGCAGCTAACTTTCCTGCAGAAGAAACAAATACCAACACCTTCATGGAGGTAACATCTAGGAAACTGAACATGGGAGACATCCGGAGCTAAAAGCACAAGCTGCTTCAGGTTGAACTAAACTGACAAGGTTCAGTAGCTAGCTGCTGTAACAACTCATCTAGTCTCTCTGGATTGGCACAGAGGGAGACTTGCACCCACAACACACCAGCAGAGTACACAAAATGTCATTTGACTATTTGCTCTTAGTGATATGTTATTTGCCCACTTGAACTAAATGGGACTGTCTTTGCTCACTGAATGGTTGACAAACTTTTGTACTTGGAAAATAAAGAACAAACATTTCATGAAACATTCAGGATTCTCTAACATCTTCAGAAATAAATTGGCATTGGTCAAGGTATTCAAACAACAAACCATATGCCACCATGAATAATGCCTTAGCGAAGTTACCACTAAAGTTTTTGTAAAATCATTTTGAGTATCTGAACAGCTCTAAATTAAAGACTTCCATCCCCATCTTTCTAAGAATTCTCTAATTGCCATATTTGGGGTCAGGAAGGAATTTTCCCCCAGGGCAGATTGTCGAGGGCTCTGAGGGTTTTTCACCTTCTGCTGTAGCATGGGGCACGGCTCACTTGCTAATGGATTCTCTATACTTTATAGACTTTAAATCATTATTTGAGTACTTTACTCAGTCATAGGTTAAAGGTTTATTACAGGAGTGGGTGGGTGAGGTTTTTTGGCCTTTCTTATGCAGGTCAGACTAGATGATCATATTGGTCCCTTCTGACATTAGACTGTAGGAGTCTAAATTTCTTAGCTTTGCTACTCCACTTCCCCAACTCCTTCAACTAGAGTGTTGATCTGTTATAGCTTATTTAGGAGAAACATTGACCTAAGGTTTTAGAATTGTTATGGGATTGAATTTCTCAATTTTTGAATGCTTGACTTGCCTTTCTAGAAAGGGATTTGTTTTTTTAGAGTGGAGGTGATCACCAAAAGATTAGAACTGATAGTATTTGTAGTAGAATACTATCTGAAGCCCAACCCATTTTTACTTAAAATAATTGCAGCAATTACTATTCTGATGAAAATATTGGGAATATTTGTCAACAATTCACCAGAAGTAAAGGACAGTATTTTGGCTTTAAATGAATCCATCTGTATGATAGCTAAACTGATGCAAAGGGATCTGGGGGTGCTTTGTTTTGTTTTTTTTTTGAGGATCAGGCCATTAGATGACTTGTCTGTAATTTTAGTGTTAAGAGCCTTCTCCATTGCTGTGTGACACTTCGGAGTAACTCATTTAATCAGCCTGGGTTCACACTAGAAAATATTTGTAGATAGAACTATATCAACAACTCCTAATGGTAGATCTAAGTTACAATAGCAAAAAAGTGCTGTTGCTGGTATTTTATAGCAGTTTGGTGAGCAAAATAACTATACTGTCAAAAGCCATTTTTTGCTAGTAAAACTATGTCTGCAGTAAAGCCTTTGCTGATGTATAAATGCCATTAAAAAAACCAAAAACCACATCCAACCAGGGGCGTCGCTGCCCCAGGGAAGCACGCAGGGCACAGGCACAGGCCACGCCCCCTACCAGGAGGCCATGCCCCCAGCCGGGGACTGGGCCGGGAGCGGCCGAGTCCCAGATCCCCAGCCAGGGACGGGGCCAGGAGCGGCCTCTGCGGCCACGGCCAGCTGAGCCCCGGATCCCTGGATGGGAAGGGGGCTGCCACGGCTGCGGGCGGCTGGGCCACGGATCTCTGGCCCGATTGGGCCGGAGACTGGGAGGGGCGGGCCCCGCCAGACCCAGGGCACTGGCGCTGGGATTCGGGGCACGTGTCCTGTGTGCCCAGCACCAGCGATGCCCCTGAATCCAACCAACGTTACTAGACTACTAGAAGCTTCTAGTTTGGACCAAGCTTAAGAAAGTAGCTTTATTGTTTGAACTCATTAGTAAGTAGCTACTCAACCAATAAATCATAAAAATTAAGGATGAAAAAGACCTTTAGATCATTAAGTACTTCTCTGCAAGTGAGCAAGAAAGGAAAAAACCTTAAGATTCTGGTCCAAACAGCAGGTCCTTAATACATAAAAGGAATCCCAGTGATTCCCTTTATAGCAGGAATCTCAAACACATGGCCCCTAAAGCTATTTCCTGCAGCCTGCAATGACTCTATTGTTACCAATATTTGCAACATCACTGTATGAAAAGGTTTCAGTTATGCAGCCCTTAAGCTACTGTACTAGTCCTCACGTGGCTGTCGTGGTGATTTGAGTTTGAAACCCCTGCTTTACAGGGATCAAGGCCTATACTTGTAGGCTAGTACAGAGAATTCTGGAAGTTATATGAGAGAGGAAAAATGATTGGCATTGAAGTTTCTACAAAGTTAACGAAACAATCGCTAGCACAGATACCCAAGATATTTAATGATACACATTATTAGTTGCAACACATCATGATTTCAAACCTGCTCTTTCCTTGTTTCAGAAACATTGGCTATTTCAGTCTTAGGGCGCCCCACCAATAGCAGTTTCAGCTGGTCACTCATGCAACAAAATTCTCAATGGATTGACAAATGGATTGATTTAATAAATAGCTGCACACTGGTGTGAGTCAATGAAATTATATTGGCATCAATGGACTACCACCTTTTCTTTTTTTCCCTTCCTGATAGCTCATGAGTCATCAAACCATCTCCAAGACTAGATGTTCGAGGTTAGATACACAAGAGAACCTCTCCAAAGCAATTTAGTAGTATGCAATGATTTTTTTCCCCTCCGGTATAGAAGACTATCTCTTTTATAAAAGTTTAAAAGACTCTCTCTTTAAAAGACTCTCTCTTTTATAAAAGTTTTAATGCCCTCATCCCAATGGTGAAGAGTTCTGCTCTGTGTCCCAGTCCAAGGTATGTGACTGAAAACCTGATGGTATAGAGGATGGTTAGCTAATCCATATTCTGGCCACTGTACGTAATAACAAAAACAAAAAGGCTTTAGATATGCACAGGACCAATTTAAATGTATTACAGTATGGAAAACTCATTTGTTTAAGCTCTCAATTCCAAAACAGCTAAGGCAACCATAGAAATGAAGGAAAATGTTTTTATGCCCTTGTTGAATTTTCTGCTGAATAAAGTCTTTTTAAGGACACTGTTATATATTTCTGAAGATCTTTTCTTCAAGAGTTTATTACTCAGGTTTAATTCAATATAAATATATGCAAGTTAAACATTTTTATGCTTTCATTTAAATTCATTAATGTTCAGTTCTCTTCTTGTCCTTTCTCACTCTTTTCTTTCCCAGTTTTGATGATTCTTCCTGAAATTAAAAAAAAAAATTACATAAATATTATTTCTGTAATCTCTTCCCTTCTAGTAAAGATCATCCTGCTCTTCTGTGTGCTGCACTCCATTTAACAGGGTAATCAGTTTAAAAAGTACTCACAGTTCATAGAGATATTTTGCACATTCAGATCTGTATAATATTTAACAAGCTATGTTTCTTATTTAGTAAAGTTTTGTCTTGAGCAATTCTAAAACCT
Organism: Podocnemis expansa; assembly: GCA_007922195.1. NCBI lineage: Eukaryota > Metazoa > Chordata > Testudines > Podocnemididae > Podocnemis > Podocnemis expansa. Next base: position 14,569,837 of record ML682005.1, read on the forward strand.
TTTTGGTCATAGGGCAATGATTCCTCTTGTAACTGACACTCTGATCTCACTAATAGCAGTTTAACTCTTCAGGGCAGTGACCTTGTCTTCCTCTTTGTTTGTAAAGCAACTAACCAAATGGACTACTGAATCCGTTTAGGGCCTCTGGGCACCACATGGCAGGCACACAAATACTAAGGAGAAGAGCTATGGGTATTGATTTAATAAATAACTGCACACTGGTGTGAGTCAATGAAATTATATTGGCGTCAATCAGGATTAACAGAATAGAATCAGGATGAACATCTGTGTTTCACTATTTTGCATTTAGGACCAAAAACACTGTTATTATTTTAACAGAAAGGAAGTGCTCACCCAATAGCCAGTAGGGGTTTTGCTGGGATTGGGAGCAGCAGAGATGTATCTAAGCCAGAAGCGGATGAGGCCATGTTCCACTTGCCCCTTTTCTTCCCCTCTCCCCACTGCCACACCTCTGGTGCGTAAGGTATGGTTTTTTCCCTACCCACTTCCACAGTGTGCATCTGCCAGGGTGAGAGCATCCGTGTTGCTTCTGTCCAAAGGGGTAGCCATGTTAGTCTAGTTCAGTAAAACAAGCAAACAAGGAGTCCTGTGGCACTTAAAGACTAACAAATTTATTTTTTGCATGAGCTTTTGCAGGAGAAAATCCCACTTCGTCAGACACTTTCTCTAAGTTCCCTCATCTTCAAAGCATTTGATGATGCGGGATTTTCTCCCATGAAAGCTCATGCAAAAACCAAATTTGTTAGTCTTTAAGTGCCAATGGACTCCTTGCTTCTTTGTGTTGCTTCTGTGTCCAAAGAGAGGACCTTGACTTGCTCATTTTTGGATGATGGCTCCCATTTTATGCAACAGGGAGGGGAGTGACAAGCTGCTTCACAAGTAAGCAAGCTATTGCAGGCTCTGTTTCAGTCCCACTTTTAAGGTACTAATTTAGAATCTCCTAATGCTAGGAGATAAACTTACTGTCACGTCTGAAAGGGCTCTTTTCCCCCCCAGATGATGAAGTCATTGGCAAGTTGTTGTGTGAGTTTTTTCATTTTCCGCATGGCATCCAAGAGGTTTAGTTATGGGAGATCTAAATTAAAAGTTTTATATCTTTGGTGTGGCTGGTGGATTAGGAAGAGTAATTAAAGGCTTTAAAACCAACAGACTGCCTGGGAATTGGTCCTGAGAGCTTTCAGGGAGCAGCGAGGGAGTATGTCCCTGTCTCATGGAGCTTATAGCTCCCCTTATCTCCTCTCTCCTACCTCCAATGTGGAGGAAAGGATGGGGGCAGGACTCTAGCTTATATTCTGGGTCCCCTTGCAGACCTGAAAGTGACCTTTACTCTCACTCTCAGGTTTATAGCACACTGGGGAATAGTGTGGGGCAGCTTAGTTTGGTATTAGCTGTTAATAAACATGCACCCTCCACACTTAACCACATCACCTTGTCAGCCTCTCACTATTTCCTGCCTAAATCAATACATAGTGTTGACAAGCTGACCATAATACAGGACCACGAGTTTCTCAGGTCCAGCATAAATAACAAACACATCTGCACATGATATAAAAACCTGCTGCCTTCCTATTGACATATAATTCCTAAAATTCATGTATAATTTACAAAATGCCTTTGATCCCTTACTGGAAACTAGCTTATAGAGTTACACAGGTAAATCCATTGTTGGAATGCATTAGACAGTATGTTTGCATCCTGATTGCTACTCTGAAGACAATTAGCAAAAAAGAACACTCTTTCAAGAATCATAGACACAACAAGCAAGGAGTACTGTGGCACTTTTAAAGAGTAATACATTTATTTATTACATAAGCTATTGTTTGCTAGTCTTTACAAGTGCCACAAGACTCCTTGCTTGTTTCACTGAACTAGACTTACATGGCTACCCCCTTTGGAACTCATAGACACTACTGTCCACAGTACTAATATCTTTAGCATTCATTTGATAAGCATTTCATTGAATGATGATGTCTACAAAACAGATCAATTTATACAGACTTTAAAAGGAATTAAGTCAATCTGAAATCAAGTAATTTTTTAAAAAGATGTGCTAAAATAATTTCTGATACTAATCCTGACTGCCTGCAGACAATGTTTTTGTTTTACAACCACATTTTCCAATTTAAAATATATACATATCTTTTTCTCTCCCCTGTTGCTATATAAACAATTCATGCAAAAGAGGAGGAAATGAATTAACTGACTATATACAGAAACAGTGAAACTGAATACATACAAAGTGCTGTGAAAAGCACAAAGTAAAAAAGAATAATTTTTGCTCCATTTACGTTTATCTCTGTCAGTTATAACGAGTGTCCCTTAGACAATTAGTTTAAAGCTTATTAAAGTATCTCTTTAAACAGTTAGTTCCAAGTGTCTGGATCCTCTTTGAGTTGGCAGGTAAATATATTATATACATGCATGCATATATACAAACATGATTTATATTTTCTAGCATGAAAAGGAGGAAGAGAGCTGAAGTACTGAGAGAAAGGATAAACAGGCATGGATGGTGAGGTGCTGGAGACAGGGAACTTGATGTTTCCATATTTTGATTGTTTGGAAAAATTAGAGAATATCATTTTAATATTATTAATTACTTATGCATAACTTCGATTTCAGCACTCTGCACATACTAATTTATTCTGTGTGAGCAGTACTATTACTTACACAGTGTATTACATAAGTAAGAATTATTATCTGAATTTTACAGACTGGGAAGTGAAAACCAGAAAGTGTAAGTAACTTTCCTATGGTCACAAAGGGAATCTGTGATAGAACCAATGTTCCCTCTAAGCTGCGCGGCCCGCCACAGCCCTCCCGCGCAGGGAAGGCTGCCGGCCACGCACGGCCGGCAGCCAGACTCCCTGCATAGAGCTCCTCTGCGGCTGGGAGTTTTGAAAACTCCCGCCCAGAGAAGCTCTAATGGAGCATGCCCAGAATATCTGAGCATGCTCCGTTAGTGCTTCTCTAGCCCAGGAGCTGTGAGGGCCATGCAAGGTAAGCAGGGAAGCGAGGGGGGAGAGCTGCCAGGATCGGGCCCACGGGGGTTGGGGGGCCCGGCGCAGCGAGCAACAGGAGTTGCTCAGCTGCCGGTGGCTGTTAGAGGGAACATTGGATAGAACTAGGATATCCAAATTGAAATATTACTCTGGAACAGCAGTTCTCAACCACTGTCACAACAGAAAAGTGTTGCGGCATAGCAGCTGAGCGTATCACATGGAATCAGCCCGATACTGACAGCCCTGCAACAGCAGACTGATTTTATGCTGCTGGCCCTTTAAGAGTTGAAGTTGCAGTGGCTGTCTGCATGAGCCACTGCAGAACCAGCTATTTCATGGCCTCAGGGGTTTCCACTAAACCCTCCAGTTACCAAAGAATCCCTTTCCCAGAGAGATTTCTTTGGCAACAGTGGGACCAGCAGTGGCCCAGTGTGTCACAAACAGCTGGGAGCCCTCCCAGTTGTGTCACAATGGTGAAGGGGGTTGAGAACCCCTGTTCTGGAAGACTACTTAATACCACTTGAGTTTGATTGCTGGAATTCTGTGCTAAGCAGGAATAGGAAGTTAAGGGAAGACATGGGAGAGGGAATATAGCTTCACTTTAGACTTCAGAGCAACATCACTAGGTGATTGCTTAGAAAGTTGTGAATGTATTTGTATTAGGTATTGTATATTGTCTTAAAATAAACATTTTCAAAAGCATCTAAGATATTTAGGAGTCTTAGTCCCATTAAAAATCAATCCACTTAGTTGCTTCTGAAAATTTTATCATTACTCTTTTTTTGTCTTTGATTGCCAGTCTTCTAGTCTAGTTTTAAAAAGTGGAAAGCTTTGTGTTTTATTATTTATAAACAGTTTACATGTTTTTCTGTACATATAAATAAATACTTGCGAGTGGCTTTCTCTTTAATAAAGCAGCTAAAATTTTGAATTGTATAATCAATGTAGAGTGAATTATATAATTTCTGAAAATACATCACTGTAATTAAATAACCTGAGGTTCACACAGCATATCAAAACAAATGAGGTTTTAAAAAAATAAGCTCTGAAAAATGGAACCAAATCTTGACCTCTTTGAAGTGAATGTAAAAGCTTCCACTGACTTCAGTGACACTAGAATTCAATCTCACTCAATGTGTGGATCATCTGAAAGTATGCCTTATGACTGTGACAGTGCCTATCACTCATTTGGTTATTGGGCACATTGTCTCACTTGGTGACCTCTAACATCATAGACTTTACCTAGGTAAGGCACTCAGATATATACAAATTAACATTTTTACTTTTACGTTTAAGAAGAAATAAAAATCAAAACTATATGACAGGGTGGCCAAACTGTGGCACTTGAATGAAGAAGTGTGGCTCACAGAACAACATCAGCAAATCAGTTTAGTAGGTAAAAGTATATGGCTATATGCCTCAGTGCGGTTCTTGAAGGTTTAATAATCAGCTTGTGTGGCTCTTGAGTTCCATAAGTTTCGCCACCCCTGCACCTGACATAAGGGAAAATTCCAAAGTAAGAAAACAAAGGGGAGCTTATGGAATCTTAATAAAGAAAAATTATTAAGAAATCTTTTTTTATTAACCAATCAAGGTTTAGTACTGCACCCAAAGATAGCCATGGAGCAGATCATCATAGTTCCACTGACTTCAGTTGAGCTATGACAAGTTACACAAATTGAGTACACAGCCCTATATATTCAGATATCAACATTGTCAATCACTCAGTAATAACTTACAGCTGAATTTATGTAATTGTATTCCACCAATATATTTCTGGCACAATTGTTGATGTGTTTAAAGCGATCTGGTCCTAGCAGGATACCTCCATACCAGCGGGATACCACAACCAAAACATTACGAACATTCAAAATCTGTTCTTAAGAAACAAAACAAATTATTGTAAATAGATAACACACAAGCTGACAGTGAAACTTGCTTCTTTTGTACAATGAAAGCTATTTTTCTTTCCTGAAGGAACCTGCAATCAGATATTATTAAGGGGATATTTGTTGACTCACACATATTATTTTTAAATATTGTGTATTTTTAGTTACTATTTGTATTGTGGTCTGAATCCTTGCCCCATGGGCAGATCATCAATCTGCATTTTTAACTTTATCCTGAAATATTGCGGAGAGAGAGTTACAGTGCATGACAATCTTGGGCTGGTGTTCTGGCAAGCTTTGTAGGCTGCAGCTTTAGACCATGAAAGTGAAGATAGTCCAGGTGAATACTTCTGAGAAATGCTGCAGGTCTGGGATGCTGCCCCAGTACATGAGGAAGATATGAAGGGTATGGAGAACTGCAGATCTGAATTCGGTTCTCTTTACATTGTGAAAGAATAATTCTGTGCATCTGGCAAGGAGAACTTGACTCACATCTTTCCACTCAGACAGAAAGAGAAGGACCAGAAGGTTCCTGGTTCTCTCTTCATTATTAGTCACTTCACTTCTTTCAGTTGAACTACATTTCAACTATACCAGGGTCAGCAACTCCTGGCACCCGGGCCGAGCCTTAGCGACATGTAGTGCGCACGGGCTTCCCTGCTGGCCCCACTCCCCCCAGCACTGCATGGCCAGGCGGCAAGAGCTGTGTGCCGCAGTTCTAGGTCCCCACTGGCTGTGCTTCCCCTCTGGGGAGCATGGCCAGCAGGGACAAAGAAGCTGCAGCGCGTGGGGCTCCTGACCCCTGCTGGCCCTGCCACCTACTGGGCAAGGCCGGAGGGGAGCAGGGTGAGTTGGCGTGCCCAGAACCACTCCGACCCTGGAGCCAGAAGCCACTTGCCAGCGAGGGAGAGAGCCGGTCATGGCTGGGACTCAGAGGCTGCTTGTCAGCAGGGGTGGGAGCTGGCCCCAGCCATGCCCCCTTTTGGCCCAACCCCCAACAGTGGGCAGGGCTGGCATGCGGGCTGGCAAAGGTTGCCAACTTCTGAACCATACATTAGTTTTAGGGATTCCTTCAAAACATACATATGAATTAAGGCATATGGAATGTTATGGCATGCAAAACTAAGAATTTTATGAAAGATACTATATACTGCTATTAAAATGATGGAGAAGTCCTACTACAAATAATGAAATAAAGAGTAAAACTGAAGCAGCCATGAAGTGACAGGCAAAGAGCTGACTACAGGGTTCAAGGTGCAACTGGAATTCTGCTTGAGGAAGTCAGAATGAAGAAAAAGGCATAAGGGAGGCAGAATCAACAGTGCAGGAAGGTTTGAGACCACTGCTCCAAAGAAATCAAAATGGCTGCTGGGGATGGGCATGTCAATTGGCCAAACCCCGGACTCAAATACTTCCTCCTCTGGGACCTACACTCCTTTCAGGGGCAGTTCCACTGTCTCAGGAGAGGAAAAGGGTGCCCAAGGCTGTGTTATGGATGGTGCTGCTGCTGCTGCTGCTGACTACTGTAGTAGTGCCTCTGTATTCCCAGGGTACACACCTCCTAGAAATGTGGAATGGCCCTAGAATACTTGAAGGCGTGCACAGAGTATCATCCATCTTACCCAAAAAGAGCACCTGGCTGCTGTAAGGCTAATCCTATAGCCTGCTGCACATCAGGAGTAATGCCCAAATTCTGCAGTCAGGATGCTCTTCTGATGGACACTGAGGCAGCCGTAACTCTAACCGAAGTGTCCGCTACCTGCAGTGCAGACTGCAATGATGTCTTGGCCACCTAACAGACTCTGGTGACGACAAGTTCCAGATGGGTAGCCATGTTAGTCTGTTTCCACAAACAAACAAGGAGTCTTGCAGCATTTTAAAAACTAACAATTTTATTAAGGCATAAGCTTTCATGGGCTAAAACCCACTTTGTCAGATGCAGGAAGTAAAAACTGTGGTCTGCTAGGTGTATATATATGTATGCAAAGAGGACCAATGTTGGCAAGGTCAATTCAAACAGTCGACCCTGAAGTCGGCAGTGGTACTGAAACAGCTGGTGGTGCTGAAGTGGAGGGTAGTAAAAGCCTGTACGGTAACATCTTCAGAGCCAAATGCAATGGAGCCACTGGGTTTCCTTGTGGAGAAGAGATCCCTTGTGCCAAGTCTGGTGCCAGATTTGCTTCCACAGACAGTAGAAAGTCAACATCATGGTGCAGTGCCAATGGACCCAAAGGTTCGGCAGCCCACCCAGCAAATGGGGTTAAAAACAACATAGTCCTGACCAAGTCCTGGACCAGGAGAGAGGTCAGGATGGAAAAGGAGGGTGTCAATTGAGTCAGTTGTATTGGTATTCTGCTAGTGTAGAAACAGCTGGTGCTGGCATCACCCTTATCAGCAACTGACTCAACGGCCACTCTGGGGCTGAAACTGGAATCATCAGTACAGGATCTCTGACTTCCCTGTGCAGTTGTACTCACTCATATGTGTTAGATGTACTCATTTCATCCCATGTACCAGTGCTAGCACCAGGCCAGTCCATACTTTTCCTGGAGGAGACAGAAGAGACTCCATAAGGAATGGAGGGGTCTCTATTAGTTTTTCATGACATTTTCCTCAGTCCACTCAATGGAGAACAGCTCCTCTGTCTCTTTGGAGAGATAACAGCTCCAGAGCATGAAATAGCAGCACTCAGAACCCAAAACTTTGATCTAGCAAGGGTCTCAATGCTGAAGCAGGCATTGTGGCCTATTTGAGCAAATGTTGCCTTAGGTGATGATCCCTAGTCATCTGACTCCCGTTTGTGAATGCTCTACAAATCAAACGCCACTCGTTGACTTGGGCATCACACCAATACAGCAAGCAATACATTTGGGAGATCGTTATTCAGGATTGCCTCCCACACACAAAGCTTACAGCCCAGTGAGGGCACTGCTAAGTAAATACTTACCTAGTTCTACCACTAAATCTAACTAACCCTAAGGGTACTAACTAATTACATACAACCAGAAAAAATACTAAGAGCTAGAAAGAGATTGTTAAGTATCACACAGAGCTCCAACTCCAGCCATGGGCAGAAATGGGGGCTGTGGTGGTGTTGAGACAGAGCTGCCTCGTATTGCCAGGGAAGTGGCTATGAGCATGAGGCATGAGCATCATCTCCTACGGGTATTGCTAGGTAGAATTCTTCCACTCCAGCACACTAGAAGACAAAGCTACATCTACTCGAAAAACATTCAAATGCTGATAGGCATGCATTAATTAAAACACTGCACACTGCCTACACCCAGACACTGATGTGTATTAACAGCTAAAGTAAGTAATGCCATTTCCATTTGCTCCTGTAGAAAAGCATTTATTCATCAGCTAGACCAGAGGTGTCAAATTCATTCAGTGTGGGAGGCCGCACTGGAGGGCAGGGCGCCTGATGAGGGCCTTGTGCCCAAACAGGCTCCCCAACCCTTTCCCCCGCAGCTGCCATGTTCACAGCAGCACGGGCTCCTCTTTCTCCTCCCCAAACCCGCAGGCTCAGACACCTTCCCTTTTCCCTGCCCTGTAGGCTCCCCTTCCCCAAAATGGCTCCCAGACCCTCTACTGCTGTGCAGCTCCCAGACACCCCTTCCCCAACCCTTCCCACTTCCTTTACTGTGTGGTGGCAAGCGATCAGTAGACCCCTGCAAATATGCAGATATCCAAGGATATCCACATTATATCTGCATCCACAGATACAATATAGATATCCACAGACCATTTCTTGCAGATGCAGACTGGATACAGGTCCACATATTTTTATCTTCACAGAGCTAGAGCCCTGCAAATATGTGGATATACGCATTATATCCGCATCCGTGGATACAACACGGATATCCGCAAACTATTTCTTGCGGATGCAGATTGGATACGGATCCACATATTTGCATCCGTGCAGGGCCCTAGTGATCAGTCTGTCACAGCAACAGCCACAGGCAGACTGGGTTCCTGCCTCCCCTCTCCCTGCCCACTCATTGTCAGTCATTTACCATGCCGGCCTTTGGTTGGGCTCAGTCCCGGCTGGCCTTTGAGTCGCTCATTCCCACATGGGCCCCTGCTACTTCTTCCTTTCTTACTTGCTATTCATGCAATGTGCTGTCAATCAAATTAGCATGCCAACTGACTGACAATGAACAGGTGGGGTGGGGAGGAGTGCAGGGGCTCTCTGGGAGCCTAATTCACAGCAGGCTGGACGAGATTGATTGGCTGGCAGATCACAGCAGAGCTGAGCTTGGAATGACTAGAGCTCTTCTTTTGTTCCCCCATGCTCTGACTCAGATCATGTGAGTGAGTCACAAACATGCTTAGCTCTGGTCTGCCAGTGGCAGCCTGTCTTTGCTGTTTGCTGCTGCTGCTGCTGCAGAGAGCTCTCAGGCACAGTCCAGGCAGCAGATCTGTGGGCCGGATCGACGGCCCTGGCAGGCCAGATCCAGCCCACAGGCTGTGAGTTTGACACCCCTGAGCTAGATAGAGCTATGGAAGAATTTCACAAACTCCTGAAAAGAAGATCTTAAATATATATTTTATCTCCACAACACTATGAACATTCCAGTGTTCTTCCATACAAAATTTTTATATAGGTTCGGTAGCTGAACTGTATCTAACATCTGACTCTGTGGGGTGTTGGGGTTTTTTAAACCAGGGAGTGACTAAAATACTTGGTCTCTTTTCTTCCAAGTGTTTATGGTACTGCTTTATTTGATGAGTTCAGCTGCTTGCTTTAGAATCCTGGACCTCATAAAGGGCCTTTTTTCTCAGCACAAAATTTTACAGCTCAGGCTGAAATGAAATGTAAGCCATGGTTAAACTTTACAAAGCTTGATTTTTACAGAGTAACTATGCATATTTTCTGCTATGATATTCCTGACAGCTTTAGATTTTAAGTTAAAATATGTTCATTTCAATAACTATGAGAACAAAACATTTATATCACAATTTTAAGTGAAATGTTAAAGATGCTAAAAAGTCAACTGTTCAGAAGAAAGAATACTATTTTGTAAAGACTGAAACAAGGTTTTTCAAAGGAGCCTAAGGGAGTTAGGTGACTAATTCCCACTGAATTTCAGAGATCTGAGGAACTAACTCCCTTAGGCCTCTTTGAAATTTCCAGCCAGAGTTGCTAACAGGACTGGGACGTGAGCTGTCTGACCTAGTGGTTGGAGCAGTAGTCGTCATACTTAGTGGTCAGAGCCAGTGTTCAAGCCAAGGGTCTGAGCCAGAATCAGAAAGATCAAGCAAGAGTGAGGTCCTGTACAGCAGCCAGCCAGGAAGTCTCTCAGTTGCCTGGATAATTCACTGTGCCTCATTCTGGCTTAAACAGTAAGGTCAGGCCAATCAGTGGGGTTAGTCAGCATCTGTAGTCAGGATCCTTATGGCAGGTCCTCTGGGAAAGATCAGTGTTCTTGCCACTCAATTCTCATGGTTCTAAGTGAACTGCCCTATGGCATACAGTATGTCAGGGCTGCTTGGGAACCAGTAAAACCAACTTAAAAATGCACGAGCTTTGAAGATTCAGTGATGAAATTGCACATAATGATCAATATAACTAACCCAATTCATCCGTGGTATAACTCCATGAACATCAGTAGCTACAGTATTTCAGCATAGGCATAAAACCAAAATTTGTCCAAAAGAAAATGTATATGGAGACTCATAAGATTCAACACAAGTTGCAGCAGTTCAATTGTCACTACCCAAGCCACATAAATGTTTTACAGGTATATGGAAATTTGTATAGAAAAACCTGATTTATTGTAAAAATACTGTCAAACTGTTCTGCCTGTGTATGTGGAAACTTCAATTGAACAAAAATTTCTGAATAAAAACAGAATTAAGGGACTAACTAGAAAAAAAATGTTTGGAACAATTTCTGTACAGTTCACATCAACTGTGAGCAACTGCGAATATCAACTGTTCATTGTAAGCAGGATGCCAAATGACATTAGTAAACTTCTGAACTCTCTACAGTTTTTAGTTTAAAATGTGTGTCTAAAATACTGTTTCTTTTAATGGGACGGTACTATCTTGACTGAAGTGGATTTTATTTTATCTTAGACATGTTAAGAGTCCCACAGAAGAGAAAACCATGTATCCACTGATCCTTTCATTGGAACAACGAATACCTCCATGATAAAAAAATATGCCCAAATTTGCATAGGAGCTGATTTGTTTTTAAATGGTACAATACAAAAGTCCCTTCAAAACTACTTTTTCCTCAAAACTATTTTTATTCATACTTTGTGAGAATGGGGAAGGATAAGACATAGTACAGTTACTGCAGATTATCCAGTTCTCCTCCCCAGGCACAGTGAGCCATGCTCAGCAATGTTTTATTCAGCCCTATTTGAAGTAGAGGTTAATTTAGTCTACCTTGCACTTTTGGGTTGTATATTCTATAGAGCAGGATATGAGAAAATAGAAGTGTTAAAAAAAATACAGGTACTTTTTATGGTTTAACTTCTTGCCTTGTCAAGTTTCAATAAGGAAAAAGAAGAGACTGGTTAGATTACAATGATACACTAATCTGCACAAACTGAAAACCACTACATGAAGATTATAATTTACAGGAAAAGCAGAAGTTGGTTAACCCAGTTATATTATCAGTCATAAATGTGTTTAGGCAGCAAGTCAAGAGATCTCAGTGAAGAGCTACACAGTAGCTTATGAACTGCTAGTAGTCAAGCACTCATAAACTTCTTTCCCCCTGAGAATTGTACTCTTCAGTGGTTTTAAGCGAAGTGATGGTCATAAGTAAAATCTTACAAGATGGTGTGTACAATTCTTTAGGAAATAGCAGAACTGGTAATTCAATGAGTGTCCAGTGGAGAAGGAGCTGGACACTGCGAAGAATACTCTGAAAAAAAAAAAATAGCTACTAACCTTTTGTAATTTGTTCTTCAAGATATGTTGCTCATGCACATTCCATGCTAGGCGTGCATACACCACATGCACAGTGGCTAGAGAGTTTTCCCTTAGCAGTATCCATTGGACCAGCTGTAGTGCCCTCTGGAAATGAATGCATATGCCCTAGTAAAAGGGACACTACCGGCTCTACACCCTCTCAGTTCCTTCTTGCTGGTAATTCCTACAGAGAAATAGCAGAGCAGATCATGGAAAGAACATGAGCAACACAACTCAAACAGTAGTTATGAAAATTAGTAACTGTTTTGTCTTCTTCGAGTGCTTGCTCATATCCATTCCACACTAGATGGCTCACAAGCAGTAGCCCCAGAGGTGAGTTTGGAATTCATGGACATGCTGACTGCTCTCCCAAAATGGCATCATCATGGGCCTGCTTGGCAATGACATAGTGGGATGCAAAGGTATGACCCAATAAATATGTTGCATCTCTCCAGATATCCTGGATTGATAATTTGTGCAAGGAAAGCTGCTGATGAAGCCTGGGTTCTCATGGGAGGTGCCCTTCCAAGCCCTTGAAAAACCTCACTATCAGTTCCTGGGAGAACACTGATCTGCCCTGCATTGGACGCTGGAAGTCTAAAATGACTGCCAAATGATTCTTTACAGATGTGGGAGCCAGACCTTGATGTTTAGGTGAAAATTAAGAAATATTGGGAGTAAAACTCCTTCACTCAAGACTTCAGAAACCTCCGCTATGGTGGCTCCCACAAATAGGAGAGCTCCTATCTCCTGAATACAAAGCTGATTGTGAGAAGGGCTCCTGAAGAGGGACGGAAGTGATTGGTGAGAGGGAGGGATGAAAATTGGAGAGTGTAACCGACTGCTGTGAGTATCCGATGGTCTGTTTTTATATATCACTATGCTGGGTTGAAGTGTGGCTGGCAATCCAAAAACAAAAGAGAGGGATACATCTGGTGTGGAGACTGGTATGCCTTGGGTATAACCTTCCAAAGGTCTATCTAGCCCAGGATGTGAAGTGTGCTCCCTCAAGTCCTTGAGAGCATGAAGCTTGGGGCTCATCTGTTTGTAGAATAGGAAGGTATCCCCAAAGGAGAGGTCCTGGATGGACTCTTGCACTTCATGAGGGAGGCCCTATGCCTCAAGCCACAAACAGTGCCTCATGGTGACCACAGACACCATAATCCTAGTTGCTGAGACAGCTGCGTCCAGAGTCACCTAGAGGGAGAACCTGGCCCTCATCTTGCCCTTCTCCAGGATGGCCATGAACTCCTGCCTCAACAGATATGTCAAGGAGTCCTTAAATTTGGCTAATGAATCTCATAGGTTAAAATCTTAACTCAACAGCAGGGCCTGCTGGTTAGAGAAACACAACTGGAGGCTTCCCATCGAATAAACCTTGCATTGAAATAGATCGAAGTCTTTTGGTCTCTTCGTTTATTTATTTTTGACTGTTCCATCTGTCCTGCACGTTTGCCACTGACACTATCAAGGACTCTAGGAACGTGTGTGTGTGGGCACACAAGTACAGATACTCAAACCCACTGACTGGAATATACTACTACTTTTCCGCTCTTTTTGAGATAGGGGGCAGAGAAGACAGAGTCTCCCACAGTGCCCTAACAGGGCCCAACACTGCTTCATTATTAGGCAGGCCCGCTCTGGACGGAGTTGCTGCGAACAGGATGTCAACCAGGCTGTGCACAAACTACTTTCGTTCCTCTACTTCTAGCCCCAAGTTTGCAGTGACCCTTTCAGGAATTCTTGACTGGCCCTGAAGTCGTCCAGTGGGAGCAGATTCTTAGGGCCTGCAACCATCTTGTCCAGAGATTATGAGGAAGAAGTCTGCACTGGAAGAAGGGCTGCCTCCTCTTCCTCCACCTGCCCTGTGTCCATTGGAGCCATTTCAGGGACATCAGTATTGGGATCAGTACCACAGTCAGAGTCCGGTGCCAAAGAAATGGTGGCTTGCCTCTTGGGTGCCACTGAGTGGTGGGAAGGGAGCCCTAATACCAGAGGAAACCATCATGAGTTCCAATACTGCCACTGCATTGGCCAGCACCAGCTGGAGAGCCAGTAACCAAAATCCAGTACACAGGCTGGATACTGGTATGTCTGCAGTGGAGCAAAGGATTCCCCTTAGACTCTGAAAAAGATTTTTTCCTTGAACACTATGGTGGCACAGTAGCTGCTTCCATCTCTGGGCGGCACCAGAGAACCAGTGACCAGCATTTGTTCAGAGATCGCTGCATCAGGATCATGGAGATTTTCCCCTGGATGGTGCCACAACAGACCTCATCACCTTGCTCCCTTCGATCTCCAGTTGTCTTGGTTGGTAGAGGGCCTTCAGGGGATCAGTAGGACTGGGATGGGCATCAGATCTGTTGCCACCTGGAAAGTCTCCAGAGTTGAAGAGACCCACAGACACAAGAGTCCATGACTGGGTTCAGGAGACAGGTGCTCCAGGTAGTTGTCAGAGCTGACAGCAGTACTCAGGAGGATGAGTGGGCCTGCATAAGTCTCACTGTCCTGGCCAGTTCCCACCTGTACCTCTTCAGCCCTGTACAGCATCCTGTCTGTTCACTGCTTCTTCTTTGGCACCAAGGATGGAAAATTGTGCCAGGAAGAGAATGGTGCTAGTGGAGCGCTTCACATAGACCCCTAAGTGCTCAGAGTTGGTTTCGAGAAGCTCAGTTCTGAGATTGTTCTGAGAGCTGCTTCCATGACTAAGGCCTTCAAACAAATGTCTGCCTTTTTGAGTCTGTAGTTTGAAGCCCTTAAGATCCAGCACTTCTCTTTAAATTGAGTTTCCCTGAGGCATCTTAGACAGCTAAAGTGTGGGTCACTCACAGGCATTGGCTTGCTGCAGGAGGTAGGACATGGCTTGAAGTCTGGGGACTGGGGAATGTCCAGCCCCTGGGTAAAAGTCCCTGAATGAGAGGGACAGCTATTCACACAGCTACATACACTAACATTAAGAATGATATATACCAGACGTGGCCAAACTGCAGCTCGTGAGCCACATGTGGCTCTTTAAAGAAAAACTGCGGCTCCCAGGAGAGTGCAGGAGGGAAGGGCGGAATGGCGGGAGCCAGGGACAACAAATTTACAGTGGTTGGGGACAGCAGAGAGGCGGCAGCAGGGTGAGAGCCGGCAGTGGAGGAGCAGCCTTGTCTGAGCTGCAAGAAAAAGCAGCGTGGTCAGAGCCAGGGGAGGGGCAGCACTGTGAGAGTGGGCAGGGAAAAAGCAGCCAGCTCAGAGTGGGGAAGGGAGGGGGGGCTGTACTGAGAGAGCCCGCAGGGGAGGGGCGGCTTTATGAGAGCCTCACTGGCAGAAAAAAGCAGCGTGGTCAGAACCAGGAGGGGAGGGGCAGCATTGTGAGAGCCAGCAGGGAAAAGCAAGCCGTCAGTTAGGTGGAGAGACAAGCACTCAAAGTAAGTAACTGCCACAGTTTACCCACACAATATTAATTCTATCCTCCTTATCTGTGTGCATAATGCTTCAGTCTTTAATTACATCAGTGCATGATTTTTTAAATACTTTTCTTTTTTGATATTGTTTTCTGGGTAAATATTTTTTAAAGCTGGCAACATAAATTGATCAAGAACAAGTCTACAATGAACTACACATAAGTGATGATAATTAGCAATTTAAACCTGAAAAGCAATTGTAAATTAATTCTCTTTTTTAAAAATCACCTGGCATTTCCAGATATTGTAATATAATACAAAATTATTCCTCTTGTTTTTTTATTCTGAGAATTAAATAAGAATAATCAGAAATGACTAAAAATTGACACGAGTGTTACATCCAAAACCACTGACTACTGTCAAAAGGTTATTTAAAAAACCCTCTATTTAAAGAATGTTACAAGTACTTATTATGGATCATGGTTCATTTTCAGCACACAAAATGATTTAGACGCAGGATAGACCACCACTACTGAAAACTGGCTTTAGAAAAAAAATTCCTTAAGTCCATTGAACAAGTGTGCCTGAGACATCAGTATGTCATCTGTCTGCAGAACGAACTGCTAGCCCATTTATTTTATAAGAAAATTTTAATTAATATAACTAAGTCAATTACCAAGATAATTTACATTCACTGCAAAGTTCAATAGCAGCACTATACTTCTACTGATTAAATAGCATTCAACATGTATTAATTCTTTTTTGTTGTATACTCAAAATCTATTTATATTTCAGTGCAGTCTTCATGAATGACTCTATGGCTATCTGAGCCCATTAGACAAGAGTAATTGTTGTGAAGGTCTGAGGATGGAAAACTGTGTTGTAAACTTTCTGAAAACAAATCTCTCACCAATAAACATTTTTACTTTGTATTATAAAAACCAAATATTGATATTTAGAATTTATACAGGGCCTGACCCAAACTGAATAAACTCAATGGGATTTTTTCCATAGTATCTTCTGTGCATGGACTCCAAAGCACTTAACTGAAACAGGCTCTGATCTTGCACTTTCTGTCCCCATAAATTCTCATTGATCTGTTGTGATTTTGAACAGTTGAAAAGGTGTCCCTGTGTGCATCTCTTCACAGGATTAAGATGAGAGCAATATTTTCCCTTACTATTACTCTCATTTTAAAATTAATTGTGTCTGAGTCCTCAGACCTTTTGTCTTCACTGTCCATGAGTATTTTAGTGAACAAGTTTACTGGCAGAAATATTGGCAGGGAAGTGGGGGCATGGTAGGTGCCAGGATGGGGTGGGAGGCAGAAGTGTGGCATGGTTGGGGAAAGCAGAGAAGCAGCAGCATGGCAAGAGACGGCAGGGAAGCGGCAAGAGGGGGTGGGGGAGAGAAGCGTGACATGGTCAGAGAAGCCATACCATATTTAGATTTTCTCATAGGCCCTAATGCAGTGTACTTGTTGTTAAAATAAAATAATGTTTTACAAGTCCTACACATGATGTGGAATACTAAGAAATGAAAATACAAAGGAGAAAAGTATAAAACTGAAAATAGATTACTTTCAATTTTTGGCACAACTTACTGCTGTGAAGCATCATATTCCACAATGAAATTCAAAACATTGTGCAATACTTAGATCAGCATCTCAGAGAGCTTTTACTGCTGCACTGACAAGTTACTGCCCAGATTTTAAAAAATCTTGCCACAAGCCTGTAGTGTTCTACATCTAGCAACAGCTAAATTTTTACTGCATAGGCCTAGTTTCATGATAATCTTAAATAATTATTAGAATCTGACATTAGTGGATCAATATTTGCCCCATTTTTATGATAAAATTAAAGTGTGCAATGAATTTTAAGCTTAGTAATTCTGGAGTAGGTAAAAATATGTGGTCATATGCCTCAGTGCAGCTCTCGAAGGTTTAATAATCGACTTGTGCGGCTCTTGAGTTCCGTAAGTTTGGCCACCCCTGATATATACTAACTATACAATATACAACAACTGTCCAAACTACTGGGAAAGCAGCTTTGCAAGAGCAAGGTTCATTCCAGGCAACCACTGCTCGCAGTAAGAAGGAACTGAGAAGGTGCAAAGCTGATGGTGCCTCTTTCACTGGCACATATGCACTGGGCTCCAGGGGGAGCTACACCAGTAGGGAAAAATCTCCAGCAACTGTGCACGCAGCATGCACTCACCTAGCATGGAACAGACATGAGCAAGCATTCAAAGAAGAATTTCGGAGTTGGCATGTGCCTATCCCTACCTAACAGTAATTTTTTTTAAGTTGGGTAATATACAGAATACTAAACCTATAGGGATACATACAGAACAAGAATTAAAATCAGCCTAAGTTGTTAAAGCTATGAGACTTATTTGTGATCCATGATTTTAAAAACAGATTTAAAAACACTCTAAAAGACAAAGTGTGCTTCTTTTAACCTGCATAAGATGGAGGAGGCGTCCACCGGCTGCTGTCTCCCCATCATCTTCACAGTCCTGTAAGAATGTCTGTTTGTCTTCACAGTATATTCTGAAAACAAGTAACAGTATTAGAACCTAATCCAAAAATAACAATCTGTAAGGTCTTATGCCTTTGTTTTTGGGCTGCCAAGCAGTAACAGACACATGCAAGACAGCAGCCATGAGCTATATATCATATAGTCACATCATCACACTCCTGAAACTACTTCAAAACAAGGCAGTATCAGGTTAAGAAGATGATGCTATCATAATGCTTCTTACCAGTATCAAGTAAAGAAACAGATCTTAAGATGCTTAAAGAAAGCTTTGCTTAACAGCATTCTGTCTGAAAAGGCATTGCTTATTAACCAGTTGTGGTTATAAAATCTACAGCTCTTACTGTTTTGTCTTTATGGTACCCACTTTTCTATTGTGTATCTAAAAAATGTCTGGTTCCTTGATTGTTTCTGTCTGCTGCATAACTAAGCCCCTAATTTAAATCAATTAAAGTGATGGGATATGATTAGTTTAAGGACTGTTTCATAGTGTGCTGGGTATTTTGTAGCACTTCAGTCTAAAATGATTGGTTAAGGTACAGTCCGCTAAGCAGAACCCAAGTTCTAACCATATAGACGGGTCCAAAAAGAAGGAATCTAATTCCAGGACACAAAGCAAGACGATCAGAGCTGCCAGACCTTGCCAACCATGCTCTGCAGAAGCTGGAATCCCAGACATCTGCCACCAGGAGAAGTTTGTCTGCCTTATTTGGAGTGGTGAATATTGTATGTACTCTGTTTTGGTAATTCGTAATAAATAGAGAACAAGGATATTGCTATGTAAGGCTCCTTCACTGGTAAAATATCCTGAAAACCCACAGAGAATTACACCCAGAACCTTATGGATTGGGAAAGGGTGACCTTGACCCCTGAAGTATGAATTGGGTAGGGGCAGGTGCCTTTCCCCTGGAGCCCTACAGATTGGGAAGGGGTGGGAGATGCCTTAACAGGGTTATGCCTGTAGCCCTATGGGTTTGGGTAAAGACAAGGTGCCCTAGTGTGCGGGGAACAAACCATTTAATATTTTTACAAACTTACTGATGTCTCCAAAAGCTTTCATAAACTCTGTGTAATCAACAACTTTCTGACATCTGCATGAAAACAGGATCCCATTTTTTAAGAGCCCACGGACATAAGGACTGAATGTCTCAGGAGACTGGTAAAGGAAAGCAGTGTTTTCACACCTTGACCACTGACTCACACATCATTCTGTTCAATAAGAAGCTATTATCATTTTAGAACTGTACTGTCTGACAAGACAAGGACTCTAGCCCATGGACAGAACTCATCAGAAGTTCCTCCAGCTAAGCAAAGAAAATGCTCACCAAAGTTCCAAATTTATTTACAGGTTTTTTAGTGTGACCAAAATAAAACAAACTAACAGAAACTGTGGCCACATTTTCTATATACATCTCAGCAGACTTTAAACACTAAATCAAATAATACAAACAAAGCAGCTCTCATCTGTCCTGTTTCCCCTAGCCTGGCGCTCAGATTCCCACTCCCGGCACCTGGAAGGAAACTAAAACTTACCTCTCATCATTACTATGAAAAAAAAGTAAGATTTTTACCATGTGCTAGCTAACATGGCAAAATTTTTGTGTGCAAAAGGCAGTTGTAATTGTCACATATAAGCTGGTGCAGGTAAACCTTATGCTCTTCAATGTTTATCCCAACCTGCAAACACATGTGAGAACTACAAACTACTTTGTCCATGCTGAGAGTTTACCATGTGTTAGTTATTCTGTTTTAGCTAATACAGGATAAAGAGACACCTTTTTCCCTAAGATGGGGTCTGCTGCAGAATATTTCTACCCTAGAGTTTTTATTTTGAGAATACAAATATTTGACGTTTACTCTAGTCTAAGCCTCGGAATAAATCATAAACATTTATTTGTATCATGGAATAAACATTTGGGGAGTCTTTACACTTGTCTTTACAAAAGCATTAATCAACTCAACTTAACATTCAACATTAGTATAAAGAACTTCTTAGGTTTTGAGCCTAACTAGGCTTAGCTGAGCTGAGTTACATCAGGGTGCAGATAGAAGTTAAAGAACAGAAAGAAAGCTTCAAGAATGGCGTACACTGAAAACATACATCCATACAACTATGTCTCCCAGGGGCATGAAAAATCCACAGAGATGCAGCTATGCCTTCCTAATACCTGCTGCAAAAATGGTTAGGTCGACAGAAGAATTCTTCCATCAACCTGGCAACTGGCTCTCAGGTAAGTGGATTAACTACAACGATAGGAGAACGCCTCTGCACCAGGTGTGTCAAACTCATTTGCTACTGCAGGCCAGATTTGACTTAAATGTTCTTCAAGTGGGCCGTACACACCATAAATCAAAATACTATGGCACTCTTGCAGCATTGCAGAGTTCTGTGTGTGCAAAACTGTGCTCCGTGACACCACTCCCTCTCTCTCAGGGAAAGAGTGTGGTCTTGTGGAGCCGTCTCACATACCCAATGCTCTGTGATACTCTGAGATCTAACATTCTTGCGGCATCATGGAGCCCCAAGTATTTGAGACCACACTTTCTCTCTGTTGGGGACAGAGTGTGGTTCTGCAGAGTGCACTCACCGGAGGGCAGAAGTTCACAGGCCAGAGGGAAAAGGTTCATGGGCTGCATCCAGCCCACAGGCTGCAGGTTTTGACACCTACGGTCTACACTGAAGCACTAAAGTGGCATACATGCTGTGCTGCAGCAGGGTTTTAAGTGCTGACAGCTTCCAGAATGCTAACAAAACTATTCTTGACATCAGTAGAGTCATGATTTCACTGCCAGTCTGAAAGTGCTACAGAGATCTAACTCAGATTCCCCATGCCACTCTTTGGCTCTGTGAGGTTTCCCCTGCATCCAGGAACAACACTGCATGATGAGTGAGAACCTTGCACATCAGGTAGTACAAGGAGCTATACACCCTGAAACAATGGATTTATGCTGAAAGGACTGTGGCTTAGTCTTTGTCCAAAAATTATCTATACAACTGGTATAATTCCACCTGTTACCCAAACTGATTTCAAAACCTTTGTTTGTAAGATCACACTGTGTTATTCTAGAAGCAATGCAATCACAAAAAGAGAATTACGACACTAGGTAAAAAATATGAAGTGAGAATAAGGTATTTTGGGGTTTTTTTAAAGGGTATGTAGCTAGTGGTAGAGAGAGGTGTCATGCCGGCAATAGTAAAAACTGAAATCCACTGTTCACAGCTGGATATAGCACTGGTGATATTTGTAGTGGTTCAAGCTTCCTCTTGCCAACATTTTGCTCTTTGGTTGTACCATGACTAGATGTAACTGTCAAACTCTGTTTACATGCATGCAGTTTCAGATCTTTGGCTTCTCTGCTAAGACTGCCAACAAGTGTTCTTGTTAGTGTCAGTTGTAGTGAGGATAGCTTTTGTCATGTGGATTTGGACTGAGACCAAGCCATTTCACATGAAGAACAGCAGAGTTACAGACACCGTGGGAATGGAGGTTATTTGTAGCTCTGAACAAAACACCATGGTGGTTCTTTTAAAAGTTTATGATTGAGCACTGACTTAATACAGCTTTGAAATGTACTACGCAGAAGAAAAATGCTGCTTTTAACCATTGTAATTTAAATGAAACAAGCACTGAAAGTTTCCTTACCATGTCAAATTGCCTTTTTTTTTTTTTTTGGTCTTTGCTGATGCTTCATTTGATGAGTGTGGTTCACCAGTCAGTTTGTAACTCTGAAGTTCTACCGTATATGAAGCCTACATGAACTGAATTTATTATAGGTAGCGCTGCTGGTAACAATGCCTATTATTAAGGTTGCCCAAAACTTCCTATTATAAGACTCCATTTTCAGTTCATTACAACTTCACCAAATTTTTACTATTTAGGATGAAATTTTCCATGGCAAGAATCTGCCTTAGGCTGAATTATTTATTTATTGTTTGTTTATTTTGGAAAATTTCAGCCAAAATGGTTTATTTGCTTCCAAGAATGAGCCTAAGAAATAATACATTTTGCTCATATTAAATAATTTTAGTGACCTTTTCGTTGAGAAGCTCTAGTGTCTACAGGCTTTGGTGAATGGCCTTGATACTTGATAGAAGACTGACTGTATTTTTGTCATTCTTATTAAAATATACCCAAATCTTATCAAGATATAAGCCTTCAAAAAATCAGATTGCATATGTTCAGTCTTTGAGCTGCATCCCTAAAGCTTCTTAAGATTCCATCCTCACTAAGCACACTCCGGTCCAAGGACAGAGAAAAATCTTCTCTGTATCTACATATTTACAGCTAACATGGTATATTTTCCGTTTCATTCATCTGACAAACTGGGATTGTGCCCACAAAAGCTCCTTAGATAAATTAATTTGTTAGTCTTTAAAAGTGCCACAGATCTCCCTGTTGGTTTTGCTGAACTAGAGTAACACAGCTACCCCTTTGGAACTTAATTCTGGTATTTTGTAACTGACTTTGCACCCTAAAAATGGTTCTATTAAAGTCATTTTTTGTAAGGAAGGAGCATGTAAAATGTATGCTTATGTGTATGTTTCTCTACTTCTCACACAAATACACAGTTTGACAAACAAGCACAAATCCATTTAAGTATATTTTTGGAAAACTGGAAATAATAAAATAATCTTCCACAGCCAAAATGTTGTATGCATTCAGCGGAGCATATTTTATAATCAAATTAAAATAAAGGGAAGTGAGGACATATAAATGTAGGGCAGGAAAACATCTTCTGGAATCTGTTACTTTATATTTTATTTATATGTATAATAAAGTAATTGTAAAATATCTTCAAAGCATTGCATTTCAAATGGATTTTGACCATGGAAACATGGATAAGATAAAACGTCCAAGTATAATCTACACGCAAACTCATTTTAGAAATTTCCTGAGTAGCTTTTAAATGCACCGTATTATACATTATGTGCTTCTTCACCATGCTCTGTGCACATGTATGTTGTATAAAAGCATATTATTTTGCTTCCCACTTCATTCCTCCTGGTGCCGTGCTTATTCATTATTTGTATTGCAAGAGTGCCTTGGGGTTTCAGTCAGGAATGGGGTCCCATATATGTACCTATTACAAAAAAGAAATTCCTGTCCCAAAATGTTTATGATCTATTTCTCTTTCTATTTTCATAACAAATTAGAGGACTCTGCTGAAAAAACTGTTTTCACCCAAAATCATTCCAACAATATATGAGTAGATTCAAAACAACCAATAACTTACAGATCATATGAAATCAATGTATATACTTCTGACGTGCAGTTGTAAGCCACTCAGACTTCGTTTAAATCCAAATGTGGTGTAAGAAAATTATACAACCCTATGTCTGGCTTTTATTTTACATCTGTAATCTACATGGTTTTCATGTGAACATGTATAGCTAGGGTCAAAGTAACGCAGGCTCAAAGGAAAAGTTTGGATTTCATTAGCAAAGAGTTTATTTGAGAGATTCCTTCTGAAGAGTATTTTACTCCTCTCATACCTTTCATCAGCCTGCAAAAAAGTGTACTGAAAATTATCTACTCATCACTCACCTGTATGCATGTATGTTGTGGGTAGCACTCGCTATTTTCTTATTTTCATACAATTTGGCAAGAACCATTTTCACCTTGAAAAAACCAAATTTTTCCTCTTTTAACATGGTGTGTAGGCATCAGTGGTAAAGGAGCTGTATACAGATATAAAACTAAACAATTATCAAACATTAATACTGAACTGTTTTAATGTATCAAAAAAACCTGGTGTTTAAAAAAATAAGTTGAGCATTCAACACAGAACAGAAATTTCTATCTTCACGTCTTCTTGATCACCCTGATTCAGCAAAGTTGCTTCAGTATATCCCTAACAAATAAGCGCAAGAGTAGCTCCACTGTATTCAATGGAACTATTCAGATCATCATGTAACTTGCAAAATCAAGGTCTATATTAGCATCTCTAGCTTTCCCATTGTCCTAGAACTTAAGCACTATATGGTCATCAAAGGTGCTTATTTCTGGAAAGAAGCATGAATTTGCTGGCATCTGTCTCCTACATCAGTACGCAATGCATCTGTTGTTCACGCTGTTCATGTAAAATGCTCACATAACATATGAGATGGTCTCTAGAGTTGCACATTACACAAGTTTCACAAGCATAAATTCAGCAGATTACTAGCATTCTATGATAAGGTGCCCTGTGGCACTTAAGACCCTTTGGAACTTAGTATTCTATGATGTATTCTGGGGACACTGAGGAATAATACTGTTTTCTTAAAAGGTGATCTGTTAATTCAGGACAGCTGAATAAAGCATTAAGTAGAGCTTCACTCTATGAGTAGAAAGCATTTTAAAATTGCTTTTTAAAGGTGGAAGAAGAAAATTTCTCTCATTTAACACCTACGCCACAGTATATGAACAGCAGAGCCAGGTCATCTCTTATTGTCTATTGTTCCAGCTGTGTGCACCACTGAAATTTTAAGAAACTGATGGGCTGAAAAGGGTATGACTAATTTAATATACTATGTTAATTACTTATAACATTCTTGTTTCATTAAGCAACTTGCTAAAAAACTATTCTACTGCAATCTTAGCTTTTAACAAATAGCACTTTAAAAAACATTGTTTAGTAAGTCAATAATAGTTCCTCTGCTGCACCTAATTAAACAAATTTGCAATCATTCTGCCCTTATCAACTGGGTGTAGCAAAGAAAAGAGCTTTGCAAAAGATACTGTTTTAATAAAGAATGCATAATTAATACTACTTTAGGCAAAACATTATTAAAGTTGGGAGAGCCTAGAAAAGCATGCCTGGCAAGAAATTCGTTTCTAATTCATAAGGAAAAAAATATCTCTGGAGTAATTAATACATGTCTTCAAAATTAATCTTTGCAGTACAGCGTTACTTCCATTTCTCCACAGTAAAATCAGTCAGTGCACTGCGAAAATAGATACAAAACACTTCATGAAACAATATCTTGTATCTCTGAAGAAAATGCTACTTCAAAAATCTATTGTCCCTTAACTTGATTGATAGATAGATTAGATAGATGAAAATTCCTCTCTCACCCCTATGGGTGGTATCCTCAACCTCAGGTCCTCAACCAGAGGCCTGGGAGTTTGAAGGTTCTGTGCAGTATCTTAGCTGTTCCTAGCACTGCACTCTTCTGGACAGAGAGCTCTGATGTTGTTCCTGGGATCTGTTGGAGCCACTCTCCCAGCTTAGGAGTCACAGCCCCGAGTGCTCCTACCACCACCGGGACCACTTTGGCCTTTACTTTCCACATCTGCTCTAGTTCTTCTTTCAGGCCCTGGTACTTCTCTAGCTTCTCATACTCCTTCTTCCTGATGTTGCTGCCACTTGGCACTGCTACATCTATCACCACCGCTGTCTTCTGGTCCTTGTCTATTACCACAATGTCTGGTTGATTGGCCAGTACCTGCCTGTCCGTCTGGATCTGGAAGTCCCATGGAATCTTAGCCCTGTTATTCTCCACGACCTACTGTGGAATCTCCCATCTGGTCTTGGGAGGGTCTAGCCCATACACTGTGCAGATGTTCCTGTACACAATGCCACCTACTTGGTTGTGCCGTTCAGTGTATGCTGTTCCTGCCTGCATCTTACATCCTGCCACTATGTGTTGAACTGTCTCTGAGGCCTCTCTGCACGGTCTGCACCTTGGGTCCTGTCTAGTGTGGTAGACCCCTGCTTCAATGGATCTGGTGCTCAGTGCCTGTTCTTGTGCTGCTATGATCAGTGCCTCAGTGCTGTCTTTTAGTCCAGCCCTTTCCAGCCACTGGTAGGATTTCCCAATGTCAGCCACCTCAGCTATCTGTCGATGGTACATCCCATGCAGGGTCTTGTCTTGCCATGGCACTTCTGCTTGATCTTCTTCCCATGTCTGCTGCTGCCTCAGGCATTCTCTCAGCAGCTCATCTTTGGGTGCCATCTTACTGATGTACTCCTGGATGCTCTGGGTTTCATCCAGGACAGTGGCTTTG
Source organism: Podocnemis expansa (assembly GCA_007922195.1). Lineage (NCBI taxonomy): Eukaryota > Metazoa > Chordata > Testudines > Podocnemididae > Podocnemis > Podocnemis expansa. Next base: position 14,595,590 of record ML682005.1, read on the forward strand.
ACACTCACCAAACCCCGCCCACCTTCTTTCCGGCTGGTGTACAGTCTCTGGGTGTTGGATTTGGGGTGGAAACCTCCGTACATTGTGAGGAGCTTCCGGGTCTTCACATCGGCAGCCTCCATGTCCTCCTTTGGCCAGCTCACTATACCGGCAGGGCATCTGATGACTGGCAGGGCGTACCTGTTGATGGCATGGATCTTGTTCTTCCCATTTAGCTGGCTCTTCAGGACCTGTCTTATCCTTTGGTGGTATTTGGATGTTGGTGTCTTGCCTCCTCATCGTGGTTCCCATGTGACTGTGGGATGCCAAGGTACTTGTAGCTGGTCTGTATGTCTGCTATGTGGCCTGCTGGTAGTTCCACCCCATCAGTCTTGACTACCTTCCCTCTCTTTACCACCATCCAGCCACACTTCTCGAGTCCAAATGACATCCCAATATCCTCACTGTAGATCCATGTCAGGTGGATTAGCGAGTCGATGTCTCGTTCATTCTTAGCATACAGCTTGATGTCATCCATGTAGAGGAGGTGGCTAATGGTAGCTCCACTCTTGAACTTGTATCCATATCCAGTCCTTGTGATTATCTGGCTGAGGGGGTTCAAGCCAATGCAGAACAGCAGCAGGGACAGCGCATCACCTTGGTATATGCCGCACTTGATGGCCACTTGTGCAAGCTGTCTTGAGTTGACTTCCAGTGTTGTCTTCCACAGTCCCATTGAGTTCTTGAGGAAGGTCCTTAGTGTCCTGTTGACTTTGTATAGCACCAGACATTCACAGATCCATGTGTGCGGCACTGAGTCGTAGGCTTTCCTGTAGTCAATCCAGGCTGTGCTCAGATTGGTCTGTCTAGACTGAGTCTTGGGTGACTGCTCTATCTATGAGCAACTGGCATTTTGAGCGCGTGTGTGTGTGTGTGTGTGTGTGTATCTATCTATATATATATATATGCTATTTATATATATAAAAATATATACTATTTATATCACTTAATACATTTTCAGAGATTTGTCTGAATAGATGCAATTAAATTATATAATGCACAGAATCATCACCAGTTTTGAGATTGCTTACCTAAAATAGTACATTATTATGTATTGTCTATCAGGTTCCCAAAACCATGTAATGAAGTTTCATTCTAAAGACTCTTCAAGACATGCACATAAAACTAATCATAGAATTTTTTCGTAACCTATGTCTCTATCTCCTTTCCCCATTGATCCTACTTTTTGCATCTTTTTTTTTTACATTTAAAACTGTAAGCTACTAGAAATAACACAACAAGACTCTTTATCTCCATCAGACACCTAGTAGAGTTTACGACAACCTGATTAACAACAACAACAAATAATAAGGTGAAGGCAAAAACAGGGAAAATATGAGCACTCAGTAATCACACAGCCAAGATGCTGAAAACAAAATTAATCAAAGAACCAAAGGACGTGAAAAGAAGAAATTCTTTTAATTGCTCAGACACCAATGCTAAGAGCCTGGGTAATAAATCAGAGAAATTGGAATTGCTGATTTATGAGCTTAAAACAGATCTAGCTGATATTGCTGAAACCTGGTGGGTGACCTCTACAACTAGAATGTTAAAATTGATGGTTATACCTATTCAGGATGGACTGAGTGGACAACGGGCAAGGAGAGTGGCACTCTGTCAAAAATGGGATGATCTGTTTCCGAGTCACTGATTAACACAGACGAAAATGATCTTGAATGCGTTTGAATCAATGTCCTAACAGAAAAATCATAAAATGGGGCACTATTAGTGTCTGCTACAGACCACCAAATCACATTACAGAATACTACTTAACCTTCTTCAACAGTGAGGTGGGACAACTACTTTAGTGGGAAGAAACACAAGAAATTGATTCAGCAAATCATGAATGATAATGATGGGTTCTTATCGGAACTGGATTAGCATAGATTTCACAAAATAGAGATGCATTCAGACAGTTTCAAATACTTCAGTGGTATTTAATCAGGCACAAAACTGTAGGCTATAAATTTGTCCTTCAACCTTTTACTAACCTGTTTCAGGCTCACTACAGGTGCCAGATGTGCCTGGAAAGTGCTCCTTCGGTCTGAGATTGGGTTCCCATGATTAATTGGTGGCAGTTCTTCATCTACGGATTTAAAATTAAGACCTCTTTATTCATACTTTTATTCATATTTTCAGTCTAGTTCAGCAAAACAAACCAGGAATCCGGTGGCACTTATAAAAACCAACAAATGTATTTATCCCATGAGCTTTTGTGGAAGAAATTAAGTGTCTGATGAAGTGGAATTTTCTCCCTTGAAAGCTCATGCAATAAATAAATTTGTTAGTCTTCATAAGTGCCACAGGACTCCTTGTTTATTTTCCAAATTTTAAAGAACTTAACAAAAGTGGGATTGACAATATATCTCACACCATGGGGAAAAAAAGGATGTTTTGTACTTACTATGCAGATGGGAGATCATTAACATGAACTACGTTTGTAAAAACCAAATATCATATGCTCATTCAGTAAAATACAAAGGATGGAGATAAAAAGTAGAAATATAAAGGTTGTACTAAATTATTAAATCAAAATCAGCAGTGAATCTTTTACCTTCTTGGCTTTCAGATATAACAAAATTTAGTGTTTTAACTGTATCTTCTTGGATTGATTGACACTCCAGGGAATAATCATATTCACAACCTTCATCGGTCTCTTCAGTAACTTTCTTAACATCTGGTCCTGCTGGTATAGAACAATAGAATATGTAATGAATTTTATCAGGGATGTCTGGCACGAAGTAAAATCTCCAATTGGTTTGCTTAAAAATCTCCAAAGTTGATGATATGAACAAGTTTTATGACTATGATTAAACCACTAAATCTATTTGAAAAGAACATTAAAAGTGTCATTTTAGTCCAATATATGTGATTGCAATCTTGCTAACAATTATTACTGCAATACTGATAGAATGGTAGCCACGTGCAATAGATTACAAAATGTTCTGTTTAATATCAGTTTGAAAAAAAAAGAAAAGAAAATCATTATCTACTATTCAGAATCAGAAATGCAATGAAAATGATTGGCTAGCTTATCAAATCCATCCTCTCTCAAAGGAGGATTGTCCCCTATGGTACATTTGTAGTATTTTGTCTACTGTAGCTTTAAGTACGAAGACTAAGCTTTTTAGCCTTAGCATTAATGACTGTTCCCTCCAGCTCAGGTTCAGGTAACCTGCTGAGTACTGTACAAAAGATCTGTACCCAATGCCCTACTCTAACTAGTATGATGTAATAAAAACCTTCCAGTTTTTCTTATTCACAGTTCCTCTCTGGTCATATTTAAGTTCAATGTTTGTGAAACACACTACACTGACAGTACTTGAGAATGAAGTCTTTTATTCACTGGAAAGACAGACTCATGTGGTTGCTGGCAGTTTAAGTTTCCTCCATGGTGTAGCTACAACAATGGGACTGATGGTGCCAAATCAGGGTCCATTACATTATGGGTGCCCAACCAGCAAGGCCCCTACCTTACACACCACTGTAGTTACACCACAGCCTACTTATACACAAACTAGGCAGCTGCCCACTAGCTGAAGCTTCAAAGAGCAGAGAGCAGCCCTTTGAAGGACTTCAGAGAAAAATGCTCCCACCCCTTTTCCAGTAGCTCTGAGGACCAGGAAGCACCCAGAAAGACTGTCAGCAAAGCTTTCCTGCCCCCTCCACAGCCACTCCCTGCTCCCAGTTCAGATCGTGGTTGAGGTACAGGCAACCAGCACCTCAAAGCTGCCACTGGATACACCATGTGTGCTGCCAGGGCTTCATGTCTGTGGCCTACCACACATGGTTCCCTATATCATCCAGACTCCAAGTGCCATGCTGCTTGGCAGTCCCCAGCTGCTACCTTGGTTTCACCCTATGGCTACCGCTTCACCAATGAGAAGCTCATTTGGAAAGCTGTGTAGGGAGGTCAGGTGGGGAGTGTGAACCGGAAGGACCTGGGGTGTCAGGTGAGTGGGGGGAAGTGCAGGGGGCCAGGAAGAAGATTCCAACTAGGACACCCTGTGAGCATACGGGGCAGAGAGCTGAGTAGGGGGTACATGCTGCAACTACAGAGAGCTGGGCAGAGTGTGTTGCTTGGGATGGGCTTCTGGTATGGAGAGCAGGAGATGAGGAGTGTAGGGGGCCAGCTGAGTAGGCCCCAGCAGGGCCTGGGTAAAATACATAGCAGGCAATTGTTAGGAATGCAACCTCCTTGTAAAACCCTGAGAATGGAATTGCTGCCAATTCTCATAAGAACAGAGCAACATTCTGTGACCCTAAGCCAGGGGTTCCCAACCTTTTCTCTGCCCTGGCACACCTTGATACCTTCAATTATTTTAAGGCACGCCACCAAATAGTCTCCAAATGAACTCACGAATATTCATGACCCAGTCCAGATCTCTTCATGTAGTTTTCCAAAAAAACTCCATGGCACACTTGCTCAGCCCTGAAGGCACACCTGTGTGCCACGGCACACTGGTTGGGAAACACTGCCCCAAGCAGTAAAACAGGGTGAGACACTAGCTGCCCACAAATAGATTAGGTTGCAGCTGGAACAAAAGAAGAACTGCATTCAAGTAGTAGTGATATAGATGAAGTAAAAATTTGTAACAAAATGTTTTGTTATGATCATGTAACCTTTTGTTTAAAAAGTAGTAGTTAAGTTTTGTTGTTTAAAATAGATTTAGCTGGTGATGGATTATAAATCAATAGCCTTAAGAAGTGATTGAAATGGTATGCTTGGGTAGTTCCTGGAGGTGAGAAGTACTGGACCTAGATAAGGATGATCCAGCTGGCTGAAGAATGTGACACTGTTAACAGAAGATAGCACCTGTGAAGAACATCAAAATATCAGCATGGTAAAGATATGCAACAGGAACAGGACAATACAAGTGTCATGTTCATTAACAAAAAAGTTGGGAATGACACAACAGCCTAATTATATTTTGTGGTTTTGGCCCTATTAAAAGGGTGAAGAAAATGAGGGGCTTTGGATCTGTTCTGCATATCCCAAGGAGCATCATGTCATGACCAACTGGATCCTGCTCTACCACATGAGTTCAGCTGCCTGGCCAGTATTCTGACTCGAGCAATGCCGAGGCTGGTAACTTTCTCCCACCTGCAGAACTGTGTGCGTTTGTGTGAGTGTATGTGTGTGTATTTTAGGTACAAAGAAAATCCTCTGTACTAACAATAAACATGGCTCATTGCCTTATCCGCCACATAAGATCATGTCGCTCATTTTTTAGTGTAACAGCTCGGGGGGAGGTGGAGCCAGGGGTCAGGTAGGCCATGGGATGGGAGCCATGCTGGGAGTGTCTGGGTCCTACTGTAGCTAAGTGACTTCAGGGGTACAGATGGAAAGCAGCCCCTGATCAGAATTAATCTCTTTACTCATAGCTTAATTAGGAGAAACACACTCTATTTCCAGTGGTGCATTCTAGCTCCATATGCAACATTTTAACAATGGAAAACCACTTTCAACCTCATCTAGTAAGAGTTAAATTGAGCTCCGTTAGCTAGAACATACCAATGAATTTTGCCCCATATGGCGTGAGAACAAACCCATCTCAATAAAATGCGTACCTTAGAGGTACTTAGAAGATGTTACAGATGTCGGTCTAAGTCAAGTCACATTTCTATAATATGGAAGCAGACAAACCATTAACTTAGACAATGACAGAAAATGGGCTAGATATCATGATCTTTGACAAGTGCTGAGAATGTGGTTGGTTTACTAGCTATTTTCATTTGTTTGTTTTATTGCCTGGTGGTATGGATCCTTGAGTTTGTCTGTGATTCAGACAATGCACTTTAAAGATTGGTCTGTACATTTTTTTTAATTTAATTTAATTTTATTTATTTGTTTTTGCATTTTGCACATAGCTACCTGACTGGCAAATGCAAGGCAAATGCTGTTTTTACTTAAACTGCAAGTTATTCCACAGACAAAATTGTGGGTTCAGATATAAAGATTCCTACTGCATCACTCCCCTCTTATAGCAATGTAACTCCATCCATTTAACTTTAAACTGGAGTAACAGTGTAACTCCATTCATCTCAACCTGAAACTGGAATAACATAATAAAGACTCAAGCTCTTGAGCTTCCTGAGGAACTAAATATGTGCTTTCAATGCGCCTTGTGTTTTAATATAACATCTGACACATAAAATTTGAGTTGTGTATGTTTTATGTTCATACAATATGTTTTTGTACTACTACTACCGTATGAAATCTCATAACCGCTGTTGCCACAAACTTTCAATTAGCTAAAACTTATCAGTAAAATGTTTGTTAGGTTTTGAATATGGATGCATTATCTTATCATCACATTGCACAGAAGACAAGCAAGGAGTCCTGTGGCACTTAAAGACCAAAAAATGTATTTATTGCATGAGCTTTCCTGGGAGAAAATCCCACTTCGTCAGATGCTTTGGGACAAAGTGGGATTTTCTCCCATGAAAGCTCATGCAATGAATAAATTTGTTATTCTTTAAGTGCCACAGGACTCCTACCTGTTTTGAGGAACTAGACTAAAACAGCTACCTCTTTGGAACATTGCAGACAAGACAGTTTTTGGAGGCTGACTCATGCATGACAGAATAATCAACTTGAGCTCATTTCTGTAGGACTACTGTACTATAAAATTTACATTAATGCCTGTAAACATTTTGCATAAATGTGTAAACAGAACTCTTATGTGTGTAAATAACTTGCAAAAACAAATAGACACAGCCTGCATATTGTATTTGCATATTTATGGGATAAGATGGATTTGTTCTAATTTTCCAAGATGGTAAAGGCAAGCAAAATCTTAAATACTGGAATGGACAGGGAACGCAATCTACAGTATTCTTGAACCAGATCTTCTGAGGCCTTGCTATGCACGTGAGTTTTCTCACACTTCCCTTTCAAGGTGTGTCCACCTGAACCTGGATGGAATCACGTCCAGGGATGAGTTATTTCAGTCTCCATTCAGATATTTATGATGACACGTTTTATTACATAGTAATAGCCTTTTCAATAGAAAATTGAGTGAGCCAACTAACATTTTTTAAAAAGCCAAAAGAAATCATCATATAAGTAAATAATGACAAGAGCCTGTTGCCAACACTCTTGGAGTCAAATCAGTGACCTAGATGTTAAAGTCTTCATATCTCATTATTTAATACCATAGACATCTAGTTGCCTTTTTAGTTTGTACACCCAAATATGAAAAGGGAATTTTTTTAAGTTTTATTGTCCTACTGAAAACTAACACTAAATTTTATAATGAAGGAAAGCATTGAATTATGATTTTCCTTTAGGCTTTTATTTCCCAATAGAAAAAATATATCCCCTTTGCTCAACATCTATCCCATACAGAATTATTCCTATGCTTCATTTTCACAAGTGCATGCACGCCACACATATTTGTTAGTACTTTCAAGATTATGAATTTGTGAACTTGCACAAACATCAGTCACTTTTGAGAGGCAGCATTCTCTCAAGAATAACTACAGGTGAGACAAAGCAGGTAATTGTTGCAATTATGATAAGGTTTGTTTTCTTTTATTATGCCAATATGAAATACTGTCATTGGGATGGATACCTGGATTAACAGATCAAATATCTGCATATTTTAAGCAGACTGCTCTTTTTTCTTCTTCAGACTGCTCCTAATGCTCCAAGACATGTTCACCATAAGAAATTAATTAGTACTAATATCACTATGCAGTATGAGAGGAGCATGCATGACGCATTTGTTTGGACTCTGCTGTCAAATGAGTTCCTCCAACCCAATGGAATGACTTCCATGCAGTAATTGGTCTTTGCCTGTTCCATACCTCTTCTTCCACTGCTCTTTAAAAAAAGAGCAAAATTTGAGTTTAAACACTGAGCCCTCTTTGTTTAAAGGCTTAAATGTTATGAATATTTTAAATTATGAGATTACATTGGAATAAAAGACTGGTCATTTCTTTTATCTAGATTGAAAATAAAATTGTGCATAAAACTTTAATTCACAGTGAAATCTTACTTTGAAATTAAAGCAAGAGTAAACAGAAATCATTGCATATTTGCTATGCTACCTGGATCAGATGACTGAGATTTTTCTACCAGAAATTCTCGTATCTTCTCCACCCAGAGGTAAAGGATGCTTTCACCGATATTCTTCCTGGACATTATATAAAATTCACAATAAGTAAAAGGGCCTTTTCATAAGTTCATTTGGGAAATTACTTACATTCAATAAATATGAAATAAATTTTAGAAGTACCTGGTACATTATAGAAACATCGTAAGACTGAAATGCTGAAAAGCGCTTAGACATGGATGTGGGAGTACAGTTCTTCCTGAGTGAAAATTTGAAATTCTTGATCACTTTCCTTATACGGTGCAGCAATTTAGGCTCTCTTCAGTGCCAAGAGATCTACTCAGATTTCCCTTAGCATCCTAAGAATTATGCCTGGGACTTCCATTGCCACATACTGCATGGAGCTTCTTTAAGCTTCTCAAAATATTGTTTAATTCGATGATATAAAATCTCCTTATAATATTGTCCCCTACACAGAAGGTGATCCCATGAAAGCTCATACAAAAAATAAATCTGTTAGTCTTAAAGTGCCACACAACTCCTTGTTGATTTATAAAAATCTATAATCTACCTCTATGAAAAATCTCTACATTCTTGGACTAAGGCTGCCCTGGTTTTTGAGTTCTGGAGTTCAATTCCTCCCTTCATGAAATACTACTGTCAAGTCTAGAACTAGATCAGATTCCTGATTTCACAAGACCATTTTTTTGTGTGTGTGTGCATGTGTGGGTTGTTGTTGGGTTTTTTTTTTTTCTTTGATTATATACTCCTCAATTCCGCTCCTGGACTGTGACACTTCTATAATCTCCTATAGTGTGGATCTTCGAGAGCAATTCAAGTAGAAGATAGATAGATTACTCACTGGTAAAAGGAATTCCACCTATATTTTTTTCTGCAGATCAACAATGACTATTCTATTCTCCCTGTTTTTTGGGGGGACATTTTTGTTTTGGTTTTGTTTGGCTTGGTTTTTGTTTGTTTGTTCTGGATTTGCTTGTTTGAGTTTTTTTGCCTTTGGTGAATAGTTGAAGGCAGAGATGAACTAAGAACTGCTATAGAGATTGTTTTTATTATTTCCTGGTCCTTGCACTTTTAGATCTTAGACAGACACAAATGGCTCCTAGGAACTTTGTAACTATCTATGATTCCATTGTTTGCAAAATATGGCACAAGACTTCTATGCTGTAGAGGCAGATACAATAAATTTGAAAAAGTCAATTCTGAATCATCTGTTACTGAAGTTTAATTACAGGTGAACAGAGTTGCTGACAGTGCGGTTTTTCCTACATGAACAATAAAGGAAAGCACGACAAATGTATAAATAAAGCAGACTGAGTGTTACGGCAAATGTAGACACTACTATAAAAAATTAAATCAATTATTTATTTTTCACTATTTTGTAATCTTTGACTCATTCTTCCAAATAATTCAGGATATCTAACATGGAGAATAGGTTCCTCACTCTCTCTCTCTTTTTTATGTGTGAACAAAAATCCTATGGTATACATTTATTTTTAAAATAGTTTTGATTAAATATGGAGTTATTTCAAGGATTCATACCGCAAATGCTTTTATTATGTATGAAAATATCCTACTTTATTAAAATTATACAGACACATAGATCAAGAATGTGTTCTGATCAGTGTGAAACTTCCTTCCAATAATTAAAGTTAAATAATTAATCAGAAAAAAATGTATAAATGTACCTCAATGCCTGCAGGTATTGCAGACATAGGAATGTGTGGTTTTTACTTTGACCTTTACATATTCTTATTTTTAATTCATCTAATATTTTTTTCTCCAAGTAATTAAACTAATCACATGCAAAATTATATTTGCAATTTGTCCACAAATGGAAAATACTTGTAGGAACACTTAATACTTTGTACAGAATTCATAATCTATTTCAAACTGAAACTTCATGTACTGAAAAATGAAAATGTAGAACTGCCCCAATTTTTTCCAGTTATTAATTTTTAAAAGATGTTTAAGATTCAAATGCTTGTCAGCATTAAAAAAACAAAGTGCACTGAAGGTACAAGCTTGCAAGCCCTGAGGCCTTGGGTTTTTTTGGCAAGGCTTAGCCTTAGACCTTGTTCTTTGGCTAAGCAGTAGTAGCTATATTAAGAAAGACAGCACCCATAAGCTAAGTTACATGTTGTCACACCTTCACATTTCGGAAGTTACATCAAGACAACGTAATATCTATCAGGCTGTTAAGGCGATACTGTCCTAAAGTACTTACTACCACCAGATAAATTCCAAAGGGTAGCCATGTTAGTCAAGTTCAACAAAACAAAGAGTCCTGGGGCACTTAAAGACTAACAAACTGATAAAGAAACAGATCTTAAGATGCTTAACGAAAACTCTGTTTGATAGCATTCTACATGGAAAGGAATCATTTATCAACAGTTGTTGTTTTAAAATCTGTACTTATTGTTTTGTCTTTATGACAACCATGTTTCTACTGCTTATCTGAATGATTTCTGTCTGGTTGTTTTGTTGCATAACTCTGTGTGCATTATTTAAATCAATTAAGGTGGTGGGATATGATTGCTTAAATAACTGTTTTGTAATGGGCTAGGATTGTTGTTTTGTAGTACGTTAGCTGAAAATGACTGGTTAAGGCATAGGTCAGCTAATCAGGACCCAAGTTTTAATTAAATGAATTAAGGTATAAAAGGAAGTTCTTTGGAACCTAACTCCAAGACACACACAGCCCATGATCACTTCTGCTAGACCTGAAAACTTTGCCAACCATACTGCACAGAAGCTGGAATCCCCAAATGATATAATCCTGATTGGACACCAAGAGAAGTTTATCTGAATTAATGGGAGTGGTGAGCACTGTATACTTAGCGTGTTCTGTTTCGCTAACTGTTAATAAATAGATAAGGATATTACAGTGTAAGGCCCCTTCTCTAGTGAAAAAAAAATAATAATCCGGAAAATCTGCAGAGAATTACACCTGGAGACCTACAAATTGGGAAAGGGTGGATATTTCAATTAACGAGGTTACACTCGGAGCCCTACATCCTTGGAATGGATGAGCCTGAGCCCCAGAATGTGAATTGGGTATGGGTAGGTGCCTTTCCCTTAGAACCCTACAGATTGGGAAAAGGTGGGAGTGCCTTAACCAGGTTATGTCTTGAGCCCTACGATTTAGGATAAAGTTGGGGTGCTCTAATTTGAGTGTAACGAGCTCAGGCTTCACTTTCAATAAATTTGTTTCAAGTTATTCTGCCCTCTGAAATAAGACATTAGTACAATATTGTGGCAGAAGAATCTTCAAAATGTAAAATTTAGTGAATCTGAGTCACTACTCAATATAATCAGGACATTTAGGCATTAAAATAATTAAGAAAATAAAGAAAGAATCACAAAACATAGACTTGTAGCTGGGGCTTCAGAATTCAGATATGGTCTAGAATGGCTTAAGTACCCTATTTCATGCTCCTTTCTCAAAAATATGTATACCCATACCATTTTTAAATACATGCAGTTTATTAAATTCTGCATAATGAAAAGCAGGAATTTTAACTAATATTGTTTAGCAGTTCTATTAATTATATTTAATGTTTCCCAGTTCAAAGCAAACATCATATTACTGAATGCTCATTAAGAAATGTTTTGGAATGGGTGAGATCAGACAAATGTCATGCAGTGATGGGTCCAGACATCTCCATAAGGACCTCTGGAATTTTATATGACACCTTAAAACCTGTCTATATTTATGCTGCTCCCACTCCAGTTATTCTTGCTCTAAGGCTGTTATGTTTTTCTTAGTGTTTGTACCAAAGCTGTTAAATTGAACTGTTCCTTTAACAGAAGCCAAGATATGAGAGTCTCTGAGAAAGAAATAAGTATCTGCACTGGTTGAATGTGTAATTTTTAATATTTTAAGGGACCCAGAGTTCTGTTTGTCATTTATAATTTTGCAATCTAAAACAAATATTCAAATTGTATCTGTACTTTCAATGTCTAAAACTTCTTAATGACATAGGGAAAATTACCTGAACTGTAGTGCTCACAGGCAGGATAGTTCGGGGGCCAGTTTAAAAAAAAGTACATGTACACATGACAGTGTATAGAGAAGATGCTACTCCCTGGCTAGCACAGAAACAAACAACAGTGTAGACAATGAGGCATGGCTCATGTGAATAGAGAGCCTTGCATGCCTGAAACACCAGGGAGACTCATATTCCCAAGCAGTGCCTCCCATGTCTACATAGATATTTTTAGCACTGTGGTCTCCTACTGCCCCCTTCCCACCACAGCCTTTCCCTAACTCTGCCTCCCAGCTGCCAGAGCTTTTTCATTACCATACATAGCTACATACAACAGTGCAAGTATAGATACAGCTTGTCTTCCAGATCATTGTGCAGCACCTGTATTGGGCATGCTGCCGTACCTATAGACATCGCCAAATACAGAGCCTTTCACTTCTGGATTGTTGATTAAACCAGACATAGGCTGGCAGTGAGCAAAAGTCAGATCACTTACCATAGCTGATGAAAGACAAACTAAATAATTAACATTATTCTTAATGGAAAATTACCCAAGGTTTGGACAGGTCAGAGATCAGAGTCAATTTCCAAAGGGATAGCTGCGTTAGTCTGGTCCAGCCCAGCAAAAAAGAAAAAAAAACAAACCAACCACCAAGGAGGCATGTGGCACTTAAAGACTAACGGATTTATTTTTCACATGAGCTTTTGTGGGAGAAAATCCCACTTCGTCAGATGCTTCGAAGGTGGGTGAACTTATTCTGTAAGTTCACCCACCTTCGAAGCATCTGACGAAGTGAGATTTTCTCCCATGAAAGCTCATGCAAAAAATAAATCCGTTAGTCTTTAAGTGCCACACGACTTCTTGGGGTGGTTTGTTTTTTTTTTGGGGCAAGAGATCAGAGGCCTCCAAAACAAATTAAGAGCCAGATACAGCTATGATGGTCAATCTTGTAGAGGGCACTCCTGCCACGAACTTAAAACAACCAGGGTAGGCCGGGTATAATGGAGACCATTGCTTTTAATACAGACTGCAACAACAAATCTGTCCTCCTGTCTCAGTCAGCAATGAGTTTCTTTTAAGCAAAACATGTGGGATGGAGATGTCAAATACCCACTTTCATTTTTCAGATTCCCAGCCCATGGGCAGCTTTAACTTGCACGAGCTAACTATTGCCCACAAGGATCAATAAACAAGCTAGGAACTGTCAAAGCATACCACAACCTGGCCACTACAACCCAAACCCTGATATAGTTTCTGTTCCAAATGCTGTATTTTCAAGATGTGCAAAAACCAGTTACTGTGTATCTACGTGGGCTGGAGAGTCCCCCACACCAAACATCACTCTGGCTAAGAAATCTGTTCCATCTGTGCTGCTGGAGAATTTATGGTTATTAAAACTCCCTGTAGCATTCTTTGCAAGAGTGGAGCTGTTAACCCAGATGCTCTGCTAACCTAGATTCTCCATGGCTTAGTTACAGAAACTATTTACTTCCTGGTCTGAACTACTATATTGTTTCACACCATTTAAAAGCCACCAGAGCCCCAATAGGGTCTCAGAGAGGAAAACGCTTACCACTGTGTGTTTACACACCTAACAGCAGTTCAGAGTTCTCAGCCCTTTTAAAGATTGTTGAATTGGTCCTCAATAGAGTGCCACCTACCAACTCTGCTGTTCTACTGGGAGATTTCAGTGCCCACATGGGGAACAATGAAGATACCTGGAGGTGAATGATTAGGAGGAACTGACTCCCTGATCTGGACCCGAAAGGTTAGCTGTTAATGGACTTCTATGACAGTCATGGATTGTTCATAATAAACACTATGTTTGAGCACAAGGCTGCTCATAAACGTAGTAATATGCTTGTAGAAGGCTGTGAATTGAGACACTCCCTAGCATGGGCCAGTGTTGTGTAAATTGGGAGACGTGCCCCAGAGAACATCTAACATGGCTGCTCCCAGGTACACCCCTGGATACCTGTCTGTATGATTAAAGTTCTATTCCTTAGTCATTCAGTAGTATTGCCTTTAATGAACCTTCAAGATCATTATAAACGTACCTCGTACCAGTAGTTTCATCAGACCTAAGACTGGGTGTTCTGGACAGCTGACTCACGGGTGAAAAAAGAAGGAGAATTCTCAACTGATTACTAACTGGTGCTGAGTTGGATTTGACACATGGGATGCCAAGCAGATAGACATGGGAAGCCCAAACAATCAGTGTGGGTCACCTGGGAAAATCTGGTGAAAACTTCAATTCCCACTCTCACTTATGGAAAACTTTCTCCTGCATTCCAGATGAGGTCATGGATACTGAGTCTGAGTTGAGCATGTCTGGGGCCTCAAGAAAAGCTGTTGTCTGAAGATGGTTGGTGCCTGTCATGGTGGCAACCTCAAGACCTGCTTGTGGACACCAGTAGTATGGGAAACTGTCAAGGAAAAGGAGGAGGCCTTCCAGGAAATACTTGTGACCTGCACTCCCGATACGGCTGAGAGATACTGGTGGATTAGGAGGGCTGAAGCTTTGGTGGTTGTTGAAATGAAAGCCCAGGCCTAAGAGAAGTTTGGGAAGACCATAGAGAATGACTATTGGATGGCCTCAAAGATGTTCTGGCAAACCCTCTGTCATCTTAGGAGGGGTCAGCCAGATGCTGCCCTGACTGCCTTGCTGTCAGCAAAGGGCGGGGAAATGTTGAACTCAACTTAGAAAATTGTTGAGGGGTGGAAGGAGCACTATGAGGAACTCCTCAACCCAGAAGATACCTGCTACTTTCAGGAAGTAGTACCAGAAACCTCCCAGCGACATCAGCTCTATTTCTGTTAATTTCCAAAGGGATAGCCATGTTAGTCTAGTCCAGCAAAAAAAAAAAAAAAAAGAGCAAGGAGTTGTGCGGCACTTAAAGACTAACAGATTTATTTTTCGCATGAGCTTTCGTGGCAGAAAATCCCACTTTGCCAGATGCTTTGAAGATGGGTGAACTTACAGAATGGAATGAAAATAAATGCAAGGGGGTGTAAAACATAAAATGAGGTCATACAGTAACAGCAAATCAGAGCAGTTGTTAGCTTCAAACCCTGGGAAGCCTGAAGTCAAATTACCTTTTGTAAGGGGAAAAGAACCCATACTCTCAGTTCAATCCTGCTTTCACAGAATTTAATTTGCATATTGATTCGAGTTCAGCTTTTTCTCTTTGAAGTCTGGATGTCCCTGTCACATCTCTGACAACAGTCATTAACAAATCATTTATCGAGTGATTAGAAAGATGGAAGTGCTCAGCAACTGGGTTTTTTTGTTTTGTGATTTCTGATATTAGCTTTGTGTTCATTTATTCTTTTGTGCAGGGATCGTCCTGTTTGTCCAGTGTATAAGGTGTTGGGGCATTTCTGGCACATGATGGCATAGATTACATTAGTAGACGAGCAGGTAAATGAGCTTGTGATGGAGTAGTAGGCTTGATTAGGACCTATGATGGTATCTATTGCGCAGATATGTGGGTGGGGTTGGCAGTGTGGTTTGTTGCACGGGTGTGTGCCTGCTTTAATGTTTTTGTTGTTAGATCTGTAGTTGCTGATGAGTATCTGTTTAAGATTGGGTAGCTGCCTGTAAGCAAGGAGAGGTCTGTCTCTCAATGCTTGAGAGAGTGAGGGATCATCTTTTAGAATAGGCTGGAGGTCCTTAATGATCTGTTGCAGAGGTCTGACTTGAGGGTTGTATGTGGTGACCTCCAACCTATTCTAAAAGGTGATCCCTCACTCTCTCAAGTGTTGGTTGACAGACCTCTCCTTGCCTACAGACAACCACCCAATCTTAAACAGATACTCACCAGCAACTACAGATCTAACAACAGAAACATTAAAGCAGGCACACACACACCCCTGCAACCAACCATGCTGCCAAGTCTGCCCACATATCTGCACAATAGATACCATCATAGGTCCTAATCAAGCCTGCTACTCCATCAAAAGCTCATTTACCTGCTCGTCTACTAATGTGATCTATGTCATCATGTGCCAGAAATGCCCCAACACCTTATACAGAGGACAAACAGGACAATCCATGCACAAAAGAATAAATGAACACAGAGCTGATATCAGAAATCACAAAACAAACAAAACAGTTGCTGAGCACTTCCATCTTTCTAATCACTCTATAAATGATTTGTTAACGACCGTTGTCAGAGATGTGACAGGGACATCCAGACTTCAAAGAGAAAAAGCTGAACTCGAATCAATATGCAAATTAAATTCTGTGAAAGCAGGATTGAATTGAGAGTATGGGCTCTTTTCCCCTTACAAAAGGTAATTTGACTTCAGGCTTCCCAGGGTTTGAAGCTAACAACTGCTCTGATTTGCTGTTACTGTATGACCTCATTTTATGTTTTACACCCCCTTGCATTTATTTTCATTCCATTCTGTAAGTTCACCCATCTTCAAAGCATCTGGCAAAGTGGGATTTTCTGCCACGAAAGCTCATGCGAAAAATAAATCTGTTAGTCTTTAAGTGCCACATGACTCCTTATTCTATTTCTGTTGACAAGGTCACTGAGACAGTAAAGTGCTTTCATAGCTGTAAGGCAGCAGGGTGGATGAGATTTGCCCAAACATGTTGACATCAGTGACCAAAGTCAGGGTGTCATGGTTAACGTGCCTTGTCAGTGTTGCATGGAAGTGGGGTGCAGTACTTCAGAATTGGCAAAATGGGGCGGTGGTCCCAATCTTTAAGAAATGAAGCCAGAAGGTGTATTCTAACTACTTCTCAGCTTCCCCAGAAAGGTCTATGCCAGGCAGTGGGAGAAAAGGCTATGCCTGGTTGCTGAAACTCAGATTCAGGAGGAACAATGCAGTTTCTGTCCCAGACATGCAACAACAAGACAACTCTTTGCTCTCTCACAGACACTCAAGAAGTTGTGGGAGTTTGCTAACTCAATCTACCTCTGTTTCATAGACTTTGAGAAGGCTGATGACATATTCCATGGATGTTCTGTGAGAAGTGATGTGGGAACATGAAGTGCTGGCGCTGCTGCTGTGTACTATTGTGTCCCTCCGTTCCTGAAGTGAGATGTGTTCGCATTCTTGTCAGTAAGTCAAGGTTGCTCAAGGTTGGCACTGGACTCTGTCAAGGGTGCATCCTGTTCCCACTCTTGTTGGGGAGCTTCATGTACAGAGCATTAAGGCACAGCAGAGTTGACAAATGCGTCTGATGTGAGGATTTGTATGGGGCATCTCTGCTGTTTGCAGATGATGTCCTTAATGCCTCTTCAGATTATGATCTCTGATGTGTACGCAAACACTTTACTGCTGATTGTGAAGCAACCATGATGAGAACTGGCACTTCCAAATTGGAGGTCATGGTTCTTTCCTGGAAGAAAGTGGAGTGTTCTCTCCACATGAAGTCAGAGCAGTTACCCCTAGTGGAAGAGTTTAAGTATCTAAGAGTCTTGTTCAATGTTCCCTCTAAGCTGCGCGGCCGCTGGTGGGGGGGGGGGGGCGGGGGCGGGAGGCTACTCCGCCTGCCTGCCCTCACCCCAGCAGGGTGAAGCAGCCAGACTGACCTCCCCAGGGGGCAGAGGGGGCTGGCGCTGAGCTCCGGCATGCAGGGTCAGGCCACTCCAGCGCTCTGACTCCGCACACTGGAGCTCAGCACTGGCCCCCTCTGCCCCCCCCCTCCTCCCAGGAGGCGCCGCCAGCTGGGGGCAGGCCGAGCTCTGCTCCGCTCCACTGGGGTGAGGCCAGGCAGGCAGCAGAGCTTGGAGGGGACAGGATCGGGCCTGCGAGGGGGCAGGATCGGGCCCACGGGGGGCTGCACAATGAGCAGCACATGCTGCTCAGCTTCGTCAGCCCCTTAGAGGGAACGTTGTACTCTTGTTCATGAATAATGGTAAGTGAGAGCATCAGATTGACTGATGATTAGTGTGTCAACAAAGATGCCGTTGCTGTATTAACCCATGGTGGTGAAGCCAGAGCTAAGTTTTTGGACAAGTTCTCCATTTACACTTCAATCTACATCCCTATCCTCTACTATAAGTATGATCATGAACTTTGGGAAATGATTCAATGGATGATTTCAAAGGTTTCTTTGCAGAGTGGCTGGGCTGACCCTCTAAGTTAGGGTGAGGGACTCAGCTATTCAGGAGAACTTCAGAGTACAAGTGTTACTCCTTGAGATGAAGAGCAATCAGCTGAGGCAGTTTAGGCACGTGATAAGGATGCCCCTGTTAAACTTCCTTTGAAACTATACTTGCCACATCCTACTGGGAGGAAGCCCTGAGGCCAACCCAGGATGTGCTAGAGGGATTATATCTGCAGGGTAGCCTGGGAACAACTGGGAATCACTCAGGAGGAACTGGAACATATTTCAGAAGACATGGAGGTCTGGTCCTCCCTACTCTCCATACTGCTGCTGTGACCCTCAACAGAAAAAGTGACATAAAGGAAAAGGAAGAAATTATTATTTCTATTATTCTATGCTAGCACCAGTAAAGCCCACAAAAGATACTATCTATTTATTCGCACACATTATGGGAAGTTCTGTTAGCTTCTAACATTTTCTAAAGCTAGATTTATGTAAAATCCTTTTTCTTTAGCTGAAACATTTGCTTCTAATATAAACTAGTTTTCCTCTTGTGTTCAAAGGCATGAGGAGATATTTTCAGATCCCACAGTTTAATACATGCATATTGGTTGGATGTCAGGAATTTGACCAGCTGGAACTAAACTCTAAAAGTAACCAAACTTATATCAGAAGAAAAAATAAAGAATTATCTTTCAATGATGCAAAGGGTTTAAAGAATATAATAGAAATTATCCATCAAGATTAATGCTTGTTACTTTATGTAATGCCCCATTCTCAACATACTCTAAGATATGTACAAACTGTACAGTATCTGCGAGACTGTTTTATTTTTTCAGAAGTCTTATTTCATTTCAGCTGTTGCAACAATTACATCAATCCTTCTGATTCATGCAGCCAGTTAACATGTTAGGTTTAGAGAAAGGTGCAAATGAAAATACATTAAGTAATTTTTAAATTATTCCATCTTCTGTTACTTACACATAGATTTCTTCCAGGCTGTTTGCTAGTTCTGTATAATCCGTTCCAGAAAGCCAAGGGGCACTAGAATGACAAAAAATAAAATGAAGTTGGTGCCAACAGACTAAGACCATGAGTTTCAGTGTCTTTGTTTTGGTCAAGAAATGATTGCTTTAAAAATATACTCAAAACAACTTTAAAACAAAATACTGTCAACTGTTTCTACTGATAAAGATTTTGGGTTTTTAACACCTCAGGGAAAGCAGTCTTCCAAATTCTTCTGCCATTCTCCTCAAATGTCCTGTTCTGGGAACACACTGTTGGAAATGCGCTGGAAACACTCTCCATCAATGTGGTTCCACAGTTGTCTGAGCACAATCCAACATCTCTCTACTGCTACCCCCCCAGCTGTACGCACTGCCTTTTTTGTTCTTTCTGTCCCTTTTGGCACAGCAGCTTTCTCAATCCTGCCTTAATACACTTGACAGTGATCCTTTAATCCTGTTTTGCTAAAATTTCAAAATTGTAAGCTTTACAAAAGTTTAACATCTCTAATCCCCAGGATGTATATTTAATTCATCTAGAGATCTACCTGACACATCTACAAGCAGATGCAATAATAAGAATTTGAAAACAAAAAATGCAGTATATGTTTAAAAGAAAAATCAGGTGACAAAGAGACATCACTTACTTCAGTTGATAAATAGGTGGGGCTGCAACTGGATATTCAGGAGGCAGAATCACCTGAAAAGAATTTTAATATTAAAAATCATCAGGTTGCACCTGAAAATTGGCCATGACAGAACCAACTAGAGATTCAGATGGTAAGCATTATAAATGGTAGAAAGTAGGTTGGTTGTTCTATTATAATGTGATGATACAAAAGCGGTTTCTTTATCCAGAGGATATAATTCAGGCTTTTACCCATCTGTGATACACACAAATAATGTGTCATATGATCTGTTCTCTGATTAAATAAATTTAATAAATTTATTTATTTAAACTTAATAAATAAATAAATTCAATATAAAGAAAAAAGATTAGAAGCAATTCAAATGTAACTCTTTGGGTGGCTATTTGATGTATTAAGGCATATGCATAGACGCTTCAGCCCAATCTACACTAAATGAAAAAATGTGTCAAAAATTATTATATATAGTGCTTTGGGCTTGTCATATTTTACAAACCCAAGTAGGACATGCATCCTAAACATATTATAAACACTGATTATAACGCCTAACAGAAAATCTTTCAACCCAGTCAGGCTGAACTATAATGTAGTCTAAAATGTTTTTCTTCTAACTGCAATAAATCAATAAGAAAAGAAACTGCATCATTTCAACTAGTTGTTCTATGAAAAATCAGTACGTAAGTAGATAAATAGTGAAAAGATTGTCTGGGAAAGACACTTGGAATTCAATTTAATGTTTACTGAAAAAGGTAGCAGAGAGTGACGTTTTCAAGAGACATCATCTGAAAATATTATGAAAAGCTTCAATCCTACTACTGGGACCATATGAGTAGACCCTTGAGCCAACATGGAACCTAATTAAACAAGACACAAAGATCCACCCACATTGCTCTGGTAGCAGAACCTGGGCCAGACTCCGTACCATTGCCATACCTGCAAACAGAGAGTCCATGTTGGCTGCTCCAAATGATTGCTAATCTTAACGCAAAATATCCTTTCTTCTTCATCAATAACACACCAGTCATCACCATATATAGATGAGAGAGCATCAATTTCATCAATCTATAGGAAAAAGTATGTTAAAAGATAAAGAACCCAGTCTTCAAGGCAGGGGTTCTCAACCCCTGATGAATCGCAACATACCTGGAGACCTACCTGTCAACAGAGGTGGCAGACATAATGGCCACCCCGCCCCCCAACATAGCCCTCTAGACTATGGAGCTCGCAGGGAGGAGTGTTAAGTATCTATCTCCCCTGATGGGTCTCATCTCCGGGCTATCCAGCTCAAGGGGAAGAGTGTTAAGGATCGATCTTCCCTGATGGGCCTCAATCTCCTGTGTGAGTTTCTTCCTCCCTAGCTTTGTGTCAACAAGGAGGGGGGTGAGTTCCTATCCCCCCTGAACAGTTTCTCAGCACCCCCGTCACCACAAAGGAGGGGTCATTGTCTGGGGTCCCAGTTTTATCATTGGTCCTGACCAGGATCCCTCTCCTAATTGGCTATTTTTACTCTGGCTGGGCAAAATTCTATTAAAACCCCCTGTCTCAGCTAGCTTGTTGTTTCTCCCACCCTCGGATGCTAAAGGGCACGTCGCGACCCGGTCAGACTGATCCCCCGACTGAGACAGGGAGTACCCACCCCTGAGACCCTCTTTTTTTTGGGGGTGTACATGGATTGCCGGCCGAACGATTAAGTGCTGAGATGCTGCAGCTGGTCTGCCTCCTCGCTTTGGGTTCTACTGCGGTCCTGGGACAGGTATTATAAATCGATATAGGCCTCCTACCTTCTCTTAATCATTCTACTTGGTACCATTTATATATAATCTGTGATTGTAGCTTCTTCACCTGAGTTTTGCACAGTTGGTGTAGTTGTTATTATTTTCTCTGTATCCTGCATAATCTTTTTATGGTATAGTTGTTTAAGGCCTAGCATAGTTTTGTGTTGTTAATTTGCCAGGTGTTTTGTTAGTCATTTGTATTTTGCATCCTTCTTACTGTATAATTGTTCATTACTCTGCTTCTGCTCTAAACTGCTGGCCCCAAACTTCCCCAGTGTACACGGGGGGAGTGTGGGGGTTTATTTTTCTCTCATCTGACTTTTTTTCATTCTGCCGCCCACCCTTCTTGGCTAGCAAGGAGGAATGGCTTCCAGCCATTGGTAAATACGCGTCGGGTGGGCTGGTCAGTGCCTATACCGATGTTGAGGCAGTAAAAGGCCAGAAAAGTCCTTGACTTATTATGGCCACCCTCTTGTAGGTCATTAATCCATACTGTTATTTAACTATAAGTACTTTTGTAGGTTGTAAGTGTTTTGCATAGACTCTCATACTTTATCCTGTTGTTTGGCTGGAGGTGTTTTACAGGTGCTTTATATAGACTCTTACTCCACACTGTTACTTGGTTATAAGTGCTTTGCATAGGTTTTTAGCTTTATATTGTCATTTAGTTATCAGGGTTTATTTAGATTTTGCTTTATACTGTTAGTTGGTTATAAGTGTCCTATCTAGGTTTTGCTTCATATTGTTAGTTGATTACAAGTGGTTTTGCATAGATCTCCTTGTTTTACACTGTTAAGGGGTTGAAGGTGTTTAAGGTGTCACTATAAAAGTAGGGTTTTTTTTTTGTTTAATTGAACTGGTGTCTGTCTCATTGGTGGGTGTCGCCAGTCCATCCCAGTCACATCGCGAACCCGGGGTTCAACACTACCCATCTTTGCACAGCACACTCGCCCCATACCACCGAAAGAAAAAGCCACCAGACCAAGTTTCGGCTACAGCTCGAACCCAACTGAAGCCCCTCTCCACTGAGGATACCCAGAAATACACAAGGATTAGGCAGCAGCACTCAGCCCCCAAACATGGTGCTGCACAGGGATTCAGCAGCAGGAAATCTCAGCTGCACAGGATCCCAGCAGAGGCAATGTGCCACTGGAAAAACACCCCTGTTGTCTTGGCAGTAGGGTTGGGGGGGGGGGTTCTTTTGGTGGCAGATCACCACCAGGCAACACACTCAGCTGCCATGCTGCAACGCACCAGGGGTTAAAGTAAGGGGGAACACCCCGGAACACCATTCTGGGGCCCCCTATTTTTAGGGAGCAAGAGATCTGGGCCCCTGAAAAAGAAGGGAATGCCCCAGCATGCTATGTTCCAGGACCCCCCAAAAATAGGAGGATGTGTTGGAACGAGCATTCTGGTGCGTCCCCCCTAGGCTGAAGGAAGGGAGGGACTGTGGGCTGGGGCCAGCCCAGCCACCCCTCCCCTTCCTTGGAACCTGTATGGCTCCACCCCTTTCGGCTGGGGCCTGGCTGTGCACAAGGCCAGGCCCCAGCCTCCAACCTGGGCTCTTTTTTGCCAGCCAACATGGCAGCCTCCTGCCCCCTGCCCAGCTCTTCAGCCAGGTAAGGAAGCTGGGGGGGTTGGGCAGCTAGCAGGGAAAGCATGGGGGCAGGGAGGGTGCACGGGAAAGGGGAAGAAGGGGTCAGGATGGTGGGCTGAGGGGTTAGGAGGGCTGGAATGGGGGCAGGGAGCTTAGGGAGTGGGCACTGAGACTAAAAAGGACGGGGGAAAGGAGTCTGATGAGGGTAGGTGATTGGGGGCCAGGCGTTGGGGGCAGTAGCTGTGGTGCACGGGGGGTCCCACACTGGCATGGGGGGCCCAACAACTAAGGAGGGTTCTGGGGCCCCCCAGATTATACTTCAGCCCCTGCAAAACACTAATGTGTCATGACAAAGTGGTTGAGAACCACTGTCCTAAGGTGCTGAGCACCCTCAGTTCTGACTCACCAGAACCGTGCTCCCATCTGTAAATGTAAAGCAAGTTATCAAATGCATAACTTCCTGCACTGATATGATTTGTGCATCTTTCCACTGTTACACACCAAACTTCATGAAGTGACACCATCAGCTTCAAAACCCAATTTGAAAATGTCATAGGACAGGTTTCCACCTGAACAAAGCCCAGCTGAAGTTATCAGACTCTGTCTGCAAAGGGTTTATGGTACGACTGGCACCTACACGAACACATTCCTTGGAAGTTGTGTTATATAGACAGGATAAACGGTTCGCTAAAAATGACACAGCAGATGAACATTTAGATGCTGATGTCTAGAAAAATTTGACAGCTTTAATGGAATGACTTTTCTGCTTTTGAATGCTCAACAAACTCTCTTTAATGTAGTTCTTTACCCACTTCATTTCTCTGGTTATATTTTTTTTTTTCCCCAAGCAGACAAAAAAAGGCAGGGCCCTCTACACCAGGTCTGTTCCCATCAAAGCATGGTAAGGAAAACAGGGCAGTACAAAAAAGAGGACAATGGAGAACATCTAGTATTAATGTAATATTAATTTTGTTTGTAGGGGGCCCTGGAATGCCTCCCCCTAAAAACTGGGTGTTGCCAGGCGTTTCAGCATACTTTAACCCCGGTAAGTAAAAAGCCAGACAAAATCATGTATTTTTAAAATGCTTTCAGGACAGAGGACGTGACAGTCAAATGGAGGACACGACCTCCTTTTGCCTGACATCTGGTAACCCTACACCTGAGCTGACAAACTGGGTCATTAGCAAAGCTGAGGCTCCTCCTGCAACCATGGGTCTTCCTCAGAATAAACAGCAGCTCATGGGCCACACAGACACTCGCATGGAGGGCCCCAGGGCTAGGGTTACCAAAAGTCAGGCAAAAGGAGGACACGCCCTCCTTTTTCCCTTCACACCCTCCATCCAGCAGGCATTTTAAAAGACACGATTTTGTCTGGCTTTTTATTTGCAGGGGTTAAAGTATGCTGGAATGCCCTGGAACACCCTGGTTTTAGGGGGAAGCGTGCCAGGGCCCCCTAAAAACAGAAGAATATGACAATGCTGCGTTTTCTCCATGTGGCCTCCTTTTAGCACGCCCCTGTCCCTCCTTTCCATGCTTTGGCCTCTGGTCACCCTAGCCAGTGGGAAACAGCCCCATTGGGAAGGGTCAGAAAAAGCTTTCGGCTAGGCGAGGGCCTGAGCCCCGCGGCGCGCAGCCGGGCCGTGCAATGCACAGCACAGCGGGACCGGGCTGGGGGCGGCGCGCGCGCGCGCGCGCACGGCTCCCGGGGAACCGATGGGCGCCGAGCGCGCGGGGAGTCTCGCGGCTGCAGCCCCGCTCGCCCCGTCACTCACTTGTCTCTGGGCCGCTTCCGGGTCACGCGCCGCCATTGGACCGCAGGGGGGCGGGGCACGTGACAGCCCATCCACCCGCCGCTCGGCCCCAGAGGGCGACTTGCCCCTCAAGCCCGCCCTCCCGCGGCGTGCTGAGAGGGCGCATGCGCGGTGGCACGAGGAGGGCGGGGGGTGGCGCGTGCGGATGGGGCGGCGGTAGAAGGCGAGCGGCGCGCGCCGAACGCTGATCGGCCAATAGGGAGCCGGCGCGGGAGCGCACGCCGTCCCTTTGCTGTGTCTGGCGCTGCGGCTGCGGGGGTGGAAACGTCAGAAGCAGCCCGCCTGTATCCCTGCTTGTTGCTCTTTTCCCGCCGTGCTTTCCCAGTGTCTGCTGCAGCCCTTGCTTCCCCTTCATCGGTGCTGCAACGCTAGGGTTACCGGCTGTTAGACAAAAGGAGGACATGAGCTCCTTTTTAGCTTCACATCCTCCGTCCAGCAGGCATTTTAAAAATACGTGATTTTGTCTGGCTTTTTACTTCCAGGGGTTAAAGTATGCTGGAATGCCCCGGAACAGCCTATTTTTAGGGGGAAGTGTTTCAGCCCCCCCCCCCCGAAGATTATTACCTTAATACTACATTTTCTCCATGTGTCCTCCAATGTTCTCCTTTTTGTACTTCCCTGTTCTCCTTTCCATGCTGTGGTAACTGGTAACCCTATGCAAAGCCTGCCTTCCCCTGGGGTCTTTCGAGAGTGCCTGGCACTGTGGGGGCTACTCTTGATTTTGGGTCTTTGCTGCTGCCCAATCCAGGGTGACACAACCCTGAGGGGTTGAATTGCACTCAAGAGGCCACAAAATTCTGAGATGTAGCGCAAAAATGCGGGAAGCTTCTTGTGTCATAGACTCAAGCCCAGCTGCACTTCTGTCCCCTTCCTTTTCTCACTGAGTGAAGTCCCTCGCATGACCGGCCTTGTGCCATTATTCTCTGGGGACCAGTTCTGGAATTTTCCTACTCCAAAAGAACTTCCCAAATGTATCTGCAAAACTTTTTAATTTATGTTTGTGGTCATGATTCAGGAATGTATTTAGCACATATTTTGGGACTGATTTTAGTGGGACTCCTCACATGCTTAAGTTCCCTTGAATGTGGATCTCCATGTATCTTGCTTGCAGTTATATACAGACCGTCAGGGATCAAACCAGAGCTCCTTGGCTCCAAACTTTGAGAGCATTCCTATTTGAACTAACAGAGAATTTCTTCATCTGCAAGTAGCAAACTATTAGTTACTTGTTTCTTGCACTAAAGAGATGATTACACGCACAGAGGATTTGATCCAAGTCCAAAAAGAAATGAAA
Source organism: Podocnemis expansa (assembly GCA_007922195.1). Taxonomy (NCBI): domain Eukaryota; kingdom Metazoa; phylum Chordata; order Testudines; family Podocnemididae; genus Podocnemis; species Podocnemis expansa. The sequence goes on from ML682005.1 coordinate 14,621,892, forward strand.
GGAAACGCGCCCTAGGCCTTCCAACTTGTGTTGTCCTAATACTAAATAAACATTATATAAAGAAGAAGAGTCATGCTCTGTACATGTTATGCAATTTCATAAATTAATAGAATTGTACACAATACAATACAAGGCCTTCCAACTGTCTTTAGCCAAGCCCGCGGTGCATTGACAAACTTCTGGCACACCATTGGGCTCCTCACATGGCCGTCACCTAACCAGGGTATTCATAATGGTTCAAACTCTAGGGTGACCTTGGAACCATGATTATCAAGGTCTGGCCACGGGACACTATCACCCGGGTGCCTGGCGGATATATCTCGCCTCCCTTAGTGGGACCCGAAGGCCGTAAACCGTTGGGTAGTCTTTGCATGATACCTTCGCCATAGGCAACTGCTGAGGGCTGTTGGTTTTCCCCATTCACTTGATGGAGCTCAGATCGACCAAAAACCTAATTTCTGATCTGCACGGAAGCTCGGAGATTCGTTTTTTCCCCATGGTGGAGTCCTATCCTAGATAAGATTGGACGATAGGGATAAGCCGCCCTCGTCAGAATTTTTCTAAATCCAAGCTACCCCTGAAGAACCGCGGTCTGCATTCTGCGAGCACCATATCCCTCCCAGGCGGTCTTTGGAGAGGACCACCCACTCCTCCCATAACCCATATTATTTGGAAGGGTAGTTCCTTCCCTAAGTGTCCCTTAACTTCACCGCACACATAAGTTCAGCATAGTTAGGGGCGGGTACAACTCCTGGCAGTGCCTTCGGGTGCACAAGGTCTTTTAAATCACTGCATTTCTAACCCCCATAGGCCCTCCAGTTGTCACAACTTAGTGTCCAATCAGTGGGCATTGCATTTCTGTTACCCTCGCCTACCCTTCCCCCCCTCCGTTCTCCAGGCAGTCTTCCTGGTATTGGAATCCTGAGGTAGAACATAAGGAACAAGAGGAGGGTCCACTTCCGTGAGTCTTCATAGGAATATCAAGGTCAACAGCACGTCCTAAGGCCCACCATGCCACCTCACAGGTCCCTGGTGGGTCTGAAATGTTCCTTCCAAGCGATAGAAATCCTCTGGGTCTTGACACTGTAACACTGTTGGAGGCCTGCGCCGCACCCTCCTGGCCCAGGGACATCTTGACTGATATGCCATGTAGCGCTGATTGCACCACTCCTGGCCTTTTTCATTTCTCAGTAACCAGCACGAAGTATCTCCTGTTAGATCCTTCCCACCTAAACTCAGTAGTTCTTGCTCCTTTGCAATTTGCCAGGTGTTCTAAATTCACACACCCTATTGGGCATATGTCTTTGGGTCTTTACGTGACCAGGTGGAGGGATATCATTTATCCCTTCTATTCTTATCTACGTAGGCCGCAGCCGTCATGGCCAGCCTGGTAACCCTAAGGCTTCTAGAGCTCTTTCGTAAGGTTCACACTGAAGTGTTCTGTAGCCAGGAATTAACCCTCTGGTCCTCATACCTCGAGCTATACCCCCCAGGTAGAGCAAAGAAATGCATCTTACTTCATGTTAGTCGTGTTGCGTTTATTCAAACTCTGGGTTAAGGTGACCTTCGTCCATCCGTCCTACGCACGCTTTGCCTCGGCTGGATTGGACCTCCCCCTGCTTTGGGTTGACCCCTTGGTTGTAGGTTTCCCATTGCTAGGCCATGAGCCCTAGTTGGTCTCCTGGCTGCTGTGAGAACCTCGTTCGCTGGGCCATTTCCCATCTGGGGTGGTGTGCTGTGCTGAAGGCGGAAGAGCCAACTCCACCCGCTGTCCATCAGCATGGCTAGTAGTCACCTATTACTGAATGCATCCGAGCAGTGCTCGAAGAAGAACTGTGGGTTACTCGCCAGTAACTGTCCTTCTTCGAGATGGGCTGCTCGGATCCATTCAGGTTCCTCCCTTCAATCCTTGCATAAAAGAAACTTGCCCTAGGCCTTCCAATTTATGTTGTCCTAATACTAAATAAACATTATATAAAGAAGAAAAGTCGTGCTCTGTACTTGTTATGCAATTTCATAAATTAATAGAATTGTACACAATACAAAAACAGCTGTAAAATTTAACACTTTGCTCTCAAGTAACTGGAAATAGATGTCTTGAAACTTATCCATAAACTAGTGATGAACTGTACATTCCTATTATAATTTCAACTTTTCTAGCACAATTTATGAAACTAGCTAATTAAAAGTGGGAACTGAATCAAAGGAAAATGGGATAATCCTGTTAAAAGTCTTTCCATTCAATTCTAAAACAAAGATTGATCAGCCTGGTAGCACTACTGTAACCAGTTTGAAAATACAAGGTTCTAAGAATACCTTTCCAAACACAATGTGGTACAGAGGGATTGAGCCCCAAAAGCCAACTGACACTTCAAACCAGATTCCAGAGACACAGGTTCCATTGTAGGTTGCACAAATAAACTTAAGTAGCACATATGGTGCCCAACTCATGGCAAAACTAGATAATTATGGCAAACAAATGCAGTAATTTGGTTCCTGGACAATTCTGACCTGGGACTTCACTCCAAGAGCTACTTAGTTATTGTCAGGAACTACAGAAAAGACTCTGGAAACATATGAACTGCTATTATCCATCATCTATGTCTCTGCCGTAAGGAAGTAGAGACTATTCTCCATTTCCACTTAGAATTAGGTATTTGCTCCTTATGTGCCATTTTACATTTTTCCAGGAAGCAAAAAGTCTTAATAGTCACTGTGCGCTGAAAGTCTGCTAAGACTTGGTGTCCTAGTCAGTTGACATCTTTTGAGGTTTTTTATGTTGTGGTCAGTGTGCCTGTTGAAACAGGCTACAGATCTTTCTGGTATAAAAGTGCTAAAGACTGAAGGATACGGATAAAAAGATCAGGTAAGATAATATTCAGTATAGCATTCAGGGCCGGTCCTACCAGAGAGGCAACTAGCCTAAGATATATCTGCATTTGTTCGGATCAGACAGAGACAGATGCCTTCAGGATCGCTATCAAGCATTCTTGAAACTACAAGACCAACCTGGTGTAGTAAAGAAACAGACTGACAGAGCTAGACGGGTACCTAGAATTCAACTATTATAGGAAAAGCCCAAGAAATAAAAACAACAGAACACCACTTGTTATCACCTGCAACCATCAAATCAAACCCTTACAGCACATCATCAAGGACCTACAGCCTGTTCTACAAGACAATCCCTCACTGCCTTGGGCCTTGGGCAGCAGACCTCTCCTCACCTATGGACAACTCCCCAACCTTAAACAAACTACAGACCTAACGACAGAAACATTAAAGCAGGCACAAACCCTTGCAACAAGCCATGTTGCCAGCTTTGCCCACATATCTGCACAAAGGACGCCATAACAGGACCTAATCAAGCCAGCTACTCGATCAAGGGTTCATTCACCTGCTCATTCACCAATGTGATTTATGCCATCACATGCCAGAAATGCTCCCTCCTACGTGCACCTTATACATTGGAGAAACAGGATAGTCTCTGAGCAGAAGAATAAATCAACACAAATCTGACATAAGAAAAAACATTCAAAAAACAATTGGGGAACTCTTCAATCTCCCAGCACACTCCACTGATGCTTTGTTAATATCTGTGCTCAAAAATATGGATAACAAAGCTTCAAAATGGAAACTGCAGAACTGGAATTCATATGCAAATTCAATTCCATTAGCTCAAGCCTGAATGAAGACTATGGGTTCTTTTCCCATTAAAACAGGTAATTTTGCTTTCCTTGTCCCCCACCCACTTCCCTGCTAATTGCTGAACTCCACTGTTTGAATCCTAACAATTGCTTTGATTTGCTGTTACAGTCTGACCAGATTCTATGACTTACACTCCCTTTCATTTATTTTGCTGCTGTTCTGTAAGTTCTCCATTCTCAAGTGTCTGACAAAGTGGAATTCTCTCCCTTGAAAGCTCATGCAATAAATAAATTTCTTAGTCTTCAGAAGTGCCACCAGACTCCTTGGTTATGTCTACCCTGGCAAATTAGTCTGGATTAAGGAAGCTTAATCGTGCCTAATTTAGCCCATGGCCACACTAGGCCTTCCCTAGTTCAAACTAAGAAGTTTCTTAGTTTCAAGTAAGTAACACTTAATTCACACTAATAAGTACCAGCACTTAGTCCAGACTTAAGCACTTTAGTTTAAACTATTCATGATGTGGACCAAGACTAATGCTTAGTTCAAACTTAAGAAGCTCAAACTAAGCCAGTTAGTTTGAACTTATAAGTGCGACTAACAAGTCTAAACTAATTTTGGCTGATGTAGATGTAGCCCTTGTTTGTTTTGCTGGAATAGACTAACATGGCATCCCTTTGGCTCTAAGGCTAAGCCACTTCTGACACACCAGCAAATTCTTCCAGCCCTCAGCATTACACCCCAGAAGTGTACCACCTCTTCAACAATTCAAGCTCTTTAATTAGTTCACTACTTCATCAAAGGGGCAGTGAACATACACCAGCATTTGTCATCTGAGCAAATTCGCCACCTGCTTTAGAGAAACGCATGCAAAGTCATATCTACTTGCTTCAACCAGGGGCGTTGCTACACATAAATATTGAGGGGGCCCCAGCCCCTACTGGCGGGTGGGGACCCAATCAGTTCCCATCTTCCCCCCACCCCTGCTGGTTCTCCGAGCCCTTACCAACCCCCCCCCCCAGCGGCCCCCCAAGCTCTTCCCTAACTTCTAGTCCCACCACTAGCCCCCGCTGAGCCAGGCCAACCCCTTCCCCAGCACTCTTTCCCTGCCAGGCCAAAGTGCCTTTCTCTGGACCCCCCCCCCCCCCCCCCCCGGCTCTCTTACCTGGCTGCTGGAGGGAGAGCGGGGCTGTGACACAGGATGCAGCTCCTGGAATGACCCTGGACTGAGCATGCTGAGAGCAGGGTCAGGCCAGGGCAGGAGTCTTAAAAACTCCCAGGCCCAGCCTGGGGTAGTTCCCTCCTGGCTGGAAGACTCTGTCTTCTGGCTGGGTAGAGGCTGCGGTTGCTGGCTGCCTGCTGCCCAGGCAGTGTTTGCTGCGCGGGGGTGCAATGGTGCACCACTGCACAGTTTAGACTCATGCTACTCAGGGGCTGCCCCTGAGTTTTAGGGGGGCTGAGGCCTCCAGAGCCCCCCCCCCAGCAACGCCACTGGCTTCAACAAAATAAAGTTGAAGCAATTTTTGTTCCTTTTAGCAATGTAGTCAATGCTTTGAGATATAAAAGTGGGTTCTATTCTGGCTCATGTGGCAGAGTAATTGTTAACTAAGTTGTCCTGTGACACTTAAAGATAAACAAATTTATTTATTGCATGAGCTTTCGTCAGAGAAAATCCCACTTCATCAGATGCTTTGAAAATGGGGGAACTTACAGAACCCCCACCTTCAAAGCATCTGATGAAGCAGGATTTTCTCCCTTGACAGCTCATGCAATATATAAATTTGTTAGTCTTTATGTGCCACAGGACTCCTTGTTTATTTTGCTGAACTAGATTAATATGGCTACCCCTTTGGAACTTACAAACTCAGTTCTCATTGCAAGGCTAAATTTTGCCCCATGTTATCTTACAGGAACTCATTTTGAAGAGAATGAGGTTGCATGGTTGTAACTCCTCATAAATTGAAGACAATGGGTTGATACAGATGTAAGTGAGGGAAAAGTGCAGCTCAGCAGTTGGAACCTAGCGAACAATTCTGCTGAGACTTCCTGAGTCAAAAAGAGCAAAATTGAATCTCAATTCCCAGGCTCAATTTGTAGGTAGGGCAGTTTGAAAAAAACATGGTTTTATCTGTAAACAATCAAATCTGATTGAAAGTAACTGAGACAAATGTAGAACCTCTCACTGGCACTTTTATGTGGTTGCTTTTTAAGCAGAAATGCATACTTAATGTACATATATCTTCAGATTTCTCCTCCTAGATTATAGGTATTGAAAACTGTTCAATACTTGGTCATTGTAAAGGGATTTCCCCCAAGATGGACAAAGCTTCAAATTTGACCTATGACTTCAATGCCATAACTGTTTGATCGTGGTTAATATAACTGCTTTTTTAAATTGTTCTTGTAATTTTTTGCCATGTTCTGTGTTTGTGTACAGACAGAGGGCCAAAATGTTCTTTCAGTGGTTTGATTTACCACACGGAATGCAAGTTCTTTGTGCTGTGTGGATAAGGCAAGATAAAACAGCTGATGCTGTTTGGAACTACGTTTGTTCCATTTTTAATCTTAAAACACATAAAAGCACCCAAAATGTAAACTGGATACAACTAATATTTCTTAGCTATAAATAAAATATATATGTACAGCTGTTTAATCTATGCAATGACCATTTAAAATGCAAATTGGTGTTCAATACAGTCAATGTGCTAGTAAACCTTGTGTGTATGTTGTATGGTTAGTGTTAAAAAATAGAGGCAGGCTTTTTAGCAGTAAGCTTAGTGTTAAGAGAATTTTCCACTGTTGTGCATCAGTCTCGGGTAACTGATGCACAATTTGACTATTAAAGCTCAACAGAATGTACCTACCTGAGGAATTCAAAATTACTATTTAGTAAAGCTATCGATGGAAAGACCTTGGTGGCCTATGTCCAGTACTCAGGTGGGTCTTTTCGATCTCTAATTTCTGTGATACTAAATTGTAATTTTGAATTGCACAGATTGGTACATTCTATTGACCTTTATTAGTGAACTTACACATCAAAATATATATCATATATTAATTTTGTAACACTACATTGAAAGACAGTGAGATCATGAGGGGAAATATGAAGAAAAACTAATGCATCTTTAAAAATAAATTTAAGCTAATTCTGGAGCAACACTTAAAGGTGCTAATCACAATTGTATGAGGTTTTCATAATTTCACTGCATGACTGAATTTTTTGGTTACTTTAACTGTACTTTCCCATACCTTAACACATTTAGATTTCTTTTAAGCATAAAGTTAACTTTAAATTTCCTAGATTAGTATTGCTTATGTTGGAGATGATTTTCACCCTTGAGTTATGGTCCATATCCTCAACCTTCACACCATCTCAACATAGCTATTTGTCTGGGAATTTTTTCTCCTGAAGTCATTTATAGGATGCTCCCTTATATTTCAGTTAATTCAGGATATCTATATTTCAGTGAGAACATTTTGCTATAAAAACAGTGAATGACCATTTAGTGATAGGATACAGCTGCCTGCATAATGTTTAGCATGCTGTCATTCTTACTCGTTCAACGTCTGAATAAGATTTCGAACCAGATTTGAGTATATGGCTTAAGTGCAATGTTCCTTCTAAGCTGCATGGCCGTGCAGCCCCCGGGGCTGCCTGGCACAGGGAAGGCTGCTGGCCGCGCACCACCGACAGCTGCAGTCCCTGCAGGGAGAGAGACTCTGAGCTGGGAGTTTTTCAAACTCCTGCTTAGAGTCAGCTCTCACTGACCCTGCACAGGCTCAGTGAGAGCTCCCCTGGCCGGAGGAGCGGCTGGGGGCCTGGCCGCGCTGCTCCGGTGGCAAGGGAAGGAGGCCCTAACTGCACCCCCAACTCCCAGGGTGGGCGGAGCTGGGGCTGGTGGCTACTCCGCCCACCTGCCCACCTGGCCTCACTGCAGCAGGACAGAGCAGCCAGGCCAGCCTACTCCCAGCCAGTCATGCCTCCCTGGGGGGTGGAGGGGGCCAGTGCTGAGCTCCGGCATGCGGGATTGGGGCCCTAGAGTGGCCTGCCCCACTCCCAAAGAGTTTGGATTGCTTTGCCCCTGCCTCCCCCCCTGCTCCATGGCCTTGGGGAGGGGGCTGGGGGTGAAGTGGCTGAAACTCTTTGGGAATGGAGCAGGCCACTCCAGGACCCTGACCCTGCACACCAGAGCTCAGCGCCAGCCCTCTTTGCCCCCCAAGGAGGCGTGGCTGGCTGGGGGTAGGCTGAGCTGGCTGCTCCACTCACTGCAGTGAGAGCAGGTGGGCAGCGGAGCTTGAGCCGGGAGGGGAGGATCAGGCCCGTGGGGGGGGCAGGATCCGTCTTGCATGGAGGGGGGCTGTGCAGTGAGTAACACATGTTGCTCAGCTGCATTGGCCCCTTAGAGGGAATGTTGCTTAAGTGCATGACCAGTCCCGTTTGTTGGGAGCGAAGGCATATTTAGGCCTAACAGAAACACAGTGTGGATTTTGAGCCTATTCTGATAGCAGTTACACAGTACTACTTAGGTTTACACTGTTATGTGTAAGAAATTGCAGCGTAATCATGTCTGTGAGAACAAGAAAGGATAAAGTAACTAAAGAGTTATCAAAGTTTGATTTGAACTAATATTAAACCTGTATTGGGCGGGGTTTAAAATGGAGATGAGAGACAAAATACATATGTGGAACAGCAAAAAGTTATAAATAAGTTTGTCACAAAGGGAGGTTGAAGTTGTATCATCCAGTTCAGGAGGCAACTCAAAAAAATAGTCCTCACAAGTTTCTCCTTGTAAGTAAGTGATTGCTGCTTGCTGAAGTATTTTTCCCTAGTAAGTATTTGTTAGATTTATCTGTTAATTAAGTAAATCTCAGTCCAACACCATCAACTTCAGTACACTCTTAAGTATTTCGGTGGATTGGTGGCTAATTCACTGTGAGACTGCCATAAAGCCATTATATACATGCCTGTTTCACCATCTTGGATTTAAGACAAAACCAAATCTGCTTCTGTTATTTTAGCAAATAAGCATACCACACAGGCCCAGATCTGTAACTAAGGATCATTTAGTACATCTCAGGATAAATATGTGCAAAGGTGACTTTAAACCACCTTTGTGACTCACCCTGTCTGTGATCTTTGGGACATCAGTGTACATCTGTGCACCTGGGTTATGATCTCTATGATTTTCCTGTTTACTTGTACACTCTGATGGTATGATTTGTTGCCAGTTACACCATGCAATGTTTCTTTATGGATGCTCATAACCTATCCTACATGATTACTATAATATCATGTTTCCTATAACCTCATGCACGATCCAGGAGCGTCGCTGTCCCAGGGCTATGCCCCCCCCCACCTGGATTTTGCATGCAGGCCTGATCCCTCGGGCACCTACCACCACCAGCCTGGCCCCGGATGCCCGGCCGGGGCTGGGGCTGGGAGAGACGGACGCCGGCACAGGTGGCCTGGCCTGAATTCCTGGCCAGTGAAAGAGCCAGGAGCAGCAGCCACCCTGGGCGGGCAGCCTGGTCCTGGATCTCCGGCCGCAAACGGGACCGGCAGAGGCAGGGGCTGTGCGAGGAACTCGGGACACTGGCGCTGGGACTTGGGGCACGAGCCCTGTGTGCCAAGCACCAGCAATGCCCCTGGCGTGTGCACAGATATGTAACATGTTTTCTGTGACTTGGGGGGGTAGGAGACAGACAGAACTCTCTTCCAGCAACAGGTTAACAGCCACAGCTGTGAACAAACAAGTACCTGGAGAAGGCAACAAAGATATGCTAATTGAGGCAGCTCAGGCCAAACAAAGAGATCACTGCTGCCCGGAAGGCGAGGGGTGCAGGGGAGTGAAAACAAAGAGAGACACTTGGAGAGATTCGGTGCTTTTTGCCTGGGAATCTCTGTCTTGCAACAACTTCAAGCAAGATCTGGGCCCTGCCTGGTCTCAGGCAGAGACTGGCCCTACAAACATTTCATAGCCATACGTCCTGAGCATAAACTTGGACTACAAAATCAGCTTAGGAAGAGATATTAGGATAGTATGTGTGGTTTACCTTTTATTTCCTTGTGGTCACTCCTGATTCATTTATATTGTTATTCTGCCTTGATTGGCCTTATTCTCACTTAGAATTATAATCTGATCAATAAACTAGTAGTTGTTTTATCTAAAGCTGTGTGTTCTTTAGAGAGTGAGAGTGAAGAAGGCTGGGCACGATCCATTGCTTTGTTAATGGATTGACTTGAGTACACAGTGATTGGGAGTGGGTCCCAATATCTGTAGACAGTGGATCCCACAGTAGTATCTGGGGGTGGAGGTATTTTCTTGGGGACTGACCCTTGCGTAGCTAGAGGGCATACATCTACGGCTTTGGACGGATTGCATGCGAGAGGCTGGAGTGGACTGACTCAGGAGTGAGTGGTCACTTGGCAAAGCAGGGCAAATCGGGGTCCAGGAGTGGAAACTGGGGGGTCACAACAGCACACCAGACTGGATCTGGGAAGCAGCCTGTCACAGTGGCTCAGTGATACCAGGGTTTTGTGCTCCAGCCCGTTGCTTTAATTGAGCAATTCTAAGTGATTATATGTATAGTAACTGAACAGTCAGAAGGTCAGTTTGTTGTTTTCTGTTTGTTTCTTTTAGGGGAGGAAAATAGACACAAGAAAAGATAAAAGTGTCTGTAGACGATGCAGCTGCAAAACTGGAGACAGCCTGCTTGCAAGCAGTGGAGAGAGCACATCAAGAGAGGGAGAGGAAAAAAAACCCAGGAACTTACAAGATGGCAGGCAGAGATGAAAAGGAGGGAAGCAGAAGCTGCCCACAGACATGCAAAAGATGACGAGGAAGACATCTGCAGACATGCAAAAGGGGACAAGGAAGATGCTTGCAGACATGCGAAAGAGGATGAGGAAGACACCCACAGACGTACGATGGAGCTAAAGTAGCTGGAGAAACAGGCTGCAAAGGAGGTGATGGAACCGAAGCAGCTGGAGATGGAGCTAAAGCAGCGGGCCACAAAGGAGGCAGCCAAGGAAAAAGAAAAGCAAGGAAACACCAGGTGATACTTTTGCAGAAACAGGGCCAAGTGCCTGGCAGCCCTGTGCCGCCCCCACATCAAAAACACCCATCTTTGAGAAACTGTGCCCAACTTACCAAGAGACAGACTGCATCAAGGAATATTTCAGTATGTTTGAAAGAAGAACTGCACAAGATCCCACAGCGACACACTGAACTGGAGCTGGGGAGTGGCCTGTCACACAGTCCCAGTCTTCTCTGTAACTTATGAAAACCTGAAAGATTTTCTAAATTGTGGTGGTTATCAATGCATACCAAAGGTCACCTCAACAACTGAGCATTAGTAGGTACAGGAGCCTTGGCCATGCCCACTTTTCTTGGTCATGCCCATATGTCAGCTGAGAATCCAACAGCTCTTTTCCACCTGATTCTAGTCTTCAGGCAGCCTCCTATAGCATCTGGCTAAGCTCACTTTAGTGCTACTTTGCATGGTATGAACTAGTCCTACCTTCTTAGTCAGTTGGACCCACAGTGTTAACAAATAGACCACACTGCAGACCCTTCTGTTTTATCTTCCTGTTAGCATGCCTTCAGATCTACTTTACAAAAATTATGTTGATTATTCACTAGAAACTGGCATTTGAAATTAAATAAGAAGGTTCATAGATAGAGAACATGGCCCTGACTTCACCCTATTATGCCCATGTAAATCCATACACTGGCATAAAATGTGTGTTCTGGAATAGAAGATTGGGCCTCATGTATGTATGCTGACTACTATGCTTCCCAAGCAAAGCAAGCTAGGAAAAAGGAAACAACTTTCCCAGGAACCATAGACAAGCTGGCTACATTCTAGCCATTAGAGCACAATTTATCATTCAGCTATTTTGGCTGTTAATTTATTAAACATTTTACTGGAGATTAGCATCTGTACGACAGAACAGATTACAATATCTCTGTAGTGAATTACCAATGTCCAGTTCCTTGTAGAGTTGATGATAGTGAATATATATGACATTTTTCTACTTAGAAGATGAAAAAGAAAACAGGAACTAGAGAAGTGGATGCAGAAGATGAGGAGTCAGAGAATGGCCTCAGGAAGTTTTGCAGAGAATAGAAGGGGGATATAATACTTACTAATTATTCACCCTGTTCACGTTCAAAACACTTTCCAAATATTACTCCTCAGTTCATCCTAGGATAAGCAACCGTTAGTACACTTAGTCAATTGTGCAATGAAATAAGGGTGTGCGTGTTTCTTTCTGATCTGGCTCAGATGTCACTGGTGCCCTGAAGCATGATAAATTAGCACCCTAAACTATCTCACCTTGTATGGCTTCTAATGTCAACAACAGCAACAGCAGTGCTTTACATTTTCAAACCATGTCCCATTAACTGGTAATTAATGCTATTATTTTAAATGGTCCAACCCTTAATAAGTCCAGTAGCAGGATCTGACCTCCTGCAGCAATGAATTCAACAGATTGCTTGTGTGCTGTGTGAAGCAGAAGTTCCTTTTGTTGGTTCCACATTCACAACTCATATAGCCTCTCTTTGGTCTGGTATTATAAAACATGGAAGAGAGGTAACTTGACCATTCAAATCACTATGTTCTAAAACCAGTGGGTGAGCAGTTCAATCTTCCTGATCCCTCCATTGAGAATTTACTAATTGCTGTGTTCAGACAAACGAATAACAGATCAAGGCTTCAAAGACAAGCTGCAGAGATCAAATTTGGCTGCATTGCTTCAGGGCTAAATAAGGACTTTGGATTTTATTCTTATTGCAACTGCTGATTTGACCTCATCTTCCTCTATATATGTTATTCTCTAGTGTTTGAATCTTAACAACTGCTTTGATTTGCTGTTATGGTGTGACCTGATCCCATGACTTACACTTCCCTGTATTTATTTTCTCCAATTTTGTAAGTTCCCCCATCTCCAAAGCATCTGATGAAGTGGAATTTTTTCCATGAAAGCTCATGTAGTAAGTAAATTTGTTAGTCTTTTAAGTGCAGTGTTTGTTGTGCAATCAAGTTATTCCTAATTCTTTAGCGAAGGGATTGGTTTAAAATATGTTCTGCCACAAGAAAATCACTGACAAAATCAATTTATATCATATGTATAACTTTTGTCCAAAGATGGTTGTCAACACAACAGTCTCAACATAGCTTGTTAGATGGTGCACTTACTGCTAAGGACAGCAGTCCACTTGAAATGGAAGGGAAGAGATACACCCAAATGAGAGGAAACCCATGGTCATGGCAACACTGGCTCCTGTTTCTAAACTTTAAAGAGAAAACTCATTAGATTATTATTCTTCATACAATGGTGGGAGTGTACAACAAAGGGTTAACAATGATGAAGAAATAAGACGACTTTGCCTTGAAGAATCTGGAAACGTGAGATACAGTCTAGTTGGCAGCACTACAGAAACTGTGTTGTATGGAAATGTTATGGGCTCTTTTATGAAAGAGAGAAGTTACTGGAGCTTTTTGGCAGAAAAAGAGGGTAGGGGCCTGGCTCTAGTGGGAGGCTGCTCTATGAAGTCAGGGTGTTGTGAAAGAAGGTACAGAGCCAGGAGTGTGGAAAGGAAACAAAAGGAGACACCCTTAGGTAGAGTTAGGGTGCAGCTTGGTGTGTAGGAGAAGATAAAGGCAGAGGTGCAGGCAGGTGGTTCTGGAGTGTTTTAAAATGAGAAGAAGGCTGAAGAGTTCGTGTGACAGAAGAAGCAAGTGTTAGCACAAATAAGTGAACCCATTCAGGCTGTCTATACTAGAGTTGGGGAGGAAAGGGATTTTCTGTGCTGGGAAAAAGTAGACTTTTTAAAAAATTTCCTATAGCAAGTCAGGACAAAAAGTCAGGCTCTGAAACATTTTCACAAATCAGTCAGGTTTGGCTATGAGAGTCCGGCAGCACCTTAAAGACTAACAGGTTTCTTCAAGGCAGAAGCTTACATGCAATGACAGTTGCATCTGACAAAGAGGGTTGGAGCCCACGAAAACTTATGCCCAAAGAAATCTGTTTGTCTAAGATGCCATAGGACTCTCATTGTTTTTGCTGTACACAGACTAAAACAACTACCCCTCTGGAAATCAAATTTGGGTCAATTTAAACATTCTGATTTCAACCTTTTTATTTTAAAAAATGTATTGTAAATTAAATAAAAAATGCAAAATCTTTTTGAAGCAAAAAATAGAATGCTCTTTTTAGAAAACACTCAGATGGGATACTTTGACAATGTTGAACCATTTTTTCCACCATTTTTTCGCAGTGAGAAATTTGTAGAAATCAACCTTTCCTGTGAAAAGTTTTAATTCTAATGAATGAACATTTTTTGTCACTGAGCTGAAAAATTCCTGACCAGCTCTACCACAGGCCCATTGATAAAGCACACCTGCAGCATGATGCCTTAAGATCAGAAAGAATTTGTCCACTGGGTAGGAGAAAACACAAACCAGAACATTAGACCAGCAAATTCTGCAGTTTCAACAGATGGAGAACTACTACATTTTCTCTTTTGAAATGTTACAGTTTCATTTATAGAATTACCATTTTAGTAGACAGAAAATAAATGAGACAAAGACAGTCATCTACAATAAAATAATACATGCTTTATGTCATCTTGGTTTCACAATAAATACTAAGGTTTTAAATTTGCCCATTCCTGGAACAAGTGTTCCATCCCACTGGACTGAGCAGTTTTCTTATGGCACTTGTAACTCCTGACCTTTCACCAAATGAGCTACAGAGTCACTAATATCTCAATGTCTGTAATAGTTAACTATTTCACATGCTCATGCAAAGCTTCAAGCAGCCTCATGGGAGCATTCCAAATGCAAAAAGCATTCTCCAGTGCTGAAGGCAGAACAGCAAATTGGCAGATATTATGGGAGGGATGAAACATGGACAGAAGAAGTGGAACAGACGGGAAGAGAGTGATGGATCAAAGGCTCTTGAATCAAAGCAGCACTTCGACTCAGAAGGCAGTGCAAAAGGATAGGTCCACTCTTTCTCCTTTTAGCTGATGGCTGTATGGTCACTCAGAATTTCCTTTCGGCAATGTTGTATTTCTATATACAATTGAATGACTTAAAAATTGATGTATTTTTCTTCTGATGATGTTATGTTCTTTTTTGGCAGGGTTACATTTGTCTAAGTTCTTGTGTCTATGTATCTATTCGTATGTCAGTCTGGTATATTATGTCCTCTGGTAATAAAGTTTTTAGAAGACAGCAGATGGTTGGGTCAGAGACTGATAGATGGGAATCTTAGCTCTGTTCCCCATCTTGTCACCCTGTGCGGGGTCTTAGGCAAATCACTTAAGTGATTTGCGTCTCAGTTTTCACCTCTACAAAATGGGTATCTTCATAATTTCCAGTGGCTTTCAGCTCTTCAAATGAAGATGCTACTGAACAGAAGTATTATATATGGTTAAGGCCATTATTAGGTTATTTAGTTTCAGTTCACAAAGCCCCCATATGAGGGTCTTATCAGTTCATTCCCTGCAGCGCTCTCCCACCTTGTTCACACTCAGAGCCTCTGGAGAGTGCTCAGAGAAGCCACTGCAAGCAGAGGGCAGAACTCCTGTTATCCAGCCTGCCAGGATCCCTCACAGACCAGATCAGCAGAACCATCGCTTAGGACAGGGGTCAGCAACCTTTGTCGACCCCTGTGCTGGCCCCTCCTCCTGAACCGTCAGCCAGTGCCAATAGCTCCCTCCACAGATATAAAAGCCGTGGCTACCTGAAAATTTGGTGGCTGCTATGGCTGGAGGGAGGGGGCACTTCCCTGGCATGCTGCTGAAAGGAGCCACTTGCAGAAAGAAGCTGCCTGCAGTGGCTCCTCTTGGCAGCATGCCTGGGGACAGGGTCCCCAGGGATGCTGTGGAAAAAAGCTGCAGGAGCAGCTCCTCTTGAGGGGTCCCCACGCATGCTGAGGAAAGAAGCTATCCAGAGATGCCGTTCCAGGCATCTTTCCACACCATGGCTGGAACATGGGCATGCTGGGGACCCTCCATGCCCCACCTGCCCCTGAAAAAAGCTTCCTGGAGTAGCTTTCTGTGGCAGAAGCCACAGTTTCTGTGGCATTGCAGAGGGTGCTGTGTGCTGCTCCACATGGGCTCTTGTGCCGCTGTCGGCACATGTGCCAAGGGTTGCCTACCCCATGTTTGGATGTGAGCAAGTTTTGCCTGGGTCAACAGAACCCCTGGCCCAGGTATGGCAGGCGGGCAGCTCCTCTGTACGCACCTCCCATCCCCTGCAAGGGACTATGTGTGATGCTGAGCATGTTAGGAGGGGATCAGTGCTGTCACTAGGCAGAACTTTGCTCCCCTCTTGCTTCCTGTTAGGAGTGTTGGGCAGCCAGCCCCTTACCGCAGAAAACCCAAATAATAAAATAAACAGCAGCCTTCTTCTATTCGGAGTATTATCCAAGAATATTCTGGGATAGAATCCATGTTGTGTGCTTGGCTAATTTTTTTTTTAATATTCCTAAAGAAACAATGATACAACCCTCTGATCAAGAATTGACGCTCAGATCAATATAGTCTTTGAAAAGAAACACAAAATTTATTTAGAAGAATTATCAGTACAATGTGATTTAAGACTTAAGAGCAATTAAATCAAACAACTATATATACTAACATCAGGGCCAGCTCAAGGGGTTGTGGTGCCCCAAGCCAAATTTTGATTTGGCGCCCCCCCCATCTCATTCATGGAGGTTGAAAATGGTTTTCCAAAGTGCATAAATCTCCAGCGCCTGCCTGCAGAGGGATTTAAAGTGTACTCTGTCTACATGACTCAAGCTGCAGGTTGACTAACAGTGCCTGAGCTGCTGGAAAGTGTTGAAGGGGCAGGAGCCAGCCTGATCTTCAGGGGGGCTAGGTGCCCCTAAGAACTGTCACCTGAAGCCACGTCTGTCTCTTGCCTCACAGTAGAGCTGGCCTTGACTAGCATTTAACTTGATGCAATTATTACAGTATATACAGCACAGAGGGACAGTTTTGAAATTGCAGCTCTATTATAGTATATATGCAGTATTCGCTATCAGGCAAAACAAACAATAAAATACTCAACACTATAAACCTTACCACTTTATACACTTAACCATCTATAACATTTAGCAAATACTGATCAGACAGTTACTGGATGGGTGGACAGCTTAAACCTTCACTCAGACTTCTGGCACCCAGCTTTATTGACACACAGCCCAAACACTCCTTCCTTACTTAACCTTCTTACGAAACCATGGGGCCTCAGAGGCATATAGAAGGTGTCTGGTGTCTGGGGGGGGGCGGGGGCTTGCCTCCTGACATAGGGCAGGAGGGGTCCCAGCCTCACCCCCAGCTGCCCCAAGGAGCGGGGGGGGGGGAGCTCAGAACCTGCAGAGGGGTGTGAAGCTGGGTGGGGACACAAATGCCCCCCCACTTACCCGGCATGCAGTGCCTGCCAGTCCCACTGCGGCAGCCTTGCAACCCAGCCCTTGCTGGGACAAGGCAGGCTCACCTGCCCCCCCCATCTGAGGAGCTGAGTTAAGGAGAGAGGAGGTGCTGCAGGAGACCCCCTCAGCACTTCCAGTATCCTCTGCCCCCCAGCACCTCATTTACTCAACAACGCTCCAGCCTGGCACCAGCTCCGACGAGGGGGCCTCACCCCCCCCCTTGGGAGGGTACCAGGCCAGCCATTCATGATGCGAGAGAGGTATAAGGAGGAGGCTCTGTGCCTCTCAGAGCATCCTGTGTCTCCTGTGCCTTGTGAAGGGCCAGCCCAGTGCCCCATTCCTCCCCCCCTCCAGCCCCCATATGCCACTAAAGAACTTTCTCCTCTATCACCTTTCAGCTATGAGCATACAGCAGGGACTATATGAGTAAAGCCCTGCAAACATGCATATCCACATTATATCCGCATCTGCAGACACAACATGGATATCCACAGACCATTTCTTGTGGATGCAGATCAAATACAAGTCCACATTTTTTCTTCACAGAGTTACAGCCCTGCAAATATGTGGATATCCATGGATATCTGCATTATATCCACATCCGCAGATACAACACAGATATCTGTGGACCATTTCTTGTGGATGCAGATTGGATACAGATCCACACATATTTGTATCCAGGCAGGGCTCTATAAATAAACCCTGTTCTTCACAACTGAAATGCTCCTGTACCCAATGTTCCCTCAAATTTTTCATAGGCTGTGTGGGCAAAATATTTATTTTGTGTAAATTTTTGGAACCAGCATCCAAATTTGTGCACACTCCAGTGAGTGTGGTCAAACTTGTGAGCTCAACGAAGCAAGCATGTATGATGCAAATAGTATCTAAATTTTATTTTGATATGGTGATGGAAATGATTTTATAAACTACAAAACCTTACTTGAAACATGCAACTTGAAACCATCTTCTTAAAATAGCATAAAAATATTAGCACTGTTGAATTTTTTTGTGCACACTTTGTTTTGTTGTGTGCAAGGGTTTCACGACTTGTGTGTGCACACACATGCACACAGCTTAGAGAGAACATAGCCTGTACCTTGAGGGTGACATTTACTGCTGACTTTCTTTCCTGCTTCTTCTGCTGCCTTTTTCTTCATCCAGATTCTTGTTGGAAGTCATCTCTTAGCTCTTATTTTCTGGTCTTATTCTGTTCAACAGGTGTTAAACCTTTGCTCTTCTCTCTAGGACCATAGGCCACTGATGTTTCCTCAGCTCTCCATAAACTATTACTGATCAGCAGGCTATTTATAATCTACTGGTAGCAGGGAGAAGAGGGAGTAGCGCTTGCAAAGTGGGGGTCCATTAGGGAGGGCAAAGAGGAAAGCCATCCTAGTTCTGGTTACCAGATGTCAGGCAAAAGGAGGACACGTCCTCCTTTTTACCTTCACGTCCACTGTCTGGCAGGCATTTTCAAAACACACGATTTTGTCTGGCTTTTTACTTACAGGGGTTAGATGCTGGAATGCCCCAAACACCCTCTTTTTAGAGGAAAGCATGCCATGGCCCCCTAAAAAGAGAAGAATATTACATGAATACTACATTTTCCCCAGGTGTTCTCCTTTTCGTACCTCCCTGTCCTCCTTTCCATGCTTTGTTATCTAGTAATCCCAATCCTAGGGCTACATAAAGAGCACACAGGGTGACACTATGAGGAAGTGCATGTAGCAAGGAGGGACAATATTTTTAACTGCTGACAGCCGTTTTCTTCATAGCAGTAACTCCTGGCTATATCTTGAAACTCATTATTACTTTGAATGCTACTAAAGGTTTAGATACTCTCCCCATCCTAAAAACCAGGCAAATAAATCAGCATTGCAAACCCCTTTTGAGGTTTTTCTGCTGGTTTCCTTCTCATCAGTCTACTTTGCAACCTCAAGCAGCTTGGGACGAAAATGCTGGGCTACAGGCCAGGGCGCAGGGGGCGGGGACAGCGAGGGAGCCCCGGCCGGTCACGTGCGGCTCAGGGTGGCTGATTAGAACAAACCAGGGGAGCGGCGCGCGAGGGAGGCCCTGACCCGGGGAAGGGAGCTGCTGGTGGCTGCAGGAGGGAGCTCGCCTGTCTGCAGAGGTGAGGGGGCAGCCTGCAGCTGGGGGCTTGCAAGGCGGGTTGCCGCTGTTGCTTTGGGGGCGTCCCAGCCTGTGGCCTGCTTGGGGAGTGGGAGCAGCTGAAGAGGTTGCAACAACGATGGGGTCCTTTGTGCAAGGGGCTGTGGAGCCCAGTGAAAGCAGAGGAGCACACTGGATCTCCGGGCGGCTTGCTTGGCTGCATCCTTTTGGTGCTGAGCGGTGCAAGTGCCTGCCCCTCGCCAGCTGTGCCTGGCTTTGTTCCCACCGCTGCTCGCTCCTGGTGCCGCCGGCTCAGCCCAGCCCCAGGCTGCCTGGTTTGTGGTGTTCCGTGGTCAGCTTTGCACGCTGGAGAGCTGAGCCCTTTTCCTTTGCAGTAAGAAGCACATACCCTTCCCTTGTCATGATTGCAACAGGCGTCTGGTGAAGTGCTCGTTTGTAGTTGAGGGAGAGACGTTGGCACACCACGTGAAGGGGGCTTGGTATGTCAAATCATAAGATCTCTTAAAAAAAAATCTGTCGTGGCTGTTTGATGTTTAGGCCCCCAGGAGGTAGCCACCTGTGTCAAGCTAGCCCCTGGGTGTATGCACATGCACGTGCGTGTGCAGCTGCACACTTAATAAAGTGACTGTACAATTCAGGTGATTTCCTCCTCCCCTCATTGCACAGCCCAAAACAATAGGAATTACTAGCCTGTTGAGCAGAGAGCTGGAGGATGGAGACATCCACTGTTGATGGTGTTTGGGGCATAACAGTCCTTTATCCAGCTTTGTGTGTGTGAGTGCTAGTGTGATCTGTGAATCTGATAATCTTCCAAAGATCCCCATCACAAGAATCTGTTTGTCCTAAAATGATTTAAATGCCATGACCGAAGTAAAGATTAAAAAGTCAGCTTGCTGCTTTGAGACTGATAGTGGATTTCTGCATTCTCAGCTCTGAACTGCTTTGCAATCTGCCATTATCCTGCTAAATGACTTTACAGAAGTTGCTTTACTTCTGTTCTCTGTGCCTCAGTGTCTCCATCTGTAAAATGTGAGACCAGCACTGACCTACTCTTTAAAGACCTTTGTGATCTGATGAAAAGGACAATGTAAGAGCTAGAGGTTTTCCCCCTGTGATCTTTATTAACCGTGTTAACACACAAAGATACACTGTACCTGTATGGTGCTGAGAATATCACATGGGTTGCAGCAGTGTGCTGACTGGGCTGTGGGTTGAGACCTGCTGCTTTCCAGGTTCTGCATAGTACTGATGACTTCAATAGGTAGCGCTCTTCTCTCTGAGCTCTAGTCTACACTGGGGCTGCTTTTCGGCAGCAGTCGATGTTCAGTTATGCAAGGCACATAAAATGCCTTGCGTAAATGATGGCAGCTTCCTAAACTGCCAGGACACACTGGGTAAAGCTAACTGCAAATCCCTTGTGGTTGGCTTTCCCCTATGCTTCCTGGCCCCCAGGACTTCTAGCACCAATGTCCAGGAGTGCCACAGCAAATTCAGACGTGCTGCTAAGCACTCGTGGAACGCCGGGCTGACAGTGGCAATTTTGCTGCTGTCAGCGAAGATGTACCCTTAAGTCCATGCCTTAGCACTGTGCAGGGGTGTCTATGGCACTAGCCCAAGGGCATTGCTACATTGGAAAAGAATTTGGGGCATAGGCTTCCAAATCCACTACCCTCAGGCATAGGCCCCCTTACTCCAAGCCCATGCACAGTACAGAATGCAGTCCCCCCTCTGAGCTGGGCACAGGGCATGACACCACAGCACCAGGCGGACTTTCTCTACACTCTCTGTGACTCAAGAAACCAGTGAGTGTGGCCCAGAGCGCTAGATAATTTTCCCCTCCATGCTGGGCCTGATGATGGAGCCAGCAGCAGCAGCAGCAGGGCCAGGCAGCTCTCCTGCACTGAGCCTGGGGGGCTGCCCACATGCAGAGCCAGCAGCCTGGCCTGACTCTCCCCAGTCTGGTGGTGGAGCCAGCAGCAGGTCCAGGCAGCAGGCACAGCTTTCTTCCAAGCTGAGCCTAGCATAGAGCCAGCGAGGGGCTGGGAAGCTGCCCCCCACCCCATATGCCATGTAGCTGCCAATCCCATTTAATGGTGGGGGCACTGAGGTGGAGATAGCAGAATGTGCATCTGTGGTAGAGCAGGGATTAAAACTCAGTAGTTCTGACTCCCAGCTCCCCTGCTCTAACCACTAGACTCCCCATGCCCCACCCAGTGCAGCAAATAGAACCCAGGCATCCTGACTAAATCCAGTACCTTATGCTACTGTATTCTTTGGTCCTTCTCCTCTTTTAACCATAAGAGCCAAGTTGGGGTCCATCTCACAAAAGTGCTTCTGATGTTCCGGGAGTCTGGTGCTGGTGGAGGAGGAGTGGAGGAATCCCAAGTGGGAGGTCTGTGAGATGGCTGTGAGGAGGGTGGAATGGGGTGTGGGAGGACAAAAGGGATGAGTGACATACAGAATAGAGTGAAATCAATCAGTCCCCCCCATCTCCCAATTTCCGGTCACTTCTAGTAGCATTTTTGTCACATTCCTAGGCCAGAGCTGTTTTCAATCTAAGGTGAGTTTGTAGTGTGAACCACACATCAACCACAAAGATGTCCCACTGGGCTTGGTCCTGTTGGCACAGCCCTGAGGCTAGTGGAGTTACTCCTTCTTTACACTAGGTAGAAGCAAGATCAGAATTATCTGTTGGGCTTTGGATTAATCCCTGCCTTACATCTAAGGCCATCATCCATCTCTAAAAAGTGTTTCAGGATTCTCCCCACACACCCTGGCAGGGCTGTGTAAAATGTCAATATGAGGCTCAAGGCAGCAGAGAAGCAGTCCCTGTTTTAAAAAAAAAAAAAAAAGTCTGGGTCAGGACTCCTGGGTTGGGCAAGGATTGGATTATAATGGACTAGAGCAGGTGAGGCCAAACAGCTGCTTGGGAGCCACATGTGGCTCTTGAGTGAAAAATTGTGGCTCCCAGAAGAATGTCAGAAAATCAGTTTAGGAAAGCAGCCCCAGCCTAGGAGTTCAGGAGGGGGTTGGGATGGTGGGGAAAGTTTAGAATGGTCAGGGTTTAAAAAAACTCTCCATAGCCTGCAGTCTTTTACTTTGAACAGCAGCTAAGCTTTTACTGTATAGGCCTAGTTTTCATGGCAACCTTAAGTAATTATTAGACTCTGACATTAGTAGGATCAATATTTGTCCCCTTTTTATGATAAAATTAAAGCTTGCAATGAATTTTAAATTTAGTAATTTTGGAGGAGGTAAAAATATATGGCTGTATGCCTCGGCTGGGCTCTTGAAGGTTTAATAATCAACTTGTGTGGCTCTTGAGTTCCATAAGTTTGACACCCCTGGGCTAGAGCAAGGGATTGAAGACTCCTGCTCCCACCCCATGCCTTTCCCAACCAGGGGCTGCTGAACCCAGGATTTATGCCCCCCCGCCTCTGCTGTGCCAGAGTCAGGAGGGTCAGCATCCACCCCGTTCATGGTTTCCCACCCATGCAACAGCAACAGAGGGGACTTGTGCACTCCCCTCTCAGCTGCTGTGGGGGGCAGTCACCCAGCAGTGTCCCCCCAAGATGTTTTTCCCAAATAGCAGGGTCCCTAAGCAGGTTTCATGGGATGTCATGCACATTAGGTGGAGCACAGGCTTCATCCCCCTGCTTTCCCCAATCAGTTGAGGTTTGCCTGGGCTCCAGACTCTCATCTGGCCAAGCCACTGCTCTTGTGCCAGGCCAGCCAAGGTCAGCACCCCTGCTGGACTGCCCAGCTTTGTAGCAGGCCCAGTGGGAGTTGGAAGGAACTTACTTGATGGCCGGTAGCCTGTGATGGGGGCCTGGGAGGGAGTAGCAGGGATGGGGGGGAGCAGCTGAACAATGTCCCCCCTCAGGCAGGGCTTCTGTTTGGCACACATCTTCCCTTCTTTGTTGTTTGGTATGTGGTGGTGTAGCTTGTGGGTGTTTTTTTGCTAACAAGGGATGTGGCCCACACCCTGTGTTGGCGCCTGAAAGCCAATGCCCCTCACTACAAGCATCAGCCCTTACAGGGTTGACTTGCAGAGCAGGGAGGTGTGGTTGTTAACTGCTTATTAAACTGAGTGATCAGTGAGGGAAAGCGGAATAGCCAATAGATCCAGCTCAGGGACACCCCTACTTATGAACACCAAGGCTGAGACCACATGCCAGCACTGGGTGTGTTCTGTGGTAATTATCGGTGAGTTCCCTTATGAAAGAGGTAAGTTCTTTTTTTGGGTGTGGGGGGGAGCAGAAAAAAGGGTAGGGTCCTGGCTTTAGTGAGAGGCTGTTCCATGTAGTCAGGGTGTTGTGAAAGAAGGTGCAGAGCCATGAGTGGGCAAAAGAGACAAAAGGAGAGAAGCTTAGGTAGAGCTGGGTGTGGCTTGGTGTGTGGGAGAAGATAAAGGGAAAGATGTAGGCAGGCAGTTATGGAGTGCTCTAAAAATGAGAAGAAGACAGAAGAGGCAAGTGTGAGCAGGTAGTGAACCGGTTCAGACTGTCTATACTAGAGCTAGGAGGAAATGGGTTTCCTGTCTTGGGGAATTGAAGTTAGGCTTTGGTTTTGGTTTGATTTTTTTTTTTTTTTAAATATCCTATGTCAAATCAAAACACAAAATCACATTCTCAAATATTTTCACAAATCAGTCAAGACTGGGTCAATTTAAACGTTTCTTTTTGAGCTCGATGTTGAAAAAAATTGTGAATTTAAAATGCAAAATTTTTTTAAGCCAAAAAAATTTGTAGAAATCAACCTTTCCTATGAAAAGGTTGCGGGATTTAAAATGAATAGGCATCTTTTGACATAGAACTAAAAAATTCCTGACTAGCTCTTCTGCAGGTCCATTGCTAAAAAGCACACCTGCAGCATGGTAAGGTCAGAAAGAAGTCATTCATTAGACTAGATGGAGAAAACATAAACCAGAACATCAAACCAGCAAATTCTGCCTTCTCAACAGATGAACTACTACATTTCCTCATTTTATATGAGACAATTTCATTTATAGAATTACTACATTTTGGTAAATAGAAAATAAATGAGGCAAAGGCAGTCACCTATAATAAAATAATACATGCCTTATTGCACACTCTGTATGTCATCTTGGTTTCACAATAATTACTAGGGTTTTAAATTTGCCCATTCCTGGAACAAGTGTTCCGTCCCACTGGATTGAGCAGTTTTCTGATGGCACTTGTAGCTTCTGACCTTTCACCAAATGTGCTGCAGAATCACTAATACTTCAAGGTCTATAATATTTAACAACTTCACATGCTCCTGCAAAGCTTCAAGAAGCCTCATGGGAGCATTCTCCATTGCAGAAGGCAGAACAGCAAATTGGCAGATATTATGGGAGGGATGAAAAAGGGGCAGAAGAAGTGGAGCTGATGGGGGAAAGAGAGGTAGATCAGAGGCTCTTGAAGTACTGCTTTGGTTCAACCCAGAAAGCAGTGCGAAAAGGTAAGCCCTCTCTGGCTCCACTACCTGCAGCTGTACAGTCCCTTGGAATTTCCCTTCAGCAGTACTGAATTTCTATATATAAGACTAAGTGACTTAAAATTCATTTTGCGCTCTCTCTCTCTCTCTCTATATATATATATTTTATTCATACGTGGATCCAGTATGTTACGTCCTCTTGGTAATGAAGTGCTTTAGAAGACAACGATGATTGGGTCAGAGACTGATGCATGAGAAACCTAGCTCTGTTCCCCAGCTTGTCACTCAGTGTGGGGCCTTAAGCAAATCACTTAACTTATTTTTGCCCTAGTTTGTCCCTCTATAAAATTGACATCGTCATAATTTTCAGTGGCCATTTAGTCACTGGGCCCTTTAGCTTCAGTAAACAAAGCCTCTACATCAGGATCTTACCAGTTCTTTCCCTGCAGTGCTCTCTCAGCTTGTTCACATTCAGCGCTTCTGGAGAATGCTCAGACAGCCACCCGAAGCAGACATTAGTCCCCATTACCCAGGTTGCTGGGGTCTCCCACAGAGACAGGACAGACTAGGTCAGCAGAACTGTCTGTTAAGGCAGTACCCATTCTCATTTTTGGCAGGTTTACCTGGGTCGGTAGAACCTCTGGCCAGCAGTTCGTCTATTTGCACTCCCACCTGTGCCAAGCATGTTGGGAGAGACTCTGTGCCACTGCTGGGTGGAGCTTTGCCCCCATCTCGCTTGCCTTTGGGAGTGTCTGTCAGCTGGCCAGGGTGGTAGGGGGAGGGAATCTAAACTGGTTGTGTGCAGGGAGGTTGATTATCAGAAGTCAGGAGGATAATGAACAAGGCTGACACTCTGGAAGCAAGAAGTGGTTTCTGCTTGAAAGAGCCTGCCTGTCTACAGAGATTAAGGGGGGGCCTGGATCTTGCTTGAGAGGGGTATGAGGCAAGCTGCTGCTGCTCCTGGGCCTGTGGTCTTCTCTGTTTCTTCCTGGTTGGGGATGGGAGCAGCAGAAGATCATGCAGTAAGCCCCTTCCTGCACAGGCAGGTTGCAGAGCCCAGTGCTGCATGAGGCCCAGTGTTAGCAGAGGGGCAGGCTAGATCTCAGGCTGCTTCCTGCTGCCTGCCGATGGGGCTGCTTGGGTGAACACTCCTGGGGCTGATCAGCTGTGCTTGGCGGAGCTACCACAGCTGCTTGCTCCTGCTGGCCCTCCCAGCCCAGCCACAGGGTGTCTTGTATGTGTAGTTCTGTGATCATCTTTTACAAGCAGGAGAGCTGCCCCAAAAGACTGAGCTTTGTTCCTTTGCAGTGAGACGCTTTGCTTGTAATGATTACAACAGGCTGCTGATTAAGTGTTCATTTATAGTTGCAGGAGAAGCTAGTGCACAACATGAGGTGGTATTGGTCTGTCAAATCAAAAGGTTTGCTATTATTAGAAGAAAGATCTACCTCGGGTGCTTGCTGTTTAGACCCCCAGGAGGTATCTGTCTGTTATGCCAGCCCCTGGATGTGTGCACATGCGTGCAGAGCTGCACACTAAAATGACTGTACAGTTCAGGTGATTCCCTGCTCCCCTCACTGCACAGCTCAAACAATAGGAATTACTGGCCTGCTGAGCAGAGAGCTGGAAGGATGGAGGTATCCACTGTTGATGGTGTTTGGGACGTAATAGTCCTTTATCAGCCTTGAGCATGAACACGAGTGTTGCAGCTGATGTGATCTGTAAGTTTGATAATCTTCCACAGATCCCCATCACAATCTGTTCTTCTCAAAATGACTTAAGCACCATGACCGAAGTAAGGATTAAAGACAGCTAGCTGCTTTGAAACTGATAGAGGATTTCTGCATCTTCAGCTGTGAACTTCCTTGCCTCAGGGAAGTCACTTTATTTCTCTGTGCCTGTGTGGTAATAGTACTGAGTTCTTTCTTTCTTTATTTTTTAAAGGCCTTAGATCTGACGAAAAGGATTATGTAAGAGCTAGGGTGTTTCTTCCCCTGCCCGTGATCTTTAATCTTGTTAGCTATAGTACGGTTGGTCAGATTCTTGGCTATTGAGCAGAGAGTCTCAACTTATTTTCTGCTGTGGACAGCATATAAAGCTCTCTGTGTTTGGTGGGCCAGATCCACTGATTATATACACACTGCCTACACTATATACATCTTGCTGAGCATGTCACATGGAGATATGCAGTATCCTGCTTAGGTATGAAAGGAGCACTGTGTCTTTTAAGAGTGTAGGGACTGACCTAAATATCCTAGCCAAAGTCAGTGTGGTTGCTGTCAAAGAAGTGCTTTGTTCTCACCCAGGTTTCTTATGCTTCAGATGTGGATGAAAGTAATTTCTGTATAGCCTAATCCGGTGTTTGGAGACATAGCATACTCAGTGACTGCTATGAACGTGCATATCTCTGGAATTTGAGCTTTACTTTGACTGACCACCTTATTTACTATATAGCTGGACAGTGTCTCTCTACTATGTACCGAATAGCAGCTTTTGAGCATCTATTTCTGGTGGTTCTTAATTAAAGCAAGAGAATCTCAGATTCTGCAGAACATTAACTTTCACGCAACTTCCTTTCTCTTTGAAGGGAGGGGAAGTGTGTGTGTGTGTGTGTGTGTGTGTGTGTGTGTGTGTGTGAGAGAGAGAGAGAGAGAATCTACCCAAGTGTAATGTGACTTTTTTTTTTTTTTGTAAAGTCTCAGTGTCCATTGTAGTCAGTGGAAAGCTTCCCATATCTACTGTAGCTTCTGGACCAGACCCTTTGTAAGAGAATGGCCAGCTTCAGTCAGCTGTTGCTGCTCAGTCCTGTCAGGCTGTAGCAGACCAAAACCCTTCTGGAAAACTCTATTGTTGGGGACAAGCCCAGATTACTGTATTGAGGAGGACTCAAAAACAAACAGGGAGGTGAGGTTGACTTAAGACGCTTCTCTGTCTTACAAGCCTCCTTACCAATGATAACATAGTAGAAAGTGCTTTGCAGCTGGACAGGCAGCTCAGAGCTAGAAGAAGGTTGAAACCAAGAGCATAATCCCTTTTTACCCTTCTTGGCTGATATGAACAAGGGCCACCCTGATGGAGAGTCTGTGGCAAGCACCCTGCCTTTGCCAGCAACCAGACAGGAATGGTATAAAAATTTGGCTTCTTGCTTGTCAATTGATCAGGGACAGGGATGATTATCATTCATGTCTGTCTACAGGTAGCATGCTCACTCCTCTAGTTATGTATCTGGTAAAACTTCTAAACCAGGTATGTGCCTCGGATAAATTAGAAAGCTTGTGTTCCCAAAGAGATGTGTGTGGTCTTTTACCACACACATACACACGCAGTAAGATGAGAGAAATGCAGTGAGTAGTCATGCAAGAATAGGAAACGGGCACAGAAGACAACACAGGGAAAAGAAGCCATCCTATGTCTTAAGAATAATTGCAAAAGCAAGAGACTTTATAAGTAGGAGTGTTTGAGTGGGATTAGTTACAACATTTGAGGTATGCCACTGATTTGTTAAATTTAATGGTCAAATACTTTTTTTGCAGTATTAAAATATAAAACTATCATTGTATTACTGTTTGGTAAATGCCTTTATTCAATACTGTCTACTAGCATTCAAACAACTCTTTGCATTGATGAGGAATGGTACAATTAATGATAACACAAAACCATCTTATTTCTGTAAATTGTTGGCAGTGTGATGAGAGTTGGGGTTGTCTTAGCTGTTCATACATATTTCACCCTGCCTGGTAATTGGGTTCTTGGATTGGGAGGAGTGGGGGTGGGAAATATTTTAAGAGCTAATTATAAGTTATGATTTAAAAATTTATTCTTGTTGTATAAATCCAAATTAATTTTTAACACAGTCCTCCCCTTTCAGTTGAACTCTGTAGCCTTCAGGTGGCTGCATGGTTCAAGGAACTGAGAGTGTTATTTGCCAATAAACCACTTGGTGTAGTACTGCAGCCTCAACTACAGTGGTGTTCAGTGAATTGGCCTGTAGTACTCTGACCATCAATATGCAGACTTGCTTCAAACATGTAAAGTTGTGCTTCATGCCGTCTGTGTGTCCTGCTGGGTGCAATTTCTGAACATTAAACTAGAAAGGCAATGCTTCTTATCAACACAATCACCTCTCATTACAAGAGTGCAGGCTAAGGACTGAGTATTGCAACTGTCTTGCAATGCAGCTGTCATTCATGGTCATGATAGACTCCCACAAGAAGATGCATATGGTGTCAAGAAATGTGGGATAAGTTTCCAGAAGACTGCACCTGTGGCATCGGCGGAAATATAAAAATACAAAATAGGTTTGATAGCATATTAAATATCCACTGGCTGGTATTTTGGTGCCTTCTGGAGAGGATTCAGTGGAATACAAATTCCTCTTTGTCCCTTAAAAGTAGCCTTTTTCAAGTAAGGGATGAGGCAGTAAGATATAGCACTATATGGAAGTCTTCAGTAGTATTCCTGTTAGCTGATCTGTAAATTGTCATTAAGAGAACTTTAATAACCAAGACTGTTAACATGGCATCTTCTATATAGCTTCTAAGCTCATTGAGAAGGGTTTGAGAAGGACAGCTCTCTCCTGCGATGCCTCCTCTTGTCCTGGGAATTTCGGGGTTAAATTTAAACTCGCAACACCTTTATGTTGTACTGACAGTAGCTCTTTGCTCTTTATTGTTTTCAAATGAGGTGTGTAAGTCTATGTTCTCAGTTGCTTTCCAAAAATTATGCTTTGTGGGTATGCATACTAAATGGAATACATCCGTTTAGTTCAAATCTTAAGTTGAAAGAGTGACCACAGACAGATTCACTTAAATGCGTCAAAACTTCCATATAAATAATCTCTCAAATTAATGACTAATAAGTAGTTAGCATTCTTCTGCACCAGTATGTATTTTACATTGGGCCTCCATGTACTTCAGTAATACAAATAAATAATAAAGCTTATTCTAGAGAAGAAAAAAA
Source organism: Podocnemis expansa (assembly GCA_007922195.1). NCBI lineage: Eukaryota > Metazoa > Chordata > Testudines > Podocnemididae > Podocnemis > Podocnemis expansa. The sequence goes on from ML682005.1 coordinate 14,651,512, forward strand.
ACAATTAGATAGTGAAGTACTGGAATAAACAAATATAGTGCTGAAGTTAAACCTATTTATTGCTGTTCTAGTGCATCCATTTGGAAGAGCAGACATTGTTTACTTTGAGAGTTTGTTTAAATCTTGATTTACTAAATCTGAATTCTAATGTCAGGTATTCCTAGACAAGTGATCCTTGCCTAGTGGCTCTGCAGCTTTCCTGATTAGCAAATGGTTCTTGTAACACTGTTGGGTGTTAGCAGAGTGCTGATGAAAAGAGCACAAACTTCGGTGCTGTGTAAGTACAGCGCAGATGAGTGCTGAGTAAATGGACTGATTAGTGGGCTACCTTCCCAGCAGTCTGAAGGCAGGAGAAGGGAAGATGTGTCAAATGTTGCAAGTCTGCTGGTTGAAAGTGCATTGCTGTCAACATGGGATGTTGGCCAATTATTTGCAATGTTGTAATATAAACAGTACAATGGAATGTCGTCCCCCCCCCCCCCCCCCCCCTTTTTTTTTTTTTTTTTTTTATTAAATGGATTCAGTGTCTCCTTGAAGAGCTGATTTAGTTCTGGACAGGTGGCTTTCCTGCACTTTCATTCTGTTGGCATATCCATGAGACTTCCTTCCTCATTACTGCTCTCTCTTAGCCTCCTGCTGCATTCTGGGGGCCACCAGGCAAGGCATCACATTTGTAGTGTTCCCAATTGTTGTTTCATATTTCACCCATTTTTTGACTTGCAGTAAGATTTTTGTTCATTCTCTGTCATGGTTTGAGTACTCCTAATACACTTGTCCATTATTCCTTGTGTAAGTACCTGTTTTCTGCGTGTGGCAGACTTTTGTGTCTGTGACAAAATTCATAGTCTTGTGGTGTGGTGTCGTGTCAATAAGTTGTCTGTCTTTGTCTGGAATATGCTCAAGTTCCTTCCCTGTAGGAAAGAAATGTTGTAACTTGGTTTCTACTGTTATGGGTATTAAACAGCTAGGCTGTGTCTTAATGGATATAGAAACTTTGAAGCTGTATTAGTTTGTCTTAGAGAACTAAGGAATGGTACGTTCAAGAAAGGCTAGTTCCAGGGCCTGATGATTACTAGAAACCTGCTAGTCAAAGATAGCCATTCCTCATCTTATGTCTGAGTCCCACTAGCAAGGTTCAGTTGGATTTCAGTCAGGTTGTTCTTCCTTGACCCTACTTGCGAGAGGGGTTGCTCATGACCAGGCTGACTTTTGGAGCTGATGCGTTTTTTTTTGTTTGTTTGTTTGTTTGTTTTTTAAACCTAAAGATTCTTCCTTATGCCTCAAATGCGTCTTTCTTGCCTTCAAAGCCAGAGTCTTTGGGAGGCTTACTTTTGCTACTGTATGTTTCCCTAGCCTCTTAGGGTGCTACAAAATATATGATTTAATGAGACATTAACAGTTTACTCTGCGCTCTAGCCTTCCTCTTTCTGGATCTTTCCCTATAAGTCACTCCTATGCCACAGGCTCTGGCTCTGGCCCTCTCTTGCAGTTCTTCTCTGGCTGATGTAGTGAGAGCTCCCTTCTGTTTCAATCTATTCTGAACACTGCTCACAAAACTCTTAAGTGCTATGTAACTGATCAGGCTTGTTTAGCTTTCCTAAGCAGCGAAGTCCAGTTGTGAGAAACAGTAGAACTTCTGGAAAACCATGTTGAATTTTAAACTTAGTTAACAAATGGAAATCTCTTTGCAACCACTGAGGCGAAAAGTTTCACTTAATGGAGGGTTTGCTGTTGCAGGATTCAGCATGGGTAGTTCTTGCATATGTCTCTTGTTGAGACTTGGGTTTTCTCCTTTGCCAACCTTTTAGTCTGCTGATAGGCTTGGCAACAATAACTTACTGCATATTTCAAAGTATTTTTTGCAGGCTGTTTTACAAAAGCTCGTCCCTGACTCTTTTCAGAGAGGTCACACTTCACTTATGATTTGAGGATTTCTTGCAGGTAGTTTTTGAGTTCTGTATCTTCAGGCAGTTCTGTTGCAGTAAACAGTGAGCCAGGAAAACATTTTTGAGTATCTGTTTTGTGAGATGCCTGCATGTGAGGACACCTGATGGACTAAATCTTGTATGTGTAAGGAACAAATGAGAGGAATTTGAATAAATGATACTGTCACTGGCCTACACAAGTGCATAACTTTTCCCATTGGAATAGCATTGTGCTATTGTCAGTTTGAGGTCCTAAAAGTATGGTAGGATCTCAGTTACGAGCGTATCAGTTACAAACTGACTGGCAACCACACACTTCATTTGTAGCTGGAAGTACTTAATGAGGCAGCAACAGAGATGAGCAAAAAAATCAAATTCATTTCAGTGCTGTGTGAAATGTAAGCTACCAGAAAAGGGAAAATAAAAATAAAAGGGAATTTTTTAAAAAAAAAAAAAAAAAAAAACTGACAAGGTAAGGTAACTGTGTTTTGTGCTTGTTTCATTTAAGTGAAAGATGGTAAAAGCCACATTGTTCTTCTTCATAGTAAAGTTTCAGAGTTGTATTAAGGCAAAATTTGGTTGTAGGCTTTTGAAAGAACAGCCATAGTAACCTTTTGTTCAGAGTTATGAAGATCTCAAGACTTGGTGTCCATTCGCAAGGCATTTGTAACATTCAGGTTCCACTGTACAATGGTCAGACAAACTTGGTCATAGCAGATTCTCTAAAATAGAACCCAACAGTTCTGAGCATTCTCGAGTTTAATTCACCTTACCCTGTAGAGCCTTTTTTTAAAATAAAGGATTATCACATATACTCGTGTATAAGCTGAGATTTTTTGTGCCTGAAAATTACCTTTAAAACAAGCACTCAGCTTATATGCGGATCAATACATCAGACACCCCCAGCCCAGGAGTTTCACAGTAAGTCTACAGCCCTTGGCAAGCACTAAGCATGCTCCAGGCTGGAGTCCCAGCGTGTGGCCGGAGTGGCAATGATGGGAGTCAGACCCGAGGCTGGGGTTAGGGAAGGAGAGGACCCTGGTGTGTAGCAACCAGGAAAGGGAGCGGGGGGGGGGGGAGAGGTTGGCCTGGGGGAGCCAGTATTAAGGTCTGGGGTTTCAGGGGTGTCCTAGAGGCCAGGAAGGCAGTAGCAGCGGTGCCAGGGGCATCGGGGGGAAGTGGTGGCAGGGTTGTCAGGGAAAGTGGTGGCAGGATGGCACGGATGTTGAGGAAAAGTTGGAAAAGCAGCGGCAGAGGTTTGGGGGATAGGGAGGATGTTGGGGACTCCGGGGCAGCCAGTGGTGCAGGGTGGAGGGGGTTAGCGTCCAAGGCCACGGGTGGACCTTGGTTTATATGGGGGGTCACCAAATTGTTACTTTTGGGGGGCTGGGGGAGGGGTTGGCTTATCTGCAAGCATATACGGTCAGTCTCTTGTGGATGCTTATTTTAAAAATTCATTCTTCCTGTCACTTCAGGCAGCCAGTAGGCAGTTGGAATTTCCATGCTTTCTTCCCACCAACACAATGACTTTGGTTTCCAGTTGATTTCCATTGCTAAAAGACCTCCAATTAATCCTCAGCCAAGTACTCAAACTAAACAGTATAAACTACTTTTATTGCTTCAAAGCCCTAAGGGATGGATCAAGGAAGAAAGAGGAAAAGTAATTGATTATACATAGATGACATCTGTAGCAATGATGTTCTTAGCTCAGTAGTGAGATCTGAAATGAAAGTGGCCAGTAAGTAGAAAAACATTTGTCATTTAGGCCTTATTGGTATGGGATACAGCAGTAGTTCCCAACCTTTCTCAGGCTGGGGACCCCTTTTTAACAAAACAAAACAACAACAACAAAAAAAACCACAACAACACAACCCGACACTTTTGCAGCCCCTGGCTGATTATGTAATCTGGCCCACGCAGGCATACTCTGGCCCGTGCCACTCTGGTGATGCTGCTGCCACCATGGCCTGCACCACTGGGGAGCCAAGCCATAGTGGCTATGGGCCCCTGCTGGGGAGCCACTGTGGCCCCATCCCCCTGCTGGGATCGGCTGTGGGTGGGGAGAGGCGGCCATGGATGGGGAGAGGCAGCCCTGGCGGGGAGCATTGGGACTACAGCTGGATTCCAGCTCCGGTAGGGAGAGGCTCCACGGACCCCCTGCAACTTGTCTGTGGACCCCTAGGGGTTCCCGGGCCCCAGGTTGGAAACAGTTTTATATTCCATGCAAAATGAACCTAAGTAATATATAACCAGATAGTGCATAAGTTATGGTTGGAGTACATAACATTCTTTGCCTGATTAATGCATGTGCAGCATGGCCAAAAAATAACTTGACAAGACAATAATTGCCCTGTGAGGGGAAACTCTAGAAATTTAAATGTGAATAGCAGAATGAATAGGAAAACTGCAATAAATGGTGGTGTGAATTAAAATGGCAAGGATACAACTTGGCATAAATTGTGCAAAAGTTACAATATATCCTATTTTATCTTGGCATTATTTTATACTTGCGCTATAACTATTGTCCAGGGGTGGGGGGAGAGAATGATGTTCTAAAAACTAATAGTCTGTATTATCTATTTAGAGATGAGCACAGAAGCAGAACAGCAGCTTCTCCATGATGCCAGAAATGGCAAATGTGAAGAGGTTAGGCAACTCTTGGAAACCTTGGACAAAGGAGAAATATTTGTTGACATCAACTGCAAAGGTTAGTATGGCTAATCTTCAGACAACATCTGAGTAACTTAAAAAGTTATGAATCTTAAGTGGTGTAGTGACTGCTCATTTTACTGTAAAAAATAAATCGGCAAATTCTAACCCTCCAGGAATGTATTTTTGTGTGCATGTATGTGGGACATGTTATGTTAATGCTGCAATTCCACGTCTGTATCTTCAATTTTGAATCTTTGTAGTACAGCACACTCCAGGTCAATACTTCTCTTGTAGTTCACATGTGGACTTAGCACTCAGGTGTTATATCTGCAGACAAGGGTAGAACTATTGAACTTGGGCAGGCTAAGCAGGAGTGTAGAGAAGGAGAGGGTGTGGAAGAAGATAAATAGTTATTGGTAGCACTACATTAAACATTACAGTATGGGCTGGAGACCTCAGCTGGGACTAGGTGCCCCAGTGTGTGTGTGCTACACTGTACAGTGTATAAAGCCAGTTTCTACCCACCAGCTTTTGATCTTGTTGAATGAGGCAAAGGGTGGAAGAGTAAATGGAGCTTCAGAGTGGGTGAACTGACTGGCTGGACCAAAGTCAAACACGGCAAGAGATGTGCTGGCGGTAAAAGCCAGATATCTTGAATCCATTTGAGTGCTTTGTCCCCTGTACCATGTTGCCTTGCCTCGCTATTAATGAGCCATGGATGCTTCACTTATTAATGTCTCTACCTGTAAAATATCTAACAAGGAGCTAATCTCCAAAAAGACACTATGCATTTGTTCCATCCTTTCTTGGGCAGGAAGAAGGGAACAACAAATGGCTTAAGTAGCTGTTTGTTGTTGTGTTTTTGTTTTTAAGACTAGTAGCAGTATAAAACTGAAGCTCTTTTAAAGAAGGATCGTGTGCATAACACAAGCAAGCAGTGTAGGTTTTTCATTGTACATAAATGTACTACTAAGCATAAATGTTCTTTCCTTAGCTGGATTTATCATAACAAACATATAGACATAGTGCCACTCAACTACCCATTATGAATTAGCTTCCTCTCTTATACACGTGTATCTGTCCATTATTGACATGGCAGCCTCACATTTTCAGATGTGAACGTTGAGACTAATGCTGTTACATTGTTAAAGAACTTCGACATGCTTACCCTTTGTTTGGAATCGGAATATGGGACAAAAACAAGTAAGCCATTTAGAGCTGTAACACTCTGTTGGAGTGCATGGGACCGTGCCCCTTGCCAGTGGCGCTTGGGCCCAGCGCAGTGAAAAGCGCCTTTTAATAGAGCAGCTCTGTTTAGCTACTGTGGTGCGCCCCAGGCAAAGCTCCATTCGCCCCACTGTAGTCTATATCAAATTCCAGTTTAGGTGAAGGACTGATTTGTTCTAGAAAAATGAAATATTTATAGTTCCTCTTGAGCAGGACAGTAATAGCTGGGTTAGCAACCTCTTTGATCTACCAGTGTGTCTCAGTCCTTCTCTTGAAGGACCTGCTTGATGGGTGGTTCAGATATCATGCTAGCTCAATCCCTCATCTCTGCAGAGGTTGTCAATAATGTCATTCCAAATGGTGCTGTTTTTATGAAGTGCACACTTGTTCCATTGGAAATGGACTGAAATATCACTTTATTTTCCCATAGGCTAAGCAACATCCATTAACCAGGAAGCATCCTGGCACCTTTATTTAATACAAGCTCAGGATCATGCTAGGCACTGCAGCTTTATTAAAAAAAAATTCCCTGCCCTGTATAATTTCCTGTGTAAAACAAATGAACCATATAAGGGATACAGCTAATATTTGATTCTATGCTCCTATCTACTTGAACTATAATCCACTTTTCATGGTCTGACTCCTTAAACATCTTCTACAATGTGAGTACTCCTTCCCTCAATTTATTCTAACAAAATGAATTCAATGTACATGAAAAACAGTGTTGCTGACATCGGTGGGCTGTATAGAAAGTCACCCAGCAGTTAATGCCATTCCAGTTGCCAGTGTTTTTACTTTCTTTTTAGCTACTGGTGGAGCTCCTATGGTGACTTGCACAAAATGCAGACAGGAAGAGTGATCTATTTTGAGGTGTGGCTAAAAAGAAATTCTTAGAAGTAATGTTTCTTGTTTAAAACATCGGAGGAGTTGTTGACCAAGAAAGCTTGTTTACAAATCTCTGGTTTTTTCCTTGATGTCATCTTGTAATGTCTGCTTTTCTTGTAAAAATAGAGGTTTAACATGCAGATAGACAGCCTTGGGATCATCATCTTAACTCTGTCTTCATTGTTGCCCAGCTCTGTGCTCTGCTAACCCATCTCCTACTGAGATGTAGCCCATGTTACCAAACAATTGAGGTGGCTAATGGAAAAACATTGTTGACGCACTGCAGTCCTGGTACCAGACTCCTGACTTCATTAGAATTGCAACAGCTTGTACTTGCTGAATTTGGCTTGTTGTTCTGTGATGCAGTTTTATCCATGCTACAATGGCATAATTCTTCAGATGAGTGCAGCATGACCCTCCAAGGCCACTTGTGCTGACTTCATCATTATTTTACATGTAACCATTACAAAAGAGTTGATGATAGTAACTCACAACAACAGCCTTTAGACACTAATCTTATAGGGTTAAGAAAAAGATAGACAATAGCCATACATTTTTTTAAATGCTTTACTCGTAGGAAGGTTATTTGGTAGAGAAGTGACCGTTACTTGAACTTTTATAATAATTCTAGGAATCCCCTTCCTTTATTCTGTACAAATCTCTCAGTGGGATGTCAACATTTTATAAGGCTACACCAAAAGCTACCTGAACTCCAAGCTTTTTTTCACAGTCTGTTTCTGACTTAAGAACAGATTAACTTGCTGTTTGCTCAAACCATTGCTTCTAGATTTAAAAAATGCTTCTCTTTCTCACTCATTCTCTAACTCAGTGGTTCCCAACCTTTGCTCTGCTGTGGCATACCTTGATACCTTCATTTTTTTCGAGGCACACCACCATACGCATGAATATTCAAATTAACTCAAAATAACATGAATATTCATGAATCACAGCACACTCGTTGGGAAAGGTTGCTATGTGGGGTGGTAGGGGTGGCACGGCAGGGCAGGGGTGGCAAGAGAGGACAAGGGTAGCCATGTGGGAAGCAGCACAAAGGTGGCAAGAGAGGGGAAGGGAGAACAGGAGTGGCTTTGTGGGGTGGCAGGGTGAACCTGGGAAATGGGAGGGTAGGGCAGGGGACCCTGGCATAGCACTGATTTCCCCCCCCCCTTCTCCCCAGTGGCTCCTTGCCACCCAGGGTAGACCCTTACCCCACAACAGCTCCCACTCACCCACGTGGGTCCCATCCTCTCGCCCAACAGCCTGCTGCTTCTGATGATTGACCCTGCCATCACTGCAGGGGCCAGAGCTAGAGCCCCTGGCCTCATCTCATCAAGCCCTCACCAGCCACTACAGAGTTCTAACCAGGGCCCCCACAGGCCTTGCTGCGGCCCTGCTAACCCTATCCTCTTGCCCATACCAGGGCCCCCATCATCCTCCTCACCCAGGGGTAGATATTTAAGCTGCCCTTGGGAGAGGCAGCTAGAAAAATCCACCCCTGCCCCCACCCGATCCAGCTCCAGTCACTGGTGTCGGGGCCAGATCCTTCTACTTGCACCCCACAGTACCCGGCTGGGGCTAGATCCTGCCATCACCGGTGTTGCTGGGAAGGACACACCACATCAGGGCTGCTGCCTGGCCCCATTGAGGACCCCTGGCCAGGACTGGAATGGGGCTGTTGGTGCCTCTGGGGACCCTTGGTTGGGGAGGCTCGGGCAGCCACCGCTGCCAGCTATGGGAACCCCAGACAGAGCCGTGGCCAATGGCCCCAGGGACTGCAGAGCAGCGTCATGGCTGCTGCGGACACCCTGGAGCAGGGCCAGACTTAGGGCTATCAGATACCAAAGCATGGAAAGGAGGACAGGGAAGTACAAAAAGGACATTGGAGGACACATGGAGAAAATGTAGTATTAATGTAATAATCTTCTGTTTTTAGGGGGCTCTGGAATGCTTTCCCCTAAAAGTAAGGTATTCTGGGGCATTTGAGCATGTTTTAACCCCTGCAAGTAAAAAGCCAAACAAAATCATGTTTTATAATACACCTGCCAGACAGAGGATGTGAAGGTAAAAAGGAGGACATCCAGAGCAGTGTGCGTGGCCGGGGAGGAGGGGGACGCAGGTGGACCAGCAGCGCTGCACTGGGACACCCTTTTGGTTGCTTGCCTGATTCCCAGTATGGGGGAGACAGCGCAAGGGTCTGCCCCTCCCCTGGGCCAGCTGGCCCACTCACCAATGTGGTGGGACAGCCCTGAGTGGCCGGCAGTGTTCTCTCTAATTTTTCACAGGCTGGGTGCATAAAAAAATTCTTTTGTGCAAATTTTTGGAACCAGTGTCCAAATTGGTATGCACTCCAGTGAGTGTGGTCAAACTTGTGAGTGCAACGCAGTAAGTGTGTATGATGCAAATAATAGCTAAATTTTATTTTGATGTGGTGATGGAAATGATTTTTATAAATTACAAACCTTATTTGAAACATGCTACTTGAAATCACCTTCTTAAAGAAGCATAAAAATATTAGCACTGTTGAATTTTTTTGTGCATCCTTTATTTTGTTGTGTGCATGAGTTTCACAACCTGTGTGTGCATGCATATGCACACAGGTTAGAGGGAACATAGGTGGCCAGGGCTGGAATGGGGCCAGCGGCAGCTCTCTGCACCCCTCCCCACCTTCCCTAGCAATCCCCCAGCCCCAAAGTCCACCCCAACCTATTAACCCTCCCTTCCCCAGCCCACAATTACCTGCAGCCAGCAGGAGCAAACTCTGCTGCAGGCTTCCTCCCCTGCACAGCACTTGTGGCTGGGCTGAGCAAGGAGAGAGATTTAAAATGACCCCAGCTCCCAGGGATTCTCGGGGCACACTTACGGTGTTGCCATGGCACACCGGTTGGGAACCACTGCTCTAACCCACATGTGAATAGGCAGACTTAATAATCAGAAGAAAGCGAACTCTAACTTTGGATAATGCATTTTTTCAAAAGATGCATAAAGCAAAGAGCCTGTTAACTAACAGGTTCTGTGTGAAGTTGAGCTGGGGAAATAATCTCAAATACCATTCATTTGAGAGGTGATTGGACAACATTTTTCTCTTAAATGTTGATAGGCGCTGTAGAGGTATGATGAGGAGAATGTGAGTTCCAGGTTTGTTTGTTTCAAGGCATTGTCACAGGAGTCATAACTTTAAATTGTCTTGAAGTACCCAGTTGCTGCTGTAGCATCACAGTTCTTAGATAAAGGGGTTGATAATCCAACTTTCCTTCAGACTGGTGGAGGTGCGATGAGAAACAAACAATCCTGCAGTTGAGTGTGAAGCTCTGTCTGCTAATTACGTGAGCATTTGGTAGCTTCCTCATGCTTCAGACTTCCAGGAAACAGATGGGTAGATGGGCTGTTCCAGGCTTCCTCCTCTCACTCCTGACAACCAGTTGTGAAATGTTGCCTGAATGCTTCTAAGCTCTAATGAAGGGAGAACGTGAATGTTCCACCTTTGGCAGGGAAGCTAAGCTGTGTGCTTCTGTTGTCTTGCTGACATTTCTGGACACCTGAAACAAGCAAAAGGTGGCTGGAGTGCACTTGGTGTTGGTTACCCTTGGGTCCTGAATGTAAACTGGCTGCACTTCACGTGATTACCTCACTTCAGTGCTATTGCTAGAGAGGGACCTTGCATCATTACAGAGCAATACACAAAGTGCATTTGGTGAGCCGCTTTTAATTTTGGTAGACCAGCAATAAAGCTGTTCAGAAAAATGTTTGTTTGTAATGTCAATGTTTTGCTGTATCTGTAACACAGTCCATTTTTTGGACCAGTTTTGTATAACAGCTTCATTGAGGACCTAGAGTCATTTTGGGAGCATTTTCATATACCAAACTCTGAAGCAAGTGGAAGCCAGCAGATGATGTTGGGTGTGATGATTCGGATGTGTGACCGTGCTGCTGGTGTATGTCATCTGCTTTGCACGTTTATACAGAGAGTAATATCGTACTCCCACTAAATGAGGGGACAGTTGAATGCTTCTTGAATGAGTGTATTCTCCACTTTAAACTGTGCCAAGACAGCTTAAAAAGAAATGGCTCTTCCGTAGAACTAGCAGGAATATATCTAACAAATATTAGAAGTTGATAGCACCAAAAACCTCATTCGAATTGCTAGGAAAACTTAGTGTTTCAATGTATGAAAGGAGTTGGCCTGATATCCTTGGCAATATCATTAATTTGCATTGTTTAACAAAGCACAGCTTTTCACACTAGCTGCTTTTGCCCTTTGAACTCCTGAAACCATGTCTCGTACAGAGAAGGAGCTTTCCAGATAAACATATTATGCTGTTGAGTGACTTGTAGAAGTTAGTGAGGCTGAGTGTTTGCTTGGCATGCCTCAGGAAGCAGTCCGCCGCGCCCCCCCCCCCCCGATCTTAAGCTTAAATGAAGGCTTTGTACTACTGGGCTCTGGGACTTGAATATGTTTATTTCATAACAATGCATTGTAACTCTTTCTGCATGTATTTGGGTTGTTGTGGTATGATTCATAGAATCATAGGGTTGGAAGGGACCTCACGAGGTCATCTAGTCTACCCCCCTGTCAAAAATGCAGGACCACTCACACTAAATTATCCCAGCCTGGGTTTTGTCCAACCGGGCCTTAAATATCTCCAAGATGGAGATTCCACCACCTCCCTAGGTAGCCTGTTCCAATGCTTCACCAGTCGCCTAGTAAGAAAGGTTTTCCTAATATCCAGCTTCGACCTCCCCAGCTGCAACTTGAAACCATTGCTTCTTGTCCTCTCCTCTGTTACTACTGAGAACAGCTGAGCTCCATCCTCCTTGGAGCATCCCTTCAAGGAGCTGAAGGTTGCTATCAAATCCCCTTTGTCTTCTCTTCTGCAGGCTAAATAAGCCTAAATCCTTCAGTCTTTCTTCATAGGTCTTGTGCTCCAGCCCCTTGATCATTTTCATTGCCCTCTGATGGACTCTTTCTAATTTGTCCACATCCTTTTTGTAGTGGGGAGCCCAAAACTGAACACAGTATTCCAGATGTGGCCTCACCAGTGTAGAATAGAGGGGAATGATCACATCCCTCAATCTGCTGGCAACACTTCTTGTGATGCAGCCCAGTATGCCATTGGCCTTTTTGTCAGCGAGAGCACACTGCTGACTCATGTCCAGCTTCCCATTCACCATGACCCCCAGGTCCTTTTCTGCAGTGCTGCTGCTACTTAGCTGATTGCTCTCCAGCCTGTAGCAGTGCATGAAGTTTTTCCATCCCAAGTGCAGGACTATGCTACTGTGTGTCGTGCTGGATGGCAGCTGCTCCAAAACCAGCATACAACCTGCTGGTGGCTTTCAACATAAACTGCAATATATCTTGGTATTAGAGGAGTGAATATTTTTCCATTAGAATTGCAGTGTCAGATGATAACAAACAAAAAGCAGTGAGTAAAGGAGAACAAATAGACCAGGCATGACCAAACTGCAGCTTAGGAGCCACGTGTGGCTCTTGAATGAAAAAGTGTGGCTCGTGGAAGGATGTCAGCAAATCAGTTTAATAGGTAAAAGTATATGGTTATATGCCTCAGTGTGGTTCTTGAAGGTTTAATAATCCACTTGTGTGGCTCTTAAGCTCCACCCCTGGAACAGACAGTTCAAAATATTCAACATAATTCACAAGTGCTAGTAACATGAACTGGTTACCATGTTAAAGGATACCTATAGCAGGGGAGGCTAAACTGTGGCTTGTGAACCTCGTGTTTCTTTTTAATAGCTGAAGTGTGGCTCGCAGAGCCCCATGTGGATGCACTCCACCACCCCTAATTCCTCACCTCCCAAATTGGGTTGGGGAGTTTGAAGCTTCAGCCTTGTGGGAGGGTGATAAAGTGTTCTGCCACTGAGGAGGGGGGAGAGGGAGGTGTGTCAGTAAGTTGGCCACCTCAGACATAAAACATCTTGTTGCAACAAGACAAAATGGCACATTTAACAAATGTGCTTGCTTTTGTGAGTTATTTTAGGACCTCTGTTATATAAACATACAGCTGCTGAACTATGACTTTAGTGGAGGATGGCTGAGTATTAACCAATCTGCTTCCAGCCTTGATGGAGGCCATTACTTCTTTTTAAAGCCTGAAGTAGGGAATTGCCTCTTTTCCCCATGAATCTGATATGAAAACATGAACTGGATTTTTAACTAGCCTAAATCTGAACTGAAACTGAAGTTCTAAGAGAAGCTGGCCATGTGAGAGTTGCATAAAACTTTCACCTCTCGTGACTCGTGGTGTTACCTCTCGTGTCTTGTTTCAGTTAATGCATTATTCAGACCTTGTGACTTCCTGATGTGCAATAATCTTAAGCAAAGAACTTAAATTTATCAGAGAGATCTTTTAATCACAAGGCCTCTCATTTGAATGTTTGTCCACTTTAAAGATCCTGAGTGCATTTAATCATATTCTTGCTTGGAAATCTTACATAAAGTAAGAAAGTGTGTGATGACCAAATCCCAAAGTTGCTCAAATTGTAGCCTAAGTTGTGCTGCACTTCCTAGTCTCAACAAAGGTTTGTTTCAGAACTCTGCATGCAGTCTAGAGAACATTCAATTGGTTTTTCTGGCCACAAGTATCTTAAAAGATGTAGGCACGGAGACTGGGCTTTCTAGCTTTGAAAGTTTTCACAAGTATGTGCAAGTGGTCTTGGAGTAGGGGAGGTGGTATACTTAGGGCTGGATTAAGTGGCCCTGGGGCCCTGGCAGGGATGCTGCTAGAGTTAAAGATTAGGTAAGGACCAGGCCCCCACCATCTGCCGGGCCCCCAATCTGTTCCCTACCCCTCCCCACCCCTGGTTCCCTGAGCCCTTCTTAATCGCTGGTTTTGCCACTGGACCCTGCTGCCCCAGGCCAGCCCCCTCCCCTGTGGGCTTTCCCTGCTGGGCTGGCATGCCTGCCCCCAGCTCTCTTACCTGGCTGCTGGAGGAGAGCTCGGCCGCGGCAGAGGCTGAGGCTCCTGGCCTGAGCCTGCTCTGAGCATGCTTAGAGCAGGGTCAGATCAGGGGAGGAGTTTTAAAAACTCCCAGGTCCAGCCTGGGGCAGTTACCTCCTGGCCGGAAGACGGTGTCTTCTAGCCGGGTAGAGGCCACGGCCGCTGGCTACATGGGCATTGTTCCTGCATGGGGGAGCAACGGTGTGTCTCTGCACAGTTTACAGGTGCACTGTTTGGGGGCTGACCCTGAGTTTCAGGGGGGCTGAGGCCCCTGGAGCCCCCTGCTAGTGTCACTTTGTGGCCCTGGGCTGGCCACCACCATGGGTCTCTGTCATGGTGGCCTATAGATGGGCCATCTTAATGGGGGCAGGAGTCTGGCCAGAGGGTGTTCTGGCCCTGCTTCAGCTGCTCAGCCCCCAGGGGTGAGGCCAGCTGGTTTGCGGTGCAGCCTTCCAAGGTCACCGGTGCTGTGGCAGGGGCTGGATCTTGTTGGAGCTTGGGGTCCCTTTTTAGGCCAGGGCTTCAACCCCTATAGCCCCTGCATTAATCCCACCCTGAGCATACTGACAGCTCTGGTTTGCCGTAAATTGAAAAAGTAGCATACCTAGACTGCTATCTTGCATACTGTTAGTTTAACTGAGAAGCCTGCAAGTATGGTTACCACCGGTGGAAGGGACCAAAAGGATCTCATTTGCTTCACTGTCATGAGTGAATGTGTAAATGTAATATATAAATACGTGTAAAAGTTCCCTATTATGAAGGCATCCCTGTATTGCAGCTGTTGATAGGCAGTGAATACTGCATGAACGCTTAAAAGAGAAAAGGGCAAACTAGGTTGGTAACAAAAAGGATTGCTGTGGTCGAGTCTAAATTTAGAATTTTAAAGTTCTGAACAACTGATAATTCCATTAGAGTATGAGCAGTGAGGTGGCTTTGACTCTTTCTGCTAATAATTTGCTGTCTTTGTATTACGCTAAATACAATGGCTCACATGAGGTTTTTTCAGTCTGAGATAAGAATGCCAAACAAGTAGAGTCCTGCACAAGTAAAAATGTGGACCTGTATCCGATCCGCAGCTGCAAGAAACGGTCTGTGGATATTCGTGTTGTATCCATGGATGCAGATATCCGCAGATGTAATGTGGATTTCTGCGGATTTGTAGGGCTCTACAAATAAGGTTCAGTCCCCATTTTGTATGCAGTAACCCTAATCCTATCACTCATCTCCTGTGTCGTCTTAATGCTACTCAACCCACAAGCAACAAGCGGTGTGGCTGGTACTTAAAAGCATCTTTAATATAAGGTATGTCTATTGCGAGGGGTGGAAAAAGTGCTGCTTTTTACCTAAATGTACCAAATAGGGAAACTAAATATCAGTTACTAGCTCAGTGAAATGTATTTATTTCAGCATAACTTGCACAATTTTAACTTAAAAATCTAACAGTTTCTTAAATAGCAGTGAATGTTAATTAAACTGAAATTTCAGGAAATGTCTAATGCAGGGGTGGCCAAATGTATGGAACTCAAGAGCCGCGTAAAATTGATTATTAAACCTTTGAGAGCCACACTGAGGCATATAACCATATACTTTTTACCTACTGCAAAATTAGCAAGTTTAAAATTGATTGCACACTTGAATTTTATCATAAAAATAGGGTAAATATTGATTCTACTAATGCCAGATTCTAATAATTACTGAAGGTTACCATGCAAGCTAGGCCTATACAGTAAACGATCTGTTTTCTTCTCCATATTTTGGTTTATTATTTGACATCATGTTTAGAAGGACTTATAAAAAAAAAAAAAACATGACTTTTATTTTAACAATGAGTAAACCGCATTAGGGCCTACAAGAAAATCTAAACAGGCTGCGCTTCTCCTTGCCATAACTGACCATGCCGCGTTTCTCCCTGCTGTCCCTGACCCCCTCCATAACTCCCAGACCCTAATGGTGGCTCCCCCAGGCTGACTGCCCTCCACACTCCTTTACCTGGCTGCTCGGCATAAGCTAGGGCTTGCTCCCCTTGCTTTAAGTCCTGCTTTTTCATTCAAGAGCCACATGTCTGGTCTAACGCATCTAGTCACTACTTTGCGCTACACTTAAAGCTAAGCCATTCAGCATAAGTAGTGGCTATCCAAGAACCTTGCTCTTCCTTTGTCCGCTTTCTGCTGACTCAGTGCTGTTAGATCTCTTTGACCTGGTAGTGGAAATGAACATACAAGCCTTGTGGATTGCAGACACTCTTGGTAATTGCTTTCACCAGTTGAACATGTTCGATATAGAAAGCTTTGCCAAAGATTTAAAAAAAAAAAAAAAAAATCAACAAACCCAAGGAGTCTGGTGGCACTTCTGAAGACTAACACACTTATTTATTGCATGAGCTTTTGTGGGAGAAAATTCCACTTTGTCTGACTGATTTTTCTCTCATAGAAGCTCATGAGATAAGTTTGTTAATCTTCAGAAGTACCATAGGACTCCTTGCCTGTTTCCTGGAGCTAGACCAGTGTTTCCCAACCAGTGTGCCATGAGGTCTGAGCAGGTGTGCCACAAATTATTTTGTAAAACCACTTAAAGAGCTCTGGATTGGCTCATGAATATTCATGAGTTCATTTGCAAATTATATAGTGGTGTGCCTCAAATTAATTGAAGGTAGCAAGGTGTGCCGTGGCAAAGAAAATGCTGAGAACCACTGAACTAGACTAACACAGCTAGCCCTTTGGATGTTGCAATGTATAATATTCCCAAGTATGGTTTATAGTGTGAATTATCTTTAACGTGCTTCTCTTGTATTTTATGACATATTCTCTTAAGTGCATAGATAGCTCTGACTCCAAGTGTTGTATAGGAAGAATGGAGGCAATTAAACCAGAATTGACTCTTTTGATTGTCATAGATTTAAAACAAATAATAAACATATCTATTCTTAGAATGCTTGTCTCATCTCTTGTGCTTCAGTACATATGGAAGAAAACTGTGGAGCAACAATATAATAATGATACAGGCTGATGCCACATTAGAAAGGGTCTAGTTTGACCAGTAGTTATGCGCTTGAACTAGTAATTTAAGCAGGTGGAATTTTTTTTATTTTATTGTTCTGCAGGACGTCTGACTAGATATTCATAGTACCTTTTTTTGGTCTTAGATCTGTAAATACCTGTTGTTCCTGTAGAAATTAACTGTGCCTGTTTGTGTTTGAGGGATGGTAGCAACTTAGCTCATTCTAAACTGTTCCTACAGTATTGTGCCAAAGCTTTTATTTACCTGATGTTCTGTTTCATGTTTTTAGGTAGAAGTAAATCTAATTTGGGTTGGACATCTCTTCACCTTGCATGCTATTTTGGACACGGAGATGTTGTCAAGGATTTGCTGAAGGTATACCTAATGCTGTCTATATTTCTAATGGAGTTTGAAGATCCTACATAACACAAGGTGGTATTATGAAAAGTGTGACAACCTTTTTTTTCCCTAATAGTCTGACAAGTTGTTCGGGGAACCAGCATCTGGTTGTCTACTTTTGAAAGATTAAAATAAACAGGAAAAGTGTTTTCTACTGAAGTGCAAACACTTCAGTTGAACAGGAGCAATACAATTGAAAACTATAAGACAATGAGCTACCCTTCCCTTTAGTCATGTGCATAATTGTATATTTAACTCCACTTGCATGGGTATGGATTTGCATGGGAAAACAACACAGCAGGGCACAGATTATCCAAAAAAAATTTAGAATACATTGGAGATCACCCTTTATTACAGAAGGTGGAGAAAGTGACTAGAGGAGAAACTGGTCTGGATTTAATTCTGACAAATGGTGGAACTAATTGAGAATTTGAAGATGGAAAGCAGCTTGAGTGACAGTGATTCTGAAGTGATAGAGTTCATGATTCTAATGAATGATAACAGGGAAGACAGCAGAATAAAGGCGATGAGTTTGCAAAAGTCTGTCTCTCTAAATCCAAAGATTTGGTAAGAGAGATCCTGGGGGAAGCAAGGTTCTTCCTTTAGGATAGCTAGTGGGTTTTTTGAAGAAATATTACTAATGGCAAAAGAACAAACAATCCCATTATAGTAGGAAAGATAGGAAAATATAGTAAGAGACCTCTTCAGTGACCTGAAACTCAAAAACAGGCTTTGTTTTAATAATAAAGATCCCACAAGCATGTAAGGAGAAAAATTAGAAAGGGTAGGGCACAAAATGAGAGAATTATGGGGTAATAAACAAGAGGAAGAACAAGGACATGGTAGGCATATTACTCAATGAGGAGAGAAAGATGAGAACAGAAAATGTAGTCATGGCAAGAATGTTAAATTATTATTTTTTCAGTTTTCACCAAAAAAGTTTAGGAGTGATTGGATACTTAACACAGTGACAATCACTAAATGGGGTAGGATCTGAGTCTAAAATAGAAGAACAAGTTAAGAATTACTTAGATGAGTTTGTTTTCAATTCTTCAGTACCTGGTGAAATGCATTCTAGAATATTTAAGGAACTAGCTAAAGAGATCTCTGAGCTATTAGCAATTATCTTTTGAGAATTCCTGAAAGTTGGGGAAGAGACCCAAAGACTTGGAAAAAGGCAAATGTACATTAGTAATTATTTATAAAAATTATAGGTCTGTCAGCTTACTTGAGTACCAGGAAAGGATGCAAATCAGTCAGTTTGTAAGTGCCCACAAGAAGGTAAGCAGATAAGAGTCAACATGGATTTGCGAAGAGCAAACCAACCTGATGTATTTCTTCGATGGGGTAGGAAGCCTCATGGGTAGGGGAGAAACAGTAGATATGACTGAAGTCAATACACAAGGCTTTTGATTCTGTCTGTCTTTTTCATAAACAGCATATAACAGGTTTGTCCAAGCTGTATTTCTCTAAAATGGGTGCACAAATGGTTGGAAAACCATTCTAGAGGACTAGTTATCAATAGATCACAATTGAGCTGGAAGAGCATATCTAGTGAGGTCCTACAGGGATCTGTCCTGAACCCAGTTGTTTTATTCAGTATCTTCATAAATAATTCTGATAATGGCAGAGAGAGTGTAGTTATGAAGTTTGTGGATGATGCACACCTTGAAGGGGTTGCAGTTGCCTTGGAGGATAGGATTAGAATTCAAAATGATACTGTCAAACTGGAGAAATGGACTGAATTAAATAGTATGGAATTCAGTAAGGCCAAGTACAGTCTTAGGATGGAATGATTGATTGCACAAAGGCAAAATGAGAAATGACTACCTAGGAAGCTGTACTGCAGAAACGGATCTGAGGGTTGTACTGGATCACAAACTACATATGTTGATGTAATACTGTTGCTAAAAAGTAAATCAAATCCCAGAGTGATGTATGCTGTTAACAAGAGTGTAAGCAAGACACAAGAAGTAATTCTGCTCTAAACAGCACTGATAATGCCTCAACTGGAGCAATGTTCCCTCTAAAAGATGCTGGCAGCTGAGCAACTCATGTTGCTCGCTGCGCTGCCCCCCCCCCGCTGGCTGCGCTCCCCCCCCCCCCCCGGCCCCCCCCCCCTGCTCCCAGCTGCCCCCTACTCCCCCCTGCTCCTGGCGGCCCCCCATCCCTGCGGGCCTGCTCCCGGCCGCCCCCCCCCTGCTCCCGCGGGCCCACTCCTGGCAGCCCACCAGCCCCCGGCCACCCCCCTACCCCTGCGGGCCTGCTCCTGGCCGTCCCCCCGGCCCACTCCTGGCTCCCCAGCAGCCTCCCCGCCCCCACTCCTGGCGGTCCCCAGAAACTTACCTTGTGGCTGGAGCCGCACAGCTCAGCCACAGCTCCTGGGGCCAGAGAAGCACTACGGAGCGTGCTCAGATTTTCTGGGCATGCTCCGTTAGAGCTTTTCTGGGCAGGAGTTTTGAAAACTCCCTGCTCCACAGGAGCTCTATGGAGGGCCCCTGGCTGCTGGCAGTGCGCTGCCAGCAGCCTTCTCTGCGCTGGCGGCTGTGGCAGGCTGCGCTGCTGTGCACCAGCGCAGCTTAGAGGGAACATTGAACTGGAGTATAGTATCCTGTTCTAGTCACCAGCATTTGGAAAAGATGCAAACAAATAGAGATGGTCTAGAAAGCATCATTGAGGAAAAATTGGTTTAATTTATTCTGGAGAAAAGATAACCCCCCCCCTTCAGTCATCAGTCTTCAAATGCATAAAATATGTCAGGGTGTCAGTCCAAGTGCCTGGGGCTCATGCAGAAGAGCTGTGAGCACTGGGGTGGTGGGATGAAACAGACTCTTCTTCATCTGCCATGCCTCACTGGAAGGCAACTCAGGTGTTCCTTTCCAACCCTCCCTCAGTCCTACGCTAATGGGAAGCAGGGCTTTGGCAGTCAGCAGCAGTGCAGAAGTTAGAGCAGCAGAAGGGTGCAAAGTCTGTTGTGGAAAACGTCAGGTACCACTGTTAACATTGTTTCCTCTGTGTTGCTGCTGGCACTATGCTGCTTTCAGAGCTGGATGCTTGGGCTGCAGGCACTGTGTTCCTCTCTGCCTTCAGAGCTGGGTGGTGGGGCATGTGTGCATGCATTCATGTGTGCAGGGAATTGAGCTGGATGACCAAAGTCCCTTCCAGTCCCACATTTCTGTGGTTCTATAGACTGTTGCCCTTGTAGGCAGCTAAATGCATATTTCTGAAAATGACTGGCTTGTTCATGCATACGAGATGTTTCTGCACACCCAGTCTTCCAAAATTTGGTACAAGACACCTAAAGTAGTGGTTCCTGACCTTTTCTCTGCTTTGGCACACCTTGATGCCTTTAATTATTTTGAGGAACACCACTGTATAGTTGCCAAATGAACTCATGAATATTCATAAGCCAATCCAGAAATCTTTATTTTTTGAGAAATTTCTGTGCCACACCTGCTCAGGCCTGAGGGCACACACATGAACCACTTAATTTAAAATTCCGAATAGTTGACACTGGCTTGTGTGCCCTTAAAATAAAAAACAGTTTGACGCTATTTCAGAAGTGGAAGCCCAAAAGCATGTGTGTAAATTTTTCAAAGAAGGATCAATATTTATTTGATATTACTTCAGGCACAAATATGGGTTGAATGAGTCCGTTTTCTCTTCTTAGAAACATCAAGTTTACGAGAGAGACCATGGTTCTCTATTTAACCTGTTAATGCTGATGTAAAATAAAGCAAACTTCTGTGATTTGGTACCTATAATTTTAAGGCACTTGGCTTCTTCTGGCATAGTTTAAAACAGGGGTAGGCAATTCCTGGCACATACACCAGCAGTGGCACCCAAGCCCATTCAGAGTGGCTAATGGCACCCACTACCGTACCACAGAAATTGCCACTCCTGCCACGAAAAGCAGCTCTGGACAGCTTCCTTCGGGCGCAGTTGGGCACAGATGGTCCCCCCATGCCTATGGCTCTGTGTGACACAGAAAAAAGCTGCCTGGAGTGGCTCCTCTCTGTAGTTTGATGCTCCCTGAAGGAGCCACTTCAGGCAGCTTCTTTCTGCAGCATGTCTGGGAACCCCTGAAAGGAGTTGCTTCTCTTCATGGTGTACCTGGGGATCCCTGTCTCCAGGCACACCACCAAGGCGAACCATTCTGGGTGACTTCTTTCCATGGCATGCCTGGGAAGCACTCCCACTCCAGCTGTGACCACTGCTGAATTTTCAGGCAGCTGCCACATTTTTTTCAGCAGAGGGGGCCACCAGCACCAGCTTAGGGTTGGGGAGGAAGGATTGGCACAAGGGTCAGCAAAGGTTGCTGACCCCTGGTTTAAAATAAGATTTCCTCCCCCCCACCCCCATATGTGTGTAATTAAACAAAAGCTAGCCAGTTGTCTGCAGTTCTGCTAACTGCAGCATTCAGATGAATGCACCAAGAACAAATGGGGTTTTGTTTGTTTGGCCTTTTCTTGAAGCCTCACTGTGTTGGTGGAAATGCAAAGGATAAACCTGGGTAAATTTGAACCTGATTCTGCATTTAAAAACTAATAATCAAAAGATTCTCAAACTTGAAAATGGACAGATTTTTCTAAAAGGATTCCATCACTAATCCTATGAACATAACAAGTATCAACAAATGATGCTGTCCCTGACCCAAATATTTTGCTTACAACGTGGTTCCCAGCGTGGGGTCTGCGGACCCCCAGTTGCAGGGGGTCCACAGCAATGCTCCCTGCCAGGGCCGGAACCCAGCTGCGGCCCAGATGCTTCCTGCCAAGGCTGGATACCGACAGAAGGGGGAGCACGCAGAGGACTGCCTGCTGCCACCACTTGCCAGCTGCAGATGCGGGCAGCGGCTCGACTTCACTCCCCTGCAGGGGCTGGCTGCCCCCATTTCCCAGCACTTGCTGACTGGGACACATGGCAGTGCTGCCTCTGCTTGCTGTCCTGGTGGCTCGCTTTGCTTCCCTGGAGGGGCTGGCTCAGAGCCATGGCTGCAGCAGCCCCACTTGCCAGCATGGGAGGAGGAGAGGGAGAGGGCCATGGCCACAGTGGCTCCTGCTGCCTGCCTGGATTGTGGCCATGCAGGTCAGATTTTCACCTTGTGGGCTGGATCCTGCTTGCAGCAGCACCACCGCAAAAGGGGTTAGTGAAATTTTTTGGCCTGCTAAAGGGGTCCTCAGCCTGCAAAAGGTTGGAACCAGTGGTTTACAACATAGAATACTTCTAATGGAAAAGCTTCAAGGAAAGAAACGGGTAGATTAAATAGTCTTTATATTGTCAAATGTTCTTCATCTGTGTCTCAGCACTTTATGGAAGTGGGTGAATACCAGTGTTGCTCTTAGAGCTAGAGAGATGAATAGAGGTTAAGTGAGACTCAAAGTGAGATTCTCTTCCACGAAAGCTCATGCGATAAACTTGTTAGTCTTTTAAGTGCCACCAGACTACTTGTTTGTTTCTGCTGAACTGGAGTAACATGGCTACCCCCTTTGCAGGGGTTAAAGTATAACTTAGCAGGCCCTGGAACACCCCTTCCAGCAGGTTCGGGCCCCCTTCACCCACCCCAGCTACTGCCCCTGGGCTTGTCTCACTGCTGGTCCCCCAGCTCCTCCCCCCCCACTGTGCCCTGTCCACGCCAGGCCAGCTTGCCTGTCCCCAAGCCCCCTCCAGGATCCCCTTACCTGGCCGCAACGTGGAGCAGCCACTGACTAAGCATGCTCAGGGTGGGCGATTTAAAATCTCCCAGCCTGATGCAGCTCCCTGCCTTGCTCGAATGCGCCAGAATGGAATTCCAAGGCCTACTATGTTTAGATGCTGAGCGTTCGGTGGGCCTCTAAAAATAGAAAATGGAGCTGGAGCACTGCGTTCCAGAACCCACTCTTTTTAAATGGTGGGACCTGGGATGCAGCATTCTGGCTCCATTTTCTATTTTTAGGGGCCCTGGAATGCAGACCACTTAAAAATAGTGGATCCCAGAATGCCATTCCAGCGTGTTCTGGCTTACTTTAACCTCTGCCATTTTGACTTGACCTTGTGCGCTCTGTCTCTGGCAGTCAGGAATAGACTCCCCTTGTCTCCTTACTCTAGGCCTCATGAGCTCCATCACAGATCAGTTTCTCAGCTGTAGTAAAACCACACAGAATCCTGTTGATTTGGTTGTGCACATGTAGCTTGTCTTGACCTCTTTCTGACCCTTTTTAAGAGAAGAGTGAGGCAGGAGCAGCATAGAAGAAGGATTTTGAAGGAGAGGTGGCTGGGTACACTGGAGGGCAAGGATTGTTTTAGATGTGGGACAGGATGAAGAAGGTGAAAAGAGAAGGAGGGCAAGAATTTCAGGTGGACTAAAGGAAAGGGGAAAATGAAGTGGAGAACTAGACACAAGCACTGACTTTATGGTGTACAGAGGAGTTTCAACTTGATGTGGAAAGAGACAGGGAGCCAGTAAAGAGATTGAGACCTGCTTGTCTTGGCTTGTTTAATCTCTTGAAGAGACTACAATACGATATGTATTATTACTGTGTGGTGTCTTTCAATTAGCCATAATTGAAATTTAAATCCTCAACACTTTTATCTCTACAAACACACTGGGTGAATGATAGCAAAACAAAGGCCCCATCTGCACCCAAAAAGTTCACTGCTACATTGCTCAGCCATTTGAAAAATACACCCCATGGGCAAGGTGGTTAAGCCAAGCTAACTGCTGGTGTATGTGTTAAGTTGTTTGGAAAAAAGTCTTCCATTGCTACTGCCTCTCGGGGATAGCGGTTAACTACAGAAATGAGAGAACCCCTCTGCTATCTACTCTGAAGAAGAAGAGCTGTGCAACGGTAGTGTAGACATACCCCCCCACCCCCAATCTGGAGTTAACATTTCTTTTTACAAGGGCTCCTTGTTGTAGATTTCTTCTGCTCTGTCTTCCCATATTATCACTGTTGATTAGTCTTTGACTATTGTGGGACACCCAGGAAAACCTCCTACTTAATAGAATTAATTCTTAATAGGTTATAAGCTAAAAGGTGTCTAACACTGACGTCTTTCTAGAAAGAAGTAACATTTTAATGCTGGAAAAACGGGCAAGTTACTTAACAGTCTCTGTCCTGGCAGGCTGGTGCAGAAGTGAATGTGTTAAATGATATGGGAGACACACCACTGCATCGTGCAGCCTTCACTGGACGCAAGGTAAAAACACCTATTTTCAAACTACTGGTGTCCCACTCTGGTTTGCAGGATGCATGAGGCAAGCCTAGCATGAGATTGTTTTCCCATGTAGTGTGCTATGAAGTATAAATGAAGTCTTAAAATGTTAATTGATTGAAGCCAAAGCATTTATGAAATAGGAAAAAAACCTTTATAACTGTGCATTCCAGAAATCTGCTACAGAGCAAATTCTAACATATGTAAAATCTAGTCCAGCTCAGATTTTGGTGTTCTTTTTTTAACAGAGAAAGAACTGCCTGCCTGCACCCCACCTCCTTTCCCTGCCCTCCTAGGAAAGCAAAATATCAGTTTTCCTCCTTTTTTTCCCATCCATGGCTGCTCTTTCCTTTTTCTCTTCCAGGATGTGGCTAGCAGGTGGAGACCAACAATACTTCTTTTCTTTCTCGAAACACTGTAGCTGCATACCTGTGTCTGTGCAATTACTTCCTAGGGCACTTCTGCTGTGTGGCTAGGGTAAAGTGCTTTAGTGCAGGAGTGCAGCACTAATTAACTTCTCAGTTTTAAATGCTGGTTGTCGGGTGGAAGCTGCTTTGGAGGGATGGGAAAGGTAGTTGTGGTCTTTCAAGTTGTGTGCATCAATTTATTGATCTTTCACATACCATAGCAGAAAAATACTTAGACTTAATGTAAGAATAGCCATACTGAGTCAAACCAGTGGGTCATTTAACCCAATATCCTGTTTCTGAAGTACAGTAGCTGATGCTGGCCATTGTCCAGGGGAATGAACAGAACAGGGCAGTTAATGAGTCATCCATGCACACCCATTCTCCAGTCCCAGCATTTGGCAGTCAGAGGTTAGGGAAACTCGGAGCTTGGATTTGCATCCTGACCATCTTGGGTAATAACCACTGATGCAGCTATCCTCCATGAATGCATCTAATTTTTTTGTTTTGGAATCCAGTTATACTGTTGGTCTTCCACATACCTGGCAACAAGTTCCACAGGCTAACTGCATTGACTGAAGAAGTACTCCCATAATTTGTATTTTATTTTGGATTGGGACAACAGGGTGCACAGGGTTGGGGGTTATTATTTTTTAAATCTGCTGCCTGTTGACTTCAGTGGGTGACTCCTGGTTCTTGTGTTGTATGAAGGCGTAAATAAAATTTCTCCACTTTCTTCATCATTTGTAGTTCTTTGTTAGATCTCTATCATATCCCTCCATGGGAGTCTCTCTTCCAAGCTAAACAGTATGTCTTTTAATCTCTCCTTGTATGTAAGCTATTTACTCTTAATAAAGTCTGTTGCCCTTTTCTGTATCTTGCATTGAAACTGGGCATCTCTTTTGAAATCATGTAGCCAGAACTGCACATGGTATTTAAATTGTGGGTATACTGTAGTTTTATATAGTGGCATATTTGCTGTCTTATCTATTTGTTTCCTAATGGTTCCTAACATTTTTGCTGTCTTATTTGACTGCCACTACATATTTATCTGAACTTCTTTTTTATTACTACTTGCTGGTTTGCATTTAAAGTGATTAAAGGATCTTATGGAAACCCCTGTTACTATACAATGGTTTTCTTGATGATGGAGAAAGCAAATGCCTGATAAGCACTTGAAAGGCAATCCATGAGTTCTTGTAGTACCTCTTTGTGATGCACTATAAGGACAGCATCGTGAGTAAACAGAAGTTCCCTGTTAAGCACTTTTTTTTTTTTAACTTCAGTTTTTTTGCCTTAAGTTGTGAGTTCATCTGTTTAGGTTCTACGATGATTGCCAACCTCAATGGATGACGAGCAAAATGCTTGCATCGGAAAGGCTGTCCCCACCTTAAGTAGACTGACTAACAGAGCTTGGAACAGCTCACAGCTTATTATTAAGACCCAAAAAGGCTAGTGTACCAAGCTTGCATCCTCAGTACTTCCTTGTATGGTGGGGAAACATGAACAACTGCAATTCATCAGGAGAAAAGGTTAAACATTTTCCATTTACACTGCCTACACTGTGTACTTAACATCAGATGACAAGATAAAGCCACCAAATGCAGAGCTTATTCAAAGGGCAAACATACCAAGTGTGACAGCCCTACTCAAGCAAAGACGACTGCATTGGCTGGGTCTTCTGAGCGGGTTGGAAGATGGATGTGAACCCAAGGGCATACTATGTGGGGAGCTATCAAAGAGAATGAAAACAATAGAACATCCAAAGCTTCACTATCAGGATGGATTGGAAGCTAAATACGAAGGGATTTGAACTTGATCCTGAAGAGTGGGAAACATCGGCGAGTGATCAGAAAAGTGTTGCAGTTGTCTTCATCAGTTTCCATAACAGGAATTGGTTGCTATAGCCTGAAAAGAAAAGAGTTTGCATGAAGCAAGCTGCTCCCAACCAACACTCTCACATTTGCAATAACTGCCAAAATGTTATGCAAATCTCAGGTTGGACAATTTATTTGCCATGAGGTGTTATATCCTTCTTCTATTTCCACTATCTCTTGGAGATGCAAGGAGACCAATCAGATATTTTTCAGACAATTATCCAAAACGACTCTAAGATCTTTCTTGACTAGCAACAGCTAATTTAGACCTATCATTCTGTAGGTATAGGTGGGGTTATTTTTTTCTAATTTTGTATTGCTTTGTACCTATCAAAATTGAATTTCATGTCCTGTTTTGTTGTCCAGTCACCCAGTTTTGTGAAATCCTTTTGTAACTCTTTGCAGTCAGCTTTGGACTTAAACTATTCAAGATAGTTATAATCTGCAAAATTTGCAGTCTTACTGTTTACCCCTTTTTCCGGATGATTGATTGAGTATTGTACAGCACTGGTCCCAGTACAGATCTCTGGAGGACACTACTGTGTATACCTCTCCATTCTGAAAAGTGACCATGTGTTCCCTCCTGGTTTTCTATCTTTCAACCAATTACTGATCCGTAAGAGGACCTCCCTCTTATACCATGATGATTGCAACTTTGCTTTCTTCGTGGGACCATGTTAAAGGGTTTCTGACAATCTAGTATACTATGTCAACTGGTAAACAAGAAAGGAGTCCCGTGGTACTTAAAGACTAATAAATTTACTTGCTGCATGAGCTTCCATGGGAGGAAATCTTGCTTTGTCAGACACTTTGAAGAACTGTTAACTGGATCACTAGTGTCCACGTGTTTTGTTTGACACCATCAGAGAATTGTAATAAATGGGTGAGGCATTATTTCTCTTTACAAAAGTTATGTTGACTCTTCCCCAATATAACATGGTTGTCCAAGAGTTTGATTCTGTTCTTTACTGTAGCTTCAAACAATTGGCCTGTTACTGAAGTGAGGTTTATCAGCCTGTAATTGCCAGGATCACCTCTGGAGACTTAAAAAAAAAAAAAAAAAAAAAAAAGTGTTGCATTAGCTAAGTCTCCGTCAAAGTTTGGGTTGCGACCCAGTACTGGGTTGCAGACCCACAGGTGCTGGGTCCCCAGCAGAGGAGGTGTGGGAGAAGAGGGGAGGGAGGGAGGGACGTGGCTTCCTCTCAGTGATCTGTAGCCTATATTGTAACATAGTATCAGCCTTTAGTAGAGAGAATTGAGGCAAATGCCATGGTTGTTAGGATTAACAATGAGGTGCTGATTGTTTGAACAATCTGTATGCCTCTTCTCTGAGTCAGTATCTCTTTGAGCTTCTCTCATTCATAGAAAAAGGACTGAGGTCACTGGCAAGCAACTTTTGTGGTTTTTATCACTAGACCCAATGAGGAAAAGAAAAAGCTTTGAATACCCCTTATTCCACTATTTCTGGGATCTGGGGTTTACAGTTATTTTTGCAAATTAGGACTTGCCTCTTTTTTCAGTGGGTTGAGAATTCCCTTGCTTGCAACAAAGTTATAACTTGTAGATTTTAATAACTCTTTTCAGAGATTTTTTTACCAATAATTAAAAAGAGAAGAGCAAACTGTTCTAGTAGAAGCCTGTGTTAGAAAGTATGGTATTTTTTTCTACAATTAGAAGGCCTAAGTAACAGAATAAAATCCAACTCAGGGATGTATCTGCTGGAAGGAGAAATTGTAAGAAGGTCCCAATCTGAAGGGGAGTAGATAGCCCCGTTGTTTTGCTGCCCTATGCATACTGACAGCAATAGGGGTCACCAGCACTGTTCCCTCTAAGATGTGCACAGGTGCACGTGCACACGTCATGAAACCTGCACACATAACAAAATAAAGCAATAGTTCTAATAGCGCGCACAGAAATTTTTTGCGCGCGCACACATTTTTTCTGCACACAGCTTACAAAAAAAATTAGAGGGAACATTGGTCACCAGACCAAGCAGAAAGGGCCAGCACCTCTTCAATCACAATATTGCAGACAATTGTGTGTTCATGGAAACTCCTGCTCCCTCAGTCTGCATATGCTTCAGTTCCTGGGATTTGACAGTGGAGAAGGGAGCTGGACCTGGAGGGACTTGGACAGGCTCAGCAGCAGACAGGATCTTCCAGGACCTTTCTTTCCAGCCTGGCATTGGCTCTCTTCTCCTTCCCCTGTCTCAGCACTTCCATCTCATTTCTCCATCCAGGTCACCCCCCACCCCATTTGCAAGGAGCTTCCACACACACTCTCCAGGCTATTACATACAGTTTTAGGGACTTGACATACATCCTGATTTGAGACAGGAGTATGTCATGTGGGATCACCCTCTGCATGTCCCCGTAGGTGATTTCAAATTAGATGTGTAGATTTCAGACATGCAGTAGAAGCCTCAAGAAGGATTCCCACCCCCTGCAGCCCTGGTCACTGTTGAGTTTTCTTGCTGCAGCTGCACTTTTTTGGTGGAGGGTCGCTGCATGGCAGAAGGGTCTGGAGCTGGGTACAGAAGAAAAAAGTTTGATAACCACTGCACTACCTTTATCCTTGAGTCTCTTGGTGCAGATGCTAGTTTAAGTGATTGGAATATATATCACAAATGGTGGTTCTGAAATTTCATATCTGAGTTTCTTCAGAACTCTTAAGTGAATACTATCTGATCCTGGTGACTTATCACTGTTAATTTTGTTTCAAAATTTTGTCTGATACTTCAGTCTGGAACAGTTCTTCCAATGGATCACCTATAATGAATGTCTCAGGTGTGGGGAATCTCCCTCAATCTCTGCAATGAAGACCAATTCATTAGTCTTTCTACAGTCTTTCTGGAGTGCCTCTCAGTCGTACACCAGACCATTGATTGCTTAGCAGGCTTTCTGCTTCAGATGGACCTTTTTTTTTTGTTTTGAGGTTCATTTGTGTTTCTTGCTAGTTGCTCTTCAATTTCTTTCCTTAGCTTGCCAAAAAATAAACTTAACATTGACTTGTCTGGATATTTTGGACACTTTGCTTGTTTAAAGGGTGTGAAAATCAATTCTAGTAAGTTCTCATTCATAGAACCATACAAAGATGTGGATCCATAGCTCTGGTTGTGGTTCTCATCCCACCCCCCGCCGCCACCGCCGCCAACAGATGTTTGGAGGCCAGCCCCTCCAGGCAGCTATCTAACACCTGATCAGCAGCTGACAGTGGGAGACCCCCCTGAACAGCTGATCAGTGGCCAGCTTTGGTGACTGGCAGAGGGGAACCCCCACCCCTGGATCTCTAAGGCAGGGAAGCAACATCAAAGGCCACAAGCTGCAGGAAGCTACTTCCCTGCCTTTGACATCTGTATCATACCCACCATCCACAAAAACTAGTCTATAGATATCTGCATGCAGGTATCTGTGGATTTGCAAGGCTCTCAGTCACAATGTCTATACCCAATTAGAACAGAAGCAGTTTTGTAAATACTGATCTCCATCCACTTATTGCTTAGAATACTAGAATGAAGGTGAATCAGTTCAGTAGCTAATTAATGTGATCAATTTATTCTTGGAACAATTAATGTGAACAGTTTGTTCTTGGAATAAAAGCCATTTGGCTGCTAATGCTGTGTAGGCATAAGAATGTAAAAGTGGTTCTCTTATGACCATGTGGATACATATCAGATAGTGTTGTCTCTACTCATATTTTCAAGTGGTGTATTGAAAGGTCTCTAGTTCCCCAAATTTCTTTACTGCAGGTGTCTATAGTCACATCCTTTAGTAAGACGTCTTTATGCGTGACTTTACTGCTATACTCTTTCAAGTCCAGCTCACTTATTGTGGTCTCCTTAGTCCAAATAATACAACAAGAAAAAGATAAGGTGGAAAACAGTATACGGGAGACTCTCTTCCCTTGCCATGTTTTTACTAATTTATTGCGGGCTGTGTACCATTACATGTTGATAGGCTGACAAGGGAGGGTTGCAAAACAACAACAGACCAACCTAGACTTGAGGAAGTGCCATTGCGATAAAACATAATGCCTTTGACCTTGCTTTCCAGGAGGTTGTGATGCTGCTGTTACAGTATGATGCTGATACTTCTATTGTTAATGGGTGTGGACAGACGGCAAGAGATGTTACGCAAGATAAAGAGATAAGAGAGATGTTGGAAGGTAACTTCCTGTGTCTTCACTGCCTTTAATAACTTTGGGGGGGGAGAGAGGGAGAGCTCCTTCACAGGCTACAGGTTCATGTCATTTAGAAGTAGCTTCTGATTCAAAACCAATTAATCTAATAATGTTCTGTCACTTCTATTTGTAAAAGAGCATTGTGATAAGCCAGTACAGCAGGTCTGTTAATGCCTTTGGAAGGAAGCCTTAACAAATGCTGTTTCTGGTAGATGTTAGGTCCTTGAACAACACAGGCTTTTTTCTTCCAGCTTTTTAATGATGTAGGCTTTAGCTGAAATTCAAAGCAGTGTGTAGCACTCAAACCCCTAGCTGCATAGGGGAAAGGAAGCCAAGCTTATGCTGATGACAAAAACTGCTTTGTGTTTGAGCAAGGTAGACTATGAACCTCTTCAATACAAACATAATTTCTAGTTGTTTACAAAGATGGTGGGCAAACTTGTTCAGACATCAGTGACTCTACTAGATGTCAAAGGAGTTGGAAAAGAACCTATGCGTCTTTCCTGCCAGTCTCCAAATCTTGGTTCAAACAACTGCAGCTCTGAAAGTGGAGGCTTTGTTTAAGTGATTTTGGGTCTCCAACCTTAAATGGCACAATGGGGTCTGATTGTCAAAGGGCAGGTGTTTTTGCATTTTTTTAAAATCAGAATTGTTGTAAAGGTATCGGAAGCTGAATAACCAGGTTGATTAACTATTTAAAGTTTTGACCAATACTACTTTTTTAAAGAAGCAGGTATTATTAATATACTACTATGCTATCTGCAAACAAAGGATAAGAAAGAAACTGTCAAGCAATAGCCCCCATATTGCTAGGAATGTGGGTGGTGGTTTTTTTTTTTTTTTTTTAGACTGAGGTTCTTAACATATAATAATCCTGAATAATGAAGAATCTGTTAAGTCAATGTAAATCTTTAATCTGAACAGATTGGTACAGGTAGCTCTCAAAGTCAAAAGGAAGGACAGGAAAATGTGGTACTCTTTAATTATACTTTAGATTAGGGGCAATTCTCAAACAGATGTTCTAGATAAATTCTTAGAATGAATGTATTTGTTAATTCCCCTCAGGGTGACACGTATATTAAAGCCCTTATTAATGCGGCTAACAATGTCAGTTTCTCAATTGTTGCTATGGTTACAGGTGTGACCCCCCCCCCCACCATGTGTCCAGAAATCAAGATTTCCTAAAAGTCTCATTAGCCTGCAGTGGAATTTACTCTTTCCTTAAATCCAGTTAAAGTTTTTTTTAACATTTGATTTAATTCTGCTGTCCTCAGTAAGTGAGAACAAATCTACCAGTGGAATTTGTCATGACTTACATTGTTAAAGGCAACCAGATAATTCTATGTGGTGGAAAAAACTTCTGTTCTCTATGGAGATGGTATAAAACACCTATATATGTATGTGCCAAGAGCCTGATTATTTTGTTAGGGGATCAAAGCATCCCATGTCCAGCTGAAGTCAATGAGTTGCTCTGCACTTCTTGTAGTACAGGTCCAAATCCTACAATTGTACCTAAAACTCTAGCGTGATAACTTGGAATCACTTGAGGAATTAATGAGCAGTGATTTTCAGATTATGAGTTGGGGCCCATCACTGGATCACAGACTCTCTGGTCGTGGCACCCACTGCTTCTGTCACCACAAAACTGGAATGCATTGTTCCAAAGGTGTAATTGTTGGGTCACAGGCATAAATGATTTTTTTTTTTTTTCAACTGGGTACTAAGGAATAAAAGTTTGAAAATCACTGCTCTACAGCACGTGTACATCCTTCTGTTACCTAGATAAATCAGTTTTGATATCTATGAATTCTAGAAAGTGGAAACATAACACCTTAATTTGCCAAATGAATATGCCAGTTACATATCTTCAGATGCCTGTAAATGAATAATTTTAATAGTAATACCTAGCACTTTCTTTTCACTGCTTTTAATATGCAAACCATTCTTTTTGGAGCATGCCTAAAAAGATACGTCTGCCAAGTTTTGTGGATTTCAGTCTGAAGGGGAGCTCAATGTGTGTACCATTTATTGTACTTCAAGCAAGACTCTTGCATAGATGCTTGTTAGACATTAATCCATCAGGGCTTGAAAAATCATAGCCCTTGTGACTTGGAAGAGAACTTTCCAAATCTGAACAGTATAAACCAATGCTCTGGAGTCTTCTCATGCCAGCAGTCAGCTCTGGTGCTTGTTCTCATACCACTGACAAACACCAGCAAAAGGAAAACAGGCCAGTCTTAGTTTTCTCCATTACTACTCAGAATACTGGGTAGCAGTGAAATACAATACCACTGCATACAAGTCATCCTAATAGATCGCAGATGCTACTGCTAGGGCAGCAAAGTTCTCTTCTTTGTTGACTAGCTCTAATATCTTAAAGAGTAGGATATGAAATGTAGTTGAGAGAAGTAAACTAGCAAAGACATTCCCGCTTGACCACTACCACTAGGAAGGAAGCTGGGAAGGGACAAAATAGCAGAATTTCCCAAGCAACACTGTTGCTGCCAGAAAGCTTTATGAAGGTTTAGTAGGGATTTAAATGGGCACTTTTCTTAGAAGTTCTTGGATGTCAGGGGGTTTGGAGAAAGAGTTCTGTCTTGAAGGCTTCAAATAGCTAATTTTTCATATCAAACTATAGCTAGTGAGATGGAGCCCCAAAGCAGAGTTGAGGGGACAGCATCTTAGCAGTAATCTCAGTGAATGCTGTGGTATAGTTTTTGGGTTCTTAAGTATGCTGTTTCTTGAATGGACCCCCAGTCTTATTCTGAACCTAGTCAGTTTGTTGCTAGCTATTGAAAGTCTGATAAAATTGCTTGTGCCTGTCTGTGGGTGTACACTTTGTAGGAGGGTTAGGAAAGGATGAGATTTTTGTGGGGCAGAGAGTTAGTAATAAGATAGAGAAGGGGACCAGAGAGAATCTGTTACGAAAGGAACAGGAAGAGTAATAACCAGCCGTACTTGCATCTTGCTTAAACAGCGTTGGTCAAATATTACAACAAAATTGCCTGGTGTTTGTTGGAAAAGCCTTAGGACAAAAAATACTCCTTGCACTACTGAACCTTTGCGACTTGACAAATGTTTGAATACTTGTGAAACATGAGTCACTTTAGAGTATATTTTCGCAGCGAGCTGTCACGTTTTAGACTTCTGTGTTGTATTTAATTGACACTGGAGTGCTTGGCTCTGGAAGTGTATTTCACCCCAGCTGGTAGACATGGCCCTTAACAAGCGTGAGAGGGGAAAAACTGTAAGCTTTGTATTCTGGTCGAACTTTCTGCATTACACAAACATCTCTTTACTGTTGTTACATGTGTTCCTCTGAGAATACAACTGTGGTTGCTGAAACTTCTTGCACTTTTAAAACAGCAGTGGAGAGGACACAAGAAAGAAAACTGGAAGAACTGCTTTTGGGAGCAGCAAGAGAAGGGGAGATTGGAAAACTCACAGCACTGGTAGGAGTTCAAGATGGTTTTTCGCTACTTATGCTACTTTCATATTCAGCACAAAGCCATCAGTTTGCTGTGGCACATGATTTCAGGCAACAGTCCAAAGTACAGAGCTTCTCAAGTGTTAGTTCTCTTTTCATTACAGCTGATTACGATGCACAATTTTCAAGTGTTTTCTAATATCCTTCCTTAGTTAAAGGACACTGTGGAGTGCTGCTTATTAAACTTCTGCAGTTCTTAGTCATAGACTTCCCAGGAGAATTACTGTTAGATGAAGTTAATATAACAAGCAAGGAGTCCTGTGGCACTTCAAGACTAACAAGTTAGTTTATTGCATGAGCTTTAATGGGAGAAAACCCGACTTGGTCAGACACTTCAAAAATGGGGAAACTTATAGAATGAGAGCAAAATAAATGCAGGGAAGCGTAACTTACGGGATTAGGTCTGACGGTTAAGCAAATCAACACAGTTGTTAAGATTCAAACACTGGGATTTGACCTCCCTTTCCTCTGTATTAGGGGTCTCAAATTCAAATCACCACGAGGACTAGTACAGGGCTGCATGAGGAAGAGTACATTAGCCCGAGGGCCACACTGAAACCTTTACACACAATGTTATTGCAAATACCAGTAACAATATTGTTATTGCAGGCCACAGGAAATAGCTTTAGGGGCTGTGTGTTTGAGACCCATCCTCTGTATGTTGTTTCCCAGTGTTTTGAATCTTAACAACTGCTTTGGTTTGCTTAAGTCAGACCTGATCCCATGACTTACACTACCCTGGATTTATTTTTCTTTCATTTTGTAAATGCCACAGGGCTCCTTGCTTGTTTTGCAGAACTAGACTAACACGGCTGCCCCTTTAGAAATTAGTATAGTATGTGATAAAGATTAGTGGGTACAAAATGCATGAATGCAACACTAAGTCTGTGACTTCAAAAACAGATGATGAATCTGAAGTATATCCTGCCACAAAACAAATTCTGCCCCTTGTGCATGTTGCAATGCTTGAAACCAGCAACAGATTGTGTCTTCAAGAGAAACAGGTCTAGCCATGTGTGTCCTCTGGGACCTCCAAGGGATACTTGAGTGCTAGTGGGAGGAATGTCTATACTGATCCATTAGCTTTGGTGTTAAGGGCCACTTCACAGCTGGAGGTGCTGTGGCTTGTGGTGTCTGTTGTAATGTGAAAGTTGTACTGCTTGTGGTGCTCGTTCACTACATGTATAAAACTTGCAGATTGAGTAAATGGAAGAAATAGCTTAAATGTATGGTTAGGAAAGACTAATTTTTTTTCACATGTTACCTGAAATGTCTAGGAGAATCATGTCCTTTCAGGAGTGTTGTTTCAAAAACTCAAACATGAAGTATAGCCCTGTCAGCCCATAGTTTCTTAAGACTTTGAATTTGTCTAGTTTGACAGCTAAAATCTAAAAGTATCAAATGTCAGAATAAATTGTTAAGCAGTAGAGGCATGACTTCTACCAAAGTCACCAACAGAATTGCATTAAAGATAAACTGACTGTATTTTTTTGAACCATCTTAAAGAGGTTTCTAGCCAACACCTTTACAAGGATATGCTTCTACAGCTTGTATTTTCTTAACCATGTACTTTTCTTAGTCCGGCTGTAAATCAGTTACCTTCCAGCTTTGTGACTGCTAATTACTTAGAAATCCATCAAGACTAAACGCAGGAAAATTCTCTAGCCTGTATTTACAGAAGCAGTTTGAGCTGACCAGTGTTCCTTCTGACTGAATCTATTAGCACAATTAGCTTCAAAAGAGCAAGGAACTCTCCTGGCATCAGTTTCTCTACTAGCCCATATACCATGTTACAGAAGACTTTTTTGTTTTTGCTTGAATCTGCTAAAATAATTCTTGTGCTGTATTCTCTGCTGGCCAGGGGACAGAATAATCCCTTCCATAGTGACTAAAGCTTTTCTTGTGAATTTTGTCTTTTGTGCACTGGGTATTTATCAGCAACTGCTTCAGAGTTTTCCCATTGAGTTTTTTGATCTCCCTCCAAGCATTTCTGAATAAAGTGAAGCTGTCTTGGACGTAAAATGTTACTTAATGGGTATATAGCTCTATCGAATTACAGATGCAGTGACCTGAACTTTTTTTTTTTTTTTTTTGGTAATACTGTCCTTGTTAACTTCAGAAGCCTTGATTGTAAAAGGCTTTTTAGAATTCTCAAATTCGGTTTCCAGCATGTCTTGCTGCTTTCGAGGGAACCCTACGTATTGAAACTAGAAACAAAATGCCATGGAAATGCAGCCCAGTTAAGTTCTGCATTGCCCATCAGAGATGGGAAGGGGACACTTTAAGCCAAGAACACAAGAAAGCTCCTGCCTCCTGCTTCTAATTGAACATCTTATTTATTGCTGTAGCTCTCCTAGCATGATCACCTTTCATCACCCTGCTTTTCAGTCCCTTTCAAGATTTGGGGTTAGGGAAACAAATGCTTGACTGTAAATCACTGAGGTTGTATGTGGTGCAGTAGGAAAAATTAAGTAACTTGTAGACATAACCATCTTTTTTTGTGTGTTTCAAGTTAAACAGACCAAAGCCTCCTGATATTAACTGTACTGACCAGATGGGAAATACACCATTACATTGTGCAGCGTACCGTGCTCACAAGCACTGTGCCTTAAAACTTCTAAAAAACGGTGCAGATTCTAAAATCAGAAACAAAAATGGTAAGTAAGACACTTACAGCGTAAACATGAAGCAGAGAAATGAAACCGGTCTCACTTTATGGAAGTTCTTGTTTTCCCACTGCTGTTTTTCTGAGTAATGTCTATAGGTGCTCCACTGCAGGTGTTTGCCTCTCCACGCTGCTGATTGGAGAGGTCTGGTAGCAGTGTCTGTTCAGCCTGAGCATGTGCTGCTCCTCATGTGCCACAAAGCTAGCCAGTGTGCACAGGCAAACCCTCTGCATTTCTTTCTCAACTGCCCTGGCTAGAGACAGAGCTACAGCCATCCATTTGTGGATCCATGACTCTTAGAATGGCTGGCTAATTTTTTAGTTGTCCTTTAAAGCCTTTTTTTTTCTTTCTTTACACTTTCATTTTATTATGGCTGTTGCTGCTTTCCTTTTTGTTTTTTAGCTCCTGATACAGAGCTCACAGAGAGTCTTTGACTTGCGGACTGTTTCCTTCTATGCACTGCTCTTTTCCTCTTTGGAGTCAGCAAGAGGTTAGGGTTCACTAAGGCATAGTTGCAACCTTCCACCAATCAGGTGAGAGTAGATGGAGTATGTTTTCAAAGAGGTTTTTCAAGAACGT
Organism: Podocnemis expansa; assembly: GCA_007922195.1. Taxonomy (NCBI): domain Eukaryota; kingdom Metazoa; phylum Chordata; order Testudines; family Podocnemididae; genus Podocnemis; species Podocnemis expansa. The sequence goes on from ML682005.1 coordinate 14,688,939, forward strand.
AACTAACCTCTTTACTGGACCCAGACTTCCCACCGCATGATGGGATCTCAACCTAGTGTTAAAAGGTCTGACTGGACCACCATTTGAACCTATAGCCTCTTGTTCCTTAATTCACTTTTCTACAAAGGTGGCACTCTTGGTTAGCATCACCTTGGCAAGAAGGATAGAGGAAGTAGCAGTTCTGATGATGCACATCCCTTTATGGTGTTCTTCCCTGGTGGTGTCATGCTCAGGACACATCTGAAGTTGACTCCCATGGTGGCTTTCGCATTTCATTTGAACTAGCTGTCTAGCTTCCTACTTCTTATACCAAACCTTGTCAGGATTATAAGGAAGTCATCCTCCATATGTTCAAATGAGGAGAGGCTGGGCCTCCTATTTGGATAGGATAAGAGTTTTTTCAGAAAATATCCAAGACTTTTTTTTCCTCTTCATTGTAGATAGGTCAAAAGGTTCAGTGATTTCAACTGAAAGACTTTTCCAGCTGTATCATGCTCTGTTAGCAGATGAGTAATGCAATACTTCCATCTTCTGTCACCTTTGCCAAGAGTATCCCTACAGCTGAGATCTGCACCTGAGCATTGGTGCATACCTTTGCACTACAGAATGCCATCCTTGAGGACTCAGCTGCAGACACGAGATCTGGTGTCACAGTGCTGTTCTGGGCTTGACTCTAAAGTCCCAGCCTCCTGTGGTAGGCATTACTCAGGAGCCACTTACTGTTGAGTACCTAGAGGGACACTATTCAGAGAAGTTGCTAACCTTGTGAATTAATGATGGCTCTTTGAGGTCTGTCTCTATGCGTGCTCCACAACACACCCTCCTTCCCTCTTTGTCAGAGTTCTTGTTGTTTACTTTGCTGTTGAGAAGGAACTGAGGAGGGTTCAGCCGCACATGCTGGCTAGTCTTGCAGCGTGCAAAGAGCAGCTCATGCATGGGCTGAACGAACGCTGCAGCTAAAGTTCTCCAATCTGCAGTGCAGGGACACACGTCCTCCTATAGAGGCACATCCATGGGGGACACTTCCTGCGGAACCATTGTTAACTGCACAAAGTGAGCTGCTACTTACAAGTTAAAGCTTGTCTTCATGGTGTGGCAATGAAAACTTCAGGACTGAGTTCTAATGTATGCCAGCATGTTGCATGCTCACTATCTTCTGAAGACTGCTGAGCTACATTAAATGTTGTGTATTGCACTCTGAATGCAGGAGGGAACTCTGCAGACACTGCTGGTGAGCAGCAAATTAGTGTACATAAGAACTCGCATCCCTGCAGTCCATGTAACTGCAGCATGTAGACAAGCCCCATGGTGGTACTTGTAGACTGTGCCAGAGACGAGCATAATGGTGTGAAAACAGAGGTTATACTTTTCAGTTCATTGACAGGACTGGTGCTCCTGTGTCAGTACAGGTTCTCTTGAAAATTCCACCCATAATGTTTACCTTGGTTATTTAGAAGTAAATAACTAACTGGCAGAGAGAGAGGCTGGTCTCAAATAAGGCTGCTGTAATCCTAGTAAAAATCTTGCTTACCAGTTCTAGCAAAAGAAACTTGTTCACCATTTTAGCATACCATGCAATATTGTATCTGAACAGTAAGAATTGCTTTTGTCTGGCAGGTGAGCAAAACAGTCTTGTAAGACAAGAGTACTGGTGTAGAAACCTAGGAAGTTCAGAAGGTGTCTTGCTGTAGGTCATGAATCATAGCTAATGCACTACTCTTTTGCCAGTTGTTGTTTCTACTGATAATGTTCACACAAGGAAAAGATTGCCATTGCTTTCCCTCAAAGCCAGAGAAATGCCTTGTGTCATAAAACACATCCAGTGTAATTGCTACATAACTACCCATGGTGTTAATTTCTGGATTTATTTTGTATAGTTTTTCTGAGCTGAGGCATTGCTGTGCATGTACGGAATAGAATAGAATCATAAGGGACTTGATGAGATCATCAAATCCACCCCCCCAGGTTTGAACCCAGAACCTTCTGCATGTAAAGCAGATGGGCTAGCCACTACACTGTTTAGATATCCTACAACTGGTCTAACTCAAAATTAAAGCTGAACTCTTCTGGCTTTTATTTTGTTCACTAAACAGACCAGACACCATTAGATTTAGCCCAAGGCGCAGAAATGAAACAGATACTTGGAGGACTCATTGGAAGGGTGAGTGCCAAAGAACCTATATTAAACTTTTCAAGAAATGGTTCAAGTGGATTGCCTTTTAAATATTTTTTTGTTTTCTATAGGTCATCAACAAGCGCCTGAAGCGATATGAAGGTCCGCTATGGAAGGTGTGCTTTCTCTTACTTTTCCTTAACAACCCAAAAATCCCATTATCTGAGTCTATCCCAGCAGATTGTCTTTTGTGTTTTTTGAGAGAGGGGTGACTGGTGGAGTTTATCAGGGATATCGTGACTAGTACATTTACAACATATTTCCTGTACTAGTCCCAGGGTAGGAAAGCTGGTTTGGGAGTCAGGACACCTGTACAATACTTGGCTTTGCTGCCAGATCCTTGTGACCTTGCTTGGACAAGTCTCACTTTATCTACCCTAATATTTGTTGCATGAGCTTTTGTGAGAGAAAAATCCCACTTCATCCAACTAAGTGGAATTTTCTCCCATGAGAGCTCATACAATAAATAAATTTGGTAGTCTTTAAGCGCCACAGGACTCCCTGTTTGTTTTACTGAACTAAACTAACACTGCTGTCCCTTTGGAACTTCATCTACCCTGTATCTCAGTTCCCATCTCCACAATGGGGATATAATTTCCTACCTTCTAGGATTAACTCCATGAATAATTGGACAGTGCTACTTCTGTTATGGTTTTGAAGACCACTGAAAGCATCTCAGTTATCTGGCTACTGGTTCACTGCTGTTCAGCACTACCCACAGGATAGATCCCATTTGTGAAAATCTTTTAACTGAATTATGTGGAAGATGATAAAAACTTGTGTTCTCTGCAGTCCCCAACAGGTGTTCTAGCTTATTAATAGGAGAAAAATCTTTATAGAGCTCCTCTCAATCCTACAAAGTGGTGTGTAAGTACAATACATTAATGGTTCTCAGCCAGGAATGTATAGGAGCCTTCTAGGGATTACATCACTTCATCTAGATATTTGCCTAGTTTTTCAACAGGCAACACAAAAAGCATGAGTCATGTGAGTACAAATGAAAATTTCATACAGGCAATGACTTGTTTGTACTACCTTTATATATTACTGGGGTGGCCAAACTACATCTTGTGGGCCACGTGCAGCTCTTTAACAGTTAAAATGAAGCTCATGGAGCTCCCTGCATCTTCCAGTTCTCCATCCACCAGACTGGAGTGTGAGACTGGGGCTTCTGCCTGGTGATGGGGTTACAGAAACTTCCACTGTGTGTGTGTGGGGGGGGGTGGTCCTCAGGGCTTCTGCCCGTGGAAGGCAGTGTTGGGCTTTGGGCTTCAGCAGGAAAGGGGCTGAAGCCTTGGCAGGTATGTCCTAGAGCAGTGGTTGTCAAACTTTTCTCCTTGGGACCTAGCTCTGGACCCCTCTGCCATGCAGCGACCCTCTACTGAAAAAAGAAGCCACAACCAGATAATTGAACAGTGACCATGGCTAGGTGTGTGTGGGGGGGGGTGTTTGGGGGGGGAGGGGGAAGATCCCCCATGGCTTTCATCCTTTCTCTTGAGGCTTCTATTCTATCTCTGAAATCTACATATCTAATTTGAAATCAACTATGGGGAACATGCAGAGGGTGATCCCACATGACATATTTCCTGATGTGAGAGAGGAATATGGCAAGTCTCTAAAACTGCATGTAGTAGCCTGGAATGTGTGTGTGGGAGCTCCTTGCAAATATGGGGGGGTTGGCCTGGGTGGAGAAATGAGGTGGAAGTGCTGAGACAACGGAAGGAGAAGAGAGCCAATGCCAGGCTGGAAAGAAAGGTCCTGGAAGATCCTGTCTGTTGCTGAGACTGTCCAAGTGCCTTAAGGTCCAGCTCCCTTCTCCATTGCCAAATCCCAGGAACTGAAGTAGCCCCTGTGGGTTTCACTTTCACCTCTGCTTTTCATCTGCTCCCTGAGTCTGCATGAGTTTCCATGAACACACAATTGTCCACAATATTGTGATCGAAGAGGTGCGGGCCCTCTCTGCTTGGTCTGGTGACCCCTGTCACTGTCTGTATGCATAAGGCAGCAACACAATGGGGCTACTCCCCTTCAGATTGGGACCTTGTTATGCATCCCTGTGTTGGATTTTATTCTGTTACTTGGGCTTTCTAATTGTAGAAAAAATACCATATTTTCTAACACAGGCTTCTACTAGAACAGTTTGCTTTTCTCTTCTCTTTTTAATTATTGGTCAAAAAAAATCTCTGGAATGAGTTTTTATTAAAATCTACAAGTTATAATTTTTGTTGCAAGCAAGGGAATTCTCAGCCCTCTGAAGAAAAAAAAAAAAGAGGCAAAGTCCTAATTTGCAAAAATAACTGCAATCCCCAGATCCCAGAAATAGTGGAATAAGGGGTGTTCAAATTTTTGTCTTTTCTTCTTTGAGTCTATTGATAAAAACCACAAAGGTTGCTTGCCAGGGACCTCAGTCCTTTTTGTATGAATGAGAGAAGCCCAAAGAGGTACTGATACAGAGCGGAAAAAAAAAGCTTGGAGTCCTGTGGCACTTAGACTAACAGATTTATTTATCACATGAGCTTTTGTTGGAGAAAATCCCATTTTGTCAGATGCTTTGAGGATGGGACTCAGAAAGGAGGTATAGAGAGTGTGTGTTTGAACAACAATTAGCACCTCTTTTTGTTAATCCTAATGACTCACGTTTGTCTCAATGCTCTTTACTGAAGGCCAATACTATGTTATAACAGGATGCATGCAGTTCAGGGAGAGACAGTCATCTTCCCCCCCCGCCCCTTTCCCCCACATCTCCCCTGCCAGCAACCCAATGCCTGTGGGTCTGTGACCCAGTACTGGCTCACGACCCAAACTTTGATGAACACCGTCCTAATGGGCAGAAGCCTCAAGGCCCAGCAGGCATTCTTTGGCTCTTGAACATCTGAAGATTGTTTATATGTGGCTTGGAGGGTCAGTGAGTTTAGCCATACCTTATATGCTGAAGCATACATACAATATTTATATTCCAATTTATTTATTGTATAATTAAATGGCAAAATGAGAAAGCAAGCAGTTTTTCAATGTGTGCAGTGAGACTTATTTGTGAGAGAGATATGTGTGTGTGTGTGTGTGTGTGTGTGTGTGTGTGTGTGTGTGTGTGTGTGTGTGTGTGTGTGTGTGTATAGAGAGAGAGAGAGTAAGCAAGTATATTTTGAGAGGTGAAAATTGAGTGCAGTAGTTTGGAAAAGTTGAAAACCACCACAGAACATGAAGCAACTTGATCAAAAGACCTTGTGAAGAGTATATTATTTTCTTCTAAAGTTCCTGTAGATAGTTTGGCTTGGATAAAAGTTCCGTGTAAATAATTCATGAAGTTGGTTAACAGCAGATATAAAACTATTTATTTACATCCTAAAAACATTAAACTGTAGTTTGTGAAGCATGCTCACCTTGTGAACTCGAGTGGTAACTAAAGGTTTTTGGTTTTGGTTTTGTCCTGTCCCTTTCCCTTCTTTGCTACATAAACTCTTAAAAGCAGGCACTACTTTGCATCTGGCAAGCCTTCAGGTCACTTTCCACTATCTGCATTGAATCTTTCTTTGAGTGTTGTAGGTGTCAATTTGGCTAGCTGAGTTACTTTTGATGATGGTAATACACAAGAAAACTTTGTTAGGAGCTAACAACTACTCCCAGTGTGGGAGAGCAGACACTTGAATGAGTGCTGAACTACTACTGCAAAGCTAAACTGAATTGACTGGGAAACGGCGGGTTACTCACCAGTAACCGTCCTTCTTTCAGATGGGCTGCTCGGATCCATTCAGTAATAGGTGTCTCCGTGCCGGAGAGCTGGATTGGTTGGAAAACTTTTGTCCTAGCCTGTCAGGAGAGGGCAGGCAGCCACCGCCCCCCATGCCACCCAGTGGCTATATATACGGCCGCCTTCCGACCCCTCCCCAGTTCCTCTGAGTCACCAACTCCAGATGCGGGGATGGAGGGGAGGGACCTGAATGGATTCGAGCAGCCCATCTCAAAGAAGGCGGTTACTGGTGAGTAACCCATTGTTCTTCTTCGAGTGCTGCTCAGATGCATTCAGTAATAGGTGACTTCTAGCCATGCTAACGGATGGTGGGTGGAGTTGGCTCTTCTGCCTACAGCATAGCAAACACCCCAGATGGGAAGAAGCCCAGTGAACAAGATTCTAACAGGAACCAAGAGACCAGCTAGGCTCTTGGCCTGGGAATGGAGAGCCAACAATGTGGGCCAACACAAAGTAAGGGGTGGGTCCAGTCCTGCCGGAGCAAAGTGTGCGTGGGCTGGGCGGACTGAGGTCACCTTAAATGGGGTTGAATAACACAACACGATAACATGGAGGGATGAGTTTGGTTGCTCTGCCTAAAAGGCATAGCTCAGGGTATGAAGGCCAGAAGATAAATGCCTGGCCATGGGACAGTCTAGCGTGAACTTGCAAGAGAAAATGCTGGAGCCAAAAAGTTACGAGACTAGCCATGATGACTGCAGCCTATTCAGATAATGATAGAAGGGATGGATATTATCCCTTGAACTGATCACATCAAGGCCAGAGCTGGAAGCCAAGGGGTCGTGAGCCTAACCCTGATGGCTGCGTCCTATGCAGATAGGCATAGGAGGAGTGAACCTTGTCCCTTGCACTGGCCACGATCAGCCCTAAAGGTGCGTGGTCGAAGGAAGTAGGAGTTAAAGTACGTAGCAGCACTAGGGAGTACGGATTACTAAGTTCAATCAGGAAGGGTCTGGCAGAAGACCCTTCATGCCAGTACAATGAAGGCCAAAAGCCGAGAGTGGTGCGATGAGTTGCACATGGCATGCTGGCCAAAGGTCCTCAAGTTAAGTACGCAAAGCACTAACTTCCAGCCGTGTATGGTACGGGAACCCTGGGTTTCCGTTGGAAGGGTACTTCTGATCACTAGCACCTACAAGGCAACATGATGGGCTTAGATGGTGCTGTTGGCTTGGTACCAATAAGTACCTTGGTAAGCATGAGGACTCACAGAGAGAGCCTACCTATTGGGCCTTATAATCCCTTCAGGATTCCGGCATCAAGAAGATTGCCTGGAGAACAGGGAGATGTATGAAGAAGGGAAGGTGGGGAACAATGCAAAGCCACCTCTTGGCCACTCAGTATAGGTGGCCATAGGGCTCATGGAGATCTAGTATCAGGAATAAGATCTCATGTGCCTAGGGCACCGCCAAGGAAGGATATCGTTGCAACTATGCTGCACCTACATGTGCACCAGGGATAAGGGCACGTTGAGGCCGGACTATTCCAAGATACGGGTTACCGGAGGATGGAGAAGTCTCCTCCCAACCACCTAGGAAGTGAAGCTACTCTGAGCATTAACTGCGGTACTACAGAGGTACCCTGTGTTTAGACCAATTGAGGTGGATTATCTCCATCCGGGGAATTATCCGGGTGGCATTCCGCATGGAGGATACAAGCCTCTGAATTTCCGAGCACTACGGAAAACAGGATATTATAACCTGTCGTCTTCTCTCTGTTATATATTTTGATCCTTCAAGAAAGTGAATGGAGCAACAGTCTTGGCAATGTCATTACCTGCATCACATGGAGATGACCCAACGGTTTGAGCCTCGGAACCCCAAACAGGTGTAACGAGTTGCCGTACGGCCAGGGAGTAGTACCCCTGGCCAAGGTACGAGTGATTGAAAGCAAGACGGGCTAGAGTGGGACAAGTACGAGCATCCCAGTAGGGGAGCCTCCATGCCCGGAGTGTGGCAATGCCCCTGGAGCTTGTAGTGGACTGGTGCCATGAAAGCATAACATTAGTGCGGGAGGCCCAAGATAAGTTCTTCCCACTGCTGTTCCCCTGTCTTGGGGAAGAGGCATTGCCTTCTTCCCCCCAAGCACCCTGATTTGGTAGAACCCAGGTCAGGTGTACTAGGTTGCTGCTTCAGGGGTGAAGGGGAGGAGATATGAAGAGGGTTTCACCACCGCTTTCATGGTACGGTGGGCCTAAGATGAGGACTCCCAGGACAGGGCATCCAGATGATAACCGAGAGTGCCCAAGAAGGGAAGGCTGTTACAAAGCCTCAGCTTTCATCGTGTAGAGCAAGAGGTAGGGTGGCAGGGGTTGGACCGCTCTGCCTTGGCCTTCCATGGAGCAGAGGGTCCCCTATGATACAGTGAATCGCGTTCCCACTTGGCGGTTGGGATGGTGGAGGGTCTCTTCTACCGTAGAGGTGTCTGAGGACCCCGTAGGGCTGGCCTAACCAGCATGCTGACTGGTATGTTAGAGAGGGGGAGGTGTCCAAGGTGTCACTCCCTGACTCAGGAACAAGAATGGGTCCTACCTGATGCAGGACAGTCGGGTAAGCGGGAAAGGTTCCGCATATCCAGATGAGCACCCGTGTCTGTGCATATCGGAGCCTCTGCAGTCGTGGCTGGGACTACCACAAGACATGCTTCTCGGTCCTGGCAAGGCCCGTCTTGCCACTTATGAGCTCCAGTCATCAGTCGAGGGGTACCTGAAGGGGGGGGGGGGGGGGGGGGCTTTGTTCACTTTCGGCAAAAAGGGCTCAAAGGTGGCAACTGCCAAGGACGTCTAGGTGTTGGGCCTTGGTGTAGATGTCTCGATGGTTTAAAGGGGCTTGGGTTGCGCGGCCCGCATCCCTCCAAGACTGGAGGGCAGGGCCAAGTGCTGGCTCACCCCTGTTTGCAATGTTGAGACAGGGCTGGTCCCGATAAGTTCCCCGTTCCCCCCAAAGGAAGGGGAAGGGGTATCAGCTACCCACTCCGATGGTACACTGAAGTCTTGTTGTGTCCCAGATGTTATGGGAATGGGATGGCAGCCAATTGAGCAGGTACCTTCCTTACAGGTGAAAGGGAAAGGGGTTCCGAAACACCCTAGGAACGGGATGATGGCTGTGGAGGTGGGAGGGTTTTAGTCTCTATCCCCACGGTCATATAGGAGAGTGGGGGGAAAAGAGGAGGGCGGTTGTTGCCTCAGTGGGTTTATGGGGGGGGGAAGGCCCCGATGGGAGGAGGCCAAAGTATTTAACTTCTCCTCTAGGATCCCGCACAGTGCCCACCACAGTTAGGGTTTTGGGAGGAAACAAGACATCCCCTCCAAAGGACAGGTCAAGGACCACCTGCTGTGCAGTGGGGGGCACCCTAGCTTCCCTAACCCAAGCTACTCGGCGGATAGTCGTGGCTGAGGCCATAGTGCGGGCAGCTTGTATCCACCGCATCTCGGGTCAAGAGAAGGAGGTCCTGGGAGATTAATCTACCCTCCTCTAGAAATGCATCGTACTCTTTTTTTGGCCTCTGGTGGGAGCAAGCGTTGGAATTGTGCAACCGACTCCCACATGTCCAGCGAATACCTGCTGGTTACGGCCTGATTATTCGCCACCCTGAGTTGGAAGGCTGAGGAGGAGTAGACCTTACAGACCAGGAGATCTAATTCCCTGGCTTCCCTAGAAGCTGGGAGGGGGTCACTAGAAGGCTCACTCGGGCCTAGCGCCATTTGCACCACATCCCTAGGAGGGACCGGGTGATCGGTGAGGGAAGGGAAGTCTGATTTGGGGACCCGATACTTAAGGCTTGCCGTGTCCGAGACTGGGGCAGTAGAGCTTGGACTCTGCCACCGGGAGGATGCTAGGTCCTAGACGCTTGGGTGGAGTGGGACTGTCAGCGGCTCTGCCATGGCAAAAGCCGGCCCGAACAGGGTGTCTGGAGGGGGACCGGAGGGCTGGACCTCCATCCCTAGATGGGCCGTAGCATGGCGCAACAAATCAAAATGTGCCAACAGGTTGCCAGTATAGGAGCCCATGTGCCGAAGACAGGGTGGTACTGAGTGTTCGTTGTGGGGGAGAAGGGAATCTCCTGGGAGGACCATTCTTGTGGGCAAAAACGGAAAGGTGATGGCGCTGAGGTGCAGCATCGGGGTCGCTTAGAGCCCCTCGATGGGCCCTCCTCGGGGCTTGAAGTGAGGGAAGGACTTTGAGATTCCATGGGTGGTACTGGCAACGGTAAAGTAATATGTTGCCATGGGGACGGCCCTACGGTACCAGGGCCCAAAGGAGTAGAAGATGGAGGAATATATGGTGAGGGGGAGCGACGATGCCCACAATGGACCCAGGCCTTGGAAATAAAGGCAAGCTTGCCCCTTCTAACTGGGGTTGGGGAAGGTGATGTGGGGAGCAGGAGGACAGCTCGAGTGGCCTCCACTGCCTCTCGAGTTGACAGCACCAGGAGCAACTCTGAGCAGGCCCGAGGCGAGTCCCTACCCAGGGAAGGGGGCTGCCTGGTTGAGAGAGCTCTTGCCCCGTCGGTACTGGGCTGTACCAAACCTGCGGTGCCAAAGGTGACTGTGGCCATTGCCGGGGTGAGCTCAGCACCAGCGATGCCAGGTTGCAGCAGGCCTGCGGCGCCGGAGATAGAGGTGATCAGCATCGGGGCAAGCCGGGCACTGGCGGCACTGGACTGTGCCAAGGCTGCAGTACCAGGGGCGACCTCAAGTGGTCCGAGGTGCTGGAGTCGGCACCGAGGTTGTCCGGCAAAGGCCACCAGTGGCATGATGCCATGTCGGCTCCAGTGCCTAGCTAGGTCTCGGCGCCGGGCTGGAACCCGAAGCCTCGGGTGGAGAGTGCCGAGCCTGTTCAGAGGCTAGGGCATGGTGCTTTTGTTCCTTCTCCTTGATTGTCCAAGGTTTGAAGGACAGACACAGGGAACAGGCTGAGACCGAGTGGTCTTTGCCTAGGTACCTGAGGCACTTCCCGTGGGGATCGTCCTGACGGAAGGCCTTGCCACACTCGGAGCAGGGTTTGAACCCTGGCATGTTAGGCAATAGTCTGTGATGTTCCAGCCTGACGATGGAAGGCTCCTGTGTTGGAACTATGTCCATGAAAAGGTTCTCCCAGTCAGGCGAAAAGCTCATAGAAGGAGGACGGGCTGCTTGTGTTCGCAAGGAGCGGACATTCCAGATCTGACGCACAAGGCGGAAGAAATGAAACTGGGGAGGGGTTGGGAGGCAGCCGTATAAACTGGGTGGCGTGGGGGGCAGTGGCTGCCTGCCCTCTCTTGACAGGCTAGGACAAAAGTTTTCTTACCAATCTGGTGCTCTGGCACAGAGACACATATTACTGAATGGATCCAAGCAGCGCTCGAAGAAAAACTTCCTGTTGAGTAACAGTGTTTATTAAAACTATATAAGTGTTGGCTTTGGGTACAGCCAAACACATACTTGGTTTTTATAAAAAGTCTCCCAAAGGGAAGGAAATAAAATTGCTAGAAAAAACTAGATATTTTAATTCTTGGAGTTTAATAGCTATAGTTCGTGAATCACATTTGAAGTGATTTTTTTTTTTTAAATGCAAATATAAGTTCTGTAGACCAGTGGTTCCCAACCCTTTTCAGTCTGGGGACTGCTTTTTAACAAACAAACAAAAAAAATCTTTGCCCCCTCCTTCCCCCCTGGCCTATTATAGAATCTGGCCCATGTGGGCAGACTCTGGCCCTCACCACTCAGGTGGTACCACTGGGGCAGCCGGTGAGCTGAGTTATTGCCACTATGGCCCCCTGCCTGTGGCCCTGCTGGTGAGTCGCCACAGCCCCATCCCCCTGCCAGGATCTGGCCATGGGTGGAGAGGGGCAACCCTGGTGGGAGCATTGGGGCTGTAGCTGGATTCTGGCCCTGGTAGGGAGAGGCTCCACGGACCCCCTGCAACATGTCCGCGGGCCCTTGGAGGTCCCTGGACCTTAGGTTGGGAATCACTGCTATAGACTATTGGCCACCAAGTGATATCAGGAGTAGCAATGGGCTTTTAAATGACTGTTAACATCTTCGTTTTGTTTTGTTTATTTTAAGAGTTCAAGGTTTTTTGGCTGGAAACTTTATTGGGTAGTACTAGAACACGGAGTCATTTCCTGGTATCGGAAACAGTAAGTGTCCTACTTACCTTGTCAATAGGCTTCTTTAAAATTCTATATATATTAAAATCCATTTTAAAATACTTTTAATCCTTTCAAAGGGCTGATGCAGTAAATAATGGACATCGCCAAGGATGCAAGCACCTAACACAAGCTGTTTGCACGGTAGGATGTTAAGCAAGGCTTCTAAAGTAGCAGTCATAAGCTGGTATTTTGTACATAATAACTGAATTCCATGGCTAAGTTACTACATATGGCTTCTGATTCAGTTCCTTCAGCTTTCTTCCAGATCACTGTTGCTTGGACGACTTTCCGTAATGAATGTCCATGTAGTGCCCGTCTGTAATATATAGTGTAGAATCGTTATTTTGTTCGTAATATGTGGCATGGAATAACACTTTTAAAAGGAGTATTCTCCTTTTGTAACCCTGAAGCCTGGTCTGCACTTACACAGCAGCATGTAGAATACAGGCACTAGAAGTGTATATATGTATGTACGTGCCACAGAGCAAAGCAAGCTGTGTCCATACTTGTCAATGCACAATGTAACTACATGGTGCAGCCAAAGGCCCTGGCAGGAGGAGGCAGGACCCTACAATCCTTAAAAATAGCAAGATAGACACGGGGAGGCACTAGTTGGGCATGTAGAGAGCTGTGTGGGGTGTTGTATGCTCTGGGGACTTGGGTATATAGGGCACTCTACTTGCCTGAGTTGTGCCTCACAGTCAACAGTGCTCTTTACACTTGTGATATATGGGCATGCAGTGTCTGTACTCCACATGCCACCATACGTATCAGATGTACCTGATGTTCTATTTACTCTGTAACAAGCTTTTCTTCAATGATCAGTGCTGTGATCCCAAGTTAAATAGTCATAGCTAGAGTTCTCAGACAGGGATGGACACTAAAAAAATCATCTTTGAAGAAATGCTATTTGAAAAATATGCTCTTTGTCACTAGTGACTCTTTATGTACTGCATATTTGTGCATGTGTGAGATCCTGTGATTGGCCAAAGTAGGCAAATGAAAAGTTTGCTAAGCCTGACTGCAGAAAATGATACTTTAAGGACAGAAGGGAAAACAAAAGGACATGCAGAAAAAAGGGTTCAAGAAGGTAAATGTCGCAGAAGTCACCTTGGAAGGAGAAGATGCTTAGTGTCCCCTCAGAACTTGCCTTGATATAAAGCTAACTTGCCTGAGACTCCTTGCATTCACTAGCTTTAGCAATAAGTTGAAGGAGTAGGGGTGGGGAGCATGAGCCTGTTATTCTGTGGATCTTTGGACCCTGCCTGGTACCAGGAAAACCATTCAAGATTGCAGGGTTCAAATCTTGCCCAGAATGCAAGAAATTTATAGCTGACTCAAACATTTGGGTGAAGATGCCAAGGATGTAGATCACTCTGTTATGGCTTCTAGACTAAGACAAAGACGAGGGAAGAGCACTTCCATTATATTATGGAAGCTGTCTATAGATCAACATTGGCATCACCTTCATCTAAGCAAGTGGGTTTCAGAGTTAAGGTTGGGACCCAGTACTGGGTCATAGACCCTAATGTACTAGTTTGTGGTGCCCCTTGCTGAAACTGCCAAACTAGAATGCATTGCTCAAAGGTGTAAATGTTGGGTCATTGGCATAAATGACTTTTTTCAACTGGGTCCTGAGGAAAAAAGTTTGAAAGCCACTGATCTAAGCTAAGGGAAGCTCTTCAAAGACTCCTTTCGAGAGTGCTTCCCTGGCCATGTCAGCTGATAGTGGCTGCAGAAGATCCCAGTCTTTAGGAGAGTTGTCATCAAGGTCTTGGGAATCTGAGCTGTGGCCTCAAAGCAAAAGTGTGCTTCTGGGTATGGGACTCATCTACAGAGGATCCTTCAGGTACTAATGATATGGTGCATCCTTCAACTCGCTGCTCCTGATAAAGACTCACTCAGACCTCAGTCAGCCTAGGTACCCTACTAGAGACCATTGACATAGGCTACTTCTCCACTGTGATAGAGCAGTATTCACTGATTCAGATGGTGATTGCTTCTCTGGCAAGAGACTTAGTGTTCTGTCAGAACAACTATCCTCTCTGCTTCAGTGTGAGCATCCTTGCCAGGCATTGACACTGCCTTCAAGAGGCACCAAGTCACTTGTCCTTGGCATCTCTGGCCTTAAGTTCAGTACTGTCACAATTCATGGGACCAGCTCAAGATCTTCTCTGCAGAGTATTGCTAGCTAGGAAGCTGTTCACACTGCTTCCAGTACCGTTCTCCGGGCACAGATCCTGCCTGAGGTCGTGGAGGACTTGCCCAAATTTTCTGGGTGCTCCAAGGCTTCTCTGGACTCTGGTTTCTCAGTACCAAAAGCATACAGACCACTGCTGTCATTGATATTCTCATTGTTAGGGCTCAGAAAAGGGTCTGTCCCTGGCATGCCTGGGTCTGTTACCATACTAGTCCCTTAGTGGCCCTGTTGGTTGGTTTTGGAGTTTGCCTCCGATTTCTGCAACCTGTTTCTCTCAGACAAGTATTCCCCTGGAGGGACTCTTCTCCTGCCAGCTATGAATGCATGTCTACATTACAGTTAAACACCTGGGCCTAGCTCATGCCAGCTGATTCAGGTTCTGCCTAACAGGCTGTTTAAATTGTGGTGTAGATGTTGGGCCTCACGGTGTGGCCTGAATATCTACGCTGCAATTAAGCAGCCCCTTAGACTGATCCTGAGTCAGCTGGCATGGGCCAGCTGTGAGTGTTGTAGCTCTGTTGGTCCCAGAATATTAAAGACACAGCATGGGTGAGGTATTGTATTTGGTTGGTGAGAGACAAGCTTTGAGCTTACACAGATGGAGTGACTTGGGTGAAGATGGTTTTTCATAGGGGATTTTCCATTCCATGTAGCTTCTCATAACTGTCTTTTTTTAGATGTTCCGTATATCCATTATGCAACCATCCTCCTTCCCCAGTGCAACAGAGTCTACCCTTGGGTTCTAGTATAAAGTAACTGGAAGAGGGGTGATACATGTCTGCCCTTTAGCCCTTCCTCACAAACACAGGATGCTGAGTGGGGTACTCCCAGTAGGTACTGCTAGGAGAAGCTCTCCAGCACTGATGCATGAAGCATATGTGTACCTTCAATGTTAGGGACATATGCAACACATCTGTACAATAGTTACGAGCAGGTAAGTAACGATTTATTATTGCTTGTGTTTAAAACTATATAAAACTGTTTTTTTCAAAGTGAGTTTCTAGTTTGGGGGAAAAAAAAACTTGCTCTACATTATTCAAGTCTATTTCTTGTGGGTGGTCATAGCAGCCTTTTTTACTAGTCCCTAGTTCTGAAGAGTGTTGTTTATATGCATCCATAAGCTTGCTAAGTTCCAGTTGGCTGCATCTGTGCAAACAAGTGAAGGCAGTAATTGACCAGGTGTTGTGAAGACTTAAATTCAGAGACATTGGAGATGTACAGGTGTAATAGCTATTCTGGTCTGCACAGCCTTTACTTGTGATAAATGGGCTGCGGCAAGGAACAGGTTTGCTGCAGCAAAGTTGCTTTGGTGTGGTAGGTGGCTTGTTTAAAATCATCTTTGCTTGTAAGCTCAGCATATTGGAATTGAAAACTGGGGCAAATAGCCCACAATGCCATTTACAGTTACTTTTAGAGTAGTACTATGCACTGCTCTAAATATCTTGCAGCAGCCTGTAAAACTTTTTAGAAACCTTAGTTGTTGATTTCCAGAGACTCCATAAACTCATGGTCCCTTTTTTGTTTCCAAAGGTAAAGTCTACAGACAGCTGCCTTTTCTCTGTCAAATGCTTTGATGACACTGTTCACAGTTTTAAAGTTCCTAAAAACTCTCCTCCTCAGGCTAGAGAGGTAACTACCAATTTTATTGTCACTAAACTTGTGCATGGATGGAAAAAATAATCTAACTTGGGTTGCATACAGTCAACTCTGAATCCCTGAGCTGTGGGCATTAATACTGTTCTTTGAGATTTAGTAGCAGCATAGAGATTTGCTGGGTCATGGGCACACCATGTTCAGAATAGCTGTATGTTTGTTTGTTACTGTTCCACTGGTGAAACAGTTTGGTATAGGGAAAAACCTGTTCAGGCTGTTGGCTTTATCTAAACGGTGAGAGGTGACATTTTGTTTTGCCTCTCATCCTAAATCAAGAAAGGTAGCTAATAAGCGTGTTCCACTTCCCATCTTGCAAATAGGTTGGAAGGCTATGGTGAAGCTCAAGCGTTCCATACAAGGGATCATGTCCGGTCCACAACTGGGAGGGGGAGAAACGAGCACTGTCATGACTAGGGCTCCTAGGTGCTACAATATAATGTATTAAACGTATTATTTATTCACCTATAAGACATGACTGATGGTTTCTAGAGGTGAATAAATTTGGGGACATACTTCTTTTATTGTACAGTAGTGCCTAAAAGCCCAACTTGGACTTAAGGGGGGCCCCCCCCCCGTGCGAGGCATTGTACAATCACATGGCAAAGCCGTGCTTGCCCCAGAATGCCTGTGATCTAGATCAGTGGTTTTCAAACCTGTGACCCTGTATTTACATCTTTGAGCAATGTACTCCAGTCTTCTGGCGGTGGCAGCAGGGGGTGCCATGACCCAGTGCCTGAAGGTCTGCGACCCCGTACTGGGTCCTGACCCAGAGTATGACAACCACTGATCTAATAGACAAGATAAAGGATGAGAGAAGCATACTTTCCATTTCAGAAATTGGGAACAAAGGCACAGACTCCTAGTGACTTCCTGGAGACCATACAAGAAGTTTAGCAAAGCCAGGAAGCTGACCCAAATAGAGTCCCTGTCCAGCACTTTAATAACCATACCATTCTCCTTTGTGTATTGCACATTTTATTTATGAAATGGAGTACTGTCTAAAAATACTAAACACTTTCTAACAATGTCAAGAAATCTTCAAGGAAAAAAGTAATTGAACTGTTTCCTTGTGAGGCTCCAGTTGTCTTTTACATATGCCATTGAGCATCTGCTGAAGAAGTAGTGTGCTCTTCTGAAGTGGTAGTGCTGAGTTTTTGCAGTGACTGCTTTACTTTCAGAACTGGTTGGAAGCCATAGAAGATCATTCTGCATACAGTACTCACTACTGTTCCCAAGAACAGCTGAGTGATGATGAGGAAGAAGATGATACAGTATCTGTTGCAGAATTGCAAGAAACACTGAAAGTAAGTATGAGTATGAGAGCACATGGTTTTAATCTGTGGCAACAAAGTTAGTGTTTGCTGGTCTTTAATTACAGAAGACTGGAGTTGTATTAGAGCCGCTTTACCGCTTTTAGTTGGAGTACTATGTGTATCTCCATTTACTTGGTTGTTCAGTGGTCACAAACACTGCAGGCATTTAGTATACCATTTTATTATGATGTCTCATTCACACTAAAAACTGTAAATATAACAGTGAACTTATACCACATATGTCTAATGATTTAAAAACACAGAGAAATACGAACTTGTAAAAGTTAAAATGTTTTGAGCATTTTTGGCCAGAAGAGGGAGCTTTAAGTACTTGACTGAGTGTCCTCTAATTTTTTTACTGAAGTATGTCAGACTTGCAGGAATAACTGTCAGCAATAGACTGTTCTGTTACAGTTTGGTTTGGATTTATGTACAGCTTAGAAATAGGTGCTTTAATATATAAGGCCCTTCCCTGAATTGACTTAGTACAAGGCACTTCAAAGGAGTTTACAAAAGGATCTTTCGTTTACTATGAAATTGAGTTTCTGTGGTGGTACTTATTTTGCCACCAAACTTCTGGCTTCAGAAGATTTGCCTGGAGTGTTAAAAGTAGCAGGGTACAGCAAATTTTGAGGTTGACTAGACTGGAAACACCAAAGGCTCTACTAATAAAAGCAAATCTTTTATTTCAGCATAACTTGACCTTGTATATGTGTAATTCTAAATTCTAGTTCTCCAATCTACTGCAGTCATTTAAATACTGATTGGAGCTGACTGGAGGAGGCTTTTTCAATTTAGAAATAGTGCCACTTGGTGTGTTCTCCACTGTGGACTCGGCTCCCCAACTAAATTATGTGGCCTTTAATGCACCACAGTGTACTTTGTTTTTCCAAGTTACTATAGGGCAGGCGTGGCCAAACTGCAGCTCGTGAGCTGCATGAGGCTCTTAAAAGAAAAAGTGCGGCTCACGGAAGAGCATAGCAGGGAAGTGTGATGTGGTCGGAGACGGGGGGAGAAGTGGCAGCATGGTTGTGGACAGCAGGGAAGCAGCAGCATGTTTAGATTTTCACATAGCCCCTAATGCAGTTTACTTGTTAAAATAAAATCATGTTTTACAAGTCCTAAACATGATGTGGAATGATGATAAATGAAAATTAAAACTGAATGTAGATTACTTTCAGTTTTTGGCAGAACTTACTGCTGTGAAGCATTGTATTCCACAATGAAATTTGCTAAATCAAAACATTGTGCAATACTTAGATCAGCACCTGAGAGAGCTTTTATGTGCTGCATTGACAGCTTACTGCCCAGATTTTAAAAAAACTCATCACTAGCCTGCAATGTTCTACATCCAGCAGCAGCTAAGTTTTTACTGTATGGGCCTAGTTTTCATGGTAACCTTAAGTAATTATTAGAATCTGACATTATTAGGATCAATATTTGCCCTATTTTTACAGTAAAATTAAAGTGTGCAATGAATTTTAAGCTTAGTGATTTTGGAATAGGTAAAAGTATAGGGTTATATTCCTCAGTGCAGCTCTCAAAGGTTTAATAATCAACTTGTGTGACTTTTGAGTTTCCTGTGTTTGGCTATTCCTGCTCTAGGGCAACATGGGAAATCATCTGGCTGAGGAGGCTGGCCCATAGAGGAAGATAAGGGCATGACACTCAACTATAGCTCTCCAGAGGCACTGTGGGATGCCTTTCCAAATCTTAGTTTTTTGACAAGACTAAATTTGTTGTGGGGGAAGTAGGCACTTTTTTCTGCAGAGGTAACTAGTCAAAAACCCTATTTATTGTCAAACCAGTTTTATCGGGGGGGGGCATAACTATCCCTAATTCTATAGAAAAAAGCATGTGAAGTACACATGTTTTTTGGTAACACACAAACTTATTTGTGTTCTGGTAATGTTCACAATGACCTGGATAGTGTCCACGCAGAAGGAAATAGTCCCTTCTCTCAAGATCTTCTAAAAGAATAATCTAAAGGCGCACACGCACACGCGCGAGAGAGGGAGGAGATGAGGAGTGGGAGGACACCTATATATGTGCTGATGTTTAATTTTATAAAGTTGTTTAAACTGTGATTATATATACCTCCTGAAGATTTTTCCAAAAAGGCTTGGAAGAGAAGCCTCAGAGGTTGGTTTGTTTTTGTTTAACATGTACCTTTTCAGTCTTGGATTTGACATCTCAGTAAGAGAAGAAGAAACTTCTTGCAACTAATCTCACAGTTCACTCCATGACAGGTTCATTTTTCTAGTGTGAGACAGGCTTGCTGTTGTATCTTAGCTACCCACTGCATTTCATTTCAAACCTCCATCCCGTCTTGCTGCCACCAGTGTGAATGCTAGTGTAAAAAGGTTGCTGGTATTCTGTCTGTGTCTAAACCTTCCTTGGGTAGTGTAGCTAAAATGCCAGAGTCCACCCCACATTAGAACACTCACTAGTAAAGCTGCACTGTTAGCAGGAAAATAGTGTAAAAAGTTGCAGGTCAGGCCTAATAGATTGCAAGTAACATAGTTTAGCTTAGGGGTGTCAGACTTGCAGCCCGCAGAGCTGCTGCCTGGGGTGTGCCTGGGAGCTCTCTGCAGCAGCTGTAAACAACAAAGACAGGTTGCCACTGGCAGACCAGGGTGAAGTGTGGTTGTGGCTCAGAATCAGGTCAAGTGAGTGAGTTGGGGCACAGGGGAACAAAGAAAGCGCTCCAGCCAACTCCAACTCAGCTCTGCTGTGGTCTGCGAAACAGAGTCTCAATCACAGCAGGCTGGGCCACACTTGCAGAGAGCCACCACATCAGCCCCCCCCCCCCCCCATCCCAACTGTTCACTGGCAGTTGGTCAGCATGCTGGTCTGATTGACGGCACATTGCACAAATTCCAAATAAGAAAAGGAAGAAGTGGCTGGGGCTCATGTGGGAACAAGCCAATCAAAGGCCAGCCTGGATTGAGCCAACCAAAGGCCACTGTGCTGAATGACTGACAATGAGTGGGTGGGGAAGGGCCGAAGCAGGAGCCCAGCCTGCCTGTGGCTGAGAGTGAGACTGGTTGTCTGCCACCACACAGTAGGGGAAGTGGAAAGGGAAGCTGAGGGTCTAGGAGCTGCCCAGCTGGAGAGGGAGGGTTTGGGAACAGCCAAGTAGGGGAAGGGGGATCCAGGATCTGTACAATAGGAGAAGGGGGTCAGGGAGCCAGCATGGCAAGGGGGAGCCCACAGAGCAAGGAAAAGGGAGGGTGTGGGAGAGCCTGTGAGGCTGGGGAGAGGAAAGGGGAGCCCATGCTGGTCTGAATGTGGCTGGTGGAAGGATTGGGGAGCCACTGCAGACACATGGCCTGTGATAGGTGTCCTGCCCTCCAGTGTGTCCATCCAGATTGAATGAGTTTGATACCACTGTTTACAAAAGCTAAAGCAGTACATGTGTTATGGTGGGTACTGTTGTAAGTAAGATGTATAAGGCTTCTGTTGTTGCATTCTGGGAAAATTTGGGAATCTTTCCAATAGCCACAAAGCCAAGGAATGTCAGGAGGACTTCCATCTAAAGCAGAGCTAGCAGCAGGTGGTGCAGGATCTAGCACCATGGAGCTGGAAATAAAGACTAGCCCAAATCAGTTAATCATTGGTGTCATGGTCATGCTGCAAAAAGTGTGATGAACAAGTTACACAAAGACAACTTTGTACTAGCCTGTGTCTCTGTTAGACGTGAAACACTGTTAGTTGACTGGGTTATTGATCATTTTAACCTGTTTGAACACACTTATTGATAGCCACCATCTCTTCTACTTAAAGTAACTTAAGTGAATTTGTAAGCAATACTATTTGTAAATGCTCATGTGGAGCCTTTCCATGTTGTTCCAGGTTACAAACTGGTTCTTTACCATAAGCTGATTCCTCTTTAGTTTGAGTAAAAATGGATTTTTTTTTTTTGGTGGGTGTTTCTTCGTTTATTTATCTTTTAGCTAAGACCAGAAGTGCTAGGTTATGGTGCTTGAGAAGCCTTTTATTCCCAGATATGCAGGTCCAAACAGTGGCTGTCTCTAAAGAACATATGTGACTGACATCTCAACTCACCTGTACTTTCCTGCCTTCTCCTGACAGTCTCTTGTCACAAAGGGTAAATGTAACTACTTCCATGTGAAATGTTGTCTAGAACAATGTGGCAATTTCTGTCTTTTGAAGTGACTGATCACAGCAAGTGTCTGTATTTATCTATCATATAGCCTTCTAACAAGTTCATGCTATAGAACTTGCAAAATGCAACAGCACTGTGACCTATTATCCTTGCTGGAGAGACAGCATCATATGTCACTTAAATGATTAATGAATAATTCTGCTCTAGTTAAGCTTACTTCATTAGTGCTTAAATGTATACTGTGAAATCTGAGTGTTCTTAGGTGTGTCACCTTGAAACAAATGTACTTCCAGAAACTAAGATGCATCTCAGGCAGTAGAAAGCTTTGTTTAGACACACATTTCATGAGAGGTCTTTGTATTCCCTCTACAGAGGGACTTTAGAAGGTTTATTTCTTTAACATGTTAAATCTGAAGTTATGCCATGGGAGCTCTGGGATTGGAAATTTTTCACTAGCCAGTATTTGCCCATTCTAATCAGCGAACATGCTGAAGGAGGTTGCCTGTGAGTGTGTGCCTTTGCTATACACTAAGGCAGGGCTCTGATTAAGATCTGAGCTGAAGCCGCCCTCCTATTCGCACACATCAGCCTGACTTAGGTCAGAAAGTACCAGGACCCAGGTCATAGAACACTAGTGGGAGGGGATGGATCTGAGCCAGAAGAGCACTGTAATTCAGGTCCAAGACGGTTGTTTTTGCAGTGTGGATGCAGGTCAAAGTGCAGATCCAAGTCAGAATGGTGCAACATGGACATAATTGCTCATCTGTGAGAAATGGGTCCAGCAACTATAAACCTAGGTTTACATTGCAGTGTGGTAGCTCAGTCATGGGCTTTGAAACTGAACCATGTTCCTTTGGTGTGCAGGGTAGACATTCCTTAAATGGCAAGACTAATGGGAAAGGAAAATAACATGTAATCCTTGATCTCTGAACAAAACTTAATTTTTTCTGAAGAGTACATTGACACTATATACCACAATGAAAGCAATTTTGTATATAACCATTCAAATGTGTAGTGAAGCTTCTCAAGATGGTGTTTAAAAACTACGTATGAAGCTTTCTAACACTTCTGAGGACACTTGAGAATGCATATGCTAGTGGTTGCTTTCAATTAATCTGTTTCCAGTGACTATATGGTAATGCAATGTCTTATCAGAGACAAAATTTTCAGTTGATTATTTCTAATTTGTATTTAAGGAAATATTAAGTTTGTGTGAAAAAATTTTCCATTTAGAAGTACATGTTTTAAATAGCTTTTTCTTTGTTTTTCAGAAAGCACAAATATGCCAACAAAGATTAGATAAAGAGATTTCCAACTTCCTCACTATGCTTAAATCAAGTGACATCACTAAAGGTAAAACTGTTAGGAATTGTAACTCTTCTGCAGTTTCATGATGTACTCTGTTGGATAAGCAACTTGATACAGAATGAGGAAACCCACCCTTTCCCCCTCCCCCCAATAAAACTTCACCAAAATACAAACTTCAGAAGCCTGTGAGTAAAGGCCCACTGCTTTTTCAATTAGAAATTGAGAATGAATACTTCATTTTTCCAGTAAGTAACACATTGGCAGTTATAATTGCTAAATGGTAGTATTTGTTTCAATGGTTTACGTCCATTGAGGGAGTTAATACAACTTCATGGTGTGTTTAAACTATAGTGAAACTTGTCATAAATAATATTTTCAGGACAGTTGGGTGTATAAGTGTACTCCTGCTTTAGAATAATTTTTAGAACCATGCAAGTGAAAAGACCAGTAGTTGTTGTTGTCACTGTTAGGGTAAAATAAAAAGCCCTCTCGTTTCTCACCTTTTTCAGTTTTTGTTCATGGCATTACAAAACCTGTAGTGCACTGAATTTGTGGAATAGGAGTGCAAAGTAAATGTAATGAAGGGGAAGCTAGTGGATCATTGAGATGACATATCTGCCAATGTCCTTTGTGTAAAGGCACCTAATAGGACACCTGAGAGGTTGGAGAGAGCTCACAATTTTTTGTAAATCCCATCCTATTTTCATTGGACATCTAAGTCTACTATTGTATGTTGTTAACTGTTATGCACAAGCATCAGATTAAGAGATCCTGACTTGCACTTGTTTCATGCTAGTGCCTTCTTCATATATGCATACTATGAAATTAAAATCAGTGTTTGTGTCTAATGCAGACTTATTTTGAATTCTCAAATTATTTTATAATCTGAAAAAGTGGGAGGCTTTGAAAACAAACTATCTTGAATCAACAGATCTGGCCTTTCTGTGTATTTGAGTCTTAACTACTTACAACAGAGGCTAAATTTACTAAGCCCATACTTGTAGTTGTTAATGGGTTTGTGCAGGCATTGCTATCCTGTTAAAGAAATGCGGCTAGCTGAGATTCTGCTGGTAGTGGTCTACCAAAAAAGCAGCTCTGCTTAATGCAGTCCAAGTTGAGTCAGCAAGGCTAACTTTCATAAAAATAATATATATATATTTATTAAAGTGTGTGTGTGTGTGTGTGTGTGTGTGTGTGTGTGTGTGTGTGTGAGAGAGAGAGAGAGAGAGATGAGCACGCTGCCTATATTAAAACAATTGTGGAATTCCATGTTTGCCTGCCAATACCATTTTTAGCTGGTTCTAGGAGTTGACATGGACAGTGACATTAAGTCTTTTGAAAACAGAATTATATTAAGACTAGTATCTGTCTTTAAAATATGTATTACATTATCAGAAGCAGCTTTGCAACTACTAAACTCTCTTAAAATAAACCATGGAGGTCAGTCACAAACACTTTTTCAGTGGCATTTAACTTGGGTGGGGTTTGATGCAGTGGAAACGAAAATGAAAATAGCTAACTATGTCCAACTAACCAGATGCAGTTAAAAAGATAGTCAGAAATCTAACACGTTCAGATGGAAAGCTAGTGGTAGTAGTATTCTTTATAAAACTATTATACAAGTGATGGTCAAATTTTCAAAACAAATTAAACATCAGATAAAGTACAGTTCCTCTCCTTCATGCTGCTGGGCCAAAACTGCAGCACCGCATGGTCATTTTTGTCATCTTAGCAGGAAATAAATGTTCTGTTTCCCTTCCATCCCATTTTTGTAGATGTTTTGGAACATGCATGTGTGGTGGTGCGTCACCCCCCCCCCCCATCCCCCCAAACACACTTGAATTTTGTTGTGTAATATTAGCAGTCTGATGAAGAGTTACTACTTGAAATTTAATATAGACAAGGCTGAAGTCTTCCTGGTTGGAAGAGGACTAGTTCTGATCCTAAGGTGCCATCCTAATTTGCTGTCAAGCAGTATGCCCTCAGATTGTCAAATATAAACTAAGATGTTGCATAGACTTACTGCTAAGCCTGATAACTTATAGCACTAGCAGGAATAAAGAATGCCTCTTGCCATTTCAACTATGGCAGAAGATGGTGCCTGTTCCCTTCTGGAAGTGAGTCTGCCACAGTGATCAAGTACTTGTCACCTACCAGTTGCTTTTTCTATAATTCATCTATGGCTGAAATGTCATGGCAGCACAAATTCAATCCAGTACACAATCTCAGTGGCTCACAACAGTGTTGCACCAGTACATGATAGCTTGCACTTGTTCTTTGATCACATATCATTGCCATGAATTGTTGTTGTCTTGACTTCAATGACTTGTGACCTGGCTGCCTCAGGCAACCATGCTCCTGTGGGGCAATATATCTAGCCTTTCCCAAGGTGAAAGTCTTCCGACCTGAAGATGGGACATTTGCAGGAAGGCCCTCCATTGTGGAGCTAACTGCTGGAAAAGCCTTACATGAGCTTGTGACATGGCCATGCTTAGACCATGTTTTAAAAACTCATTTTTGCTAAACACCCAAAATAATATTTGAGGAAGAGTTTGGGTACATGTCATTCATTTCAAGAAAAAAAGCAACTGAATATAAGAGAGGTAAAAAATAGAATATTGTTTGTATCTTTCATTTTGTAAGGTGCCCACCATTTAACTTGATAGTTATACTCTGTTAGGTCCACTTTTTAAGTTTTAATTGGATGCTACACAGATGGGTGCCCAGGAAACCCTTTTATTACACAGCATACAGAGGTCTAATCAAGCCAAAGAATTTCTTGCAGTATATCAAGGTATAAACATTCATGTAATATCTAGTGTAGTTTGTAGCATGTTGGGTAAAACTACTCTTGTATGGCTTGTAAAATACAATTCAAGGGCATTGTTTAATTGTAGCACTACTGAATTTTAAGACGCTTTTTTATATTGCACCAGACCAGCACTGACGTTTTTAGTGGGAGTATGGTGGTACTTGTCTTCTGTGTAGTTACCCTCAAGGCAATCGGACCTCTTCCAGATGCTGCAAACTGACACCTTGTTCAAATTTACCTCTACTTTATTTCCTGCTTTTGTAACAGTATTGCAATGAATATTAATACCTGTAGTTGGCTTGGGTAATAGGCACAGAAGCCAGACTAGCCACAAACCACCATATAACCTTTAACATGTTCACCTTTCAACTCGGTACATAAAGGGTATATCACTTTTTGCTAACTGGATGCATGGGTTTTAATTAGCTATTGCCCAGACATACAATGTAGCTTCTTTTGGTGGTGGTGGTGAAGTTAACACCATGTAAGGCCTTTTTTCTTATTCGGGATTTTAAATCACTTAATCTGCGGGAGTAAGAGATTACAGCAAGGAAAAAAGAAATTTTGAGTTTTGGATTATATCCTATACTTACAACATGAATTAAGCACTGATTATTTCACCTGCTGTTACATATCTGTTTGGGATGGTTCTGTTCAGGATGTGAAATAGGGAATTTTTGTGCAGTTTACACCATTTACCCTGTCAGGGATTGCTTTGGCGTGCATTTGAAGACTTCTCTTGATATTCACTGTCAGTCTCTTCCAATTCCTGTTTTGAACAACGTAGTTGCAGGACTTGAGTGTGGCCTCTTGGTTTTATTTCCACTCCCTGGTGTGACATGATGGCAGTAACTATGCACCATCTTGGGATGACAGATCATGCAATGTGTTGTTTTTTTACAGGAGAGGTCCTTATACCTTAGTGCAAGAGAGGGCCCGAGTTAGGGCTTGGTAATCTTGAAATGTTAGCTTGAAGCCTGCTATTCCCCCGTCTTGCGAATCTTGCCAGGCTGTGTGGTGGAACTGTATTCAACTATGAATAAATTACCATTTCCAGGCACAGGGTGAGAGGGGGTAAAAGGAGAATTCCCCTAACATATGCACTGTATGTTAGACAGATCATTTTCTACTGTTCTGGCATTGATGTAGCACATACAACTCAGTTGAGGTTTTTAGTTGAGAATTTGGGAGTAAAGGATTGTGCAAAATCAATAGTTGAGATGTCTCCTCAAACAGCTCACACCTCTCTTACTTTTTTGTCTTTCAGGAATGCCACCTGCATTTCTTCAGAAAATTGAAGTGGTTTCTGAAGTATCGAAAGAAACTTGTGAGGCCCTGGGTAATTGCCTTAAGCTCTTCACAAAGCAGGAAGAGGTATGTATTGCTTTACTTCACATCCTGAATGCATGAACTATTTAAAGAGCATAATTGCAACCAGGGCAGATAAAATCAAGGGAAAAGGGGACAATTGTAGCAAGGCCCCCAAAATATCTGCAACGTCTGTGTAAAGAAAGAAATGAGCAGGGCAAACATGGTGTACCAGTGCCTCAGACTTCATCAGATCTTTAGCTGCCTTGCTTCCTTCAGTCTCCGAACCATACGCCTCTAAGGCTTCCACTTTTACAGGACAAGTTGGCATTCATTTGCTAACTAGCTAATGGAATCATCTGGTATGTCAAGAAAAGTAGTTATTTTCCTCTGCATTTAAGAATCAATACAAAAGAGATATTGATATTGGTTGTGTATTGTACAGATTTGCTGTAGTCTTCAACTGTTTGTTCTTCCACATATGTTCAGACAGGTCTGTCTGACTTAAATGCTTGTTTTTTGGGGACTATTTAAAAAAGAAAGCTGGGTCAGTTTTATTGCTCTTCTCATTAAACTGTGAAGGTGCAGGGCCCTGTACAGATGTTCTTCCCCATATCTGGATTTGGTCAAGTCTAAGGTGTTAACAATATCTTTACTATTTCAGTGAATTCTTTTTTTTGTATTTCTAGTTGATGTACCTTCCTTGACCCACTGGATATAACAGAGCCCTATTTGTGGTGTTGTGTGATTCCAACATTTCCATGTAAATGTTTGTTTTTCATGTTGGTCCTTGGGAGGTGTTTCTCACAAGGTTACAGCAGATAGATGTGTTCTCCTGACTTGTGGTAACACTAAAACTTCCTTCCGTTCAATTTCGTTTTCATCAGTAACTCTCATTTGAAAATGAGGAAGATTGTGTTGGTGCTCTGAGTCATTTCCAGTTCCTTAGCAATGGATCACATGCACTGGCTGCATTGTCAAGGCTTGGGTAGGAATGAAAAAACTTAATGCAGACCTACTTCTTTAGTGACCAGTCTGCTATGCTTGCATGAGTGTGAAAACACATCATCACGGGAAGTGAATAGTGACAAACTGGTTTCTTGTCACAGATCAAATTTTAATTTTCCTTTTACTAGTAAACTTAATGCCTAATTCTCAAAACTCGATTTGTGAATCAGGGAGAGGGTTCTATGCAGTGATTTCTTACTCTGTGATGTATTTGGTAAGCCATCTTCATGTGAAGCTAAATTCATGAGCAAAGTATAAATACTGTATGAAGTTAAGAGGATAGCAGATTTTAAAATGCTCACATTTGTAACCTTTTTCCAGTATGATACAAATAGGGGCTTAATAGCAGAATTGTTTCTGTGAAAGAAATGGCAAAGCTTTTTTTTTTTTTTTTTTTTAACAACAGTAGTCATTATTGCACTTTAACTACTTCATGTTGGTAATGTATTTCCCCTTTTATGTTTGAATAGTTTTGGTAATCATAACAAAGAATCGTAAAATGGCCAAGCAAAAAAAAAAAACTTCAAACTCAGTTTCACAGCATTACTTTATCCATCTCACATCTTAATACAGAAAGCACTTGAAACATTGAAAAGGAGATACTGTAATGTGCTTGGTGTGTTACAGAGCACTTTCAGTTGACTGCTCCTGTCCATGATGAATGCAGCTTAAATAAGTGTTGCTACTTAAAACCAGAACTTGGCTTTCTGTTGGAAGTCCTATTCAACAAAAAGCATTAATGCTACATGAATGGTTTCTTCCTGTTCCTGCTGATCTCTACAGTGCACACACCATATACTTGGGCTCAGCACTGGAAAAACGATTAGGCCCTAGCCACGTAGTTCTAGCGTCTGATAGCATGTCCTTGAATGCTCATGCTATTTAAGTGTAAAAAATGGAGTTCTTCTCGTGTTTAGTTTATGTTGGTCATCATTCATGGAACACGTCTATCCAGGAGCGCAACTGCCGGGGCCCAGGACCCTGGGCCAAATCCGCTGTCGGGGCCCCGCCACCAGCCAGGCCCCAGATCCCTGGCTGAGGGCAGGGCTGTTGCAGGCAGCCTGGCCTGGATCCCTGGCCAGGAGAGGCAGTCACCGCCATCGGTGGCCCAGCCCCGGTCACACCTGCCTCTCCTAGCCAGGGATCACAGGTGCGAGGACTTGGGGCACGTGCCCTGTGTGCCAGGCGCTGGCGATGCCCCTGCATCTATCTAGATAACAACCTTGATTCTTTACCATGAAAGCAAGACACTTTACTTCCAAAATTTTCTCTCCTGATACAAGTCTCTCTGTGCTAACGGGACGTACAGAAGGAGCTAACTGTTACTGTCGAACGCCTTTTAAGGAAGGATTGCTCTCATAGAGTCTTGCAATCTTTTTTTAGTTGTTGTGGGCCTGACACTCATGTTTGCTGTAGTCTCTGGGCCTCTCTTCCCTAACTGGTATCTGTTTCATAGACTCTAGATCTAAACCTTTATCCTTCTTTCTTGGTTCTTTGATTTTTGTCCTTGCCCAGTGTCGACGTTTACCCATTTTACTGTCTCTACTGCAATAATTTTGTTGAACTTTGCAGCCAGTAATGAATTTAATACCCCCTGTCAAACTACTAATCTGCAGTTGTGAAAGGAATGCCTTATCTCATGCTCAGTAGCTTATCAAACTTTTATCAAATTGATTTTGTGTACCATAGGTCAACCTTGTCAGGTACTAAAATGTGGCTTCACATTTTAGTTAGAAGTCAGAAGCTGATATATAGAAGTCCAAAGTTAACTTAACTTTTAGAATGCTGTTGTGTATTAATTGTATCCAGTACAATATTTGACCTTTGAAAACAAATTCTTAACTGGGTAAGAGGAATATCCTCTTCTCCATAGCCCTGCCATTCCTGTGTAACGCTGCAGTCCAATTATGGCATACGCAAATGGTACTCTGTGTCTGTGAGCCCTTACTCATACCCATTACAAATATATGCCTTCCAACTTTGTATTTTTGAACTAGTGTGGGAGTTCAGCCTACAACTCCTGCTTATATTGTGACAAAATATCAACCAACCAACAATACACATCAGGTTGGGCAAAGTGATTTTATGGAGGGTGGGAAGAGAGCCTGAATCCCTTTTTACAAAACCATACACTGCATGTTCTGGGTGAAATGCCTCGCCATGCAGCTAGGCCAGTGGTTTTCAGACTTGGGCTTGGGACCCACTACTGAGTCGCAGACCTACAGCCCTGGGCCATGGCCAGGGGCGTTGCTAGTGCTGGGCACGTGGGGCTTGTGCCCCGAATCCCAGCACCAGTGCCTGAGTCCTGGACCTCAGCCCCCTGCCTCTTCTGGCCTCCGGCAGGAGATCCGGGGCCTGGCCGCTCGTGGTGGCTGAGGCTGCTTCTGGCCCCGTCCTAAGCCAGGCCACCTGCTGCAGCAGCTGCTGCTCTCTGCACTGTCCCTGACCAGGGATCAGGGCCAGGCTGGTGGCAGCAGGCACCTGAGGTTGGGTTGGCCTGAGTGCAGAATTGGGACCGAGGATGTGGCCTGCGGCCAGGGGGCACCTGTGCCCCGGGTCCTTCCCTGGGGCAGCAATGCCCCTGGCCATGGCGCCTCCTGTTGCCACTACCAAAAGATTGGAGATGTAACTGTGGGGTCGCAGGCATAAATGATTTTTTTTCAGCTGGGTCCTGAGGGAAAAAAGTTGGAAAGCCACTGAGCTAGGCAGGAACTTTCCTGCCCTCTGTGGGAATGAGCTGAGGGGCAGCAGCAGTTGTGCAAGTGGCACCCTGAAATGTGGTTGGACCTGGCCAGAGGCCCAGCTGCCCCGCTGTTGGAGCGGGCCTGTAGGGAGGTTTCCGGCATGCCTAGGGTTACCAGCTGTCAGGCAAAAGGAGCACACGTCCTCCTTTTTACCTTCACGTCCTCCGTCCGGCAGGCATTTTGCTGTTACTTTATGACCTGATCCTCTGTTTTACACCCCCTTGCATTTAGTTTCATTCCTTTCTGTAAGCTCACCCATCTTCGAAGCATCTGAGGAAGTGGGATCTTCTCCCACGAAACCTCATGCAAAAAATAAATCCGTTGGTCTTCAAGTGCCACACAACTCCTTGTTTTAAAAACACACCATTTCGTCTGGCATTTTACTCACGGGGGTCTCAAACACGCACCCCCTGTGGCCCCTAAAACTGTTTCCTGTGGCACTATTGTTACCGCTGTTCGCACTCTCATTCTCTGGAGAGGTTTCAGTGGTGGGGCCTCAGGCTAAGACCCTTCCCTGCTGGTGGCTGGAGCTGGAGCCCCCTGGGCTGAAGGAGGCAGGACCGCCCCGGGGCCCCCTAAAACCACGCCTGTGCCATTAACGCAGCGTTTTCTCCACGTGTCCTCCTTTCCTCCCTCCCAGCCTCTGCTGGCCGGCAGCCCGGGGCCAGGCTGCGAGCCCTTCTCCCGCCTCCTCGGGCGGCTGGTGCAATGCTCGGCTCTCGCCATGCGCCCCGCGGCGGCGGCGGCGGCGGGTCAGGGTCGGGCATGTCCCCGCCGGCGGCGCCGGGACCAGGGACGTGCGGGGCGCGGCGCGGCGAGCTGAAGGTGATGGGCAAGGTCCGGGCTGGTCCCTGCAGGCTGGGGCGAGGGGAGCCGGCGGGACCTGCATCGCAGTCGCCTCGGCAGCCAGCTGTCAGCTGCCTGCTTTGGCCATCAGTGGCTGGCTTGCTTTGGGATGCCAGCCGCCCCTTCCTGCCTTCAAGCTGCAGTGGTGCAAAGGCCTTCACTGACCTGTGCAGCGGGTGAACTACCTTCCTGGGAGGCTTGCTTGGTCGCTAAAGTTTACGCTGGGCACCGTCAAAAGCAAGGCGTCTTGTGGCACTTGAAGACTGACCGATTTATTTGTCGCCTGAGCGGAAATCCCGCTCCGTCAGTGGGATTTTTCTCCCACGAAAGCTCACGCGATAAAGACATCTGTTAGTCTTTAGGCGCCTCGCTTTTTTTACTAAACTAAGGCGGCTGCCCCTTTGGAACCTGTCAGAGTGGCCCTTTGGCGCAAGTAAATATTACTGCTGAAAGCCAGGCTTCTTCCCTGCGGCTGGTAGCCTCTATCTGAATTTGCAGGCTAAGGACAAGCGAGGGAGAGTTTTTAACCTGCTGACCGCAGTGAAGTTAGTGGCACAAAGCTTGCGCCAGCGCTGTGGCAATAGCACGGTTAAAAGGGACTCGACCCAAAAATGATAAAAGTGCAGGCTGTTTTCCAGTGTCAACATAAACAGGTTTTAAAATTGCTTTTTTTTTTTTTCCTGCAGGATTAGAACTTTGATTTTCTGGCACTGCAATGTATGAAAGTGAAGTTTGACTAAACAAAAGCAATGCTGATTTCACTTGTTTTCTTTTTCCAGCACTAGAGAAATATGGAAAAGTCACTTTGAAAATCTGTGTTAGGTGGCATTAGCAACCTCTCTTTAAAAAGCATGTTTCTCAAATTGTTCCTTTTAAAAGATTGAGGTATGACTTGCTTTCTGCCTATTTTCAGTTTCAGCAATTTTGTCCTTAATGAACTTGTCTGCATTTTTTTCTCTATTGGTAGTAGACTTTCCAGAAATAATTAACTCATAAATGGCTGAAAGATTTTATCGATGATGGTAAATGCAAATTTATTTTTTTCAGGCTTTTGCTCAATGGCATATCAGGCTTCTTGTGTAGATAATCCATTTATTTGCCTTTGCTGCAATAACTTTCCTTAAAAACATTTTGATTAGATCTGTTAAGGAGTGATACTTGTGACTAGTGAAGTAAATTTGGCATAATATGTTCATATAAATTTGCAGTTTGCAAGATCATAACGGTTATAGCAGTTGTTCATGTGAGGTCTGTGTGGAAGGACAGTGCAGTGGTGCTTTTTTGGTTTTTATTTCATGCTCTTTTAAATAACTTGGAAACCTAAAGTTGTGCCCACAGCTAGCCTTGTAAATGTTCATCAGTGTTGCCTCACTCTCCCTTCTCCCTTTACATGCCGATCTTTAAACTGGATTGCATGCTTTTCCAATACTTGGAACTATGTCTGTCCTGTAAAGCTCCTAGCATGGGGGGGTGTACATGGTGTGACTCCGGAGCCCAGAGTGAAAATCAGAGGTCTAAATTATTATCCTTTTAGGTGGCAATGGTAACTTATTTGATTGTGAATTGAAAACTGAACTGCTCCCTGGTTTGGTTTGTATTGTGGTGTGAATGGGCCTCACTGCTATGGGGAGAAAGTAGGAGCCTCGGGTGCCCTGGTATGAGCAATCTGTTTGAGGAACTGCTGCACAGGGACAGCCGCAGCTCGTAGTTCCCCTGCCAGATGTATTGTGGGAAAGTGAGGAGAACAGCTGTGGTTGCTGTGCAGGTGGCCAGACTTTGGGACCTTTGGGATAGACTCTCTCTGCCTAAGAAACCAGCTGGGGAAGATGTCTCTCGCTCATCCAGGATATCTGGGAGACCTGGGGTTGTGAGGGAAGATCTGAGAACAAGCAACCAGTTCGGTGATTTCATAAGTCCCTTAGCCAATCATGACTAAAGTTAGAGTGGTCTAGACATCGCTCTAATTAACCCAACTGGTTGTGGTGCCTATGAGACCCTGTGATCTCTGGGGGTGGGCAGAGTGCAGTGTGCTGTGGCCGTGCCCGCTCCAACTTTTTGTATGCCACCTGTCATGAAGCAGGCATGGAAGCTGGCTATACTGGCTCTAGAGCAGGGGTCTCAAACACACAGCCTGTGGGCCGCATGCGGCCCCTTAAGCTGTTTCCTTCGGCCCGCAACGACACTATCATTACCAGTAGTTTCAATATCATTGTATGAAAAGGTTTCAGTGGTGTGGCCCTCAGGCTACCATACTAGTCCTTATGCAGCCCTTGCAGTGATTTGAGTTTGAGACCCCTGTTCTAGAGCGCTGGTGGTTTCCCCTTCTCCCTTGCCCCCCAGTGGTAAACTTGGAGGTCAGTTCTGTTCCTGTTTTGCCACTGGAGCACAATTAAAGGGCTAGAACAGAACCAAAAATTGGCTACAAAGTAGATACTGTGCCCATGTGGTCCCTTTCAAGGAGTTCTTTTGCCTTAGGCTGAATTTGACACTGATTTGGGACCTGTGGTGCAACTAAGACATTCCCGTCTACAGCTGGTGTCTCTCCTGTTGTCAGCTTTGGGTCTGAAGGCTCCTCCTGTTGCAGAGTGTGTCATACAGTAAACTTTTGCTTTCAGTATGGTGAGAGATCCCTACCATTAGGGGTTACAGCCCGAATTAGGGCTTTTCTTCTTCAGCAACTTTTGCCAGCACTACTGGTGTAGTTAGACCAGTGAAGTGATACTAACTAATGTAATATTTCTCCTTCCTGCCATCAGTGTGGACACTTTCCCCATAAATGCATAGGTTTTGCCCCCCCCCCCCCAACAAGGAGTCCTGTGGCACTTTTTTAGAGACTAACGGGTATTTATCACAGAAGCTTTTGTGGGAGAAGATCCCGCTTTGTCAGATGAAGACAGCATCTGATGAAGTATGATTTTTTTTCTCCCACAAAAGCTGATGTAATCAGTAGATTTGTTAGTCTTTAAAAGTGCCACAGGACTCCTTGTGGTTATTTTTGTGTTTGCTGAACTAGACTAATATGGCTACACCTCTGGAACTAGTTTCTTCAGTAAGAAGGTAAGACGCTCCACCTTCTCAAGTGGCAAACGAAAGAAAAATAATTTGTATATCAGAATGAATGTGTCCACACAAGCTGTTATCCTAGTTAAATATACTAATTTAAAATCACATCTTGAGTTATATTAAAGGGGGTGGGGGGAAGCATCAAAGAATGCCCCACACATGGGGCATGGAAGGACAGTTGGTGATAAGTCTTACTGTAAATTTAACACTGGCCTATTGCGTTAGTTCCCAGAAACTCCAGACATGGGTGGTTCTCATTGTGCTGAGTATTTGTGTACTTACAAAAAAGCCTAGTCCCTCTCCCGAAGAGGTTACATTCTGAAGTGACAAACAGGTAACTGGGAGGAAGAGGGAGAGGACTACCGTGTGTGAAAAGAGGGGTAAGGGTGAAGTTGAGCACACATGTTGGTTCCAAATATTTTTATAGATTCTGTCTTGACAGCATGGCATGTTGTATTTTTTGCAGTCTTGCTGAAATGCTTTTAAAAAAAAAAAAATCTTCTCACCTAATGTCGTCAGAGAGGGGAAAAGGAGCCATGTTAGAAGGATCCTCTTTCCTGCCTCATATAATTAGTGGGAAAGAACGGTTAAAATCCAGTGAGTCCAAGACCTCAGACTGCTGACTTAGGTATGGGCCTGTTGAGGAGTGGTGGTCTGATCCCAAAACTGTCTGCCTGCACAAGGTTTACATAGTATGTCAGCTGTGTGCAGAACAAGTGGTAGACTGACACTGTATTCTAGTGGACCAACCAATCTGTTCAATATCCGTTGCACAGTTGAAGGCTGATACCGTTATAAATCTTGTGGGTTTTTTGTTGGTATCATAATGCATGCTTTTTCATGTTTCTTTACTGCTTTGTTTTTTGACTTATAAAGGTAATTTAACAAAAAAATACTGCATAGCTACCAGCAGTAGTTGACACTACAGATAATTTCCACCAGGTAAATAGGATATTAGCATAGGAAAGTCCATTTTTTCTCAAAAAGGCTAAAGAATTACATTTTTGGTTCACTATTGCTATTACCTTGGAGCAGAGATCCTTTTTAGTACAGTGCTTAGCACAGTGGGGTCTTTGGCCTGTGCCCGGAGCTCGTAAGTGTTACCGTCATACAGCTGACTGCCATGCTTCTGTTTTTTGATAGTTAAAATGCAGATGCTGGTCATTACCCCCTTGCCAGTAGCTCAACTGATTTTTCATTTTTTTCTTGATGGGTTTTTGAAGAGTGAGTTGTGATTTAAGGAAAGTCTTAATTGTGCACCCACTGCTCCAAGCTGTTTGCTTTTTAGCTGTGACAAGAGGTGGTGTGGTTGGTTGCATGTAACTTGTGTCGGCGAGATGCAGTATCTCTAGCTGTGTGTGTTGGAATTCTGTGGGTGGGTTAAACTAGCCTGTGTGAAAGTTGGTATCTGGCTTTCATCAGTTTGAGATCTGAGACTGAAGGGAGAATGTCTTCAGCCACTCCTGCGCTAACTGCTTACTGTTACACATCTTGGAGTGGCTTACTGGTGATGGACTATGACTTGTTTTATTTCATTATTTAACAGTCCTGTGAAATTCAGGCAACATGCCTATGAGGACTTGCTTTAGATGGGACTCTTAAGTTGAGGATGGTAGCAAAATGTAGCCTCCCATTCTTCTGCTCCTTTCTTCACCTCTATTCATCGCAGGCTGCCCAAGATAAGTATCTTTCCTTTCCACCCATTAACAAACCCCAAAATATCCCCACACTTCATGGTTGGACCCTCAGAATGAAATGTTAGGGTTGGCATGTGACTGTGACATCGTAAGGGCCCCAGATAGCTAAGAAATGCAGTTTTGGAGAATCCTGTTCTGTAAGCAGAGACTAAACCTTCTGTAGAATACAGAACTCCATTTCTTTCCTATGCCCAGAACTATTTTTAGCTCTAGAAGGGAAGCATGGAGGTCAGAGGCAAAAATATAAAAACAGTTAAAAGCCATGTCTGTACTACATACTTCTGTTGACCTAAGTACATAGTGTCTACAGCTGGCATATTACTTGTGTGCATGCATAATTGGCTGCTTACATCAATGCTGAATGAAGTCACCAGTAGTGGTGATGTCGGTGCACAGCATGGTGCACCATGGAAAGATATTCCACTGTGCATTCCCTGCTATCCCGCATGCTGTCTTTGGAAAACTTTGGCAAAGTATAGTCAGGCAGAAATGAGTCTCATATGGATGACTGGAAGCAAAGAGGCAGCATCCGAGACTGCAGTTGTCTACATCCCATGATGTCACTTACGTCTTGCAACTTTTTCAACCTTTTAAAAAAGCCCGTCAAGCTTTCCTCATTGTCTGCCACTTCTGATAGAAGCAGGGAGTTGCACTGCTCTGCACTATTGTCATAAGCATTGCAAGCACAGGATATTCAATCCTCCACTGTTTGCAGAGCTGTAACAATAACTGAATCAGCAGTGACCATGATTATTTTGTGGAGGAGAGATTGCTGTGGGACATGGTAAGTGCCACTTAAAGACTGTTGGTGGCATTCATGAATCAGCTGCAGATGGAGCACCACTTCTGCATCCAAAAAAAATAAGCACTGATAGGATTGCATTGTAATAGATTTGTGCATGACAAGCAGTGGCTGCAGAATTTTTTGTTGGGCAAAGGCATATTCCTGAATCAGTGCACTGAGCTTGCTCCGGCCTTCCAGCACAGGGACACCCAAGTGGGAGCTGCACTGAGAGTGAAGAAGTGAGTGGCAATTACACTGTGAAAATTTGCAATGCTAGATTGCCATCAGTCAGTAGGCAATCATTTTGGAGTTTGATAATTCATTGTACAGGTCGTGTCAGGCAAGTGTGTTGGGGCAGGGCATGACAAAATTGGGTCCCAGCAGGTTTTTTTTGGTTGCCAGAGGGCATTCCTCTGCTGTATTTCTGCAGTGGAGCTAAGAGCCAAGCTTCAAACCTCAGTTGCTATGGCGACCTGGTGCCTGGGTTTTGTCGATCCCTGTGTTAAGGTTATTAATCAACAACATAGGAACAGCCATGTTGGATCAGACCAATGATTTGTCTAGCTCAGTTTCCTAGCTCAGTGTCCTGTCGTCTGACAGTGGCCACTGCCAAGAGCTTCAGAGGGAATGAAGAGAGCTGTTAATCATCAGGTGATCCAACCAGCAATCCCTGCCTATCCTGGCTAAGAGCCATTGATAGACCTGTTCTTCATGAACCTAGTTCTTTTTCTGACCCCCGTTATAGACTTGGCCTCCACAACATTCTCTGGGAGGCAATTTCACATGTTGACTGTGTTGTGTGAAGAAATACTTACTTCCTTTTGTTTGCTCTAAACCTGTTGCCTATTAACTTCATTTGGTGACCCCTTTTCCTTGTAGTGAAAAGGAGTAAATAGCACTTCCTTATTTACTTTCTCCACAGTTATGGTTTTGTAGACTTATATCACATCTCCTGTTGGTTGTCGTCTTTTCTCGAAGTTGAAAATTCCCAGTCTTACTAATCTCTCCTCCATGTGAAAGTTGTTCCATACCCCTAATCATTTTAGTTGCCCTTTCCTGTACCTTTTCCAATTCTAGTTTGGTTTTTTGAGACAGGGGTGACTAGATCTGCATGAAGTATTCAAAATGCGGGCATGTTATGGATTTATAAGAAGACAATACAATATTTTCTGTCTTCATATCAATTCCTTTCCTAATAGTTCCTAATAGTCTATTACTTTTTTGACAGCTGCTGCACATTGAGCAGATGATTTCAGGGAACTATCCATAATGACGCCAAGATTTTTTTTGAGTGGTAACAGCTAATTTAGATCCCTTCATTTTGTATGTGGGCTTAAGATCACATTTTCCAGTATATGGTGATTTGAATTTTATCTGCCATTGTGTTGCCCAAGGTTGATAAATACAATCAACCAATTTAGTAAGATTCTTTGTAACTCTCCGCAGTCTGCTTTGGAGTTACAAAATTACTCAAGATAGGTGGTAAATCTGCAGATGACTTACTGTTTACCCCCCTTTTTGCAAATGATGATGAATATGTTGAACAGCACTGGTCCCAGTATGAATTCCTGGTGTATACCACTGTTTACATCTCACCAATGTGAAAAATGACCATTTAGTCTACCTTTTTGTTTAGTTTTGACCAGGTGCTGATCCAGGAGGGGACCTTCCCATGTTTCTCATGATTCTCACTTTGCTTAAGAGCCTTTGGTGAGGGACCTTGCCAAAGACTTTCTGAAAGTCAAGTACACCATGTTCATTGGATCACCACTGTCCACAAGTTTGTTTGACCCTTCCTATCCCCTCAAAGAATTTTAAGGCATTGTTGAGTCACAATATCCCTTTAAAAAAGCCATGTTAACTCTTCCCTCAACAAATTGTGTTCATCTGTGGTAATTCTGGTCTTTACTATTGTTTCAACCAATTTGCCTAGTGCTGATGTTAGGCTTACCAGTCTGTCATTGCTAAGGTAGTCTCTGGAGCCTTTTATTTATTTTAAAAAAATGCTTTAATGTGACAAATTACAGGGCAGTGGCACTGAATATTGACGCTGTTTTCCATATGCAGTACTAGCTTCTAGTTTATATCTCGCTGCTGAGTGTAGGAGAGGGACAGATCACAGCTACTGCTGGCATCATGAAGCAGTTCAGGCCAGTACGCTGCTAGCCCATGTACTGCAATGGTGACTGCCAGAGTTATTGCTGACTGCCACGGAAAAGAGCTCTGCTGCAGAGAGGGAAACAAGACCACCATCCCTAGGAACTTTTCAGAGAAAACTG
This sequence comes from Podocnemis expansa, assembly GCA_007922195.1. NCBI lineage: Eukaryota > Metazoa > Chordata > Testudines > Podocnemididae > Podocnemis > Podocnemis expansa. The sequence goes on from ML682005.1 coordinate 14,728,136, forward strand.
CAGCTCACCTTCATGAAAGTTGCATCACAACTTTCAGAAGAGTGTAACAAATGTCCCTGTGTGTGTGTAAACTGCTCTACCTGGCTTTACTGACCCAGTGCTGCAGGGGAATGTAAAGCGGATATCACTACCTCTCTTGGTTGTAGGACTGCTTCTTCTAGTATGAGTAAATTAAATGAAAGTTGATACCTATGTCCTTTTAAGTCAGGGGTACCATATCATTGTAACGGGAACTGTAGTTACATGCTTCCCCTGCATTGAGCTGACTCATGCATGGCTCCCAGGAGTGACTGGACTGCAGCAGAGTCTCAACCAGTTCAGCACAGCTGACTGTCCAGGCTCCATGTTCCCCACGCATTTCTTTTTCCCCAGCAACTAATCCTTGTTGTTTGTGTCTGGAACCTATGGTTTGGATTCTTCAGGTATTCACAGTGGCGTGTGGAATGGCAGTGAGGTCTTCACCAGGTGTGGCGTGCAGCTTTGTAAAAGCATCAGGTCTGAGGCTTGGCAGTGAATTGACTTTTGGCCTCCCTGGCTTTCTAGTTTGCCTGCCACAGTTCCTTTTGCTTTCATGGGGCTTTGCTGTTGGTCCCTGTCATACCTTTTCCCCTGCACTCCCCATGAAATCTGCCCTAAATGTCCATGTTTTTATGGCTCATCCTCATCTGTGCTTGCACAACTTCAGTTTTCTCCACAAATCCAGGAAATCCACTGTCGCCTGTCCTGCTCCAGCTTGGAGTAATCTGGCATATGTAGCCCACATAGTCAATTGGGCAATTGCATGCAACAGTGAAGAGCTGCTAAGTGTGTTTGCCAAGCTGGGCAACCAGGAAGAAGCATTTAAAAAATTAGCTGAACTTTAAAGAGTGGCCTTTCAGTCTCTGTGATTCCCGTGCGGTGGCGTTCACCAGAATGGTTTGTGTCAAGCATGGTTGGAATTGCTGCTGAAGGACTGTCAGGGTCTAAATGAGTAAAGCGGTACCTACGTCCATGCTGCATTGACCTCAATACATCAAACAGCTGCTCAAAGAGGTGGTGGTACTGCATTGCTGTTGCCAGGGCATTTACGTTGGTGGGAGACAAATTTAAGTGTAGGTGCATGCACAAACTAGGCCAGCGCAAGGCAGCTCATGTTGACCTAACATTTTCGTACTTTTGAGGTTATTTTTGTGGCTTGAAAACATGCTGGAATGGGTGGGATGTACTTCTCATCTTAGCTGTCTTCACAGTGTTTTCATATGGGTGTTCAGAGTTGATGACTTGTATCTTATAAATTGTAAGTGTATATCTGACTTGTTTTGAACATACCGAAAAATTTTACAGGATAGCAGGTCAGAAACTGAAGTTCCAAAACTTGTTGTTGTATATTAATATTCACTAGGTTGTATCCAGTCAATCGATGTGTATTTTTCTTTAAAAAACACACATCTTTTGACAACATTCTGACTTCTGTTTGTACCTGTTTTGGACACTAATTGGAGCTGTGTGTGTGAAATCTGCATAAAACAGCAGGATACATCTGTAAGTGGTGGACACTTTCATTGCAGTAAGTGTTAACTAATTACATGGTGAGTAATTCAGTTTTGCTTTTCTTGACCGTCATATGACACCAGAAGTTTTCTAATGGAGTTGTACTATTTTTCTCAAGAAGCTGATGGGACTGTCTAAGCCTGAGCTAGTTTTGAATGCCGTCTGATTTGTTTCATTTCTCATAATTGGAGATTGTTCAATTTCAGAGGTCATCAATTCTGGTTTTTTGGGGTTTTTTTTGGTTTTTTTGAGGTTGAAAAGGTCATAGTTGCTGCATACCCAGTAGTAGTCAATCCCTTAATGTTGGTTGACTTCACTTTCTTACTGCCTGTTTCTTTTTTGACTGTCCTAGCTGAGTAGAATTAACTCTTATTTAAGGTTCTGTGTTCATAAACCTCTTTAAATCCTTCTTAAACCTCATTCAAGACTTAGTATAGAATTCGGAGAAGGAAGACACCCTTCAAACTTTTATTCTGTACGGTGAAGTGCATATTTTGCGTTAATCACTAACTGCTCAAACTTCATAAGAACCCTTGATACCACAAATGTTGGTGATTTTACATGTACATTTTGTTTTACAGTTTGTTCAGAAAGCCTTTTCAATAGGCACACAAATAGCACTTCCTCGAATAGAGGATGATGTCTTTACCAGGCCTCCCTTTTTTTCCTTGCCCGGCTTTACATATTGCATTTCTTTCACTATTGGTCACTGAAATCTTTTTTAATAGCTTTTCTAAAAAGTAAAATGTATACCTTTTCCTGTCCTGCGTGTCCTAGCTGTTAATGGTTCAAAATAATCCTGTTAGAATTTTAGGTGGCAACATTTTTGCTGTGACCTCCAAACTTGCCATGCACCCAAAACCACTGCATGGACTTGCATATTCAGTGTAACCCTGGCAAAGCCTATAGCATTACATAATGTGCAAAATCTGTCCAGGATTTGGCCTGTTGCCTGGTTTAGCTGAGATTTCTGCATAGTACACTTGGTTGATTTTTGTCAAAGGTAGAATACTGCTAAACTTGAAGACTTAAAATGTAGTTCTAAACATTACTGTTAATTATGCCTTTCCAAATTATTACCTTGTCTTCTGAGGACTTCATTTCATACTCATTTAGTCATTGCAGCTATTGCTAAAGGAATGCTAGTCTAATCACAAGTGATAAAACAATGAGTACGTTTTGAAAATTGCTTATAGGATACAAAGGGGTAGCCGTGTTTAGTCTAGTTCAACAAAACAAACAAAGGAGTCCTGTGGCATTTTTAAAGACTAACATCTTTATTTATCACTTATAGGACGTTACTCTTACAGAACACTTTTTTATAGATTTCTAACAGCCCAGATATCTTTTAGTAAATTGTAAAATCTTCCTGAAAAGGTCATTTATGTTGGTTATTTGACTTGATAAAAGGATTAAGCTAAATTGTACACTTCTGCGAATAAATGTTTATTGGTCTTGCACCAAAAGGGCAGATGTTGGCATTTATCATTGTGTGTAGAGCAAATGAAGCTCATTTTCACAAAATGCAAGTGACACTGCAATAACCTGCCAGTTTCTTAAAATATTAGTGTATTCATGTTTTGTGTCCTGAATATACTGAATAAGAAGGGCAAAAGGAGTATTGTCACTGTAAACTTCAGATGTGTTATGAATGATCCTTTATCAAGTGTAGTTGAGGATTCACATGCATTTGGCTTTTTACTCAGTAGACATGATTTTGGTTACAGTTGGTGGCTGGACAGCTTTGGAGACCAGATTTCTCCACCACAAACAGATAATGATCGTGCAGGCTTCCTCACACTGATCTGTTAATGTGCTCCTCCATCCGCTGCAAGGGCAATCTCTTTAGACAAGGGGGAAATTTACACCCATGCCTACCCATTGCTTCTTGTCTTTTGATACTTCCAACATGGTGGTGGTAGTTCAAATATCTACTATGTGAAACCAACTAGAAACTCAAATGACAATTGATTATCTGAATGGCTTAAACAAAATGTTTCAAATACTGTTTCACAAAATGCTGTTAATCTAAAGGCCTCATGTAGGTTAAGGGCCAAACTTTATCAGTCATTTGTTGCTTCTATTGCAGAGGTCCCCAAAGTGAGGGGTTGTGCCTGCTGGTGGAGGGTAGGAGAGGATCCTCAGGGGGGAAATGGGGTGCAGCAGGCCTGGCCAGCCCCCATGGTTAGAAGCCAGGAGGAATAGCCACCCAGTTTCACTCTGCCCTGTCTCTGCTGTGGCACTGCTCCAAGCTGGGGCCCCAGCCTCAGCACCTTGCCTTGCTCCTAGCAGTGTCAGGGTGCTGCAGCTCTGGTGGCAGCCTGGGTCCTGGCTGCAGCTTTGTTCATGGCCATGGTCCTGCCTGTGGCCCCACAGCTGCAGTTCCAGCCCGCTCCTGACCCTGGCCCCAGCCACAGTTTGGGCCCTGGTGCCTGGCTCCAACAGTGGCTCTGGTCCTGCTCCCAGTTGTGGCTTCTGTGGGGTTGCAGAACAGGTAAGGGGGGGAGTGATCCCAAAGTTTTGGGGCCCACTGTCCTAGTAGCTTCAGCTAAAACTTTGTACAAGTAATCTTAGGACAATTGGAGTGTAAAAACCATTCCAGGGCTATCCCTCCAATTTCCCTTCCTAAAAAAAAAAAAAAAACCACTACACAATAGCTCACAAGGAACTACTCCATCCTGCAAAGCAGCTGTGGCATGGAATATTCAGAGCATCTGAGAATATGCTAAATTGTTGGTTGGTTCATTGTGGTACACAGCCTTTCAGTTTAAGCTGTTTCCTCATTTCCAAGGCTTTGGTTTCAAAGAAGCTGTCCTTCCAGGGCATGCCCCTAGGTGATTCAGATGATCATATTCTGAAAGTGCCCCCAAGGGGCAGAGTGTTTTTTGTTTTAAGACTTTCTACAAAACTAAAGTCAATGTCTCCTTGTTTAATGTGTGTTTTAATATTGGTGTATTCTTTTTTGAGCACTTGCTCATGCCAGTTCCAGTAGGTGTGTTCATGCCTCATGCACACTTGTCAGAAGGGGTTTTTCCCCAGTGATATCTATAGGGTTGGCTCTAGACTCCCCCTCTGGAATCTTGTCTCCATGGCATCCTAATTACTAGGGTTTGGTGCCTGTGATGGTTAGCTAGACTCTGCTTCTTTTTCAGCAAGGGCCCTTCCTCCAGTGGTTTTTCTCTCTAATTGTCTGTAAATAGTTAGTGACAATAGCTAGATTAGTCTGTTCTCCTTAAGAGATTGTTCTCTTTCCCAGGGGCCAGAACATGCCCTGTCCACTGATTTCAGACATGTGGGGCATGTAAGAAGCTCATGCCTATAAGCGACCTTCATACTGTCTTCAGTGCCTTGGGGAAAGGCATCAAAAGGAGCACTGCAAAATTTGTAGACACTGTAGTGTGCGTGCAGAGAAGGAAAGAAGCCACAGTAGTGCTCTCTCTTCTCTCCTGTGTCAGGAGGACCGTGACCTCTGATATTTCTGCATAGCACACATTATGCATTGAAGCCTGATACCTACTGGGGTCTTGGAACACATTCACAGGACACTTCAGCAGGTTGATATCTACTCATGAATTGTCTCTCTGCACAGACATGGTGAACAAGTCTCCCAAAGGTGGGTAGTTCCCTAGGTAGAGCTGTTTGCAGTGAACTCCAGCAGAAAATGCACTGAATTCTGCTCTTTCCAGAAACATGATCCAGGATCAATTTGCAGATGCTTTTCTAATTTGCTGGTTGGGTCCTCTTCTCTGTGTCTTTTCACTGCTATCTCTGGTACACATGGTTATCCTGAAAGCCAGGAAGGACAAGTCACTTGTGATCTTGATAGTCCCAGCATGGCTGCAGCAGCACAGACTTCCCATGCTCCTCAAGTTATCAGTTGAGAATGGTGCGCTATTAGAACTAGATCTGATTAGGTAAGACCACAGTTGTATTCTCCAACCAAGACTACTGTCCCTGCACCTTGCAGAATGCAGACTCTGTGGCTGAACCAGTAGGAGATGGAGGGTTCAGAACAGGTTAGGGAGATCTTAGTGGAGAATTAGGAAACTCTCCACCAGGCCTACCTCCCTGGCAAAATGGAAAAGATTTTCCATTTGGTCTAGGCAAGAAGACACATCCCTGGAAATGTCAGCAATTCCTCTCGTTATGGACTACCTGTTGCATATAGTACTTGATGTTTGAGATGTATCTTCAGTTAAAGTTGACCTTCCTGCAATTTCAGCTTTCCACCCATGAGTGGCTGGCAGTTCAGTCTTCTCAAGTCACAGTGTAAGCCATTTTCTCAAGGCTTATTTCCTTAAATGCACCGACTGGTTCCTCAGTGGGAGCTTAACTTGATCTCATCAGTGCTGACAACACCATTTTGAACCTTGGCAAAATGTTCCCTCTTGTATGTGTCATGGAAAGTAGCCTTCCTAGTGGCCATTACATCAGCCAGAATGGTTTTGGAACTAAAGGTTTGAACGGCAGAGCCTTCTTTTAAGTGCAGGGTTTGTCTGCAGCCACGCTAAGCCATCCTCCCAAAGGTAGTTTTGCAGTTTTCTTCAAACCAGGCCATTTTTCTACCGCAGACCACATGCTAGCAGACACAAGCAGAGACCTCTCATTAGGAGGGTGCTAGCATTCTATATAGAAAGAACAAAACCATTTAGGAAGACATTTCAGCTCTTCACAGCAGTGGCAGACAGAATGACGGGCCTCCTGGTGTCTTCACTGTGTATCTCATTGTCGATCATGTCATGGATCAAAGCATGTGGCAAAAGTGCCTGCCTTGGTGTTGACAGCTCACTCCACAAGGGAACACGTGACCTCAACAGCCTTTTTAGCTCATGTCCTGACCTAGGACGTCTGTAGGCCAGCAACATGGTCTTTCATCCATGCTTTCATGGTGCACCGTGCCATTACTCACCAAGCCAGGAACAGCGCAGTGGGCAACAGGGCAGTCTTGCAGTCAGTATTCTGTTGAACTCTGACCCCACCACCTAAAGGGGCTGCTTGTGAGTGACCTAATTGGAAATGACATGAGCAGGCACTTGAAGAGAAGGTGATTACTGGCTTTCTGTAATCGCTCCTTGAGATGTGTTGGTCTTGTCTGTTCCAACACCTGCCTGCATACGCCTCTGCCAGGGAAAGAACTGAGAGATTGTAGGATTGGGAGAGCCCAATATAAGGCACCATGGAGGTGCAACTCCATGAGGCTCTAAAGCTGACCGTATGGAGAGTGGGGTGGGGGGGGGATGTTCCAGCAACTGGGCATGTAGTGTGCACACACCTAATTGGAATGGACATGAGCAATGCATCTTGAAGAACAACAGTTTCAGAAGGTCAGTAATGTCTTTTTTCCAACTGTATGCAGGTGAATTGCAAAAATTACATTTTCACAGGCTGCTTTCCTTGGAGGAAGGTGAACTTTCCAGCCTTGAAGAGATCTTGTTAAATAAAAACTTTCTCAGAGATCTTAAACAAAATACAAGTAGAATCACAGAGCAAGAAGCTTGTGACTAACAAATCATAATCTAGTCTAATTGTTGCTTCAAGATCAGACAGCATCGCTTAAGGCATTTAACATAGACTCAGGGTTTTTAACAATGTTTATAAACTGAAACTATTAAGTAGTGTGGGGTGGAAAGCATTTGCTATGCAAAAGCATGCATGGATTGTTACCTTCCGTTTACTCCTCCCCAATCTTCTCGTTTATTTTATCCACCTGTTTGTTGTGTCACTAACAAAGATCATAAAAAAAACTCCGGAGCCCCTACATAAGAGTTTACCAGAAGTGTGAATGGTGCCTAGCACAATGAGACCCAGGTCTCCAATTTGGGCTGTCTATGTCCATTCTCTTTTGCAGATCAAGCTTTTTCTTTGTATTACTTCATCAGTAACAGTAAATAGTTCCTTATTTCAAGAAGAGTACAAAAAGGCAGGATGACTGATCTCTGTGTGGGAGGCCCAGATTAATTCAATACTACTAAAGGATCTAACAGTTTAAAGGGGGATTGGGTTGAAAAGGAATAACAAATTTGCTGCTTCTAGCTCCCTGTGAATTGTGCATTCTTAGTCAGTTCAATAACATTTAGGTGAAGCTGTGCAACAAAATTCTACTTTTAAACTTTGTGAGGGGTGATAGTATGTACATTAGATTATCCAGCTTGACAGAAGCGAAGGAATGTTTTCTTAAAATTGTCCTGACACAGCATCTGTTCTGCTACCATTAAAATAAAAATTCAACATTCTTGTGAAGCAATAAAACTTGGAGTAGTAATTAGAGACATTTCGACATTTGGGTATTTTCGTACATAATATAAAATCCCATAATGATTTAGATTTTCAATTAGTTTGTTTCTGGGGCCTAAACCATAGTGTATCTGATTGAGTTTTGGCCTTTATTTGTTCCCCCCTGCAAATCTGTACTTTGCTCAAGTCTTAAGATTTACATTCTCCTATGGAGGGGTTCGTGTTTTGTACTAAACTGGCTTAGAGTATCCGTGTAGTAAGCAGTTTATTGTCTATTGTTAAATGTATAATGTCTTTATTGTGTAAATGGCTTTTGTTTAATCAGCCTCTTATTTTTGCTAGCACTGCATGAAACTTGTTTATGGTAAGACTATCATAGGAGTTTGACTCAAACAACACATATTGAGAGATAAGGGACTCCAGGAAGCAGCTTCATGCTGTGAGGAGGCTTAACTTTCCCCACGCCATTTCTGGCTATTCTCTTGCACACTTACATGCACTTCAAGGGCCTATGTAAGACACTGCCCTACCAACTTGTGTTATGCCTGCTTTTTAAGATGAGCAGAGACTGTGAGGGGAAGAACAGCTTCTCAAAGGAAGAATCTCATTGAAGAGGACACACATTTCTCTGTGGGGCATTCACAGGAATAAAAATTTCGCCACTTTTGGAGAGGCACTTTGTGCACCCTCTGACAAGAGGAGCTGCTCCTCAACCCCACCCCCCCAACCTTCCCATGGCATATCGGGCATATAATAAAACCAACAAGTTGTACCACGGAAATAAACCTAAAATCTCATGTAAAAAAGCATAATGCTTTTTTTTAAATCAAAAGAGACAAATATCACTCTGGCTATGGAAGTGTTTTTATAACAGTGGCTGGCCAACCTTCATACTTAACTAATGAAGGGTTCAGAATTTTAAACTTGGAAGGTCGAGAACTAAACTTAGAGGTAGGAGGATGTCATTTGAGAGAAGCCTGTATTGCTGTATTTACTCTTAGATGTTAAACACACTTGTGGTCAGATCCCTATGCAGCAGCTTTTTTTTTTTTTTTTTAAATGGGTGGAGAAGTTTGTCAGAATCAACAAGAGAACCTGATAGCTGCACAGACAGGGAAAGCACAAAACAGGTTGTGATAAAATAAGTGGACATTGTAAGTATTTCATTCTTCAGTGAGGGCAAAAGGGGAAAATGTAGTCATCAGAAAAACAGTCATTGGTGTTCTGAAAATTTAAATATGTTAAGGCAGGTGTCTGAAACCCAAAAAATAAGAAGAGCCATTTTTTTTTATAATTCCTTCAATAGCCAAGTGTTTTGAGAGCAGCAGCAGATGTAGCCTCCTGGCGAGGGGAGCTAGGCCAGGGCGCCTGCCACAAAGTTTCCCGGCCAGGGGGGTGAGGGAGATCCTGGAACCAGGAGCAGACCAAACACAGGGTCAGAGCCACAAGGGGGCAGCCAAAGAGCCACATGCAACTCTGGAGCCATAGGTTGGCAGACCCTCATGTTAAGAGAAGCATAGTTTGTCTTAACAAACATGGAGTCTTGTGGCACTTTTAAAGACTAACAAATTTATTAATCACATGAGCTTTTGTGGGTAAAATCCCACTTTATCAGATGTATGTAATGGAAAACTATACGTTCACTTCCATACTGTAGTTTTCCATTTCATGCATCTGACACAGTGGGATTTTACCCATGAAAGGTCATGCAATTAATAAATTTTAGTCTTTTTAAAAAGAGCCCAAACAAGGAGTCTGGGGAGGGTGTGTGGTTGTTTGTTTTTTTGTTTTGCTGAAGTAGACTAACATGGCTACCTTTCTATAGCTTCTCTTAGTCTTTCTCTTTTTATTTTGTTACACTATAACATCTTAGGTAACATTTCATTTTTGATCTTATTTAAAAGGTGTAATGGCAAGGGATTTTGTAGATATTACAATTTGGATGGGTAAAAGATAGCATTTTATTTTCATGGCATCCCTCTTTCACCCTACCATCACTTTAAATCTTTTGTAGCTTACAGCCTTGATATGGTTAATGCTTAACATGTAATCATAGAATCCTAGGGTTGGAAGGGACCTCATAGGTCATCTAGTCCAACCGCCTGCCAGAGGCAGGACCACTCCCACTAAACCATCCCAGTCATGGTTTTGTCCAGCCGGCCCTTAAACACCTCCAAAGATGGAGACTCCACCACCTCCCTCGGCAGCTCATTCCAATGCTTCACCACCCGCCTAATAAAAAAAAGTTTTTTCTAATATCCAGCCTCGACCTCCCTAACCGCAACTTGAGACCATTGCTCCTCATTCTGTCCTCTGTTACTACCGAGAACAGTCAAGCTCCATCTTCCTTGGAGCATCCCTTCAAGTAGTTGAAGGTTGCTATCAAATCCCCCCTCAATCTTCACTTCTTCAGACTAAATAAGCCTAATGCTTTCAGTCTTTCCTCATAGGACTTGTGCTCCAGCCCTTTGATCATTTTGGTTGCCCTCCGCTGGACTCTCTCTAGCATGTCCCTGTCCTTTTTGTAGTGGGGAGCCCAAAACTGAACACAGTATTCTAGATGTGGCCTCACCAGTGCAGAATAGAGGGGAATGATCACATCCCCTGACCTGCTGGTAATACTTCTTTTGATGCAGCCCAGTATGCCATTGGCCTTTTTGGCAGCAAGACCACACTGCTGACTCATGTCTAGCTTCCCATCCACCATGACCCCCAGGTCCTTTTCTACACTGCTGCTACTTAGCTGAATGTTCCCCAGCCTGTAGCGGTGCATGGGGTTTTTCCATCCGAAGTGCAGGATTTTACACTTGTCCTTATTGAACCTCATAAGATTTCTATTGACCCACTGTTCCAATTTATCTAGGTCTCCCTGACTCCTGTCCTTGCCCTCTAACATGTCTACTGTTCCCCCCAGCTTGGTGTCATCTGCGAATTTACTAAGAGTGCAGTCTATTCCATCATCCAGATCATTCATGAAAGTGTTGAACAGAACTGGCCCCAGGACCAACCCCTGGGGCACACCACTCGTTACTGGTTGCCAGCGAGACATGGAACCATTGATTCCTACACGCTGAAACCATTGATCTAGCCAGTTTTCTATCCACCTTATAGTCCACCTATCCAACCCAGACTTCCTTAATTTGCCAATGAGAATGCTGTGGGAAACTGTATCAAAAGCCTTGCTAAAATCAAGGTATATCACATCAACGGTTCTTCCTGCATCCAGAAAACCAGTCATCTGATCATAGAAGGAAACGAGATTGGTCAGGCATGATTTACCTTTGGTAAATCCATGCTGACTGTTCCTGATCACTTTATTTTCCTCCAAGTGTTTGAGGATGGATTCTTTGAGAACCTGCTCCATAATTTTGCCAGGGATTGAGGTAAGGCTGACTGGTCTGTAATTCCCTGGATCCTCCTTTTTCCCTTTCTTGAAAATAGGCACTACATTTGCTTTTTTCCAATCCTCTGGTACCTCCCCCATTCTCCATGAGTTTTGAAAGATAATGGCCAGCGGTGCTGCTATTTCATCAGCCAATTCCCTTAGCACCCTTGGATGCAGTTCGTCCGGCCCCATGGACTTGTGCACATCCAGCTTCTTTAAGCAGTCCCTAACCTGACCTTCTGTCACCAAGGGCCTCTCTTCTTCTCTCCCATCTGCCATACCCATGGTAGTGGGCTGGGAGCTGACCCCGCCTGTGAAAACTGAAGCAAAAAATGCATTGAGCACTTCAGCTTTTTCCACTTCCTCTGTCACAAGGATGCCTGCCCTATTCAGCAAGGGGCCTACACCATCCCTGATCCTCTTCTTGTTATTAACATATTTGTAGAACCCTTCTTGTTATCCTTTACATCCCTCATTAGCCGCAACTCCATTTGTCCTTTGGCCTTTCTGATTTTATCTCTGCAGTCCCTAGCAATATCTTTATATGCCTCCTTGGTCATCTGACCAAGCTTCCACTTCCTGTAAGCTTCCTTTTTATGTTTAAGCTCAGAGCAGAGTTCTCTGCTAAGCCATTCTGGGTGCCTCACATGTATGTTCTTTCTCCTAATTGGAATGGCAACTTCCTGTGCCCTTAGCAGGGTTTCTTTAAAATATAACCAACTCTCTTGGACTCCTTTCCCCTTCAGATTAGCTTCCGAAGGGATCCTGCCCATCAGTTCCCTGAGGGAGCCAAAATCTGCGCTTTTTTTTTTTTTTTTTTTTTTTGAAGTCTGGGGTTTGCGTTTTGCTGCTTTCCTTCCTTCCTTTAATCAGCATCCTGAATTCAACCATGTCATGGTCACTACTGCCTAGCTTGCCATTTACCTCTATGTCCCTGATCAATTCTTCCCTGTTTGTGAGCAGCAGGTTGAGAGGTGCAAGGCCCCTAGTTGGTTCCTCTAGCATTTGTACTAGAAAGTTGTTCCCAACACTCTCTAAAAACTTCCATGATTGCCCATGCACTGCTGTATTGGCCTCCCAGCAGATGTCAGGGTAACTGAAGTCCCCCATCAGCACCAGGGCCTGTGATCTAGAAGCTTCCGCTAGTTGTCCATAGAACACCTCATCCACCACCTGCTTCTGGTCTGGTGGTCTATAGCAGACACCCACCACAACATCCCCCTTGTTGCTTTCCCCTCTCAATGTAACCCACAGACTTTCTATTGGCACGCTTCCACTTCCATAATGGAGCTCTGAGCAGTCATAGAGCTCTTTCACATATAGTGCTACTCCTCCCCCTCTTCTTCCCTGCCTGTCCTTCCTGAACAGTTTATACCCATCCATGGCAGAGCTCCAGTCGTGCAGACTATCCCACCATGTCTCCGTTATTCCTATGATATCATAGTTCCTTGTCTGCGCTAGTATTACCAATATTTCCTGCTTATTTCCCAGGCTCCTCGCATTAGTGTATAGGCACCTAAGATACCTGGCTGATTGCCCTACTTTGTCATTTTGATTTTCAATTCTGTTACATATACTTCCTTGCATTTTTTCTTGGAGTTCTCCTCCCCCACTCTCCTCATGCATTGGGGCTTCAGTAGAACACTTAAGACAATTATTTGATTCCCGCCCCCCCCAATGGTTCCAACTACCTTCTCTTTTATTCCTGGTGCTACAGTCCCAGCACCCCCCAAGTTCCATCCCTTCCCCCAGATCACCCACATTGACACTTACCTGTGGGCTTTGGTCTCCTTCAGTTTAAAGCCCTCCTCACTAGGTCAACCAGTCTGTGCCCAAATATGCTCTTCCCCTTCTTGGACAGGTGAAGGCCATCTCTGCCTATCAATCCTCTGTCCTGAAACAATACTCCATGGTCAAGGAATCCAAAACCCTCCTGAGCACACCATTTTCACAGCCAGGCATTCACCTCTAGGATGCATCTGTCTCTCCTCAGGCCTCTAGCCTTGACTGGAAGGATCGAGGAGAACACCACCTGTGCTCCAAACTCCTTCACCCTCACTCCCAGAGCCCTGAAGTCACCTTTGATCTGCTGAGGATCCCTCTTGCAGTATCATTGGTGCCCACATGGATAAGAAGCATGGGGTAGTAGTCTGAGGGGCGGATGATTTTTGACAATCCCTCCGTAACGTCTCGGATACGGGCATACCTCCCTAGAGGCCTTGTCAGGGCAACAGATGGGTGCCTCCGTTCCTCTCAGGAGTCAGTCCCCAATCACCACAACCCTACGTTTCCTCTTAGGTGAGGTGGCTGTGATCTGCCCAGCCTCTGGGGTGGATGCATCTCCTCTACCTCCTTCATTGTGTCTTGGGCATGCAAACAGGTATCAAATAATAGCATTAGTGGGCATGAGACTATTCATGAGTATAAGTGTTTTAAAGAAGAGGGGGCCTTCTGGGGAGGGGGGTATCATCTTCTGGTTCTGCAGCCAGTTACACTAAATTAAAACAAAACACTACCCAAAGATATATGGACATAAGTGGTAATGTTTAAAAAAAAAAAATTCACATAGTTGAATAATAACCATACTGATTTCAGTTCAAGCCAAAATAACAGCACAAAACACTAAATGGAAATAGACAAAGTTAATTCATTTGAATGAGTCTTGGTGTTTGAGTAATCAACATATGACAGAAAAGATTGGAGTAAATAGGATGAGGGCAGAATGCATTATTCTGGCATCTTCTGTCATTGCCTCTAACCCCAGATTAGGGTTCTTGAGAAGTTCAGCAGTACATATCCAACAGCTCAGTCACCTAAATAAAATACAGGTACAGAAATGCTACATGTGTATCCACTGCAAAGCCATAGTTTTAAAAACCAAATATATGCCCCCTTTAATAGGGTCTATGTAGTTACTTGTTTTACTTTTGATAGGTTTGAAAGTTTTCCTGTTCCAGACTTGACACCCTTACTGTTAGTTAGAAATACAATGCAGAAGCCTCTGCAGAATGAAAACCATGACAGTTCTTCCTCTGAATACAGCTACAAGGCAGGGAAACATGAAACAAATTGATGTTCTAACCTCAGCTACTTCAACTTTTCCTTTCTGGAATGGACCACGTTCGTGGCTTAGCCATCAGTCCATGCCCAGCAATGCCCCTTGCACTCTATGGGGGGAGTGGCTCTTGAATTCCTGGTCAAAGTATGGCAGACTGTGTATGGCTTGAGACTTTTTTCAGTAGTGTGGAGAGTTCTTGCAGGAAGCTTTGAGCCATTGTTTGTTTGAAGTGTCAACTGCATGGAGGGGCAAATCTCCAGTGTGAATCTTGTGAAATTGCCACCTGTTTGCTTCTGTTAGCACCTCAGTGAAGCAAGTGGTGTCTTCAGTGAGCTTTGGATCAGATCAAGGTAGTATGGGTTGTCAGGATGCCTAGATTAGTTCTTGGATTTACAAATTAGATGGCTGTACTTAAGGAACTTTTGATCTGAAGTGAGCATTTCCTGTGTTTGAGCCAGGAAGGGAAAGGAGTGTTGTCTTTGCCAAATGAGTATTCTGGGTCTGATTGTCTGACTAACATAGCCTAGGCAGGATATGGCAAACTAATCCTATACTTATAGTATCAGTTGGTCACGTTTCTGTGATGGAGACCACGATGCCCTTTAGAATATGGTATGTAATATTTTATCTGTCAGCTGTGTGATCAGTGTACCTCCTAGGTTATCTACCCAATATCTTGTGTTTCTAAGTGTACTTGGTTAGTAGCAACGTAAGTCTCTTGTTAGTGACAAGTAACTTTTTCTTCAGTAAATGTCTCTCTGAAATGAGTAAACAGTAAATGATGTCAGGGGCAAGGAGACATGTCTCTGAGCAAGAACTGAGCTTCAGGATTTTGCAACAAAGCATTATGGAGAAGAAAATTCTGGCTCAGGGTTCCAGTACCCTGGCTTACACCAATTTGACAGCAATGGTTTAAGAACAGATGTTCACTAAAAGCTACAAGGAGGACTTAACTGGAGTCTGTGGAAGCTCTAGCTGTCTTGCTTTGGCAGAGAGGCCACGATGTGATGTGGTTGCAGTCTTTATTTCATGTTAGTGGGTTAGTTTATGAGAGAGCTGCCTTTTTAAAGCAATAAGTTGACGAAGGCTTTCTCTAAGTGTATTTTATTTAAGTATTGGAAAGCTCATAATACTCCAGGAATTTGTCTGAGTAGTCTAAATTGTTACACCACAGTCTTCATTCTGTGACTCTGTTAAAATAAAATGAAACTTAATCTGGTCCTAAAATTATTGTTGCATCTGATTCAGCATGTACCATGCAGGTCTCATCTTATTTCAGTTTGTACTACTGAAGGTATTCCTTAAATACTTTGTATAAATTTATGTGGTAAGTCAGTTGCTGTATTCTGAAATGTACTATTTCAAAAATTCAGTTTAAAAAAAATTAAAGGGACTCTAACAAATAGAATCTTTAAACACTGTTATTCTCTAAGAGGGATGATGGTGCTTGGAGTCAGGACTTGTGGCAGAAGAGATGTGCAGAGTGACTTCCAGAATAGGTGCTTTTACTGAAACAAACATATGATAAAAACTAGGAGTACTTGCAGAATAAATTTGTATAGCAAGATGCAGTTCTGTGTACCAGCTGGATTTTGCTTTCACTTCATTGCACACCTAGTCATGCGCTTTATGCAGTAAGAAATCTAAGAGCACTTCGTGTCACTAACTTTGCAGGTCACCTTTATGTAGCTAACTCTTAATGTTAAACATGTTCGTTAATAAGAAATGACTTTTTGTCTTGTCTTTGAAATTTCCACATGCACTTGTGCTACTCCATAAGGTGTTGGGAAGGGTTTTATAATGCTATCAATGAGGAAGATACTGAAAGATATAAAAGAGGCAGTCTTTAGCTATAGATCAAGGGTCTCGAACTGAAGTCACCATGAGGGCCGCATGAGGACTAGTATGTGAGCCCGAGGGCCACAGCACTGAAACCGTTTCATACAATATTGCAAATATCAGTAACAATAGTGTCGCTGCAGGCCACAGGAAATATCTTTAGGGGCCTCAAGTGGCCCGTATGTTTGAGACCCCTGGTGTAGATGAACATCAGTGTTTGTGCAGACTGCTAGCAATGTACAGATGTAAGTAACACTAAATGTGGAAACCATACAGGTGTAGAATAATTATTCAGTACTATTTTAAGCTGGTAGTGAAGAAGCTGGTATAAGAAGTGAACTATGGAGGAAGAAACTGGCACTACAGAATTAATGAGCTGAATTGTAGCAGTTGAGGTAGGTTTGTTTTTGTGCCAGGATATATAAATTGTGTGCATGTTGCAGACTTCTTCCTGTAGTTGAAGGCTGATTTTAAATTGTTGCTCTTAAAGTTTTCTTGATGGTTCTCTTTTATTTAATGCTAAATATCACAAGTCAAAGAATCCCTTATTTTGATTTCAACTCCTCCCTGTGATTGGTAGCTTTACATAAGTTCACGTTGCGTATTAGGACTTGAATTGGTTGCAACATTTAAAGACACTATTTAGATCAAAGCATAATTTCTCTGCAGGAACTTCCATTCTGGAAGGCTTTTGCAAAAACTTTTGACTTTCCATGGAAAGCTATAGAAACTTCATTCTGAAGAAAAAAGCATACGAGCAATTCTAAATATGGTGAAATACTTGTACTACCGAGTCACTTTAAATGTTACAATAAAAGATTTTTCTTCAAGAGCTGGTCCCAGTGTGGATTCCACATGTGGGTGTGCGTGCATCAGGGCTGAGACTGTTCAGAGTAGTGTCCATCAACTGGCACTCATACCTGGTCATCCACATGCTGTGTTGGAGGTCTAATATGGCTGTGTGGGTTGATGCCCCCTCAGTTTCCTCTTACTACTGCATGTTACAATACTATACATTTGTCCAGGGGGTTGGTTTTATTGATGGTAATGTGCCAATAGACCACGTGCTGGGTTTTTGACTAAATTAGGTAATATTCCTCAAACAGCAGTTGGGTGAAATGCAGAACCAACAAGTTGAAGGGCTGATAACCAGAACTAGTTTTGAGGTGGATAACTGGGCAAAATTAATTAAAAGTGGACGGAGTGAAGGAAAGGACCGTTTTGTTCCGTGGTTGGATTGGGGGTGGGGGGATGCTTTTTCCAAAACTTGGTAGGTGTATCTGAATTCAGCTCTGTTGTTCCAGGCTCTGAGATTTGCCATTGGACTAGTACCAGAATTAAACTGCAGGTCCAACGAACAATCAACCTGCTTGAAAGACCTGAACTAGAAACTAATTCTGAATCTCCACTGGAAAGCTGGCAATCCAGTGCTCTGTAACAGTTGCTTCTAGTCACTGTACTTCATGATATCAGATCTAACGGTGCCATTCCCATCACCATTTTGCAGCCTTTCTTTTTCTCCTTTTGTGGCCTGACTCTAAGTAGCATTTGGGCAGTGATCAAAATTTCAGGCTTCATGAGTTTGTTCTCCAAAACATTTGCTGAGCGGGTAGTGAGCTTCTTATGATAGTAGGTTATCGGCCCTCTTTATAGCATGCCAAAAACTGGGACTCCCAGACTTCTTAGTATTGCATCCTTGAGGTCTGGGGGGGAACTGAAGACCTCGACTAGCTCAGTTTTGTTTTGTTTGGTTTTTTTCCCCTGACTAATGGAGGCTTGATAACAAAATATCATTGAAAGGATGGTTTGAAGGGGTACTGTCTGTATGCGGAGCTTCTTCAGTCATTGTGTTATGCCAATGTACTGTTCTGAAATGCCTTTTTTAATGTATTTTAAGAACATAAAGGCTTAACTGTCCTTTGATACAGATGTGTGTTTTTACACAGTCTCAGAAAGAAAAATTGAGGGACTTTCCCCAAGCTAGCCCAGTAATTGAATGGTGGAGATAAGTCAAGAACCTAGAAATTCTACCATGATAGACTATGCTTTCTTTGGTAAACTGTTAAACAAGATTGCTTAATGTCCTGAATACCTGGTCAAATGAAATGTGATAATAAGCAACAATGATCACCTTCAAAAAGCATGTAGTCTCAGGGAAATGATATGTTTGGAAGGAAGAAAATGCTTCACAATTCAGAATGTCCAAATGTAGGGCTTCTATTCACATGTCTAAGATTGAGATCTTTCAGAAAGTGAAATGCAGTGAGCCTCCAGAAGGAGAATAACTTCAAAAAAAAAAAAAAAAAAACCCTTCCCCTTTTTTTTTTTTTTTTTTTAGTTATTTTACTTATCTCATTGTCTTCAGTGGCTGGTTGCTTCATTCTCTTCCCTGGAAGGTCTTCATTTCTTCCTGCTCATCTGTGTCCATGCTCTCCAGCTGCCTCAGGCATTTCGTTATGAAGTACTCTTCTAGGGCTGCTTGCAACTGTGCTAGCATACCAGGAAAATGACCGTGTGTATTTGCAGCACTGAAGTCTCTTCTTTGGTGTGATTCTGCCTGTTCTCTGAATATGCATTGTTGATGGCACTCTGTTTAATAATATAGAAAGGAGCGCATAAAGCAGGGGTCTCAAACATGCAGCCCCTAAAGCTATTTCCTGCAGCCCACAACAATGCTATCATTACCGATATTTGCAATATTGTTGTATGAAAAGTTTTCAGTGGTGCAGCCCTTGGGCTAACATATACTAGTCCTCACGTGGCCCTTGTGGTGATTTGAGTTTGAGACCCCTGGCATAAAGCATCAGCTTTATTGAATTAGGAGTTGTTCTGGAGAGGGGTACAGTCTGGAATCCAAAGTACCTGCATGTTTTGGTGAAAATGTCTTTGTAGCCCGGGCAACTTTCCTTTTCACACTTATAGCTGTGATATGAATTCAGGCTAATTAAGGCTACAGAATTTTTGTCCCACTGGATATGAATGTATGTATTTGTTAATTGTATTACTTTAGCACATAGAAGCCTCTGTTGGGGATGGGGAGCACACTAGATATTGTACAAACACACAATGGCAAGATGGTCCCTACACTGTTTACCCATATAACTAAAGACAATTCACGTAACAGAAATTAAGATGACAGAGTAGTACAATTCATAGTCTCCCAGGTAAAATCACTGTAATTCTTTCTGAGGTAACGCTGAATGGGTAGATGGATTATTTACTAGCTGAAGCTATCAGATTTACAAACAGTTACTATAGTCTTGTATTCCATAGCAGCATGAGATACAGAAGGCACAGCTGAAATAGTTAACTTGTCTTAAACTCATCTCACCAGTCTCAGAATTGTTGTCATTCAGTAGTGGAAGTAGTTGAGATCTGTATCTATGACTTGCTATAACTCTAGAAGTGCACTTCATGGAGACTGTGAAGGAAATGCATTTTAGGGTACATTGCTCTACTTTGATTGGATTTCTGGAGCCGTGCACGAACACAGATACCATTTCAATCCCAATGTAAGATTACATTAAAAACAGCTGCTGGCCTTATTCCTACTGCTGTTTAAAAGAAAAATGGTGGAAGGAAAGCAAAGGGGAAAAATTGCACAATAGGAAATGATGGAAATAAATACAAAGAAATTCTTCTAAAAACTATGGTGCTGTAGGTTTTCTTATCTGTCTGCAGAGTGTAGCTGACAGAAATGCTGGTAATATCCAGTAGTCTTGTTTCTAAATGGGAGAGAGGATTGGAAAGCCTGCTACCCAGAAGGTGCTGCAATGGGGAAGTAATTCTAAACTGGAACAGAGCTCTGTCTTCTTTTCCCCATGCTTCATCAGCATTGCTTGAGGCACTACTTCTGTTTGTCTTTGAAAGACTTTTAAGAGTGATCTTTCTTTCCAAAGACTGTAGTTCAAAATGATTGGAAAAAAAATCAGTTGGTTTAGGTATTTTTTGCTGTATTTTTTTTCAGTGCCAGAACTTCCTGAATTTAGTAGAAGGAGTGGCTTGCCCGGGTGCAATACCCTAACTCCAGCTGGTAGAATCAGGGGCCAGCCCCATTAAGCCCTGGAGAAAAGTGGCCTGTCTCTGCAATCAGCTCGTTGCTAGATGTGTTTGTGAGCACTGGAGAACTGGTGATGCTCTTGGTCAAGGAGGAGTAAATATACATGGTCATTAGCAAGTGGGAAGAAATAAAAATAGCACTATATAAATGTGAATGGTCCAATACATAGCTTTTTTTGTTTGTTTGTTTTTTTTAACTTGGGGAGGCATCAATAGTTTTCAGAGAGGTTTATCCTCTGGCAATGGTTGCATTTATATATGTTTTGTAAGGCTGTGGAAAGAGATGCCAATTAGAGTAAGAAATCAATAACTAAAAGTGGAAGGGAAACCAATTTTTCACTTTAAAGGCGTTTCATCCTTTAAGACTAGATGTAGGAGCTATGTAATTTCAGCTGCCTTTTTTTGGGGGTGGGGGTGAGGGGGAATCTTCCTTAATTGAAAGTGATCCTGGCTCTTTAAGACTTGCTTATTTAGGCACTTATCCTGCATTGAACTCAAAACTGGTGGACCTCTTTAAACTTTGTTGGATTCTGTGTAGGCGTAGATACCTGCCTCCTTTTTCAGACTTATAGGACATGGGCTTGTATTTGTTCTTAAACTTGATTTCCCACCTTCCCCTTCCCCCCTTTCTCCAAGTTAATGATGTCTAAAACAAGGACATTTGATTTTCAGCTTCCAACCACATTGACTTGAATAGTTTTAACTTTTTTCCCCCTCTGTTTGTTTATTTACCCTGGGTTTAGTTGCTGTCTAATGCTATGGAACGAAGGAGAGAGACTTTTTTATCTGTAGGTATTAGGAGATTTAAGTAGTTGTGCCTGGATAGGTGGTCAGCAGCTGTGAAGCCTGTGAGTTACTGGATGACAGATACTGTGGCAAAGCCAGCTATTTTTGAGAAAGGAGAATTAACTTTTGGGGTGGAGTGCTCATTACAAAATTCTGAATAACATTCCATAAATGACCAAGCAGACTAAAGGATTGTAGAAGAGCTTTTTTAAAGATTCGGACTCTGCCAGTGGAAAAAAAGGACAAATCATTGTGAGTTTCCTGATGTTGGAGCACATGCTGCATTTAAGTTTCACGTACTGTTCCTGATTCAGTCTGACCTGATCCTATAACTTACACTTCTCTGCATTTATTTTTGTCCCATTCTTTAAATTCCCTGTCTTCAAACATCTGAAGTGGGATTTTTTTTCCTCCTATGAAACCTCATGCAAGAAATAAATTTGTTCGTTTTTAAAAGTGTCACAGGACTCCTTGTTTTTGATTCAAACTGTCATCCTTTACTTGCAGTGAAAATCTTCCTATAATGCAACATTTAGTTGAAACTTCCTGGATTTTACTAGCTCTAGTTTATTACTTTTGGTAGAGCTTTCAGAAGTGCCTAAGTCCCGTTTGACCCAGGCACTTAGCAGACTAAATCATTTTTGAAAATGAATTTTAGACTTGGGTACATTTTGAATTTTTTTAACCTGTATCATTATGATGGTATAAAGCTAGGAGGTTAAATTTTAGTTTTTCCTTCATAATAAAATTTCAAGGTCTTTCTAATAAACTTCATGGGGGCTTTAAGTTGCAATCTAAAACTTACTTGAGGAGTTAACATTCTTGCCATTAAACAGGCAAAATTTAAGGGAACTGTCTGATCTTATATTTTGTAAGATGATTTAATGCAAAATAATATTTTAAATTGTAAGTACAGCTCAATTTAAACAAATATGCTACCTTGTTTGAGACTTGGAGTTTGTGGCACAAAGATGCTGAAAAGGAACTTAGCTGTAAACAGAAGCAAATCTAACCTACGGAATAATTCACTTCCATTGATCAAACAGAGAATTGATGCAAAAAGTGTCCAAAAACATGCAGACAAGTAAATTGCTTGCATAAAATTTTGATTATGTACTAATGTTAGCAGAGAATACGAATGAGCAGTTCTTGCTTACAAAATAAACTGAAATTGAGTCACTATAATGCTCCAATGTGGTTTCAGTGAACTGGGAAGGCTGTGTTTGAGGGGTATAAACTGGCTTATGAGAAGGAAATGAGGTAAAGGCAGTAGCAGTGGAAGCAGAATGCCTTTATACTATGTTTTTCCTCCTGATACTTTGAGAGGTAGGAAGGAGGAAGAAAGTTCAAGATTGAAACAGTCTTTGGCTGGGAGAGCTTGGGGGCTCCAGGCTAGGTCCAAGTGTAAATTTTCCCCTAAAAAGAAGGCAGAGGAGGGAATAGCACTGGGAAGAGGAAGAGAGATACATTACTGCTTTCAGGTTGTTAGTTCTTGGAGAAGAGATAATGTTACTTTCCTGCAGTATTGTTAGTTTCAAAGGTGTAATGTGTGTGGGCTTTTCTTTTCTTTTTTTCCCTTAAATGCAAAATCCATCTGCTAGCCAGTCTTCTCTTTAACCTCTTCCATCTCCCATCCCTCTTCTCTTGTCAGTTCATGTCTGTCCTATGAACAGCTTTCTATAGGCTGGTAGGGACAATGCATCTGAGGCAAATTAATCAGACACACTCCTGCTTCTTTTCATCTCACCTCTTTCATTTCCTTAATTTAATTACAAACAGTAATCCTAAGGGTTACACATGCCAATTTTTAAAAAATGTATTAAACATTTGCACTTGCATAATTAACACATGCTGACAAATGACACTCAAATTATAGCTGTTGATACAGAGCAGAGTAGAAGTGGCTTGCTGCATGTGGATCTGGGCTAAAAACTAAAACAGGTTTTTAACCTGAGTATAAACAAATCAGGAAAACATTATTCAAAATTTAGAAAATTGGCACATCAGCCAGTCAGCTGGCTGGATGTTTAAAAATTCAGTTTCAGAATTCTGTTATATAAAGCTTCAGTATTTTTTTCTAGACTTTTCAGTAGTTAAACGCTGAGACAAAAAACCATATGGTGAGAACAGAGTTATCCTCTGACGTCTCTCATTTAGTCCACAAGTAACACAGCTACTTCAGTTCCTAGTGTAAATAACTAGTTCAAAGACAAGCTAAAATCTCATCTCTCCCAAGAATGTGTGGCTCAAAGCTATTTAGAGGATAGATTCTATTCATACATGTGTCTACTTATAGGTGAGGAATTTGAAACTGGAGCACGAGCAGGAGAAAAACAAGATCTTGTCAGAAGCACTAGAGACGCTAGCCACTGAACACCATGAATTAGAGCAGTCTCTAGTTAAAGGATCACCG
Organism: Podocnemis expansa; assembly: GCA_007922195.1. NCBI lineage: Eukaryota > Metazoa > Chordata > Testudines > Podocnemididae > Podocnemis > Podocnemis expansa. Next base: position 14,751,440 of record ML682005.1, read on the forward strand.
CCTCTAAGCATCCTTAGTGATGAGCAGTTCTATGATGCTGTTTCAGGTAAGCAAATAACATCCAGAACTTGAACACATGGAAAATATCTATATAGTTGCTTTGTAAAAAATGGGAGGGGCCCAAATAATACTCTGTTCATACCATCTGGGGTCACAGGTTGAGAAGGTACTTCACCATTTGCTTAATCTGCAATAGGACTTCTTACGTGCTTAAAGTTTAATCATGCACTTGAAGTACTTCGTGAAGCTGGTTTTTTGCTCTGTGGTGTAATGGTATAGGATATGTGCATGTATTTTTATATCTTCAAAGGTATTTTACAGCATTCTTACAGGATAAACTGGATTGAAAAGGTGTCCTGATTGTGTTATCTGAACAGAATAAGGTTTCAGTGTGGTCTGATCTCTCTAAGCAATGAGTTTATTGGCTGGGGTCGTAGGTGGACACCTATTAGTCCTAGGGCAGGTCACCAACAGTGGGTATGTCTATGTAGGAATACGTGTGGCTGATCCATGTCAGCTGACACAAGGTCATGGGGCTCAGGCTCTGAGGCTGGAAAATTTCTGTGTAGGTATTCAGATTTGGGCCAGAACCTGCGCTTTGGGGCCATCTACTGTTGCAGGATCCCAGAGTTTGGGCTCCATCCTGAGCCAAAACCAGATCAGTTTTTAGCCCCACACTGGGTCAGCCATGCTGCAGTCTCTTATTCCTGCATAGACACTCCCATAGTGGTAGCTTATCAGCATGAGGACATCTGGTTCTGAGTCTGGTGTCCATAACATCTTCTTCCTTGGGCCTGAACAGCTTCAGACCATCCTGGAGACTGTTCCATGACACAGAAGAGGAATAAAGGCAATGGTATTTGTATTTCACCAGATCCATGTTGCTTGATTGAGGGGTGTCCCAAGTAATGTTTTCAAGATAAACCGTACCTACCTATCTTTGTCTAAAGGAAAAATGGTAAGTCCCTTGTCTGTGATGACAGAGGTGGCTAGGGTGTGGATGGGTGAATGGAGCACCATAACAAACGGTGGAAAGCTAATTGTAAAACTCTGGTTAATGCACACTCTGCATACTATCTAGAGTTCTAGACTTCATGCCTTTTGAAGGTGAATGCCAGTGGGAAAGAGTTTCTTCTAGTTGAACTGCAGGAGTTGTCTGAAGTTTGAATTACAAAGACTTTGCATACAGTTTTCTGAAGTTCTAGAATTTCAATTTAGCAAGCTCATAGAGTTCAAAGCCAGAAGGATCCATCGGAACTGGTCTGATCTCCTGTATATGACTAGCTGCCAAGGTCCAACAACCAAAACTATTATCATCCTTATTTTTAATCTCCTGTGTGCCCCAGGCAGAGGATGGAAGGGACCCATGTGCATCAAGTGCCCAAGGCCCCTGTAGTGGCAAGGAGTTAAGTGAAATGTTCCCAGATGATCCTGACAAACAACTTGAAGCCCACGCTTCATAGGAAGATGGAAAAGCCTCTAACGCTGCTACCAGTGTGACCTGGGGGAGATTAGTTACAGCCTGAGCCTGTGATTGGGAGCTAATCAGCCAAACATCAGTGAGGGAGTGCTTAGAACCACTTCAGAACATGGGATATTGAATGGGGTGGACTAGTCTCCTGCTGTGGCCGTCTCTAATCCTTCAAAGGACCCCAGTACATTTTATGTATGTGCATGCTCATGAACATGCGGAGATCCTTTCCTGACATCTACAGCAGTGGTGCCAAACATTTTCTCTGCTGTCGCACACCTTGCTACCTTTAATTAATTGGAGGCATGCACATATTTTCCAAATGAACTCATGAATGTTCATGAGCCAGTGAGCCAATCCAGAGCTCTTTGAGTAATTTTTCAAAAAAATCTTGTGGCACACCTGCTTGGACCTGATGGCACACCTGTATGCCATGGCACACTGGTTGGGAAATGCAGCTCTACAGATTACTGATTGAAGCATGAGGTTTTTAAGGAACTCCAGACGTGAACCAGCAGCTGCCCCCAAGGCTGCCAGGCCCTGCCCCTCACCATCATAATCAACCCCATCATACAGTCCCACTCATAAATTTGTCTAGCTCTCAAGATGGGTTGTCCCCAAAGCTCCTATTGGAAGGCTGTTCAGAACCTCACTCCTCTGAAACATTCTTCCAGTTTCCAGAATGGATTTGTTCAGGTCAATGTATGGGTATGTCCATTTGTTCTTGTACCAACATTGTTTTTAGCTTAAATACCTTTTCATACTTTCTTGTTCTTATCTCCCTTCTGTATTGGACAGGGAGTAATCCTATCTCTTCCTTCACCCTCCCAAATAACCTTCCTATTGCTAAGCTGAACAGATCAGGCTCTTATTCTCCTCTAAGAGAGGCTGTCTGTTCCCTTGGTCATCTTTTAAGTCACCGAGGGAAGCATCTTTGTTCCCAATCTATAAAATGCTTTCCTTAATACTGGGTTTGACAAAATTGGCTCCTAGCTAGGTGCCAGTAATTTTATTTTTGGTTGCCAAAGAGCACTTCTCTGCCACATTTCTGCAGCAGAGCAAAGAGCCAGGCTACAAACTCTGGTCACCATGGCAACCTGGCTCCCAGATTTTGTCAAGCTCTGCCCTAATAGAAGTAATGTCAGTCAGATGGTTATTAGAATAAGGAGGATGGCTGATCAGAAATTCACTTCCTGATTTTTAAAATACCCTTTTCTTCCACAGAATCATTTAATGGCATATTGAAGGGGGTGGGCTAGTCTCAACGTCACTGAAAGATTTCAGCTTTATCAGGAAAACTGAATCATTTCCCTTGCCTGCCTGATGAAAGCCTTGCAGAAAGGGAAATCAACAAGAGCTTTTCAGGAGAGTGTTTGGGAAGCTGAAATTCTGTTTTGTTTGGTAGTAGGTTTTTTGGCAATAAATAAATATCCCCTTCCCCTGAATCCCCCGGTGTAGTGGGCATGTTCTTTTTGATACTTCATAGTTCAGGACCCTTCTGCCCCGCTCAAAAATGTGGAGTTTTTCATAAAGAGGGACTTCAGCTTCCCAGCCAGCTCACATTTTGAGTGGTTGACAAAAGCAGCAGTGGTGCTGCTGTACGGCATGATGATATGAGTTCTCTGAATGAACCCAGCTTTCCCCCTAAAGTGAACTCTGTATTCCACCACTGTTCCTGTCCTGAGCTCTTGCCAGAAAATAAACACTGGGGTGGGGTGGGGAGGGAAGAAACATACTTGAAGGAAGCTTCTTATGAAGAAATACGCAAGCTGGCTGCTTGATCCTCAATGTGTTTGTTCATTTAAGAAGGGGGAAAAAAAATAGCAGAGTTGACCTGCAAGCTGTGGCAGTGGGATATGTGTGGGTGAAATGACAACCTCCATTTTGTGTTTTGGTTCTTGCCTCACTGAGTCTGCAGGGACTGAATGAGAAACCCAGCGTGAGCACAGCTTAGTTAGGGCTCTGAGGGTAAGCAGCTAAGGAGTCTCAAGAGATCTAAGGCTGGTTCCAGGGTCTGGAGTGGTAGGCTTGCATAGTCCCATGTACCAGGGAATGGTTCGGACAAGGGGCCTAAGAGTGTGCCTTACAGATCCAGAGCTGGAACCTGTTACTAGTCCCTGTCCAGACCCCCACTTGGTTTAGAAGTACGTGGATCCAGTGGTGGAGTGAACTTAAAACAGACTGCTGCACATAGAGGGAGGTTGGGTCAGATTGTGATAACGAGCCTCATCAGTGCTCTTGAGAGGAAAGTAAGGCACACTGTAATGCCTCAGTCATTGAGGACATGGCCCGTGTGCATGGCTACTTCAGCTGTCACTTGTCATCCACTCAGAGCTGCAAACAGCTGCTTTAAATTCTTGTTGTAGGGGCTGTTCTTTTGTAAGTGCTTACCTGAAATTTCTCGAGCTATTTGAAGCTTACATTTTGAGTACAAAAATGCACAGATCCGATCTGCCATCTAGAAAGACAAGGGACCAGGACTGGTTTTTATATGAATAACAGTTCTCATTCTATATACTAGGTGTATTGCTTCTACTTTTAAATTTAACCGGCTACGATTTTTAATTCTATCTTAGCTGTAAAAGCCATTAAGTTGATTTTTTTTTCCTGCCCAAAGAACATGTTCCTGAGTCAGTAACTGACAGGTTTGTGTTCTGCCCTCCCTCCCCACCCCAGCCCCAAAAGATTTTAGTGGGTGAGAGACCAGTGGTGGAATCTGTGACTCTTACTACTTAAAATAAATGTTTTTCAATTCACAATATTCTTGCATTTTACAAATGTCAGTCACTGATAGCACATTTGCAAACACAAAAGTATAGGTACTGCCTCTAGAAATAGTTGAGGTCAGTTACTGAAAAAATGCCATTTTGTCAAGGCTTTTCTTGTTATGCTATTTTTGGTTTATGTTCTTATACATAATTCATTGTATCATGCTGCACCACTGAAGGGAAGGACAGCAAATATTGGGTATTGTATCAGACTCTGAAGGAGCTCTGATGAGGACAAGATTAATTTTATAGTAAAACTCCTCATTTAGTATGCCTTGACATTGGAGAGTATTAAATGGTGTTTATTGTAAAGCTGAGTTCTCTGCAGACAGAAGCTGTCTCAGGCCTTGTTTACACAGGGTTACCTAGAATACTGACTCAGATTAAGTAACAGTGTGAGTGCATTTGAAGTGGGTTGCTTAAACTGTATCAAACTTGTTCAGAATTAAAGTGGTCTTAATTTGATTTCACTTGATTCATTCTGGGAAGTAAATGAATAAAGTGAAACATAGTTAAAGCCGCTTTCTGAAAAATAGAGGGATTTAATGTGGTTTAACAAATGGAGTTCATATTCACACCTTCAGTGAATTTGGATTTGTTTTCCTGGATACCTTTGTGTAGACAAGCCCTTGGTCTGTGAGCTCACAATATGTCCAGGTATCTCTTAACTTCCCGTACTGGAAAACCTGAAAAAAACTACTAAGAGTCATAAAAAAATAAAATTAAATAGAAGTGCATCTTTTTATCCCAAGAGTCAGATACTCAAATGTGGATTTCCAAACCTGGCTAGTATGCTTGCATATGGAAGAAGTATTGTGTGAGGACAAAATTTTCCAAGGCCTAATGATGCCCTCCAGTGGGATGAATTATCTGTATGCACTTTGGGCAAGCATACATACTTCAAGCAGCATTTCCAAACGGAGTCCAAATTTGGAGGTTCTGCAGTGAGGAAAACTGCCTAAATAGCAAACTTTGGAGGCAGAGGGTGAAAGATTAAGAAAGCCATAAGTAAGCAGGGAAATCTGGCCTGTAAATCTTAAAAGCAAGACCACCTTGGAGTGGTAAAAACAAAATGTTGAGCCTGATTTGGCCCATCTGTGTGTTGCCTAATCTCTAGATCTGATCTGTCTGTGCAAAACCTGAGTATGGTGATGGTTAAGCTGCTAAAGATGCATATGGCAAGCTAAAACTGAGCTATAAACAGCTTTTAATGACATAATCACATTCGCACTGTTTTTAATCAGGTACAATTAAATCAATACCAAAACTGTGTACACTGACTTATCCATTTATGGCTTTTGTTATCCAAATATCAATGCTGCAAGTTAAGTTTCGCACACAGAATGTGTGGAGATCTATCCCAGTCTGTTTGTGTTACTTGTCTTGGGTGTTGGTGTAGTATGTGGTCCCACTTCAATCCATTCCTTGTCCATGCTTGTGCATTGCTACTGCTCCTTACTCAGGCATATTTAGTATCAGAATTCCCCCCAAATTAGTGCTTTTCTGCTCTAGGCTGTCAGGGTTTACCTGCCTGTGGTAATAGGGGTCTCGATTCCTTTGAGTAACATATTAGTGACCTTCACCACCTGCACTATCAGGGTACCTTGATACAGCTGTCAGATACCTATAGCTTCGTGGCATGGAAGGGCCTTGTGCAGCCTGGCCAATTCTCTTGTACTCATAAATTTTGGCATTCTGTACAGGGAATGGCTTTCTTTCCAACTAGTTAGAATTGCCTCCTTCTCTCTACTGATGGGTCATCTGTTCATTTACAGAAATCTAACAGGCAAAGCAGGGGCATCACTAGTCAGTCCTGCAGGACTGTGCCCCAAATCTGTTGCAGAGTGGCTGGCGTCTGGAAGTGGTAGCAGGGCAGGAGATTTAAAAGGACCCCTGTCCTGGTCCCAGCAAGTTTCTAAGCATGAGGGAGGTGGCTGTGGCTTGTTGCCCCTTGCGCTTACCCCCACTGAGGCTCAGCTCCCCAGTGTAATGAGGGGAACACAGCAGTGATCCACCACCACTACCAGTGCACTCCTGAGAGCTGAGGGTAGGCTGGGGCCTTTTAAAATCTCCTGCACTGTGCTGTCAGTCGCAGGCGCATAGCCCTGGGTGGGGACAACGGTGGGATATTTAAAACACTGTGGCGCCAGCCTCATAGATGTCAACTGCCCCACTGTAGTCAGCTCCCCTAAAAAGCAGAGCCATTTGCCTCCAGGCAGATCCTGCCCGTAGGGAGAGCAGTGGTGCTAACATCAGGGCATCAGGACTCTACTTCCAGCAGGGCTTGGGGAGGAGGGGGGGCTCCTGTAGCACTTCTGGTTCACCTGCAGGGGGAAGAGGACTCTGGGGGTGACCACTGCTTCCTGCAGGATTACCTACATCTCTGTGGTGGAAGGGACAGACTGGAGAGCCCAGCTCCCTAAAGACCCCCTGCTAGGAGATCAGGACCCCATCTCCCAAAACCCACATATATCCAGGTCTCCCATCCCCAGGGAAGGGACCTGCTGCCTGGCCCCAGAGAAAGCCATGCTCTGCACCTCGGAGACTATGAGCCCTGCCCCCATCTCCCACCACTCTGAAGGGTGTGATCACAGCAAAGGGCAGGGGGGAATTATCTGAACTACAGGTGATCTGGAGCCATGGGTGGTATACACTCCCCAGTCTCTTGCTGTGCCTCCCCCAGTGCCACCCTAGAGGTGCCACTAAGCCAGGTATAGGCTGGGGCTTGCTTAGCTCTCATGGTGTGTTTTTTGGAAACACTGGACAGGGTGCAGTTTTGCTCTGTGCTATTTCTCCCCCCACCCCCACCTCATCAGGCACGAGGATCCTGCTACAATTAGCAACGAGCCCTGCAAGTATGGGGTGGGGATGGGAAATCTGGGTGGGGTGTGGTATTTTTATTCTCCAGTTTGCACAGCCTTCCTAAAACAGGATGAGCTGGATTTGTGGTGTGGCAGGGAGAGGGGGGCCGGCAACCCTGCACTGCACTGTACTGCCTGCCTGCCAGGGCTAGAGATCAGCACTTTTTTTTAAAGTTGGTGTTTGCCTTTCTGTGGGATGCTGGAAAAGGAAAAGCCCCAGTATGACATTAAGAAAAACAAGTCTAACAAGTGATCACCCTGTGTAATGAGCAGCGTTACTCCAGAAAATGTCAGGAAATCGGCCTACAAAACTTCCATTGAGAAAGCATCTTTTTCCTAGGCTGAGTGTGACACTGATCCAAAGCCTGGGGATATCAGTGAAAGATATTCTGATTTCAGTGGGGAGGAGGGGGTGTTGGCTTAGATTGGGGGGGGGGGACAGCAGAAGAGGGTTGACTCTCCAGTTTACTTTGAAGCCATGCGATGTTGTTTAAGTGTCCCTTGTGAACCCATTAGCCTCATTGTTACTTGCAGAAGGGGGATTGTTCTGACAGAGTTTCATCAGGCTACAGCCTTTGGAAATATGCGTTGTCAAGCATTCAAATAGGGCTGCATTCCCTGGTACCCCTAATTTGTAGACAGCAACAAGATCTCCAGCTGGGCAAGGTGGTATCAGTAAGATGTCCTCCCTCAGTGGGAGACCAGCAAGTCATGAACAGACAGTGAAATAATGATGGGGGGGGCTGCCTAATGTGCTTAGGGCCAGTGCCAGGAGGGGGGGGGTAGGCTGAAGACCTGTGCCCCAAATCTCTTTTTTGTGTAGCAACACCCCCTGATTCAAAGCATAACAGAGGAACTCTAGAGCAGCTCCAAATCTGACTGCTGTATGGGAGGGGTTACTGTATGAAGACAAAGGCCTAATTCAAGAGTGGCTGGCAGCAGATATGCAGCAAAGAGGACAATAGCTTCCTATGCCTGAAGAAGAATAGTAGCCCCATTTGATTTGTCCCATCTCTGACCCCCCATTGCACTCAATGGATTAGCTTGTTAAGGCAAATCCCATTTTAAGACAGAAGAACTACAAGTCCTGGGAACCTGAGGCAAAACACTGGGTACAGGGGATAAAAGGAAGGGGGTGGGTGCTAGAGTTGCCAGCAAGAATTGGTTCTCACAGACTGTAGAAGTCATATGTCTGGAGTAAAGAGGGACTTGCCTAGAATTTCTGCCAAGCAGTGGCAAGCCTCCAGGTGACATAGATATGGATATTTTCTCTTTTAGTCTGACAATGGTAATTAGACGATATTTTGTTGGGAGAAAGCTGTCTGGACGCTCTTTTATTAGTCATGCGTTTCAAACCATCAGGTCTGCAGAGTATCTTGGCTGATAGGCTGAGCCCTCTGCTACAGACCCCTTTGGGAGTATCAGAGGATTGCACCGCAGAGAAGGGAAGGGCATGGGGCTTTAGCACCTGAGAGGGTGTACTCAAAGACCAGAAAAAGGGCCAAAGGCCAGGATAGTCTTGCCAAGTGACTAATAGTGCAGACTCTGTACATATGACAAGCAAGTTTACCTCTTCCTTCCTTTCTCTCTCTCTGGGTCTTACAGTATATGGTAAGTGCTAGCTTCCAGGAATAATTTTGAGAGGGAAATCTAACTTTCAGCTTGAAGTCCAGGCATTTGAGATGACCTCTGGTGTTCACCAAAAAGAATCACTCCTTTATTACGAATAGATTTCTTATTTCAGCCCATCTGATCTGTAGTTTATCCAGGAATGCTGATAGATCTGTACTGAGCTTTTATCTTTCAGAATTATAGAAACTGGAAGGGACCATGAGAGGTCATTGAGTCCAGTCCTCTGCACTCGTACCAGGACAAATGCCATCTTAAATGATCCCTGACAGGTGTTTGTCTAACCTGCTCTTAAAAAACTTGCAGTGATGGAGGTTCCACAGCTTGCCTAGGTAACTTGTTTCAGTGGTTAATCACCCTGACAGTCGGGAATTTTTTCTAATGTCCAATCTAAACCTCCCTTGCCATAATTTAAGCTTATTGTTTCTTGTCCTATCATCAGCGGTTAAGGAGAATAACTTTTTTTTCCCCTCCCTGCTCCTTGTAACAACCTTTTAGGTGTTAGGAAACTTTTATCATGTCCCCTCTCAGTCACCTTGTTCAGTCGGGGCGGCGGGGGGGGGACGCTGTTTGTCTTCCCTCATAAGTTAAGTGTTCAAGACCTTTAACCATTCATGTTGCTCTTCTCTGAACCTTCTCTAATTCCTCCACATCTTTCTTGAAATGAGGCACACAGAACTGGACACAACACTCCAGTTAAGGGCCAGTAAGAGTGGAGTAGACCAGAAGAATCACTTCTCATGTCTTTCTGCAACATTCCTCTTAATGCATCCCAGAATGGTTTTTGATGTAGACTCATATTTACTTATGGTCCATGCTGACACCTAGATTCCTTTCTACAGTACTGCTTCCTAGGCAGTCATTGCCCATTCTGTATGTGTGCAATGGATTGCTTTTTCCTAAGTGGAGTACTGGTACTTTGCATTTGTATTTAACTAACTTCATTCTGTTTTCCTCCGACCACCTCACAAGTTTCTCCAAATCATTTTGAATTGTAATGCTATCTTCTGAAGCACTTGAAACCCCTCCTACCTGGGTATCATCCACAAACTTTATCTTGTTTTCAGTAGCTTTCTGCTGCACCAGTGCTGTGATGTAGTCATCCTGATATGGAAACAGTTACTTTTAGTCTTTGTGTTAGTAAAGATTTAGAAATTTCTTATGGCATGCTGAAGGTTGAGTACTTCCAGCTGTTCGGGGCAGTCTGGAACTACTGGGAGAGAAGGCCCATGTTCTATCATCATACTGTTAAGTGGACAGTCTCATGAGTCCAGAAATCACCTATACACAGTTTAGTAGGCTGAGCCTGGTGAATTCAAGTTTATATTCTTTAATAGCTCTTCAAATGGCTCTCCCTCTATCCTGTACTGCCAGACCAGTCCCATAAAATGAAAACAGTTGGCACAGGCCTGATTTAAATAAAGGCTTTGATGAGGGTTGATGTGATGGTTCTTTTGCATATGTGTGCTCTTTAACAAACTAGATTTTGTAGAATGTGTGAGTGATTCATGCACCCAGTGCCATCTGGTAGTTCCTTTCACCCTCAACAACTGGCTTACATTTATTTTCAGTACTATATTTGTGCAGATATGTGTTTTAGATGCCTTTTTAATTAAAAAATCAAGACTGTTTGTAGCTCCTCTGATTCTTGGACAGATGCAGACTTTGTGGCCCAAAGGCTGTTTGTTAAGAATTTTTCTGTTTCTTATCTGTGTTTCAGTGGACAGAATGGTAGGGTGGGTGGGAAGAGGCATATACAAAATGTCGTATTGAATCAGAATAACATCTAGTCAGTTATCCTGTTTCTGAAAGTTACTAGCACCATATCCTTCAGAGGACAGGTCAAGGAAACTAACTTACTAGACAGGTAGGCAATAATCTGTTGTCCATGTTGTCCACACCAGGTTTATTATTCTGGCTGAAACTGAAACTGGTGCGACTGTGGTAGAGATAACGGTTTTTATTAGATTTTTGTCGTCATATTTGCACCTAGATTCCCCCAGTCAAGTGAGGAGCTCACTGTTCACAGCGTACTTTGAGAGCACTCCACTTTCCTTTGATGCTTTTTCCTGATCAGATTTCTAACAATTGATTCAGCCAATGGCTAAAATAAAATTTTGGCAAGCCCCAGAACCCTCCTAATCTCCAGGCCCGCTTCCTGTATTGTCCAGCCCCCCTACATGCATGTGTGGGCCCCAGCCCAGGTAGGCATTTGCAACCACTTCTCAGTACCACTTTCATCGGTTATTGTCCCATAAAAATATTTATAATTTTATATGGCATTTATGTCTATAGCAATTGTTGTCACAAACTAGTGAATACTGCATACTACTTCATCAACTCCTCAGTTCTGAGCTTGGCTCTGGCAACCCCTTCATTCTAAGCCCAGCCTTAGCGAAATCCCTTCCACCCTCTGTGCCTCCCTGTCCCTGTAGGGGAACCCCTTCCTCCTCTGCATAGCTCTTGCAAATCCCAGCTGTTCCCTGCCATGTTCGCGCGGCTGCTCTGTCTACCCCAGCCAATGCATGCTGGCCTATGGGGCTGTGCCTGCCCATTCAAATCTGCAGGTTCCACCCAGCAGGTGCTGCCTGAGAAAAAGCTGGGCCCCGCACTCACTCTCACCAGCGGTAGCAGCCCTCACTGGCCTCCAGTGGCACACAGTGCAGCCTCAGACTCCTGGGGGCTGGTGTGGGAGAGAATCACCCCTTGCTCCTCCTCCCTGCTGCTCCAGGCTGTGCTCTGAGGCGCCCAGCTCTAGCACAGCCTGCCTGAGCATGCACAGGGGAGCTGCCCAGTATTTTTTCAGAGCAGGGCAGGCGTGCCTCCACTTTCGATGTAGCGGTGCCTGCCCTGCTGGAAAGCACCAAAAATGCAGTGTTCCACCTTGTTTTTCTATTTTTAGGGGCCTTGGAAGGCTGGCCTCTAAAAAAGAATAGTGGGCCCCAGAATGGCGTTCTGGTGCATTCCAGCCTACTGTAACCCCTGCATTCAACCCATCCCTCTGCTTACAGTCAGTCTTGGTCCTGTAGGTAGGACTACCTCTTGCAGTAGGAGGAGAAGAATATCCATGGTTTATCCACTAGAGAGAGAACTGTTGAAAGGGTCTGCTTTCTTTATTCATCCTTGACTTAAGCTTTCTGAACTGCCTCTGTTGCTGGGTCTGCCAGGCCATGTTGATGGTGGATCATATATTCCCAGTAGCTTGGTGATGACTGTCTCCTGGTGCCTGAGTTCTTTTTAGCTCAAGTTAATATAAAATTTTAATATGGGAATGGAAGAGACTTGAAACAATAAACTAACAGTAACTGTTTTCTAATTTGTCTTCTCTGCCCTATTGTTTTTGTTTTTATATTTATATCCTTTCCATGTCTCCTGGGGATGATTAAATAAGTTGTCAGTCCTTTTTCCAGATGTGTAGTTAGCTCTCTGGTATAAGAGTTTCTCACAGCTTATCTACTCTTAATGTTGTAGTGGCAAAAGGGATTTTCACATCACAGAAGATAATCCACCTCCCCAAGAGGTGATAGCTAGGTTGACTGAAGAATTCTTTCATCAACCCACTACTATGTCCATGAGGACTTAAATTGGCTTAAGCATACTGCTCAGGGGCATGGACTTTTCACATTGCTGAACAATGTGGTTATGCTGATCTAATTTTTTGGTGTAGACCAGGCCTGAGCTGAGGTGAAAGTGGATAGGCGGATGCCTTTTCTTCTAATCAAGAGGCAAAGCTAAAGGGGAGAGTCAGAATTAGTGTGAATTACAGTAGAATTGGGAAGAAGACTTAAAGCAAAATAGCATCTTGTTGGCAAGATCATCAGGTCTCAACAAATGCACCATGCAACTTGGTCCTTGCCCCAAAACTCGGGTGCCTAGATGTGTAGCATGTTAGCGCCCCCCCCCCCCCCCCCGCTGGCAAAATGCCACTGCTGCAACTTTTGGCATCAGTCAACAGCAAAGTTCCTCCATCACCACCACTGGAAAAAAGCCACATGACATTGAAAATGTCAGTGGCTTTTTTTTCCTGTCCCCCCTGGAGTGCCAAAGCACAGCTAGGCATTGATAACACCCCAGTAAAGTCACAGGGTACAATTTCTGGGCATCATGGCAACCTGCCACCCAGGTTTTGCTGAGCCCTGGATTAAGTCAGTGTTTAAATAATTCTAGACTCAGCTCTTCTCTCCTCTCAATGCTGGTCTGCCATCATCCAACCAAAACAGTAGCTGGAAATAAGGCATTTTGTCCATGATTATGGAAGCTACATGGACTGCACTATCAAACTTTATTCCCTCAATATCTTGTCTCTTAGCAGTATAAGTTCCAGCAAAGTCTCTAATGTAATCCATTGTATACAACCACTTTCTGTGGTTCACATGCATTTCTTTTGTGTTCTGTACAGTTGGTTTGAAATTGGTGGTTGCTAAATAGTGTTTAACATGTACAACTGAACGAATAGAACCAACAAAGTTTAACATGCTTGACATGTAATCCAAGGAGGGGAAGACCAAGAAATAGTTCCTTTAAAATGAAACTATAATATAGACTTGATTAAACTAGCTTTTTTCTTTTTCGCCCCCCGGTTGGGCAAAGCCATCAGTTTTAATGTGGCATTGGTACTAGTTTTTAAACCAGGGCTAAAATGGGTCAGCTTGAATTAAAAATTGACATGCACCTATTGTGTGTGTTAATGGGTTTTGATATCTTTCCTGTATACTCCTCACCACCACTCCCATCGCACCCACCCAAAAAGATCCAGGATCCTTTAATCCATTTCTAGGTGTGAAGTATTAGCAGGCTGGAGGGTACTAGTAGTTACCAGACGGATGCTGTCATCAGAACAAAGTAACCTACTTAGGTTTCAGAGTTTTGTACAAGGAAGAAGGTGTTCGTAAGTCAGAGAAGTCGAGCATTGACATTTATATTCAGGAATATGCACCTGGTCTCTTGCAGATTCAGAATCTGAAAAATCATTAAGTGAATTTGAAACTGTAACAACATACTCCTTAGACGACAGCGTGGAGTCAGACAATACGATAACTTCCAACATGTCCGAAGAAAAGGTCTGTGGTGGTGGAGGGTCTCTCTCTAATGGCATCAAGAAGCACAGGTAGGCTGTTGTTTAATCTTCTTAATGATGTGCTGTAAACTTTTGCTACCATGTAGGTTCAAACCATGAAACCTCTATGAAGGATAACTGTAGATGTTTTCCCTTTGATATGATAGATGAAAACAGGTAAGATTCCTGACTAAAAACACAGAGACTTCTAGTTAATTTCAGAATGGTCAGTCTGTTAATGTATTGTATATCATTCTGTTTTGACTAGCAGTCAAGAGTACAGATTTTTGATAGATGTAAAGTTAGTGAACACTTTAAAACAGAAATGCTTTAACTCACTGAAATAAGTCTTGTTAACATTGATGCAGGCTCTTGTTTCATCATGCATTTTTAATAACTTGTGCTTCCTATTGCTTGTTAAGTTTCCAGTCACTCAGTCTCCCTATTTATATTAAGAATGAATGGCAACATTTGCTTGCTTGACAGCACAATGAACCTAAGTTTAAACATAACAGTTTTATTTTAACTTATGTATATCTCATAGGTTCATTTATGCTGTCAAATGAACCACTTTTTTTTTGCTCATTTCTTATCCTGTGAAGGAGGACAATAGGTTCAGGGTTAATGAGATGTAATAGATACCACTATTCTCAAGTTTCAGTGCAGAGTCAGTTTAACGTGTACTTTACAGTTCAGTCCCAACAATATTTTTAAAGCACTTATCTATAACTGTCACTTCAGAAATGAGCAAGATTGCAATTTTTAACAGATGCATGATACTTTACATTTTCACTCAAGTGCATTAAGGGGCACTTGACATCTGAATTCAGTAAGGCCATGTCTATATACACATAATGGCACAGCTGCAGCACATCTGAGGAGGATGCTTTGTGCCAATATGAGGAAGAAACCACCTCTACTTCTGGCTTAAAGTAAGGATAAAATTCTATCATGGTTATTTTTAGTAAAAGTAATGGACAGGTCACAAGCAGTAAACAAAGCCTAGTGTAAGAGTGACCTGTCCCTGACTTAGAATCATAGAAAATTAGGGCTGGAAAGGGCCTCATGAAGTCATCTAGTTCAAACCCCTTGCTAAAAGTAGGGCTGCTTCCACTAAATCATCTCAGCCAAGGTGGTGTCTAACCAGACCTTAAAAATAACAATAACAAGATGGAGCTGATAGGGATGAGAGCCCAAGGCCTGTTGCTGGACAGGAGCAAAGGGAGTGTCAGGTCCAGCCCCCCACCCCCCTACCCTGGCGACTCAGAGCTACCCAGCTGGGGTCACCCCACCCCACCCCACCCCCAGCAGCAGCTGGAAGCTGCAGGGTCCCCTGCCTGGCACTGTGGGGACTGGCAGAGCTTCCAGCTCCCCCTGCTGAGCATGGCAGTGGGGAGCCGCATGTCTTGGAACCCTAGGGCAGTGGTCCCCATCCTCTTCTCTGCCATGGCACACCTTGATGCCTTTAAGTCTTTTGAGGCACACCATCATATAGTCTCCAAATGAGCTCATGAATATTCATGACCCAATTCAGAACTCTGAGTAGTTTTTCAAAAAATTCTGTGGCACACTTGCTCAGGCCTGACAGCACACGTGTGTGCCATGGCACACTGGTTGGGAAACACTTCCCTCAGGCCTCCTCTGTCCACGGTGGCTGGGAACTATGGGATTCCAGTTTGGAGCTCTGAGCTCTACTTGCAGCAGCAATAAGTTATGGGGGCTCCAACTCATAGCGGTGGGGAGCCCCTGTGGTCCTGAACTGTGGAGTCCCTGCTGCCATCAGTGGCATGGAGCCAGGTGCCACTTCCACCTGTTCTAGCTGACAAGAGCATGGCCAGCCTGTTAGAGCCACTGCTACTGCCAGGGAAGCCATGGGGTCCCTGCCACCTGTTCAGGCTGACAAAAGCAGGGCCCTAAGTGGCTGTGCAGAGGTTTATGATCACCCAGCTGTGGTTATGAGATCTGGATTCCCACCACCACCGATGGTGGCTAGGAGCTGCAGGCTCCACTCTCCCCCTGCCCCATCCCCTCCAGCTGGAAGGGCCTTGGCTTATAGCCATAGGACTACCATGGCTCTGAGCTATGGAGTCCCTGCCACAGCTGGGTGCCCCCCAAAGCCAACCTGGCTGACACTCAGGGGTGGCTCAGATCTGGGGTGTCCCTGCAGCTGCTGAGAGCTGCTGCTCTCCCCTGCCCCTGAGAGCTCCAGGATCAACTCAGAGCATCACAGCCCTCAGATGCAGACAGCAGAAGCTGGAAATGATCATTTCCACTGAGGTTTTTGGAAGTCACAGAATCCCACTAACAATGCACTGTGCCCATTAACACACAGAATGGTCTCACGCCCAAGCGACACAAGTTTTATCTACGTAGCTGCATTGCAGCCATAGCCTACTAAATCTCTGGGGCCATCAAAGTGCCTGGTAATACAAGACACTTAATGTTCAATTCAACCTCTGAACATTGGCTCTTCCCAAGCGAGGCATAGGCAAGGAGTGAGGAATACTAAGGTGAGGCATAGATGCAGACCAATGGTATTGCTCCTTCAACATCCCTGACTAATAAACAAAAAGAAATGCTATTCACTTGTGTTTACATCTTCCCCAGTTACAGGTGAAAGTACAGGAGTGGCAGCTGGAGGGAGGGAGGAAAATGCTGGGAGAAAGTGGATGGTTTTAGAATGCAGACTTCTGTTGCCTAAGAAATTGGGGAGGATGGTAGAGGAAAATTTAGATCCTTCATAAAATGACCACTGTGTACTGTTTGCTACAGTATAAGAATGCAGTCCCTTGGAAAAGTTTAAACTAGTGCCAGTCTTCTCAAAGTACAGAAAACAATAGCTTGGCTGGCTACCACAAGTCTTGTTACAAAATTATTTTATCTGAATTGTAAACAAAAGGTGACGAGAGCTGCCAAGCTCCATTATTCATTCTTCAATCCCCTGACGCTGCTTCGCTTTCCACCTACAGACATCTCTCTCATTAGAGTCTTTGATCACTAGGCTCCAGTTACATCTTTTAGCAGAACGTCTTGCCCTGTGCCCTTTAATATTTAGTGTTCTCTAGAAAACAGACGCAGTTGTTGTGACATTTTTTGTAACAATTTTGAACAATTTGCTGTGGCACTTTACTTGCGGAAAGGCTCAGATGGTGAATGTGTCTCCCCCTGCCCCCCGGCACGTTGGTGACACTCAGGGATTTGGTGTTTGCAAATATATTGATGCAAGTTGTTTCCTCCCGTCCATCCCTCTTCCCCCTCTCCCCCACCCCGGGAGGGAACTGTCTCCGGGAAAGAAGTTGTTCACTGTTTTGGG
The DNA here is from genome assembly GCA_007922195.1 of Podocnemis expansa. Classification (NCBI taxonomy): domain Eukaryota; kingdom Metazoa; phylum Chordata; order Testudines; family Podocnemididae; genus Podocnemis; species Podocnemis expansa. The sequence goes on from ML682005.1 coordinate 14,768,538, forward strand.
ATTCTTGGTTGATGGTGAGACTTGTGTTTAGCTGCATGACATAGTCATACCACAATTAGACTGTAATTCTGTTTATATGTGATGGGACCAATAGGTAACACACTAAATGCAGGCTACTTGAATGTCTGTTTTAGAATCTGTCCTTTAGATGCAAGCTGTCCTCAAAGTGCAAAGGCAGTTTGGTATAAGCATCATCCAACACACACAGTTTAGAATTCCTTGGGGACATCTATAGCACTCAGTAGCATCTGTTAGCTTCTCTTAGCCTCTGTTCTATTTAAGTACATAAGAGAAGAGCTCCTGAACTGGGCTGTACAAGAAGGAAACAGCTTCCTTTTCCTAGTTTCATGATAACTGCTGGCACTTGTTTCACATCTGACTTCCTTTATGTTAGCCTGGCCACCTTTGAAACTAGTGTTTTTCAAGGACCTAGATTTTTTTACTATTTTTTTAACTCTTTGCTTGTGTTTTTATTTTTGTTTTTCAACTTAAGTTTGGCCTCCAAGAATCTCCTGGAGGATTTTGAATAAATGTTACATAAGCAAGTCAGCTAATATTTTTACTAGGCCAGTCTGAGTGTCACATTGATTTGCTGTCAAAAGCATTTGGGCTCTCAGCTGGCTTTGGTTCCAGTTCTGGAGCAATTCAGATGAATTTGCACCAAGGAAATGGGAGCATATGAAGCTATTTCATCTGAGGAATATTCTTTCTTGTGATCACTGTTATTACCTGATATAATCAGACTATTAATATTAACTGTTGAAAAACATCTCTGTCATACTCCAGCTTTTGAACTTCACATTGTCATTAGTTTCTGTTAGGTGATGGTACATAACCTGAAAATGCCAAAGATAACACTTGAATGTATGGAGTTCTAAAGGTGCAGCCATGTTAGTCTAGTTCAGCAAAACAAACAAGGAGTCCCGTGGCATATTTAGAGACTAATAAATTTATTTATCGCTTGAGCATTCATGGGAGAAAATCCCACTTCATCAGACACTTGAAGATGGATGCACTACTGGTAGTAACTTGCCATATGATGCTGCTCCATGACCTTGTATATATCTGGTCTGCATCTGGGTGATATAGCTCACACCAATATAGAGCATGGGACACCTGCTTAATAACTGCAGTTAAGAATTCAATATGTGGGGGTGCCAGTTTGATCTTGAGTGGACTTAATCAGCCTAAAGCACATTCAAAGCCTTTGTCACTTATTTCAGTGTAGAAGATTGAAAAATAGCAGAAAGAATGGTATTAAAACATGACTGTCCTGGAAGATTTCACCGTCTAATCTGTCACTTATATTTAAAGGGATGGCTTTAAATCAAGCCAATTAAAAAAGAAAAGTAGCTTGTTACACCTGCTGTTAAGTTTCCCTGTCCTACTCTGTTTTACTTATACTTCAAAAAATGGGGGATGGGTGAGTCTTCTGACAACAAATGGGAAAACTCATCTGCAAAGGAGACTGATGTTACTGGTGTCAAATATATGAAGTCAACCAGCTGAGTAAAGATACATTTACTGTGATTACAACATTAACCTTGTTCTATCTACAAGTGTTTTTCAAACAAGTGATTTTAGAGGAGTGAAACTTTAATCATGCCATTTCTGTTGCTACTAGTTATTCTTTGCACTAGAACAGCGGTTCCCAACCTGTGGGCCGTGGACCCCCAGTGGACCACAGCGTGGCTTCAGGGGCCCCACGGACAAGCAGGGAGCTGGGGCCAAAAGTGCTGGGGTCTCTGGTTGTCATGGAGACCCAGGCTTCTGGCCAGCCAGCAGGGAGCTTCCCTGGGCTGGGAGTTTTTAAACCTCCCACCCTGAGCATGCAAAGCGTGCTCAGAGCAGCCTGCGGGGCGGCCAGGTGCCCCCAGCTCCAGTGACCGGGGGTGGGGGTTGGGGAGAGGGGCCATGGCCACAGAGGGGGGGCAGGGGCATGGCTGTGGGCAGCAGTGGGCCATGTTTGCTATGCGAAGGCACCGCTGCTGCACAGCGCCGCCTCATCCACCTAGGGGGGGCCCACAGACTCCCTTCCCCCTGCAAAGGGGGTCCCCAGCCTTAAAAAGTTTGGGAACCCCTGCAGTAAAACAAATATTTTCATTATTCAAGCATGAGTTAACTTTCTGAAACTCCTTCTTGACCTGTTTGCTGTGTATAAATGACTTCTGAAGGAAATCTGCTTACAGACACAGAAGATAAACTTCTAGTTTACAACTATTTTCTTATTTACCAGGGGCATTATCAATGTCAGTAGGACTAATATTTGACCACCTTTATTTTTTTCATATTTCTAGGCCTTTGGTTTTTTCCCCCCAAAACAAATGTTTTGATCCATTAAGAATTAGTATTGTGGTAGCAAAATAAATGTGAGCACGTTATGAAGAAAAGAGCAGACGTTACTTTCAGATTTAACTGATGTTATTACAAGCAATGAAGAAAATTGGCTTAATCCATCATAGATATCATTCTTGCAAGCATGTGAAAGTTTTTATGCAATAAAGGATTTTCTCAATAAACGTAGCCAAATATTTTTGTTAAATCAACCCTTATATATAAATCAGCAAGCTAGAAAAATATATCGATAGTTTTCTATGCATGAGTGCTAAATTCTACACGTTTCACCAATTGCTTGCATTACAGTCTATTCTTTAATTTAATACTACAAATAAATGTATCAAATTTAAATATCTGGTGGACACTGTCCTCTTCTGGACACTCACATAAAGACATCTCCAAATGAAATATTTACAGTTAATCTTCAGGAGGGCCCATTCATTTCATATTACTGAAGTTTAGAATAGCAGATTTATTAAAATAAGAGGATTTGTATCATGTTTATCCAAAAGGAGCTTTGCATTAGAATTAACACCAATTTCATCTTTCACTGAACACCCACACTTCAAAAAGTGAGCGTTATTGCATAGTTGTGCCAAATTAGTACACATCTTAATTTGTTTCCTACAGATTTGAACGTATGTTGGAGACAACATATTTGTAGAAAACTGGGTATTTCTTAACCGTAAGACAGACTCTGTTCAGTGTCCTCTTGTGTAGCTATTGGTTTTGAGAGCAGTATTTTACGTTTTCAAAATGTAAAATTTTTTGGTTATGGAAATGTCTGTGAAAGACTCATTCAAATCTGAGTGATGTGACCCAACAAATGAAGTTCATAGGAATTAGGGATTTTTGCCATTGCAAAAGAAGATGATGCACTCAGGCTTTCTACAAAAGAACAAATGTATTGCTAATGATCTCTGAAAACACTTAATTCTTCAATTTGGGGAAGAGGGAGAACCTTTCTGTTCAAAAGCATGGCTCGTGTGTGAATAGTTGGCCAAAGTTAATTAAAAAAAAATTGAGAATTGAAAAACTGTAGAGAGAGATGTGCTGGTTTGTGCTGTGTGATCTGGGAGTGCCTTGGATAAGATTTGCCTGATTTATCTTCCTAGTATGGGTAATTTGTGTCATTGTGGTGGGTTTCTGATTGGGATTACCTGGACTAAAACTGCTTTTACACAGCCATAAAATTATGTTGTAGCTTAATTTGCCATTGTGGATACAATTTAGGATCTTAAAGAACTATGTGTTTATGCCATGTGTAGTTCTATGTTAAGGCCACATAATCCATCAAGCATCAAAGAATGTTAAAGCCATTTGGTCTAAAGCCGTGTTAAGACCTTGCTTAAGCACATATTTTAGTCCTGTAGAGAAGACCTGAGTCTTAACTATAGCTGCTGATTTATCTGCACCATTACTTTTTCAGTTGTCCTTGAGTGACTGTTTTCCAGTCCATAGGATAAATGTCTGTCCTGCATTCATATCCAGTACAGAAATGGCTGACTAAAACTTGTTACTTAGCTTTTTTGCCAATAACAGTACAAAATTGAATCCTATTCACGTATAACTGGATTGTCAACTTCTTTAATGAATATACATTTTCAAAATGGAGGTAGATTTTTACCAGCCTGATGACACCACCTCCTTTAAGCTTTGGAAACTGATGTACAAAATTCTTTCCACCTCTTTAACACCGGCATTTGTTATGTTGTTTAAACTATTGCCTTCTTTAGAGAAGTATCATTGTTTGACTAAAACAGCTATGGTTTGAGGTGGTTATGCTATGTTTCTTGTGTCTACTAGTGAAGTTCACCTAGTAATTCTTTAATGAAAGTTACTGTACCACAAAGAACACTTCACATGTGTAGCCTTGTCTTATCAATAAGTCAATTCTGAGACCCTAAAAATTAGAACAATATTAATACTTTTTGCTGCCTTGTTAAAATGCTGAGTTTATTTTTGTTAAAGAGGTTAATAAAATGGGGTTTGCTTTTTCATCTCCTAGAACAAGCTTGCCATCTCCGATGTTTTCCAGAAATGACTTCAGTATTTGGAGTATCTTAAGAAAATGTATTGGAATGGTAAGTTAAAATATATAAGTTGTGATGAAGAAATCGGTGATTAGAGATCTGCTCACACATCTGAGCATACTCAGGGCAGGAGATTCGAAAATTCCACAGCTTGGCCACAGCTACATGTGGGTTGGCTGACTGTGCTGTCCAGGCTGCTAGTTCAAAGAGGACTTGATTCAGAGACTTCCTTCTTTGAGTGCTTGCTCATGTCCATTCCATGCTAGGTTTGTGTGTCTCATGCTCACAGTTACTGGAGATATTTCACTCAGTGGTATCCATTGAGCTGCTCTAGCGCCCTCTGGAGTCACAGGTATACGTGGCAAGCTAAGGGGCACTGCCTTTCCTGTGCCTCTGTTTCTTATCTCCTGTGATGCTTGCTGGAACAACCCTTCTTGCTACAGCAAGGCTTTTGGGCTCTTTAGTCATATTCATGTAGTTTTTGTAATTGGTGTGTACAGTTCTTAGTGTTAGTATATATCGTAGTGTGAATAGTTGTCCTTGTTGCTGAGGGATTATTTGTCTTAGGGGCTGGGCATCCCCCGTCTTTGGGTATCAAATTGTGTGCTTCTTCAAGCAAGTTAATGATAGTGAGTGACCTGTACTCTAACACGAGTTTCTTCCAGAGGCTTTAAATAGCTGGAAGATAAGTGCTGGATCTGCAGAGATTTCAGTCTTCGATCAAATGTCCCTGTGCTCTTTAGCATGAAGTCTGATCTCAGGGAGGTGTACCTCAAACACGTGTCAAGGCCAAGTTGCTCTGAATTGTTGCCAGGCACCCCAGCATCTGTGCAAAATGCTCCTCCAGCACTCTCTGGCACTGAGGAAGAAGCAAAAAAAAACAAAAACAAAAACCAGCACCGTGAGAGAAGGCGTTCACTGGTGCATGGAGAGACCAGGACATTGACACCCATGTTGGTGCCAATCAGCACTGCCTAGGGAACCCTTCCGAGTCGTTTAAGATCTCTTCTCCCTTTTTTGGGCCTGCTGAAGTCAAGAGGGTGGCCAGCCCAGACAACAGGGAGCATGGGGCCCTTTCCTAGCAGTGGCACCCATGTCTTCCTGTAGGGACAAATAAGTTATGTTCTTGGTGTGGTGGTCAGAGACTCAGTCAACATCTCCCAGAGCACTAGCACAGCCTGGCTGCAGAAGTGGTGGACTATGGTGGAGTTGTCATGATAGATGACTCCTCTCTTAGTCAGAGGGAAAAGTTGGTGCTCTCCCCGGAGCATGTACTCATGTCCCTGGCTACCACCTGAATGATGTAAAATTAATATGTCTGAACTAGAGATTAAATATTCCATATTCATTAGGTTGGTGAGTTTTCAGCGCAAGAATGTATAGGTTTCTTTCAAGACTTTGTGACTTATTCATATTACACACTATAGCTTTTTCTTAGTTCGATCTGGATTCTTGTAACAATATTTGACATGCTATGCAGAGCTCATTTCAGAAAGTTGCCCCTTCTCACTCTTCAGGTTGCCTGTTCGACTAAACAGGCATGTACTTGTTCTAAAAATTGTTCCTGAATCTTGATGTTCTCCTGAAGCTTTGAAATACTGAGAACCTCCCCTCTCTCTATGCCCACCACCTTCCTGATCCACCTCCCCACTTGAGATTTAGATGCATTTCTTTCTTTTAGCAGTCTTTTCACCAATGCAAGGAAGAGGTTTAGCTCAAGCATGTGGGCCATCTTTTTTGCAAAGTTTGCTTGCCAGGTCAAGGGCTGTGCACTGTCTCTAGGCTAGCCAGAAGTCTCTCTAATAAACCAGTTACATTTCTTGTTGTTTTAGTTCAAGGTGTCTAGTCTAACTTATTCTGTTTTAACACACATTTCTGTCCTATGTCAGGAGCTGTCCAAGATCACAATGCCAGTTATTTTCAATGAGCCACTGAGCTTCCTACAGCGACTGACAGAATACATGGAACATACGTACCTTATCCACCAGGCCAGTTCTCTCTCTGGGACTGTTGAAAGGATGCAGGTATGTTGTTTTGGTGGCTTAAAATGCTTGTCATGATCTGTTTGAACAGGTTGGAATGCAGTTCAGCTTTCCTTCAGCTGAGTATATAAGACGGGGCCAGACTGATGGTTCGTCTAGCCCACTATCCTGTCTTCCAACAGTGGCCAGCACCACATGCTTCATGGGGGAAGAACAGAACAGCCATTCAGGGTGATCCATCCACTATCGGCCAGGCCCAGGTTTTGGCAGCCAGAGATTTAAGGACACCCAATGCATGGGGTTGCGTCTCTGACCATCTTAGCTAATAGCCATGGAAGGACCTATCTTCCAGGAACTTTATTTAATTCTCTTTTTGAAGCCAGTGGTACTCTTGGCCTTCACAACTTCCCCTGACCATGAGTTCTGAAGGCTGGCTGTGCACTGTGTGAAGAAGTTACCTATCGTAGTTTTGTTTTAAAGCTGCTGCCTGTTAAGCCTTCTGTTGGATAGGGGAGGTGCTGTAATCTGCTCTGCACAGAATTGGATTACTAGTTCTCTTAGCTAGTGCTGTTTGGGTGACTCAACATGTATTCAGTTTTTAAAGACTTCAGTGCTTCTTAGCTGTTTGCAAAACTATTAAATCCTATTGCATGCTTTCTAAAACTCACCAGGCCCTCCTGGAAGGAAATTTTATAAGAGAGCCTGAAATTGATTAATGTAAAAAAAAAAAAAAAGATGAAGTGCAGTGCAAGAACTTGGCACTTGTGATATAAGTGTCAAAGGGCTAAAATCTAACAAGGTTACTTATATATGTTAATATTCTGTTGAACAGTGCATAGCTGCATTTTCTGTGTCTGCTGTTGCCTCACAGTGGGAACGTACAGGGAAGCCATTCAACCCACTTCTCGGCGAGACATACGAATTAGTCAGGTAACAAATAGAAACTGCATTTAAGAGCAGAATGCATTTTATGGAATGGGTGTGTTTACATAAGCGCATGGTATGGCTTGTAAATGGCTTTGTGTGTTTGACAATGGGCTGCTTTTTAAGAGCAGGTGCAATTTAAGAGCACAGTACAGGTTGCAAGCATTTTTATTATTTTCCCCTATGGGGAAGGGGTCTAACTTGCACTTAAAAATTGCTCTGTGTTTAAAAAGATGTCTATTTATTTATTTTTATTACTACTTGGAAGTAGCCATAATAATCTATGTTATCAGAAAATATCAGTTTTTATAATGTGTAAACTTAGGTGTCAGATCTGTGCTAAACAAAGACTTACTATGTAAACACACATTGCATGTAAAGCAATTGCAGTTTATTGTGCGAATATCCTGTTCAACAAACTTAGCTACACAAACAGGTCTTTTCTTTGAGAACTGAAAAATAAACCAAGCCACTTTTATTTTGGCCACTCTTGCCTACCTGTTATGTTGGGGGCTCATCAAGAAGATACATAATGTGAATGCTGCAATGTACTCAAGTGTCAGTTTAAAACAGCTAAACATGTTCACCTTGGAGTGGTGGTGGTGGGGGGGGGGAAGCAGGGCTACAGTGGTGCAAGTGGTGCAGTTGCACCAGGCCCAAGCACAACCCTAGAAATGGGACGGTGGTGACTGCAGGCAGCACTACTGGTGCATCTGGAGCTGGTCAAGGTGCTGCTCGCCTGCATGGCAGAGTGCTGGCTGCTGACCACCCTGCCCTGAACTCTTGAGGGAGCCAGACTGGAAGCATTGTGGTGGGGGGCATGTGCTGTAAGGCTCCACAGCTGCCCTCACCCAGGTCCTGAACTGCCCCATGAGTGCTAATGCAGGCTCAGGACACCAAATGCAAGGTGCAGGTGAGGAAGAGCTGGAGAAGAGACGAGTTGAGAGAGCTGGAAGGACTGGGGTGGGAGCAAGTGAAAAGAGGTGAGGAGAAGGGGAAGCCCAGCACACATCAGGGTCTGGGCTGGAGATAAGGAGGTTAACAGAGGGAGGTAGGGACCAGCAAGGAGGTGAAGCAGAGCACCCAGTGGTAGGAAAGGAACAAATACCAGGGTCTGGGATGTGGTGGGGCAAACCAAAGCAGTGGGGCACAAAGTGGGGCCATGCTGCAGGAGCAGTGGATACAAAGCTGCCAGCCCATGAAAGGGTGGGAGCTGAGGATCTGAGCCGCAGTGCTGGAAGTGTGGGAGCCCTTTTCCTGGGACTTGTATCCCAGTGGAATGTATTGAATCCCTGCCCCATGCGCAGTCCCAGGTGCCAACACCTCATGCAGTGCAAGGACTAGAAAGTGTGTCTCAGGCAGAAGACCCCAAGGGAGGTGAGAAAGTTAAAAGGCTCCTTGCTATAATGATGGTGAGAAGATACAATTCTGGGGATGCTAATATATATATATTCACGTACCTTTTAAATCTCTGTTTGCATGACTTTAGTTTAGTTAAGTTTGATGTTGTTTTCTCCCTCTCTTCCTGAAACTTCATTTAAAGCTAAGCAGGAGATGGGAGGACTCAACTGAGGCCATGGGAGAGTTAGAGAAGGGATTGGAGTGGGGGTGGGGCTGGATGGGAGGTGGGTAGGGTGGATTTTTAGAGTCTGGAGTCTTGCAGAGTCACTGAGAGAGAGAGATGTGATGCACCAAGTATTTTAAACTAATTGGTGACTTGGATACCTGGTTCCATACATAGTTGCTGTAACATAGGATGGTGTATTTCAAAATAAGTAAAGGGAGTTCTTTCACTTTTCTGTACCAGTTGTATCTATGAAACTCTCTCTGAAACACAAACTTTGTGAACTGTAAGAGAGTCAGGATCCTGAAAACTATATATTTTTTAATTTATTTTTAGGGATGATCTTGGGTTTCGACTCCTCTCAGAACAAGTCAGTCATCACCCGCCAATCAGTGCTTTCTATGCTGAAGGCTTGAATAACGACTTTGTGTTTCATGGCTCAATCTATCCTAAACTCAAGTTTTGGGGAAAGAGTGTGGAAGCGGAACCTAAAGGGACTATAACTCTGGAACTTCTTGAGTAAGTTAGTCAGATTATTCTGCACAGTCACAAAACTAAAGCTTAATATATTAAAGGGTAATATCATAGAATCATAGAAACTGGAAGGGACCATGACTGGTCATTGAGTCCAGTCCCTTGCACTCATGACAATCATGGTCTCTCAAGCTATAATGTAACCTTTAATTTATCCACTGTTTCGTATAGATGCAGCAGGCAGTCTTTTTATGCAGTTTGCATGTCTTCTGGCTTTGCAGCTTGATGCAGTTTGTAGAACACTTGACTGTCTACCAACCCTTATTGCCCACTCCATTTTTAGTAGTTTTCCTCCAGCACGAGTCAGTCCCTTCTGTTTTTAACAGTGTGTCCCACTTTGTATGTAGCTTGGATACACTAGTTGCCGTCTCCAAATCTGATGAAGAGCCCTGCATTAAGCTCTCAAGCTTCACTTTACTGGAAGTTGATCTTTTAAAAGATATTACGTCACTTCTCTGGGGTGTCATGGTCTGGAACTGAAACTGCTACCAGGCCCACTGACAGCAATTCTAGGCCCCAGAGCAGTTAATAGTGCCCCCTAGAAAGGCGCAAATGGGCTTCCACCAGATTTTATTCGTATATTCTGTGCCGTGCAGGTTCCTGGGGAGCTGAAGAGGTAATATCTGCCATGCAGCTTCTCAGGTTCACTTCCTTAGCTGCCCAGGAACCTGCGTGGTGAATGATAAATAAGGTCTGTTTAGGGGAGAGGCAGAAAGCATGCATAGTGGGGACCTCAGGGAAATTGGGGGTGTGGAAGAGAAGAGGATGCGTGTGTTTCCTATTTTTGCCCCACTGTGCATGACTGGTACATCTTGTTTCCTCGATTTTTCTGCCAGTAACAAATGTGGGTGTTCTAGAGCCAGGTACTTTGTGCAGAGTCATTCTAGAGTATTGTTTAAAGGCATGATCACATCAGTCATTTTTCCTCTTCTTCAGACACAATGAAGCCTACACATGGACAAATCCTACTTGCTGTGTGCATAATATTATTGTGGGTAAACTTTGGATTGAGCAGTATGGAAACGTAGAAATAACTAATCACAAGTAAGTTGGACTATTACTTTCTAAATTACTAGTTTGTTTTTTTTTAAATTCAAAATAATTTTAATGTTTCTTTCTTAGAACTGGAGAGAAGTGTATATTAAACTTCAAACCATGTGGGCTTTTTGGTAAAGAGTTGCACAAAGTTGAAGGCTACATTCAAGACAAAAGGTAAAAATCTTGTCTTAATTAGATCTACTGCTCATTAAAATGCTGCTTAAATTTTTAATATAGCTATATATGAAAAAAGTATTTGGAATTAAATATTGGTACAGTATATTGTGCTGAGGACCTGAATACTTAGTGGTTTTAGGGTAACGTGTGTAGTAACTATAATGTATACTAAGATTGAGATTCAGTCTTAAATCTGTGCAAACCTTTTTCATAAGGGTTAAAATTAAAATTTGACAACATTAAAACAAACTTCATAAACTTGTTTAAACTCTAAAATTAGTCTTTTTTGACAGCAAAAAGAAACTTTGTGCACTCTATGGGAAATGGACTGAGTGCTTGTACAGTGTTGACCCAGCTACATTCGAGGCTTACAAAAAAAATGACAAGAAAAGTACAGAAGAGAAGAAAAACAGTAAACAGGTATTAGACATGTAATGAGGTGGTGTGTCAAAAGCACGATAGTATACTTGGGCATCTTAAGATGCTTTTAGGTTCATTGCTGTTTTTATACTTAGACAGTTTTTTCTTAGCAGGAATTTAGTAAGATTCAAAGAGGTGCTAGACATATATAATATGCATTAATTACAATAATTCTGGCTATTGTCATCCAAACAGTTTTGAAGGGTTTAAATCCTTGTTTTTCAAGGTTTCAGTCAATATCTAGTTAAAAATTCTCATGAAACCTTCAAGAGAGCAGATTTCCCCACATCTGTCTGCTGTGGGGCTCTTTCACCTTCTCTTGAGTCACTGGCTGTTGACTGCTATCAACAATATGATAGTGGACTAAATCAGTGGTTCTCAATCCAGGGTACGTGCAGACCTAGGGCTATGCAAAGGTCTTCCAGAACGTACATCAGCTCATTTAGATATTTACCTGTTGTAAAACTGGGCAAGTAAAAAGCATGAGCGAAGTCAAACAAACTTAAATTTCATACTGTCATTGGATTGTCTATACTGCTTTTTCTCGTATTTCATATAGTATTTATATTCCAGTTATAGTTTACAATTCTATGGTAAAAATGAGAAAGTAAGCAATTTCTTCAGTGAGTGTGCTGTGACACATTTGTATTTTTATAAGCAAGTGGTTCTTAAGAGGGGTGAAATTTGGGGGTACACAAGACAAATCACCCTCCTGAAAAGGTCCAATATTCTGGAAGAGTAGGTAGCCACTGGACTAAATGAACCAGGGGTCTGATCTAGTATGGAAATCCCAATATAATGCTTTGTAGGCTTATAAGCAGGGCCCTGCCAAATTCAGAGCAATGAAAAATGCATCACAGACTGTGACATCTGGTCTTTCCTGTGAAAATCAGATCTTTTTGTGTGCTTTTTCCATATCTATCAGTGCTAGGCAGCCAGAGAGCAGTGGCTGCTGACCAGACACCCAGCTCTGGAGGCAGCATCTCTGCTAACAGCAGGGTGGAAGCAGGGGTGGCTGTACTGCCATCACCATACCATCCTGTCCTTATTTCTGTGCTGCAGCTGGTGGGAGCCCTGCCTTCACACCTGGACACTGCTTTCCAGCCACCCTGCTCTGAAGGCAGTGCAGAAGTAAGGGTGGCAATCCAGCAACCCCTATAAAATAGCTCTGGGACCCCCTTTTTGGTCAGGGTCTCCAGTTTGAGAAATGCTGAAACTTAAAGATTTTACATGCTTGTAATCTGCTGTTTTTAAATGCATGTTTGCAGCTTGTAACAACACCATGACATTTCGGATTTAAATATCAAACTGTGAAATGCAAGATTGTTAAAACACTTTGACTGAAATTTGCAGAAATGGGCCATGAATTTGGTAGGGTTTACCCATAAGCAGGATAGATAAGGATATGTTTAGACAGACTTCATTACTTGGAGAAAGATCACGTTTCAGGTTTTGTAAGGATTCTTTTACTCCTCTGCTCTGAATTTTACAATTGGCACTGTCACAGAAAATCTTGCTGTTCAAGTTTCTGTAACCATTCCCTTACTCCTTAGCAATTCTTTAAACCAATGACAGTGAAGGTTCTTATAGTAATTGTATACAATTGCCATAATTCATCTTTAAAAGACTTAGATGACTTTTACTAAAATAGGTGATCACCAGTGTTCCCTCTAAGCTGATGATGCAGCTGAGCAAGTTGTGGTATTTACTGAGCAACAATTTATGAGGCCTGGGTGATGAAAGTATCAGCATGCCTAAGTATCTTAGTTCTAAAGTAATTCATAGATGTCTTTTCATTCAAACTTCAATAAAAATGTTAAATTTATGTACTGTAGTTTTATTAATTTACTAAACAAATGTGAGACAATGAAACTTGCTGCCTGTCTAGCCTCTACCATCATCTACACTGCTCAGTTTTTGTTGCCTGTCTTTGTCAGATTTCCAGAATACATATATAGACAAAGTGGGATTTTCTCCACAAAAGCTCATGCAAAAAATAAATCTATTAGTCTTTAAGTGCTGCAAGACTCCTTGCTTTTTTTTGCTTTACTAGACTAACACAGCTGCCCCTTTGAAATTTAAGTCCCTGTTATACTGCCCAGCTGGGGTAAAAGGGATTCAAAGTGGATCAGGCCCAAAACGTAGATTGAAATTAAGTAGGTAGCTTCAGATTTGATCATGAGAGTGACATGTTATGGGGATTGTATTTAATATCTAGCTATCAACCTTGAAAATACACCTATTCTGTCCTCAGTAAACATATTAAATTACCATGCATTGCAAATCACAATCACAAGGTAGCAACTTCTTCACAGATTCCCTCGGGGCAACACCTTAAGTAACATTGTCTGAGAAATTCAAAACTTTTAAAGGTGGAAAGGGCAGAAACCATGTTTCAAGACAGTTTCTCACAGCATCACATCTCTGTAACCAGGGCCATCTTTTGTGCCTAAAGAATTTGCATCAAATAGAGCTAGGTTAGAGTCTGTTACATTATCATGCCCAATCATACCTCTCAAAAGCTAAATATGGGACAACAATCCCCTAAGTGAATGGCAAAAAATTGATTAGGCAGACAGGAAACTCTAAACACTGTGAGTATCCTCCTTTAATATAAAGTGTCTCTAACATCTCAGTTTTGGCGTTTATGGGGTTTTTTTTTTAATCCAAATCATTTTCAACAATGAAAGGGAGGCTATAATTAGTATGCCTGGAGTGTAAATACTCTCAGAACTAAAATAAGCAACATGAGGTACAATTGAGATTTGTGTGTCTGGTAGTGGAATATAATAAAGGTTGTTTAATAATTTTTAATTTTTGACAGTTAAAGCAAACCTTATCAAAGCTGAAAGAAACAAGAGCATAAATGGATTTGTGAAAGAAAATGATTATTTTTCTAACACATTTTTGGGGAAATAGAAATACAAAGTCTCTTTTTTAAAAATTATTGCACCACTGGCAATATTTTTTTCCTTCTGCCTTAAATGACTTTTTCTCCTTTCAGTTTTTCATTTCATTTTTCCTAATCATTAGGATTTCTTTCCTTCCATCACAGGAGTCTATACAAAGTTACATTGTAAAGCCCCACCTTGACAAACTGATTGGCATTAGAATCTCTCACAGAAAAGAAAAGAAAATAAATCTGAAATTAACCCAACTTGTTTTTGCTTATTTTAAAGGATCGCTTTTCTTTCAGGAGCCTTTTAGCAAGTGAAAAGCAAAGCATTCACCCTTGATAGAGATGCTAAATGGCTCAATACAATTTTGCTTGGGTCTTTCAAGTCCCAGGTCCTCTTCCAGCTCCAGCCTGGCTCCTTTGCCTGCAGCCCAGCTCCCATCCCCTGCCCCCACAGAGAGCCGTGTGTCCCTGTGGCCACTACATGGCTGCCTCTGGGAGCCCCACAATTTAGCCCTGCCATCTCTCAGGGTCCCCCCTCTTGCCCAGGCTCCAGGCTGCTTACCTGCTGGGGCCCACACAGGCCCCAAAGATGCCACCATCTCTCCACAAGCAGCCTGGTGCAGAGGAGAGGGAGACATTTAAATTTCCCTCCCCCCCTGCTCCTTCCCTGGCTATGTGCAGCAGGGCAAGGGGAGGGGCCGTCAGCTCTCACTGCTCCTGCAGGCAGCACAGGCTGCCTGCCAGAGCTGAGACAGGCGACACACGGGGCTCCTCCCGGCTGGGGAAAGGCAGGGCTGCCTGCGCTGTCCCACATGCTCACTGCGCGGGTGGGGTGGGGTGGGGGGGCACTGCGCCCCTGCCCACTAGCACAGCTTAGAGGGAACATTGGACTGATCACCCATCCACACCACTAAAGAAACTTACATGGTGGTTTTATTCTCTTGCCCTGTTAAAGTCCTCCAGGGGTTCTCAAACTGGAATATGTGACCCCTCAGGGTCTCAAGGTTATTATGTAGGGTGTCATGAATTGTCAGCCCCCATGCATGCTGGTAAGCGTGGCATTGGGGGATGAGGGAGACGGTGCCATTACTTTTGTTGGGATGTCATCATAGCTTGAAGTATTTTCAAAGTGGGTCCTAGCAAAAAAACAGTTTGAGAACCCTAATGTCTCTAAAGGCAAATGTCTCGGTGTAGATTTATATTGTTGCTGTACACGATAGAGCTCCTGTGCTTGTTATCAGGAGAGCTCTGGGGATTACCATCTTTTTTGAGGCTGCACCTCTGAGCCTTGGGGAGGAGAAGAAGAGAAAAATATACCCTGCACACTTGTTATCCACCTACAAGCTTGTTTTCCCAGATAATGGTGGTGATTCCTTTGGACTGAAATATTTCTGTGTATAAAGCTCAAGCTTCAAGTTATTTTGACTTTTCTTGGTCTTCTGGTTAGTAGAATATACTTGCCTACTTTTCCTTTTTGTGATTTAATTCTTAAGAGAATTTTATATACCATTTAGCTGACCGTGCTACTCATAATTTTATTCTGTTCTCTATAGTTAACTTCTGAGTGTCTTTTCTCTCCACTTTTTTGACTGGAAGAGACTCTAACCATCTATATCAAGAGTCTAGTCTGTCTGATTTTTGGAGTTAACCCAGTAACTTAAAGTTCAAAATCTGCTGAAGAATGTTAATTAAAATCAGAACTGCTCAGAAAATTGGCAAATGAAGCTAAACAATCAGTCTAGTGACAACATGTTTTTCTGACCGTATCGTAGAGCTGCAAGGTCTTTAAGAGAAGCACAGTCTTTATCTTTATTAAAATGAGCATGCACACGTGCACACACACCTGGTTGCTAACCATTGGGTATTTCCTCAGTGCTCTTTGGGCTAGATCTGCAAGGGCACTTGAATGCCACTGAGAACACCCCACTGACCTGCTGCTTAACTCTGAAGGCACCTAAATTTCCCTCAATGCTGAAGTTTCTGCTAGCAGAGTCCCATAGACTTGTTTCAGCCAGTGACATTCAGCAAGTCAACTAAGTCCTGATGCCATCAAGCAGCACAGTGCCCTCACTCATGTCTAGGACCTTGCAGGATTATCAAACTGGGGTTTCCTCCCCAGTTCACCTGCAGGGCCCAATCCCATAGGTCTGCTTGGATCACTATTAAACGACTCAAAAGATTGTCAGGAAGGAGTAGATTGTTGGCAAACCTTGTTATGCTCAATAGACCAATAATTAGGGAGGGATTTAAACCTGAGTCTTTCACACAACTGGATGAGTGCACTGATCATCAGTTTGTGGGACAATCTAATGTGAGATTTTTCTCTTCCCTGTTGAAGCTGTTCCACTTTGTATAAAGGGAATATTCATCAGGCTGGAGAGTGTGACCACACAAAGTACACTCCTGGGAGAAACAAACAAGGAGTTCTGTGGCAAGTGCCACAGGACTCCTTGTTTATTTTACTGAACTAGACTAACATGGGTGCCCCTTTGGATCCTGGGAGAAAGGAGATCTGGGCTACAGAACTACTCTAGATCAGGCACAGCAGGAATTTGAAAAACAATCTCCGGCAGCCCAAGTGCATGTCCTAAGCATTGAGCTACTCGCTAAAATGGAATAAGAGGTCTCTGACATACTGGTTTGTTGCAAGACGAGTACCTTTGCTTAGGCTGCTAGCTCCAGGAGTAGATTTGGCAATAGTCAGTATTTTGATTTGTAACTTGAATAACAGAGTGGAGAGTGAGCTTATAAAAAACTTGTAGATGAAGGCAAGTTGGGAGGGGTTGCTGCCAGCACATCAGAGGACAGGCTTAGAATTTAGAATAACTTCGGCGAACTGGTCTGAGACCAACAGGAAGAAACTCAGTGAAGACAATTTCAAAGTATTTTACTTAAAAATAGGGGATAAATGGCCATGTGGTAGAAGTGCTGACTGATAAGTTGTGATGGATCAGAAATTGAATAAGTCAATGTATAGTTGCAAAAAATGGTCATTCTCTAGCATGTATTAACAGGAATGCTGTAGGTAAGATATGGAAGGCAGCTGTCCAGCAGTACTTAGCAGTGGTGAGGTCTCAGCTGTGTCCAATTCTCGGCACTAGACTTCAGGAACAATGTGGACAAACTGGAAAGCAACAGTTTTTAAAAGGCTTAGCAAATCTGACTTATAAAAGGCTTTAAAAAAAAACTGGGCATGTTTCTTCTTAAGAAAAGAAGTTTGTGAGAAAGGGAGGCGAAGGTTGTTAAATCTGATATGTTAAGGGCTGTTATGAAGAGGATGGTGACCAGTTTGTTTCCTTATGTCCAATGAAAGTAGGACAAGAAGCAATGGGCTTAATCTGCGGCAAGGTAAATTTACATTAGAAATTACAAGAAACTGTCTGTGTGTAACATAATTAAACTTTCTGGAATGGTCTTCCAAGGGAGGTTGTGGAATCCCCATCACTTGAAGTCTTTAAGAACAGGTTGGACAACGGTCAGGGATGGTCTAGCTTTTACATGGTCCTGCCTCAGTGTGAGGGAACTCAATTTGATGACTTCTCAAGGTCCCTTCCACCCTTATGTTTCTATGATGATACTCCCAAGGGAGACACTTGTCTCTAATAGTTGGCTGTCTGGTGACCTATCAGTTTAGGTCCACCCTCCCACTGCTAAGCATTTCTTACTGGCTAACTTAAGCAGCTTGCTGGTTTCTGTGAATCCAATGCTTCAAAATCTCATTCACCTCAGGCATGGTATAGAAAGCCTGGCTGCCTAACTAGTGTCTGGCAGGTTCCATTAAGTGTCGGGTTGCTAAAACGTTAGTTGTCATGCGTAGATTTCTCTGAAGATCTAGCCTCCTAGTTATTGAGAACCACAAAGGATTTCAGTTACTTTTTAGTTTTAATAATTCCTGTGCAGCCCGCTGTTCATGTCTAGTGGTGTTGCTGCTTTGAGGAATGGATGTCGCTTTAGGCACACTTTAAGCTTCCAGGTGACTTCTGAGTTACCCTCAAATGTCTCATCACTTCATGCTCAAGCGATTTGCTTCTGTACTGTGAAAATATATAAACCCTGAGAAGTCTCACGCAGCCACTGTTTCCAGTGTCTCACGGTGTCTTGCTGCTTCTGCTCTGAATATTCATATCCATGTAGGTTCATTTCCCTTTCCTCTAGGATGTGATGTGAGAAGCCAGTTATCTCATCAGAAGACTGACTGACCTGACTCTCACAATCACGCTCAGTTTTTAACATACTTACAAACTGAATTAAATTAATACTGCTCCTCCATTATATTAAAGCTGTAACTCCATTACCAGGGTGACCAGCTATGATCTCTGAAACTCAATAGATCTCCCTGATTAAGCCGGAGCTTTCCATGCTGTGGACTTCACCTTTGCACTAAAGATATGGATCGATGTAGTCAGCTGCCTTGTGTATGCTGGGTGCAGTCCCCAGATAAGTTACGCTTAAGTGAGGTCTGCACTCTTGGAATTTAGGGGTGCTAGAATCCTAAACCAAGTGAAGCTAGACTGAGCAATTATTTTAACACTCTGGAATGTTAATGGCTTTAATATACACAATAGTGAAGGATATGTCAATGCATCAATTGGGGTGATGTCCAGGGAACTACTGAGAACTGTTGAAACATGCTTCCAATTTGCCGTCACTCTTTGTAACTTAAATGATGTTTATGTATCTATTGAAACGTAGTCTGAAACACACAACTAACTATTTATGCGTGTCCACTGAACAATATAAATTATAAATGATCTGATGCTTTATTTCTGGATATGTTTGTTTTTGATGCTGCTTTCTTTTGATCTTGTAGCATTTTACTTCAATTTCTTTGTTGCCTTATTCAGTAAGGGTTACTGCTAGTGCTTTGGAAATAAGTGAGCTAGCAGAGCCCAGGAATATCCAAGTGAGAGTTGTGTTGGCAAACCAAGAGCAGTCCAGGGATTAAATCTGCTGTACATGATATTCTGGTTTCTTTGCCGCCATCTGCAGTATTGAAAGTACCCAACAAAAATAGCCCTTTTACTAGATCAACTTCTTACAAGGGTTGGCTTGCTAACTTGGATGGGTTCAAGTTGTGTCAGAAGGGTTCAAAACCATACTTGAGCCTACGTTTTTCCTCTCTGTGGTGGAATGGAGATACATCGGCTGGCCTTCTCCATACTGTCTGGCCTAAACATCATGAAACAACTTCATTCATGACATAGGTTTCTTACACCATACTTATGCATAACTGGAAGCTTTATGTATGGAACCATTGTGTTCCTCTGCCTATTTGCTTGGAGTTGTATTAACGTCCAGAGATATCTTAAAGCTTGTCACATGCTGGGGCAGAACCGTATCACTTCTAGAACTAAGTGTAAACTAACATACTGGGACAAATATTGTCATGTGGTAACTTTAGCATAACAAGTGATGGGTTAGTGCAATAGTTTTTGAACCACAGGTCAGAACCCAGTACTGGGTCACAGATCCCCAGGCACTGGGTCACAGCACCCCCTATTGCTGCTGCCAAAAGACTGCAATGTATTGCTCGAAGATGTAATTGTTGGGTCATGGGGATGAATGATTTTTTTTCAACTGAGTCCCAAAAAAAGAAGGTTGTAAACCACTGATTTAGCATAGCAGTATAAGGACTGACTAAGCCATGTGCCCTGTTGTGGCTGAGCTGTTACCAAATCATACCAATTGCTTTGGATTTCAGTCTTATAGAACAGTTTAAGAGAATTGGTTAAAATGTTGGTTCGGTTCTGTCTACGCTGCTGGACCAAAGCACATTTTACTCAATCAGAGAACACTCTACCCCTCCCATAATAACCCTCTACTCCACTGGCTAGTTCAGATGGAAACTTAAGCAGTGTTCCAAGAAAGGTATTTAACTATAGCACGACAATGTTTTCCAAGCCAGTGTGCACCAACCTTGACTGTTCCTTGTTAGCATTTCAGATTAGCTAATCTCTTCTCAGAAGAGCATTTGTTTAACATGTTTCTTGTGTATACGCCTGTGCATGTGCACACACATTTCCTTAATGTAGAAGCATAAAGAAAGCTACTTTAATGGGGAGGGGCACTCTTAATAATAAGTGTACTTTATGGTGGTGAGGAAAAAAATCAACTTTAACACATGGATTTGAAAGCATCTCTCAATAGCTGCACATTGAATAATAGATGTAAAGAAACTATTGGCAAAACTGTTTATGGCTCCCCCCCCCCATTTCTGAGTGAATGACTCTTCTAATCTTGACATACATCTAGAAGAGTCAGTGGGTGTTAAAATGATCACTCATTTTGCCCTTTTGGCTTAAGTACTGGGACAGCTAACATATGTTTTTTTGATGGCACGTTTTTTGCCTTTTTATGGGATCATGTCTTAGTCTCATTTCAGTGTAGCTCCTGTATCAGACTGTTCTGTGGTATGTGTTTAAGGTTCTTTAAACAAACAGCCTTTGACTCAGATAACTTTTCTTGTATTTTTGTTGCTTATAGGTGGGCAATTCTGAAGAACCAGATGAGATGCCTTTGCCAGATTCTGAAAGTGTGCATGTTATTCCTGGAAGTATTTTACTCTGGAGGATAGCTCCAAGGCCTCCAAATTCAGTACAGGTTAGCCAGGATGCTCATTAAATGTTTGGTGCTTTGCCAGTACTGTAAAATGGACAGTGAATATCTTAGTCATCAGCTTCCCTTGCTTATGATGCAGGTGTTTAAAATAACTTTTTTCCAGTAAAATTTTTACTTCAGTGAACTCGAACACACCCCCCAGCACAAACTGAATATGTCGATGTTGCATGGTAGAGGGACAGAGCAAGATGTGTGCTTGACTTCTTTTTACCTTAGCTTAACTTCCCTGCAGAATCACTAATTCATCCACTTGTGATGAATTAGGCACTTGCTTGACTTAGCAGTGACGTGGAAGAGTCACTGTCCCATTCTGTTGCCCCTTAAGTACTGCCATCCATTTGGGAGGCTGGCTTAGTGCAAGATAGTCTCTGTTCACAAGTGTCTGTAGAGGATCAGTTTGCAAAAGTTATGCAAGACAAACCATGGAGTACAAAAACCTGGAAGTTGGAGGAAGCTGGCATAAAATGTGTTGATGTATGAAGATCTACTGAGCTGGACAACAGCTAAGCAGGACAAATGAGTAATGTGTAGCTAGAGAGATCTGGAAGCAGAAACATAAAATAGGGCCAGGTGGTAATTTGGTGAATAGAGAGAAGGGCCATAAGGAAGGCCTCTGAAGGATGAAGAATAAGGACAAGGAGGGGGAGGAAGAAACTGCCTATCTGGCTAATCAAATCTCATTCTAGTCAGACATGAGCATAAAGGTTGAGTCACATATACCAGCCTCTCTTGAATTTTGCCAGCATGTTAGTATTATCAAGCATGACATGGAAATGATTAGTAATTGACTGAAGTTGTATGTTAGGACATATTAAAATCAAAGGATACTAAAAAGCTTTTATTTTTATATGTGAAGACTCTGGAAGTCAAAATGTTCAGAGAGCAATCCCTTAATTTTTGTCGGTCTCTTTCAGATGTACAATTTCACTAGCTTTGCTATGGCTTTGAATGAATTAGATAAAGAAATGGAGAGTGTTATTCCGAAAACTGATTGCCGGTTACGGCCAGATATAAGAGCAATGGAGAATGGTGAAATAGGTAACTATTTTCAAATAAAAACACAACATTTATTGTCAAACTTGAAAGACTGACAGGAACTTCAAACGCAAGTACCATCATAAGTAGCAACAAGCCATTTCTACTAATAAGCTTTTTTTTTGTTTGGTTTGGTGGTGGAGCACTCCTTTTGAAATAAACCATTGCAGGAAGGAGTGAAAATGTTTAAATGTACGTTACCTGTACCTTCATTATAAACATTTATTGAAAGATTAAAAAAAATTAAGAGTGAAGAGACAGGCCTAGATAGTAGGCACTGAAGGCTTCCTTATAAAACTTGTTAGTTGGTCCTTTATAAAAAAGCAGTAGCAAAGTTGTGACGCTTGCCATGATGTTTAGAGCTTATCTAAGTATACGGAGTCTTTCATTATTTGATTATATGAAATACTCTTTCTTTACATCAGCTTCAGTAATGTGACTGAAACTACTGAAACTCAGTTCCCCCTCAAAAAATGTGCATTCTCACTATAAAATTACCCAAAGCAAGAAGATGAGATGATTAAAAAAAAAAAAAAAAAAAAACTGACCAGAGACTTTATTAGGAAGAAATATGTGATTCTTCTAAAAGCCTGTGTGAAACTAATACAAATTGTATGCATCTCTTAATCCAGACCAGTGGTTCTCAACTGGTTTACAACTGTAGTCCACATCCAACACAACCTTCCCCTGAGCCACATGGGCCACAGCTGTATGTTGATTTTGCTGCAAGTGGGCCCCTGGTTGAGAACCAGTGACCTAGACACATCTAATATGCCTATCACTGTGATGTCAGTGCAATGTTTACTGACATGTACAGAGAATATACAAGTCTCTTGGCATGTAGTTTGGTGGTTGACATTTGACTTGTAATACTTGTTTGGGAGGGGAGGGTTATAAAAGGCCTGTAGGCTTCCCCTCTTTGTTCCCTGTATCCGGTTTGTGGGAAAGCAGCTTGACATAGAGGATAGACTCAGGGACTTATGGATTCTGTTCCCAACCCTGTCACTGGTGTAGTGGGTGACCATGGGAAAGTTACTTTGGCTCCATGCCTCCATTTGATCACCTGTAAAATAGGATTAACACTTTTTTAACCTGCACTGCTAAACACTTTGAGATCTAGAGATTAAGTAGTAGCTGGGCACTGTGATATTGTGGTACTGGAGAGTTCCTGGAGATCAGTAATGAGACCTTCAGAGGCTTTTTGAAACACACAGTAGACAAGTTGATTCCTTTGTCTAGTCTGATCAGACTCTGCCTTGCCCTGTAAATTGGATTGTTCTGTTGCGAGTAGAAGTAACTTGTACTATATTGCATCCTTATTAACCCAAGGTATTTGGTATTGCATTCTTGTTTGACAAAATAGATCTTCACTGTGGGCTAGTCTACAATGCCGTGCTAAGTCAACGTGAGATATGCAATCTGCGTACAGGAGAATACATAACTCCCGTTGACTGACTTACTCCCCCTTACCACTGCATCTTCACTTGGTTGTATCAACAGGAAACACTGCCTTCAATGTGGCATTACTCTTTTTGGAAGGGTAGAGTTAATAAGTTGAAGGGAGAGCACTTCTGGAATTGATTTTTGAGTTGATCAACACTGGCTGCTCAGTTGATCCCACTGTGTCGATCTTTGGAGAATGCAAGGCCTGCATGTTAATACATCAATGTCCACAAGCTGTGTAGTGGTTATGCTAAGTGTTTCTGCTAAGCAGTCCTGTAATAGGCTGACAGTCATGATAAGCCATTGGAACTGGAGAATTAGAGCGATGGTAAATCAGGAGAATCACTTTAGTGGCCATTTTAAACTCTGTTCATTAATTAAATGCTCTGAAGATTCTGTCTGTCATGCTCAGCCTTTTATGTTTGAATGACATCTGCTAACCCAGCATTCTCAACTGTTACGTTGGGACACGTTACTGTGTCTCCACACAATGGTAAGTGTGTCACAGACAGCTGGAGAGATGGCTGGATTCTGATGGGGAATGGAATGGTGTGGCCTGTAGGGTCGTGACATGCCACCAAGCATGTGATGACCTGCAAAAGGTTGAGAACCACTGCTCTAACCTGCTTTCAGTTCAATTATATGCCCTTTTCTAGGGATAGCTGTATGGTTCCATTACCATAATATTTTAATGCCTCACAAGAATTAATAAACATACACATGTGAACTTGTGAAATGTTTTCTCTCTTTTATAGATGGGTAATTTGAGAGAGATCTATCACGTGTGGTACTGGAGAGAATTGAATCTAGGTCCTAATCCAGTCCAGTAATATAATCATGTTCCTTCTGAAGGAGGTCTTGAGGTCATTGCAGTTCTTGCGAGAGGAGTTCTCAGGTTCCTTAGGTCATGGCTCAGCCCACTGTTTGAATGTAGAGACGAGTCTTGATATGTGTGACCAGTCTTATTGGTAGAGCTTGTCATTTCACTGGTCTTGCTTCTAAAACAGAAATGTTTTATCATAACTTTACCTCTCTGTTCTGTTGTGTCTTTGTCTCCTAAAGGAGGCTTTTTAACTAGGCATGGTCTGACAAAATCAGTGTTGGGAACAGGTTGTCTTTAGTATGACAATGGCTTCAGTAAAGGTGATTAGGAAACTCAAGATTTTCTTTAAATTCTGTTCCTTTTCAGATATAGCTAGTGAAGAGAAAAAAAGGCTAGAAGAGAAACAAAGGGCTGCCCGCAAAAACCGGTCCAAGTCAGAGGAAGACTGGAAAACGAGGTCAGTACAGGTGGTTAAGTTCTTGGCTGCTGAGGTTAGGTGTTTGTCCACACACACAGGTTATTCTCCATCACCAAAACCAGGAGCCCAGAGCCTAGGGACCCATGCAGAGTGCTTTGCTCTCTGCTACAGTCAGGGGGAGATGTGCACTGCTCTTTTAACCTCATAGTAATGTGCTTTCTCTGGGTCCTTTGGCAGCAGCTCCTTTCTGCAGCCAGTGGAAAAGGAGTGGCAGGCTACTCTGAAAGACCATGCAAGTCACTTTTAACCTGTGGGCCACAAGTTGAGAGCTACTGCCCTAAGCTAGTGTTTCCCAACCAGTGTGCCATGGCATACAGGTGTGCTGTCAGGTCTGAGCAAGTGTGCCACAAAACTTTTTGAAAAAGTACTCAAAGAGCTCTGGATTGGCTCAATGGCTCAGGAGTATTCATGAGTTCATTTGGAAACTACATGGTGGTGTGCCTCAAATTAATTAAAAGTAAGCAAGGTGTGCCAGGGCAGAGAAAATGTTGGGAACCACTGCCCTAGGCTACCAGTAGATGGAAATAACAAAGGAGACAACATGCGTGACCCCAGAGAAAAGGGAGCGTCTCTTTTTCTAATGATTCCTCCAGTTGACTATTGAGTTACGTATCTTCACATCCATGACTTCCCCCGGAACCACCACATTTTATTCCTGTGGGTGCCCATCTGTGCAAATAATAAGCTGAGGGGGGTTCTTTTCCAAACACTACATTGGAAAGCAATCGACTGTATGCAAGACCCTACTCTGATTATGTATCATGTGACCTGTTCACTTCCTGCAAGTTGGCACAATATCCTACATAGTCAATAAACCTGACTCCTACAACTGTTCATATTCTGGCTGATTTTACAACTAGAAAAGCTGGTGGAAAATTCTAAATGAGCATTGAAAATTCATAACTCACTTCCTTCCCACATCCTCAAGAAACACTTTGCTACCTCTCTTGGCTATGATTCCTGGATGCTGAACTGTTTGTTTGACCTGAAAGTTAAGTCTCTCCTGATCTCCTGCATCTTCCCAGAGAGTCAAGCATTTTGAATAGTATCAGCCTGTGCAGTAGTAGCTGCATGACCATAAAACCCCACCACAATTGTTACCCAGTTACGCAGATTATAAACAGAGCTTTGAAACTTTAAGTTCTATCAATGCCCCAGTCTGTCATTCTGCTAGATCTTTTCCAACTTGTTTTAAAATCCATTTCAGTAGCATCTCGGCTCCATATATGTATGGCTTTGAATTACTAACTGAACAGAGAATAATAGCTTTTTAAAGTCTTCTGCTGTTTCTCCTCATTCTCCAATGTCTTTTGAGGTTCTGTTTTACTAACAATTTGTAATATTTTAAAACTTACGCCTTCTGTTCCTAAATCTCCAATTTAATAGTTTAACTGCCAGTTCTGTGATTTACATACTGCATAGTTCCTTCATGAAGTTATTTGAGCTCCCAGTATCTGGCATTAAAACCTTTCAGTCCAATAATTTACCAGAACCCTGCTGTAGATAGATGATTCAGGAAAGCAGAAGGGTATTGGAGCATTTATTTATCCATTCTACTTTCCTGTATCTTTTTTTGGATTGTACATTGACCCATAATGTGTTAGACTCCGTGTTCCTGAGGTACATCCCTGTACTATACTCATCTTTCACTCTGGAGTTCCATGTAGGCTTTCTTTATCATATTGCCAAATAAACCTAGTTGCAAGTCATTAGAATCTTTAGTAAGACAGCATTGCATGTAGCCAAGTTCCAAAGGGGCAGCCGTCTTAATCTAGTTCAGCAAAACAAAGCAAGGATTACTGTGGCACTTAAAGACTAACAAATTTATTTGTTGCATAAGCTTTCATGGGAAAAAATTCCACTTCATCAGATGCTTTGAAGATGGGGGGAAAGCTTACAGAATGGGGGAAAAATAAATGCAGGGAAGTATAACTCATAGGATCAGATCATACAGTAACAGCAAATCAGAGCTGTTGTTCAGATTCAGATACTGGGAAACAGCACGCACAGGAAGGTTAAATCACCTGTTGGAATGGAAAAAGAATCCATAGTCACTATTTAATCCTGCTTTCACACAATTGAATCTGCATATCAGTTCTAGTTCTGCTGTTTCTCATTGAAGTCTTGATGTCTTATGACTTGCTTGAGCACAGCTGTTAACAAATCATTAACAGAGTGATTAGGAAGATGGAAGTGCTCAGTAACTGGTTTGAGTGTTGTGATTTTTTTTGTCAGTTTTGTGTCCATTTATTATTTTGTGCAGAGATTGTTTTGTTTGTCCCATGTATTTCTGGCACATGATGGCATAAATTACGTTGATGGATGAGCAGGTGAATGAGCACTTGATAGAGTAGCTGGCTTGGTTATGTCCTAGGCAGACACATGGGCAAAGTTGGCAACATGGTTTGTTGCAGGGGTATGTGCCTTCTTTAATGTTTGTTTATTAGCTCTGTAGTTGCTGGTGAGCAGTGTTTAAAGTATTGTATATCATCATGTATAAGCTGAGATTTTTGTGCCTCAAAATTGGCTTCAGAACAGAGACTCGGCTTATACACGGGAGAATACGGTAGGCAGCCCCAGCCTAGCAGTTTCCCTGACCATGCAGCAGGGCGAAGCCCTAGTGTGGCCGGGCAGCCGTCTTGGGCAGTCTGCCTGGGCTGGGGCTGGAGTAAGGAGGGAACCCCGGCATTTGGAGCGGCCAAGTAAGGGGGCCCTGGGGCGGGGGGCCTGGACATTGAGGGGGGGATTCAGGGAGGCCAGGGAAGTGGCCGCAGGGACTGGGGGTTGGAGAGGGGGGCAGGGAGGCCAGGGAAAAGTGATGGGAGGGCCTGGGGGTTGAGGGGTTCAAGGAGGCCAGGGAAGGGGCAGCAGGGCCCGGGTGTTTGAAGGGGGGGTTGGGGAGTCTGGGGAAAGCGGCAACAAGGCCCAGGGATTGGGGGGGGGGTTGGGAGGCTGAGAAGGGTGGTGGTAGGAGTGGGGGTGACGGGGAAAGGGGTGGAAAGGGTGTTGGGGAACAGGAGCAACAGCAGGGAACTGAGAAGCAATCGGGGTAGCAGTGAGGAAAGGGCAGAGCAGGGGGGCAGCAAGAAGAGTGGGGGGCAGCAGTGGGGAAAGGGCAGAGCAGGAGGCAGCGGGAGAGTCGGGCAGCAGTGAAGAAAGGGTGGAGCTGGGGGGCAGGAGTGAGGAATGGGCAGAGCAGAGGGCAGGGGAAAAGCAGCAGCAGAGATTTGGGTGGTTAGGGAGACAAAGGGGAAGCTGGCAGCACTGGGGGGGGGGGTTAGGGGCCAAGGCCAAAAGGGGGCCTTGGCTTATACAGGGGTCACTCATTTTTGCTCCTTTTTTGGGCTCAGAATTGGGGGGGGGGTCGGCTTATGCCTGGATTGTCTTACACCCAATTATATACAGTATAATTTGGTGGGCCCCAGAACCCTCCTACCTTTCCAGGTCCCTTTCATGCAGGTCCAGGCCCCCTTCACCCACCCCAACAACTGCCCCCCCCCCAAAATGCCTGCTCTCCTACCCCAGGTACTGTCCCCCATCAAACTCCTCTTTCCCCAAGTCTTCCCCAGCCCACCATCCCACCCCCTTCTTCTCCCCGCCACCTCCTTACCTGGTGGGGCAGGGAAGGGGCCATAGGGACTTGGGGCCATAGGGACTTACGGCCACAGCTGAGTTGGCTAAGGAGTTGGGGCGGGGGAGGGAGGGTGCAGCTGCGGCACCAGTGAACCGGCAAGAAGGGGCATTGGCCCAAGACTTGTTCTGGGACGCGCACACTGCCCAGGCCCAGCAAGTAGGGGCAGGGCCACTACAGGTACCTAGAAACAGGGGGAGGGATGGCTGGGCTCACTCCCGCTTGGGGCCCTTGAGCCAGCCCTGGGGAACGCACCAAATGCTGTGTTCCGGTGCGTTCTGTTTTTAGGGGCCCCCAGAACTCTGCCCCCTAAAAATGGGGCACCCTGGAATGCCATTTCAGGATGTTTCAGCTTGCTTTAACCGCTGCTGGTGAGTATCTGTTCAAGGTTAGGGGACTGTTTGTAGGCGAGGACAAGTCTGTCTCCCAGGGCTTGAGAGAGAGTGAGGGATCATCTTATAGAATAGGCTCAAGCCTTGGGAGACAGAGCTGTCCTCACCTACAGACAGCCCCTAACCATAAACAGATACTCACCAGCAACTACAGGCTTAACAGCAGGAACATTAAAGCAGGCACATATCCCTGCAACAAACCACATTGCTGACTTTGCCTACATATCGGCACAAAAGACACTGTCACAGGGCCTAATAAAACGAGCTACTCCATCAAGGGCTCATTCATCTGCTCATCCACCAATGTGATTTATGCGACCATGTGCCAGAAATGCCCCCACACCTTATTACCTTGGACAAAGAGGACGATCTCTGCGCAAAAGAATAAACAGGCACAAAACTGACATCAGAAATCACAACATTCAAAAACCAATTGCTGAGCACTTCCATCTGCCTAATCACTCTGATTGTTTAACAGCTGTGCCCAAGCAAATCAGTAACACATCAACACTTCAAAGAGAAACAGCAGAACTGGAACTGATATGCCGATTCAGTTGTGTGAAAGCAGGATTAAATCATGATTATGGATTCTTTTCCCATTACAACAGGTGATTTAACCTCAGTCACCTTCCTGTGTGTGCTGTTTCCCAGGGTTTGTATCCTAAGTGCTCTGATTTGCTGTTACTGTATGGCCTGATCCCATGAGTTACACTTTCCTGCATTTATTTTCCTTACATTCTGTAATCTTCCCCCATCTTCAAAGCATCTGACGAAGTGGGATTTTCTCCCATGAAATCTTATGCAATAAATACATTTTAGTCTTTAAGTACCACAGGACTCCTTGCTTGTTTTGCTAAGACAGAGCAGTTCTTCAAACCCCTGAATTTCTTACCCCTCCAGGCCTGAGAATGTATACTACCCTTCAGTCTTCTGGATATTTAGAGGTTTGAGAACAAGCTCCATTCCTTTTTAGTTTAGGGGTCATAGCTGCTATTCTGAAATAGGATGAGTCCACTAATGACTATGCAAGAAAAGAATGTAAACTCATCTGTAATGTCTTCAGAGGGGGGGAAAAAAACACATTTTTCTCTCTGGGCTTGGTCACCATATCCTACAAAGTAGTAATGTTGTGCAGTCTCCTATTTTTCCTATCTTACGTTTTTTATAAAAATACCCATTGTAGTAAGAGTATAAGTGCAAATCCATGTTTTTCATGCATGAGTGTAGAAGCCCTTGAAGAGCTTTGGTAATGCCTTGCAGTTCCCGAATTCTTCAGCTTAGTTTCCTTTTGGAAGATGTTCTCCTGAAGCACTGAGATCAATGTGCTGTGGTAACTCAGGGCCACTTTACAAAGAGCTTGAAGAGCTACCTGCTGTTCTGAGCCAAAGCTTTGTCACCAGTCAGATCCCTATACAGTCAACTGATGTCAGTAGTACCAAGCTTTGAGTCGCCCCGTCCTTCTGGACTAGTAGATTAAAGTGCCGGTCACCCCCTTTAATATGAAAACTGACTCCAGCTTCAAACGTGGCAGGAGGAAGAACGATTAGGCTCCCTACTCACTATCTGGATTTCATCTGTTTTCCAGGCTTGAAGACCTTAGGTAGTAAACATGCTGTGTTGTTGCAGAGAGCAAAGTGTCTCTTTATATAACCCTGAATTACTTTGGCCCAGGGAGACTTTCCTACCTGTGCTAGGATTCCAGTACACTGATGCTCTTCTCGTTCTCGTGCTTGTTCTTCCCCTTCCATCCCCCAGGGCTCCACAGCATCTGAGTTTGATGTAATGGCTGGAATTTGGAAACCCACTGTGTTCCTTAGTGGTCCACATTACTGTTCTGGGCTTTTTTTCTGATGTCCAGAAAGGTACATCCTGAGAGGCCACTTACAGGAGTATGAAGACTAAAACTAAGCTCCTGCAAACTTTCCCTATTTCCTCCAGTTAGCTTTTTTAAAGTCTTTCCCTGCCCTTGAACCCAGAATTTCACGTGCAGGAGCAACGTATTTTGCAGTTGTTGAATCTCATTAGTTTTGCACTCAGTAGTGGGATTTATCTTACAGTAGTGCAAAACAGCACAGCAAAAGGAACTTTGAGGAAGGGAACCTGTGAAGCCATATGACGAGTTGATTTAATCCCTGCCTTCTCCCTCCACCCCCAATTATGAACTTAAGTGAGTAAGGAATTTGCAGTGTGGTCCAGGAAAGTCAGTGGGGTACATGCTTGCCCAGCTATATCTGTGCTGAACATCTCACTCATCACTTCTCTTTGGCAAGCTGGCTTAGCTCTGCCTAGACGCAGTGATTGTACTTTGGAACTGAGCCTCAAAAATCTAGCTGAAGGTTTCCAGTGAGCTCAGTAGCACACTTGCTGAGGCTCATCATCCTGTTTCACCTTACCCAAAACTGAGCTCTGCTAACTAGCATGCAGCTGGAGGTGGGGAGTCAGACTGTATCTTTTGAAAAACTTTTAATGATCTGATTCTAAGACAAGTATTGTAACAGAGGAGCACCTAATACCACATAGCTGGTGAGTTTGGGTCTGTTGAGTTGTACGTTTTCAGAACTCTCCTGCTGGTAAGCAAGCCTGGGATTTCTGCACACCCCACATTCCAGTTGTTGAAGCCACCTAATCATATGGTGTTTGTTCTAAACAGAATGTCTCATTGTAACTTTAAGCTGCTTCCCCCCCACCCCTGCTTCCAATTGAAGTTGTCTGACAGTGCAGGGTCCCAGGTTTGGACATGTCTGAATCCCCTCTCCCAACCCCTCCCCCACTTCCTGCTTGCTTTCCCTAAGTGCTTGGCTTGGTTTGCCCTAAGACTAGCATAGAGCAGTATGTTTTGTAATTCTTCTGAATAATATGTGGTGAAGTTCTGGACACACTTGGTCTCTTCTCCCTTGTCAGAATGCCAGGTGTATTTATTTGTGAGTGAACAATCAAGCATGGTGTTTTAGTTTACTGTTCTAAGTTGTTATAATGTACACAAGAATTGCAGTCGATAAGCCCTACATGTGTTCCGGACACTTCTACCAATCTCCCCATCCTCGTTCTGGATCAGCAATTCTTCAGTTTTCTTAAAATGAAAAAGTAAAAGGGTAAAAATTTCCAAGCACTACTGGGATCTAGAAATGATCTGTTAGACATTGGCACTATCATTTTGCACATCTGATAGAGATCAAGTCATAGATGGCTTCATGGTCTCGCCATTTAAGAAAATAATGCAGAAAACAGTCTACATTTGGAGATGAACCCTTCCATATATTTCCAGGCACTTTAGTTCCTCTATTTAAGAAACATAGCTTAATATCTGTAATGATGAACTATCATTAACTGCTCACTACAGAAAAGCATATCTGACCCCTAGGGTGGTATCCTTGTCCTTTTATCTGCTGATGTCTATGCTTTTTGAAAGAGGACTAGTGATTTTGGTTGCCAGTTTGAGATACCTAGGGATGTCTGATGGAGAGTTGCTTAGCTGTTCCTGGAAAATCAGGTATAAAGCAGAGCACCTAAAATCACTAGTCCACTTTTGAAAATCACAGTTATTGAAAATCATAGCAGATAAATTCCTTGGGACAAGGACCCTTGGCTTTCATTAAAACACGATGAACTCAGTGTGTTGCAAGCAATGTGGATGCCAACCGCTCTGTTCTCCTCCAAGTTAGTGATTGATTTAATATTCCCTATATTGTTAATATCAGTAGTTCCTCACCAACACCATATAGTGGAGGTCTGAACTCCTAATACTAGCCTCAGAAAGCTAAAGTTTGCTTGTACAGCACCACCCAGTGGAAATGAGGAGGATAATTAACCATTAAATCAGTCATGGTGAATTCTCTAATCTTGATTTCAAAATGGTCAGTGATAGATATTTTTCCAAAATCTGCTCTAGGCATAATTTTGGGGAAGTTCTATGGCATTTCCTTTACAGGTCAGATTAGATGATCACAATGGTCACGTCTGACCTTGAAGTCTCAACTAGATCAGATAGTAAGTCATGCAGCAGTTTTGCTGTATCTTCCACAGTCATTCCTACTCACCTAATGATATGAGAATGCTATCAATACTTGCACAGCTTGCTTCAAAAAAAGTTGTACGAGGTATAGTAGATATTGTATGTCACCAAATTTTTTTGATCCAGATAGAACATGCTAGTTTGCATCCTCATTTTATTATGAAATAGACTATTATACAATAGCATGCCCTCCATATGAGTTTCAGAGGGGTAGCCATGTTTGTCTGTTTCAGCAAAACGAATGAATCCTGTGGCACCTTAAAGACTAACATGTTTATTTTAAATTTACTTAAATAAAATAAAAACATATTTATTTAAATTTGTTAGTCTTTAAGGCAGTGTTTCCCAACTAATGTGCCTTGATGCACAGGCATGCCATCAGGCCTGAGCAGGTGTGCCACAGAATTCTTTGAAAAAACTATTCAGAGTTATGAATTGGCTCATGAATATTCAATGTTCATTTGGAGAGAAGAGGCAGGGAACCCACTGCTTTAAGTTGCCACAGAACTCCTGATTCGTTTCACTGTTTATACAGAACAGTGGTTTTCAAACTTCTTTCCTTGGGACCCAGTTGAAAAAAATCATTTATGCCCATGACCCCAAAATTACATCTTTCAGCAATGCATTCTAGTCTCTCGGCAGTGGCAGCAGGGGGTACCATGACCCAATACCTGAGTATCTGCAACCCAGTACTGGGTCGCAGCCCCCAGTTTGGAAAACACTGATATGGAATATGCTGTTGGCCTTCTTGTTGTTTAGGAAAGCAAAATTTGTATTAGCAAAAGACTCAGTGCACTAAACTTCCAGTTTATTAAAAAAAATCCTTCTGAAACCTTATGGTGATCCTAAGTAGTCTTTTATGCTTGAGAAAAATGTTAATTTTAGTGGACTATACAAAGCAGTAATTTTTCTGTGGCTAATTAACCTCCAAAAGGAAGCTGAGGGGTTAACGACAGAGCAGTTAACAGCAGGTGTACTCGGCTGCCATGATCATTTATTTGGCAAAATACAGCACTAGATTTCTTTTAAAATGCCTATTCACCTTTCTGGGAGCCATGCTGTGTAATACATTGTTGCTGTGCAGCAGAGACTGACTGACTGACTGGGTACAGAGTTAAAGGTGAATGAAGGCTGGGGAGAAGGTTGACCACTGCATGTTACGTTAATAGGGGTGTTTGTAGCAGAGAAAATACCTTTTGAGACTTATCCAGGCTGGGTAAGATGTACTACTTGCCACACGGCATGTGTTCATTTGTATCTTATGATGTAATGTTGCGGAGATAAGGGGAGCAGAGTTGCTGACACTCAGTCCATAAAAGGACTCCACGCTACCTCCAAAGGGTACTTAATGCTATGGCTTCTTAGCACATCTTACCTTATAATCTGTAATTGTCACTGTTTGTATGTATATACTGTAGAGCTGGAAACATCTGCAGATGTGAAAAATAAGTGACCTCTAGTATTTCTAGCACTAGGGAAGCAGAATCTAGTAACTTGATGAGAACGAGACCGATCTTGTGCGTGTGAATGGCTCTACAGCATATGCCTCACATAAACAAGTATTTCATAAATATGCGGAAACATTGCTGGAACTGTTCTACTCTGTGTTCCAGCAAGAGAGCTGTATTGCTGTTGGAAAGCAAATCACCAGGCCCCCCCCCCCCCCCCCAATTGCAAGCTGTGACATTTGACACTTAACAAAACAGTGGTTTTGAAATGGGGAAATCAAGATACTGGTGAGACACTGCATTCCTGAAAGGAGAAGTCTCTGTGCCCTCATGTAATAAATTGTTCTTAAATGCATGCCAAAAATGGTTTATTCAAAACTGCTTTGATGTAGAATAGTTCCTTGTACAACAAGCTTTATTACCTACCCATCACAACATACCAATACTGATTTCAGCCAGAAATTATTCTGGGATTGTAAGGGAGCAATCTGGCAATTAACAGTCTGACCTGACTTAAACTGGTGTGGGATGCAACCCTGAATTCTCAGTATGCAAGTTTGAAAACCAACATGAAAGATGCAGCAAAGCAACTTTGAATTTCATTACAGTGAAAGGTTTTCTGGTTTCTTCACAGACACACTGTCCTCTCTTACAGGTGGTTCCACCAAGGTCCCAATCCCTACACTGGTGCAACAGACTGGCTTTACTCTGGCAACTACTGGGACAGAAACTACTTTAATTTACCTGACATTTATTAAAATGTCATAAGGTATCCCATGACTAATGCAAATTGTCTTAATCTGTTTTTAATATTTTTCCTTGTTTCTACTCAACTCTTGGAAAAACTGACAAGTCACTGAACAGTCTATTAAGCATCTCCTGCATTAAATTTAGTGGCACAGATTTGAAAGCATCTGGATAGGGGAATTGTTTCACCTGGAATATCTACTGAGGGTGGCGCTTCACTGCTCAGAGCTGTTGTTTTCCTGATGAGTTAGTGCCACCATATTTGCTGAATACATTTATGTTAAGTCTTGGTGGGTAGTAAATAGGACATCTGGAGATGTTGTATGAATCCTTTCTTTTGGTAATTGTGTTGGCACAACAGACCTTTACAATGGATTTATTGTGGCAGGGAAATGTTTAAAAGCACATGTATGAATTGCAAGACCCAGTGCTTAAAGCTAGAGGAGGGCAAGTTATTTTTGTAAAAATAATTTTCACAAGATGGCTCTTCAATTAAGTGAACTCTCAAGAATCCTGGAATCTGGTCAGCAAGTCCATAAATAGTGTCCCCTAAATGTTCATGACATAGATTACACTGGTAATGTTACTCAAAAGTA
This sequence comes from Podocnemis expansa, assembly GCA_007922195.1. Lineage (NCBI taxonomy): Eukaryota > Metazoa > Chordata > Testudines > Podocnemididae > Podocnemis > Podocnemis expansa. The sequence goes on from ML682005.1 coordinate 14,803,669, forward strand.
TTTATTCCATATTTAGTGCAGTGTTTTGAATTTGCTCTCTTGTGTTCTGCTACCAACCTCATTTTATTAAGGAATTAAGAGCCATTTAAAAGTTTGATCTGAACTGAACACTAGTAAGGGGTTTAAAGAAATCTGTTTACTGCACTAGAAACTATAGGTGCTCAGCCCCACCGTGTAACTGCAAAAACTTCTTAAAAATCAGGATCCAGTGGAACAGAACTACTGGAGAAATTAAACTGCACCCGTGCATGTACTGTATGAACCGCACTTTCTCAGTGGATGTCTCGTGCATTAAGTCAGTAAAGCACAGTGAGGGAGACTGCTGTACACAGTGGCTTTACCCGTTTGAGTGCATTAAATCTTCTGGAAATATGTATTTGTACAGAACATCCAGAGGGCTAGCTGCTCTTTGTAAACTATTTTAATTACTGTCCAGAGGTTAGTGTTAATGACATTAATTGCTACTTAATAAAGGCTTTCAAATGTTCCATCGCTCTGGTTTCTCTGGTTGAGATACATACTAGTATTTCTAGCTACTGGGACAGAATCAAAGGGGCTTGTCTCATGCCTTGCTACAAGTAAACTGTTGTACAAACCAAATTTATGTCCTCCCAAACATGGCACCTCTACTTTCTTCATCCTTCACATAGATTAGGGTTGGAAGGGACCTCAGGAGGTCATCCAGGCTATGTCTACACTAGCAAACTCCTCCAGATTAAGGAGGCTTAATTTGAGCTCTTGTCTACACTAGGCTTTGCCCAGTTCAAACAAAAATAATTTTTTTAGTTCAAACTAAGCAAAGCTTAGTTTGAATTTTACTTTCAACTAAACAATGAAGCTGTGCTAGTTCAAACTAAAAAGTTCTGGTTTGTTTGAACTAACTCAAGCAGTTAGTTCAAACTAAGCAACTCCAGACTAAGCAGATAGATGTAAACATAACCATGGTGTCCAGGCCCCACTTTCCCTGTGAAGCAGGACCAACCCCAACAGTAACAGGCTTGCTTACTGACTTGGAAACTAATTTTGGTCAGAAGCTGAGGGATCCTGCTACCATGTTCCCTGACCTCCCCCAGTTCACTGCAGTGTGTCTCAGCTGTTTTGAACAAACTGACACCTGCCCAACCACCCCAAACACACACTTTTACATTTCACAAAGTGGCTTACTGATGCACTCTATAGCTTACAGCTAGTACATTTCTCAAAGTTGAAGGGTTTTGTAGCCTGAGGTGATTGTGGAAACTTACTTTTCTCTGATTATAATAAAATGTCACACTCACAATTCCCCTCCTCCACACTGACCTCTTGTGACACCATTGCATAGTGGTAGGTGGAGATCCACTAGGTTTTGAAACCCTTTAAGTTCTAGGGCAAAGCCTTAGTTTGAAGAGAAGACTGGCTAGAGAGGAAGATGCATTCCCTGGCATATGCCCCTCAGCTAAGTGTCTTATCCAGAAGCTACCCTCTACTCAAAAGCCCCTCTTCATGTTTGTGCAAAATGGGACATCCCCAATGGGGAACAGCATCTGATCCTTTTTTAAATGTCAGATGCAAGTCAGGAGCCACAGTCAGTGAGCTTGTAAAGACAAGGCCCCATCAGAGAACAGATGCGGGCATGAAAGTCATTTTCACAGGATAATCAAAATGAGCATAGTTTCTAATGCCCACTTGGAGACTGAAATAAACTGGAAATTCCAAAGGTATTTCAGTGGCTTCCATATCAACTTTGAGGTCACCATAATGGGAAAGTTGTTTTAAGTGAACATACAAGGAGTACTGTGGCACTTAAAGACTAACATTTATTTATTGCATGAGCTTTCATAGGAGAGAATTCCTTTGTCAGATGCTTGATGATGGGAAACTTACAAAATCTGGCATCATGCAAGGCACTGAATACAGCTGTTTGTAACAGACTCCCAGAGCAGTGCCCCAGTGTGATGTAAGGGAGAACACAAGTGTGTAAATGACCATTTCACTGTAATCTCGCTAACAGACTCACTTACATGGGACAATGTTAAATTACACTGTGTGGCATTAACTCCTTTGTTTTGGGACAGTCCAAATAAAAGACCATTGGTTAGAAGATAAGTCCACAGCTTTGACTCTGAATACAGGCCAAGACCAAATTTGTTGCATAAGCTGTTTCCATTTCTGCTCTGGAAAGGGATTGTGTGCAACAAATCTGAAGCCATGCTATACTGTTACAAAATTAATTCAGTGCCCATTTCATGGATGTGGCCCTACCCAATACTAAACAAATGACTTGTCCCTTACCTAAACATTTCCCATTCTGAGGCTGGTGCTGACACATTTTTCTGCAGAAACTTCATTTTATAATTTAGCCTAGATTAATTTTCAAAAAAGGCTGTGTTTAACACACTAGAAATGCAAGGGGAAAAAAATCTAATTGCTTGAAGTAGTTTTGAATGCTTGTATTAAGTTAATTTATTACTTTAAGATGCAGATTTCCATCATTTGGGACAAGTTCACATGACATCTCCTGACAACCTGTTAAAGAAATAATTTTTAGTTACACTTAGAGAGCATTGCGTTTCTCTCCCCAGAGCCTAACACGCTCAGGCTGTCCTCTTGGGCCACAGCTACCCACTCACAGCTGGGCACTTATGCAGTAGCTCTGCCCACGGGCATCAGTACAGTAGCCACTGATCATCTCTGCGGTAGAGTGGGAAGGTGCACATTCCAGCAGGAAGAGATTGTGCTATATTACTGCTGATGAAGCTAAAATCAGAACTTCAACAATAACAAACCCAGAAATTTGGGGTATTGACTAAGATCATACTTGGATTCTTTCACCATCACTGCTGCACTTTTAATTTTCCTATACTAGCATGATCAAAACGAACACAGGCACAGCTCTTCAAGCTGCAGTATATACCTTTGTGCTCTTTGTAAATGTAATTACGTATTGTAATTCAGTGTGTAAATATCCAGGCCACAGTCTTGTCAGACATGGGGCACAGCTTTGATTTCCCATTTTAAACAGCTCCAGCCCTCTGCAAAAGGTGATGCTGACAGAGGCCAAAAACATCAATTCAAACCTAAACTACCAATTTAGAGGATTTACAAATGCCATTTACAGAGGAGAACCCAGCTCCAAGTTCCTGTTTTCTGTGTGTGCTGAGTTGCATGTTCCTACAGTGGGGAAAGGAATGAGAGGAAGAAATAGTCTCTCCCAAAAAGCATCAAACTCTGACTCCAAATCTAAATCCAGTGTCAGGCTCCAGCTACATTCAAGGCACCAACTGCTGGTGCAGTAGAAGTTGTACATGTTCAGCAGCTGAAACCCAGGCCAAATGTTAGGCACGTTGCGTTAAGCACCCAAATTTAAACTCTTTGGCCCTCTGCCTATGAAACAGGTAAACAGAGGGAAATGCTGCGAACAGCTCACTAACACGATGTGAAGCTACCTACCTTCTCATGAGTCTGCTCTGCGGACTGGGGCAGAAGTAAATGTGATCTCTCCTGCTATGCCATAGCTTCCGGCAAAGGGATTTATACCTCCTTGATTATCACCAGCTGCCGAGCCCCTCTTTCCAGACATTACGTCATCCAGGGGGATGGCAACTGAAAGAAAAACTGGGGTTGGAGGTCTGGCAGTTTCTTGTGCAGAGTTAGGATTGGGGTTTGGCGTGGCCATTTTCAGTTCTGCTGGCCTGGCAACTGGGATGGGGACCGTAGTGAATCTCCTCACAGTACTTGTGTCATGCTGGGCAAGGACAGCATGGCCAGGAATAGATTTCCAGTCCTGCACATTCTGAACAGTAGAACCCACTAAAATGAAAGGTGGTGCATTTCCCCTCTTGCCTTCTTCTGTCATCACATAAGTTGGAGAGGACACTTGTGGTGGTGGCAGACCTTGTGGTGGCAGCTGCTGCTGTAGGAATGGCTGTTGCTCCTTCCCACTAGATACAAAGAGGGTTGCCTGGGGATAAGGCGCCCCAGTTCCAGGAGGTGGAAGGGGTGGTGGTGACTTTCGACCTTGTTGGCTCAAATCAGTTAGACAATAGAGGGTCCACACATTAGAATATGGTGGTGGTTGTCCTGCTTCGCTTGTTGCCATTGCTATAAAATAAAAATTGCTGTATGAGGAGCCATGAATTGTGATCCTATTGCAAATCCTTACATATAACCTGCCTATACTTACGTATGCCATAAGAAAGCACGTTAGAGAAGCTTGCTGAGGATTCTTGCATAGCTGAACTGCAAAATGCAGCAATGTGGGTGAAGTTTTGGCCAAAGAGACCTGCTGTTTTGAGTCCTCCACAGTTCCTTTATAATTTCAGAATTTCTCTTTTGGATTGCCAGATTTGAGAGGTTCTGAATTACAAGCCAAAAGGAGAATTTGTGTAATCTGCCTCTTCCCACCAAGTCGCTTGGTGGGGGGGGATTATGATTCATTAAAACCAAAACTTTATAAATAAAAACTGCCGCTGGAGTCAGGCCAAAATTTTTACATATAGATTTCAGAAGGTAGACCCTCAATTTATGTTTAGCTGCCTAACTTCAAGTACATTTTACAGCCATAGTTTTCAAAGGATAAGATGTTTATGAACATCTGAGCAGGAACTCAGAACAAAAGTCTCCCCTCAACCATAACTACAACCCTTCTCATGTGTGACCCCATTGCTATTCCTTCATTTCAGCCATGCAAAATCTCTTGCTCTTGCTTAGCAAAACAGTTCTGTAACCTGCTTTGGTATGTCTTAGCACTCTCTGTACTGGGCTGTGGGAGGGGCTTGGGCGAGGTTCTCCCTGGAGAAGAGGGGCACAGGAGGGATTCTCCAGCTGGGGGTGGGGAGCTGGACTGGATGTTTTTCACAGATGATGGCAATAGTGGGTTTGCAGCTGGGAGGAGAGCCGGCAGCGTGTACCTGGCCGGTGAGACATTTGTTCAAACATCACCTCACCAGAAAGAAAACAAGTGTCAGACCCTCTTCCCCTCTTCACAAACCCCCCACTGCCAACCACCTCATCCACTCCCCACAACCCATCTGCAGAACAGGATAGTGCAGGCAACCACCACCATTTCTTTTTTAAATGCAAAAACCCTCTGTTAATGCAAGGGCTAGGGTTTAAATCTTTCAAAGTGAGGACACATTCAGAGTTCAGGCCACCCCCATAACCGTTCTTCAGCCCCATGGCACAGGCATTACATCATAAACCTCTGGCATTGCTTCAAACTGTGCGCCTTGTTCCAAGCAAGCCTGAGCTTGGTTTAAGGGGAAAACCACATACCTTTTGGATTTGGGCTTCCTGGGTTAAGTGTTGCCTGCACTGGATGCCGCAGCAAATCCATGTGTAGGAACCTGTGAATGCATGTTCCTCTGTCACAGGCAACACTGATCCAGAAGCAGTTCCGGGTCTTACTTGTAACTAGTCACACCATTTGAAACAAACTGCAGCAAGATCTAACACTTGTGCATTGGGGCTGGGATATCATGGAGGGAACCACAGCTCCTGGTGTGCCCCAAAGTGAGGAAGTTCAATCATTCCCATAGCCTTGCACTGGCACAGGTTCTTGCATTTAATAATTTAGCTTGAGGTATAGCCCCATTCACCTAGAATATGAAATTTTTGTTAAGATCTGACTTTCTTACCTGACATAATAAAACCTTGCTCAGATGAAGTCAAGTGTGCTGTAGTTTCCATTCTTTCAGGGTCACATTCTGCATCATCTGCAGATGGATCTAAGAGCTTAGTGCACATAAACTGACCTGCATTTACCGAAGGCATTAGTGGCTGCTGAATCTCTATCAGACAAGCTACTTGTTCTAAAAAGGGAATTACTATTTGCTGTGGAAACTGCTCTATGTAAGGTGGAACCTCTCCGTCAGTCTCAGGCTCGTCATCGTTACGTATTGGTATAGCCTGAAGGGTTGATGTAACCTCAATTTCACTTTGGGGAGGCACAGCCTGCAATGAATCAGGTGGTGGTGGTAGAGGTGGAGGTGGAGGTGGAGGTGGTGGTTCATCCTGCAAGGGGGTGGAGGAAGCTTGATCTATATCACTTGTTGACTGTTCAGCCTGACTGCTGGAGGACCCTAGCACTGCAGCAACGGAGGCCTGACTCTGAACCGCTGACTCCAATCTAACCGACTCTGCAGAACCCTCCATGGCTGAGGCAAATGAAGTGTCTTCAGCAGCACCTTCTACTGGTGCAGCTGTTGTGTCCTCTGAGCTCAGAGACAGCGCAGGTAAAGATTGCACACTTGTTGCCACATCCTTCATAGAATGAACAGAACCCATGTTACCTAACATCTGGGCAGCAAGCTGTGCAGGATCAGCAGGGACATAAGCAAGTTCTGGTCCCTTAGGGGATGCTTCAGGTGCTGCAGGGGATGGGTCGTGGTCTCCAAGGGCACTGTGAGTTGATGGATATTGTGTAGTTTTGTTACTGTACTCGGGTTCAGGTCCTTCAAGCAGCTGGTCCTCCTCTGTGTCTGTGGACTTTTCCTTTCGTTTTGGCTCCTCTGAAAGTGGAGCCACCACATTTATATCTTGCATAAACTTATCGCCAAGCTCAGCTCTCTTTTCTGGAAGTTTATTGCTCCAGCTCTCTACTGATTAAAAGAACACAATACCAGGAAATCAGCAAGTGCCACCCTTTGGGTTCTCAATGCAACCTGCCTGTTTAATATAACAGCCTTTAAAGTGAATTCAACAGGCCATTCTAGATTTGAGAGAAAAAACAATTTAACATGGGATTTTAGTTTCCCTGTCAACATAACATGCAGCAGCGTACAATTTTACTAGTGCTAAACTTGCTCTTCCTTCACATGGTAGCAACCATCTTCCCCATAGCACACCAAGAAAACATTGGTGATGTGGGCAAAAGAAAAAAAAATCAGTCAATAGCAAAAAGAAACAGCGTCCAGCTGCTATCAAGGACTTAGCCTGAGAAATTACCATTCCTCTTGGAATTTAAACAGCATCAAAAGCATTTTGGATGCATACAAATTTTGTTGGCATACATAGCCAATGAATCTTGAGCGTCTGTATGGTCCTTACAGCATGCCAAGTCCCTGTCATGCTGGTCTTACCTGAAAGAAGGAGAGCATAGGGGCCAGTGGAAGGCTCAGAGTAAGGTTTTGGCAGTAGAAATGGTGGATTTTGGAGAGCCAAACAGGAAAAGCTGATGAGATTTTAAAATAGCATGGACAGTATGGCTGAAAACATGGAACTGTCAGCATTGGGTGGAAAAGAAAGAGAAGCAGCTCTGTTATTGTGTTGAGTCTGTTGCTCCTATACATACAAACAGAACTCAGGGGATGGGAGAATGCGGGGAAAAAGATGTAGAGTTTGGGGGCAGGGGAAAGGAGTTGGTGTGAAATGGTTTCTAACCTCATGTGTGGATGAGGTCTCCGAGGAAGAGCTTTCAGAAGGAGCAAGAGCTTGGAGGAGCTACAACCGATCTAGAACCCCTCTCTAACCAGTGTGCAACCCTTCCCCCATGCACACACCATTTACATCCTGGCCCCAAATTTAGCTATTTCTCAATAAGAAAGCTCCCTTCACAGCTGCAAAAATGATAGCAGATACATCATCTATATAAGCGACCTACTACAGGCCCAACAGGTGCCTTGTGTCCTTAGCATGTTCCTCCTCTAGCTTCATTTGTTTGGAGCTGGGACATGCATCCCACACAACTGACTGATCCACTCAAATACAGGCCCCAGTTTTGGTCACAGTATTGAATAGAGGGTGTAAAGGACCATTCCCCCCTGTACTCAATGGCCAGGGCTGCAGCATGCTGCTTAAACTTAATTATTTTTACCATTATCTGATTGTTACTGGTTTTACTGTAGCACTGAAAGGCTCCTACTGAGGCTGGGGTGTCTGTGTTAGGCACTACTGTACAGAGATCACGAAAGGACCCCCTACCCCAAACTGCCTACAGTTTGACTAGACAAGACAGACATAGAACAAACAGGGAAAACAGCCACAGAGGCAAAGTGCCTTGCCAAAAGTTGTAGTAAGTCACGGGGCAGAACTCAAAGTCTTCCATTTCCAATTGCATTACCAATAGCCCCTGGATCACCTGGCCTCCTGTCAGTTCTTAGAAGCACAACCAGTACTGATTTAGTCTCACAGAACACCTGCCCAAGATACCACAACACTTTAAAGAGCCCTTTTATCTACAGCCAGGCACATTTTCAAACCTTCCTTTCCACACAGCTCTGCCTGTTATGTCACAAAGAAAACCTGCAAGTCTCAGAGACCTGGGCCAGGCCTCTGGCATCAAGATAAAATGCTGGGGGCAGGGATCCTTGACTTCAAAGATGCTCCCTTTGACCTCCTCTAATGGCTGGGAGGAGAAATGTCTGCCATTTCTCTAGCCTATGACTGAATACTGTCCCAACAACTTCCTTCACAATTCCACGGGGTCACATGCAATTGCAGCTAAATAGAGGGGAAGGGACAGGGATGAGCAAACTGTGGTGAAAAGTGAGAGTTGATGCATGAGTGAAGGGTCAATTCAAGAAGAGGCAAGCAGATGACTGATGAGTCTCCAGGCCAGTAAGACAGCAGAGACCAATTAGTAATATATGATGTCATAAATGCAACACTTGCTAGTACCCTACAACTAAGATTTAGCCCCTGGTGACACAATCATGCTACAATCTCTGCCAAAGAAATTTCTTTGTTACATGGAAAGACATCACATCAAGTGCCAAACATGAGTAATTGGGGGACCCTGTAGGGAGGCTGAGAGCCTGTGCTGTACTGGCCGTTTCATGACTGTAGCACCAAAGGTATCTGTCACATTCTTCTATGAACTTGAGCCTCTCAGCAGGCTAGGTGCCAAAGGAAAGTGTTCAGCATAACACAGTAGACCCATATTTTATAAAGGGCTATTAGAAGCTCTTCTCTGTGATGAAAACAGATAATGTTCAGTTTCTAGTCCTAACAAAACTGGTCAAATGATCACTTAGTGGGGCTTGTTTACAACCAGGCAGGTTTGAACGGGTTTATCATATAATCACAATCGATCGTATCTTAAAATGCAATAGCTTAATAAGACCCAAATTTGACACCTTTCTTACCTCTTGTGAAATGAAATTCTCTAACCAGGTCTGTTATATCCAAATTGGGATTTTCTGGAAGTATACATTACAGTGGAAAGTTTGATTAGTATTCTGAAATAAGGTAATTTCTCAAATGTATTGAATAACACATTGGCAGGAACAAACCTTCTCTAAATGCAATTAGTTCCCTGAAGTAGAGCGCTGCAAACTCAGTGATATTGCTTGGACTGGCTTTGAGAACAGCTCTGCTCACTCCCTCAAGTAAAGTCTTGAGGCCATATGGAACAACAAGCCTGGGCTTCGCAGAATGCATCTTTGCCAGATGAGGACAAAGTACACTCTGACACCTACAATGAAAAATACCTGAGTGAACACCATACATATCCCACTAGGTTTCCCATAATATAAATTCCTATAAATGTCTAGTTCTGGGCTTTATCAGCCTCATGATTTTTTTCATATGGTGTCATGGGCTCTCTAAATCCTACAGACACACACAATGCCAAAAGGTTTTTTTTCTGGCTATTAAAAATACAATAGTTTGACAATGCCAGTTCCCTCTCCATCTTCAAACGACCAGTGCATGCTCATGCACCCATTCACTCACAAACATTATGCCGTTTCATTCAGGAAACATGTCAGCCAAGGCACACCTGAAGTTAGCGCGGGCGGGGTCTCAAACATATGGCCTGCAGGCCACATGTGTAAATGTCAGGCAAAAGGAGGTCATGGCCTCCTTTTTACCTTTGTGTCCTCTGTTCAGCAGGCATGTTAAAAATACATGCTTTTTCTCTGGCTTTTTAGTTACAGTATGCTGGAATACCCTGGACCAGCCTATTTTTAGGGGGAAGCAGTCCAGGTCCCCCTTACAAAGACTACACGTTTCTCCATATGTCATCCAGCGTCTGCCTTTTTTTTGTGCTTCCCTGTCCTCCTTTCCACACTTGGTAACCCTACGGGCATGTGGCCCCCTACAGCTATTTCTGCCAGCCTCCAATGCCACTCTCATTACTGAGTGTTGTATGACAAGGTTTCAGTGGTGCGGCCCTTGGGCTAATGTACAAGGCCTGTCCTCATGCACCTTCATGGGGAGGTGACTGAGCCAGCGGCTGAGCAGTCAGACACCCTAAAACACCAGCTCTCTGGGAGGGAGGCTCTTTAGCCGGTCTGAATTCGTACACGCCTGCGTTGGATTACATTTAACATGCTTCACCCAGCAATTTTTATAACTCTGGCATTTTTACACAAGGCTGCGCTTTAAAAAAGCCCCCCCGCCCCGCGTTTCGCAGCGTGCTTGCTGGCACTACACCAGGCGCTGCTGAAGGGTTGGGAGCGGGCCCGCGCGCTCCTTGACTGGGTGAGCGGGAAAGGCTGGCCTCATTAACGCTAATTAGGATTAGTTAATGGTTCCCTGCAGACACGTGGGGCTGCTCGTTGGCGCCACCGGGCCCCGCCCCGCCCCGCCCCCCGCCCGGCTCGCCCACCTCCTCGCTTCCTCCCACTCCGCCGGAGCCTCCTCTCAAACGCGGGAGGCGGCGGGCCCGGCCTTTTATAGCGGTGGGCGGGGTCGGGTGGTGACGCACCCGCGCTTGTGACGTCACAAAGGCCTCGCCTCACCCAGCGAGTGACGCGGCGGTGATCTACGGAGCGAGGCTTAGCCGCCAGCCAATGAGAAACGGGACCACGCCCTCCCCCCCACGCTGCTTTTCTAGGCGCGGGAAGTGGCGCGAGCTGCTCGCTCTGCCGTTGGGCTGAGGCTCCAGTTTCCCGCCCATATCCCGCTGGCGGGAGTGCTCAGCGCTGGGGCTTTGGAACACTCACCGCCCCACCCCACCCCCACACACACCAGTGGTTTCCAGCCTCTTCTCAGCCATGGCACCCCTAGGTGCCTTTAATTATTTTGAGGCACACTATCATACAGTCTCCAAATAAATTCATGAATATTCATAAGTAATCCACAACTCTTTGAGTAGTTTTCCAACAAATGCCACAGCACAGCCGCTGAGGCCTAACAACACACATGTGCCACAGCACACCGGTTGGGAAACACTGCTATACACACAGGAGACGGCGCTAAAGTGCTCCACCACACGCGCTACAGGTTACGGCTTCACTTGCACGAGGAAGGGCGGGAAGCCTCCCCTGCAACTAGTGCTTAAGTGTTTCTGCTGGAGCTCGACCCCTCCCATGCCCCCACACACCCACACATTTATTCTAATTTTTACCAGTCTGGCTAATTCTTGAAAAGGCCTCAGATTTCAAAACTAACAGTGAAACACATCACAATGAGCCTGCAGCTGCTTTAAGCTTCTTTCCTGTTCTAAATTGGAGATCTTAGGGGGGAGGTGGTGTTGCTGAGACAGGGTGAATTGTAACAGTGACTATTTAAACAGAATTGTACCAGGTTTGCTTACATGACTCCACCTTTCAGCGGTTAACAACCTTACAAATACTGGTGATCTGGGAAATGACATATCAAGGTTCTATCTCACCCCCCGCCATATATAATAATGGAAGAGGAGACTGGGCTACTTAAAACAGATGGGTGGTTTTGCTATAGTACATTTCAGTTTCCTTAACTATGGCAACCAAATTCAGCAGAAGCCTAAAACCATAATGCAGTGGGTTGGCCTTCCCTGACCTCAGACTTTCAACTGTGGGTCAGGTGGGGTCAATTAAAAACATTATCTAGAATTCAAACCCAGCTTGTCTCCAACTGTAGATCAAACTTTGTCTGAAACTAAGCCAACTGCATCCACACCAGCCTCCTAAAACAAGATTCTTCTTTGAGCAGTGCTCACATACATTCAGTTACAGGTGTGTACATGCCGCAGTGCATGGTAGCTCGAAAAATCTTCAGCCTCAGCCTGTCAGGTCAGGGCATACAGCCAACACCCTCTCTGTGCCGTGACCACAGCTATATAGGTGACCATGATCCTGACCCTCCCAGTTCCTTTTTTTCCACCCTCAGCGATGGTTTCAGAACAGCCTAAAACTTGCAAAAGCAAGTGCCTGTCTTCTTCTTCTTTGTTCGTAATTAAAATGCCAAGGTTTAAACCATGCCAGTCATGCTGCAAAGCTTTCCCACTCAACAATTGCCATGAGAAATGCCTCATGTGCCTCAATGAGTCACATCGCAGAGAATTGCTCCATCTGCAAGTCCTTCAAACAAAGGGCTCGCAAGGATAGAGAGCGGGGCTTACACACTCTCGCGGAGGGCTGCGCTTCCACATCCGATGCTGCCCGGGCAACAAGTGCTCTGCCAGCACTGTGTGCAACTCCTGCACCAGAGCCCACCTGATGCCGCTCTCTGGCTCAGAATTCGAAGCTGCGATCGGCAGCAACTTTGGTACTGACACAGCACCGCTCGCCTCTGTCACTGCATTCCCCCTCACGAGAGTCAGGACAGGGGCTGCCCTTGGTACCATCAACACCGGAGGCCCTAACAACTGCACGGGCTTTGTTCCAAGACCTGGCCCTGGTACCAGGAAAGAAAGCCCAGTCGAAGAATAAGCTGGTGCACCCATCTAAGGAGTGGTCGACACAGGGTCTGGTACTGCTCTTGACTCTGGTACTGTCAAGTCCTCCTCCAGCATCACTAAACAGTACTGATGATCACTCTGATGACTGTTCCTCCTGGCACTCGTCCTGCAAGCCCTTGGTACCATGCTCCCAGGGTCTGAGAAGACAGAGGTCTAGCTCATCTTCATCATCATTTGTGGCTCCATTCGCTCCCCTGGTTCTCCGAAAGCTACCTCGAGTACCAGAGAATGAGCGGGCAAGCGGCACCAGAAATGTTCCTCGTCACCCAAGCCAAGAAGGGGTACGACTCCAGAAAACCCCGTACGGGCATCATAGCCTATTTCTGCCCGTGCCGCAAAGACTCGCCAGACAGACGGGGGCTGTTTCCCCTTGTGCCGTACCGCATCCAGGGATTCCTTCAATGACTGGTCGCATGAATAGCTCAACCCGACGGTTGACAGCAGCTCAACCTCTCGGCACTGGTCGGTACTGTCTCCATCCTGGACCTCAGACTCCTCGGGTGTCTCTGATGATGAGCCCGATCTGGACTCTACTCAGCGCAGCAGATCTCGGGGCCCCTCGTCTTCCTCCCCAGATGAACATACCTTCCAAAGGCCCTTTGCATGCACGGACGACCCACACACACAGCAGGACTTACTCCGTCGCATGGCAGCAAACCTCAATGTGGAACTGGGAGTGGTCCAGGAGGAGACAGACCCCCTCTTTGACGTAGGGGATGTTGCTCCACCAGCCAAAGTATCTGTTCCCCTTCATGAAGGTGTGTATAGGATCGTCAGGGCATGATGGCAGACCCCGTTGTCAATTCTGCTGGTATCCAAGGTGGTGGATCGCAAGTACCATGTCCACTCTGACAAGTTTGCGTTCTTCTTCCAGAGCCCTACACTGGGCTCTCTGGTGGTGAATGCAGTCAATCAAAAAGAGAGGCAAAGCCAACCGGGCTCTACTCCAAAGAATAAGGAAGCAAGAAAGCTTGACTTATTCAATAGGAAAGTTTACTCTACCTTAGCTTTGCAGCTGTGTATCGCTCATCACCACGCCCTCATGGCGCGGTACATTTTCAACCTTTGGAGAGCCATAGAGGGCTTACACAATAATGTTTCCAAAGACCACCTCAGGGATTTTGAGGCGACGGTGGAGGAAGGGGTCTTGGCCTCCAAAGATGCTCTGATGTCCACCTTGGACACATATGACACAGCTTCACATAACATGGCATCCATTGTGGCTATGCGCCACTCTGCCTGGCTCTAGGGCTTGGGCCTGTCCCCACAGATGCAGCTCATCATTCAGGACCTACCATTTGAAGATCCCAACCTCTTCACTGAGTCCACGGACACGAAGCTGCATGGCATGAAAGACTCAAGAGCTACCCTCAGATCTCTGGGGATGTACATGCCGCAATCTGCCTGGCGCTCCTCGGAATCCCAACAGCTGCTGCAACAGCAACTACAGCAGCTAAAACAGCAGGTCCAGATGCAGGGCTCCTTCACCCGGTCCTACCAGTATCCCCAGCGCCCACTCAGGGGTCTGGATAAGGACAAGTCTCATTCGAGTAAAGATCATAAACCCCAAGCTTCTTAGTCGAGCAGGCGTGGGCAAGATACCAACCAGTCAACGGGAAAGAAACAGTGTTTTTGATGGTTACCCTGAGGGCAGCAGACCCACAGCCTCAACCTCAACCTTTGCCAATTGCCTACATCGATTTGCACACCACTAGGCCAACATCACAATCAACCAGTTGGTCCTGGAGACAGTCTCAAAAGGGTATCGCATACAGTTTCGGTCAGCTCCTTGGGACAGAAAACCACCCCCTCACGTAAATCTCAGGAGCCGGGAACTAGATCATGTGCTCGAGACAGAATGCAAGATGCTTCTCTTCCTCTGGGCCATAGAAAGGGTCCCAAAGCCAGAGCAGGGAAAAGGGTTCTACTCCCAGTACTTTCTGGTCCCCAAACTGAACGGGGACCTGAGACCCATTCTAGACCTCAGAGCTTTAAACAAACACAGAAGGAAAATAAAGTTCTGTATGGTCTCCCCATCACAGATTGTCCCATCTCTGACTCCCGGGGATTGGTTCACAGCCCTCGATCTAAAAGACGCTTACTTCCACATAGCAATATGTCCCCACCACAGAAAGCTTCTAAGGTTCATGGTGGGGGGGAAAACATTTCCAGTTCACATCATTCCCCTTCAGGCTCTGGCTAGCCCCCATGGTGTTCACAAAGTGCATGACTCTGGTCGTTGCCTTCTGATGCCAGCAGCTCATAAAGATCTATCCCTATCTAGACAATTGGGTGATACAGGGGGAATTGAGAGCTCAGGTAGAGCATAGTATCAGAGTGGTAACCCGCCTGTGCAGGTACCTGGGTCTCTGCGTCAATTGAGAAAAGTCAAAATTCCACCCATCCCAAAGCATAGAGTTCATAGGAGCTCTCCTAGACTCCACAAAGGGAGGGCCTCCCTGCCCCCCTTAAGATTTCAGTCCATCTGCACCATCATTGCAGAGCTGCAAGATTCCCAGGTAATCACAGTCCGTCGCTGCTTACAGCTTCTCGGGCACATGGCAGCCTCCACCTCTGTGATATGGATGGCATGCCTGAGAATGAGGCCCTTTCAGGGCTGGCTATCTACAGTGTTCCACCGGCAGAGAGACCCTCTGTCCAAGGTACTCTCGGTTCCCCAGAACATCCTGGGGACACTAGAGATACAGAGGGACCCCCTATTTGCCATGGGGGGAATTCCCTTCCAAACTTCAATTCCTACAGTGACATCGATCACTGACATCTCGGATTTGGAGTGGCAGGCCCACATCTCAGGGGGACTTTCCTCCCATGGACTTTGGTCTCTGGCAGACAATCTCCTTCACATAAACGTGAAGGAGCTGCGAGCCATCAGATTGGCTTGCAAGATCTTTCTGGACCGGATACAAGATGGGTCGGTCCAGGTCCTAATGGACAACACTGCGACCATGCTCAATATGAACCAGCAAGGGGATGTCCGTTCCCCAACTGTCTGCAGGGAGGCGTGCAGACTCTGGCAATTAGCCCTGAAGTACAATTTCACCCTGGTGGCAGCATACCTACCAGGAGTGGACAACAGTCTAGCAGATACGCTCAGCAGAAACCCCCTAGCTCACCACGAGTGGTCCCTCCACAGCATGGTGTTCTCCCACCTAATGACCAAGTGGGGAACACCCCGAGTGGACCTTTTCGTGACACAACAGAACCGCAAATATCGGGACTTCTGCTCCCTCAGGGGTCGGGAGGAGGGGTCACTCACGGATGCCTTCCTCCTCAGCTGGTTGGATCCTCTAATGTATGCCTTCCCTCCAGTCCTGTTGATACACAGGGTCCTTTTGAAGGCCAAAGCAGACAGAATGAACATGATACTGATAGCTCCGGATTGGCCCAGGCAACACTGGTACTCGCTCCTACAGGACCTGTCCATAGATGCTCCACTCTGCCTTCCCCTGTGGGCAGAACTCCTAGCACAAGACTCGGGGCGCCTGCGGCACCCAAACCCCAGTCTCCTGCATCTGACAGCCTGGAGACTTCTTGGCTGAGCGAGCAGGAAAGGCTCTGCTCGGACAGGGTCAGGAGGGTACTGGACGGTAGTAGAAAGCCGTCCACCAGGACCACTTATACAGCCAAGTGGAAACATTTCTCCCACTAGGCTCAAGGTAAAGGGGTCAAGCTTGCACTAGCTTCCGTGCACCAAATCCTTGATTATCTGTTGGACCTTAGAGACAGTGGTCTCTCCCTTTCCTCCCTGAGAGTCCACTTTGCAGCAATTTCGGCCCTCCATGAGAAGGTGGATGGTGTCCCTGTTTTCTCCCATCCTACTTCCACTAGATTTTTGAAGGATTTCAAAATACTCTTCCTGCAATCCCGTGAACCTATCCCTCAATGGGATCTTAATGTGATGCTGCGTGCACTAACGGAGTCTCCTTATGAACCCTTGGACTCATGTACTTTACTGGTCCTTGCCTGGAAGGTAGCCTTTTTGGTGGCAATTACCTCGGCTAGAAGGGTCTCTGAGTTGAAGACCCTTTCCTCAGAAGCGCTGTACACGAGGTTCTTTCCTGCTAAAGTAGTGCTATGCCCTCATCCATCCTTCCTTTCTAAGGTAGTTTCCCCTCTTTGCCTTAATCAGGACATTTGTCTGCCAGTATTCTTTCCAGGCCCTCAGGTTTTGGAGAACCAGAGGAGGTGGCATACCCTGGATGTGAAGAGAGCGCTCTTGACATATATTAAGCGCATGCATACATTCCACGGGACTTCTCAACTCTTTGTGGCAGTCGCTGAACACAAAAGAGGTCTCCCGGTGTCCTCACAGTGCATTTCCAGATGGATAGTAAACAACATCAAAGACTGCTACAGAAGGTTGAATACGCCCCCTCCCAGGGACTGTCAGGGCTCATTCTACCAGGGCCCAGGCTTCGTTAACAGCCTTCCTTGCCAAGGTCCCGATTCAGGAGATCTGCAGGGCAGCTATGTGGTCATCGGTGCATACCTTCACAACGCACTACGCTATCATCCAACAGGCTAGAAAGGATGCCGCATTGGGTAGAGCCTTACTCAGCATCAGCAGACTGTAACTCCTCCCACCATCCTTGGGTATGGCTAGCAGTCACCTGTAACTGATGTGACCAGTGCTCAAAGAAGAAGGGTGGGTTACTTACCAGTAACTGTCCTTCTTCGAGATGGGCTGCTCACATACATTCAGATCCCTCCCACCGTCCCTGCTAACCGGAGTTGGTGAAGGAATAAGGGACTGGGAGGGTCAGGGTCATGGTTACCTCTATAGCTGTGGTCACGGCATGGAGGGGGTGTTGGCCATGTGCCTTGACCTGACAGGCTAAGGCTAAAGACTTTTCCAAGCTACCATGCACTGTGGCACCTACACACCTGTAACTGAATGTATGTGAGCAGTCCATCTCAAAAGAGGACAGTTACTGGTAAATAACCCACCGTTCCATGTCATAAAGGGCTATTCCTATTCTGGTTTGCAGGGCCACCAGGAGGTGGCGGCAGGGGTAGGTGGGAAAAGGGGCAACTTGCCCCAGTCACCCACCAAGGAGGGGGCCCTCTGCCCTGGTAGGATGCATATTATTAATTGTTGTGCTGATGCCTATTGTAGCTGGCTGGGGCCTGGTAACAGAAGACTTGCAGGGAACAAAATGTAAATGGGATGGAGGCAGGTGCAGCTGGACTGGCTGCCATCTGAGCTCACCTGCAATCTGCCACAGTACATAAACGTATGAGTTGTATGTATGGAACAGTGAAGGGGGCCCCTCACATCAAATCGGCCCCAGGCCCCTTAAGTCCTCTTGGGGCCCTACCAGTTTGCAGCAGCAAAAGGCAATTCATTATACACAAGAGCTTTGCCAGCCTCACTTAAGGTATTTTAAGGCTTGTCTTCACTGAGACAGTCTGAATTAAAGTTACTTCACTGGAGCTAATTCAAGTGAACAGCCATTTAGCTAGTGATTTGGTTAATCTGTTAAATGGATTAGTAGTTAAGTTGGACTTCAGCTGCTGTATTCTCCACTGTATTACTAATTTGAGCATCACCAGACTCTTCAAAGCATCTGACAAAGTGGGGTATTCTCCCACGAAAGCTCATGCAAAAGATAAATCTGCTAGTCTTTAAGTGCCACAAGACTCCTTGCTTTTTTTGCTTTACTAAATTAACATGGCTGCCCCTTTGGAACTTGAGCATCACCAGCACTCAAATCCACTCCCTCCCAGAAGGGCTAGTGAGCTCAAAGGGCTACTTTACCTGAGCTAGCTGGAACAAAACTTGAGTTATAGCTCAAATTTACATGCAGTGAAGACAAACCTTTTGAGCTTCATTTCATGTTCCTTCCTTCCAGAGCCATAACGCAGTGTTTTGCTGCCCAGGGTGCTTTCTGTTCAGAATGTGCCCCTTCCCATTAGTGGCACTTAGAGCCAGCGCCATGAAAGCCACCCCTTTAACAGAGTGGCTCCATTGAGCCGCTCCAGGCTGCCCAGGGCTTTGCCCCGTCATCCCTGCCATAGTTACGGTTCTGCTTCCTCCTCTCTCCCTCCCTGCCTCACATAGCCATGCCACAGAGGAACTCTATAGTGCAGACACAGCCCATAGCAATAGAAAAGGTTTTTCACTTTCTGTAGGAACACGTCCCCAAATGACAGAAATTTTCTTCTCTAGACCAGGGAATTTCTGATTCACAACAAGCGCTGGACTGGCATAGCTACAGCGCTCAAGGGGTTTGGATTTTTCACACCCTTGAGCATCACATCAACCTATATTTTAAGCACAGACTAGGCCTACGTTTTCCTAACAATACACACTGACTCACTAGCAGGCACTTCCTCACTGCTGCTTTAGCAGAGAGCAAAACAGGAACCCCTCGGATCCCTGCTTACACCAAAACCCACCATAGCCTTTCCACGTATTACTAGCAAAAGACTAAATTGGAAAAAAGAGCCTAAATCCAAGTTGTTTTCCCCAAATCCCTCCACCAAGAAACTCAGCTGCACTGGGCTAGCAGCATTTCAGTGGTTGATTAAATAAGATCTTGTACATCATGTCAGTCTGCACAAACATTTAGTAAGGTTACAAAAATCCTTACCATACCTCTGAGTAAAAGATTTACAAATATGACCACACAGATTTAAAAAAAGCAAGGAGCCTTGTGGCACTTAAAGACTAACAGATTTATTTATCGCATGAACTTTTGTGGGAGGAAACCCACTTCGTCAGACACTCTTCAAAGTGTCTGACGAAGCGGGATTTTCTCCCAACAAAGCTCATGAGAGAAATAAAACTGTTAGTCTTCAAGTACCCCAAGACTCCTTGCTTTTATTTGCTTTACTAGACTAACACGGCTGCCCCTTTGGAAC
Organism: Podocnemis expansa; assembly: GCA_007922195.1. Lineage (NCBI taxonomy): Eukaryota > Metazoa > Chordata > Testudines > Podocnemididae > Podocnemis > Podocnemis expansa. The sequence continues at coordinate 14,823,140 of ML682005.1, forward strand.
TTCACACAGATTGTGTTCTCAATAAAAGAAATGTGGCATTTTTATGGAGAATAGAAATTGAGGTTTGTGCAGTGTACATAATATGAGGTACAGAAATAGAGTGAACATGTACTTATTGGGTTTTGTAATTTTTAGTGTATTGCATTGTTCAAGACTTCTCCCTTAATTTTATTGTTGGATTACTACTAAATAAAAGTACTTAAATTAGCAGATTGATAAAATGAGTTAGGATTTAATACTCAAAAAACTGGTTTAGAACACACGATCCAGTTAAACTTTATTAAAAGTTTGATTAGCTAATTTCTTAACTCTTATTCTTGGAGTCAGAAGAACTGGCTTCTGTCACAGGTTTCCTATTTAGCCCTAATCAAATCGCTTAGGTTCTATTTACAATAGAAATTCAATCATGTTGAGGGACAATATTACTCCCACTATGATTGCTGAAAAAATACTCAACTTTGCTTGTCTTTGTCTGCACTTGCAGCTAAACTGTATTCAGTACCATTCCATCTATACCCATTGTCAACAATGGATACATTTTTCCAATGTAAAAAGGACCTTATCGACCATTTTTCATTTGTGCAAAGTCCTTTTAAAGTGTTTTTAAAGATGTATTAAAGTTAGAGCCAAATTCTCCTTCACTTTCAAACATGAAACTTCATTCAAGTCTATGAGGTTGTCTCGGTGTGAGTGCAGAATTTGACCTCTGGTATGGACTGGCTACAACATAAAAACTCATGGCTGCATTTTTATTATTGGCAGCAAATGCATGCTGATGCCTTTGTTCATTTAAAGTTACTGTAAAACAACTGCAAGTAAGACCACTAGAGATGAAGTGGGATTTTCTCACACAAAACCGCATTCAATAAACAAATTTATTGGTCTTTAAGTCCCATAGGACTTCTTGTTTGTTTTACTGAACTAGACTAACATGGCTGTCCCTCTGGAACTTCACTAAATATGTATTTCCAATATTCACAGAATTATAAAAATGTAGCACTGGAAGGGGGCTCGATAGATCATCTAATTCAGTGCCTGCACTGAGGCAAGATTAAGTTGTAGACCTTCCTTGAGAAGTGTTTGTTTAATCTGTTCTCAAAAATCTCCAATGACAGCAAATCCACAATGTGCCTAGGTAAAATTTGTTCCAGTGCCAATTATCTTTTACAGTTAATTTTTCCTAATGTCTGTCCTAATCACTCTTGCTGCAATTTCAGCCCATTATTACTTCTCCTGTCCTCAAGTGGTTAAGGAGAACAATTTTGCTCCTCTTTAGAACAAGCTTTTACATATCTGAAGACTTATGCCCCACACCCCCAAGTCTTCTCTTCTGCTGACTAAACAAACCCATTTTTTTCCAATCTTTCAATAGGTCATGTTCTCTTTATCTTTTATTATTTTTGTTACTTTCCCGTGGATCTTCTCCATTTTATTCACATCTTTTCAACAATATGGTGCCCAGAACTGGACACAATACACCAACTGAGGCCTTAAATTTTATGCAGAACATACAAGATTCTTCATGAAATCTGAAAAGCAGTAATTACGTACCTACTGTTAAGCTCTGGGGTCCTTATATCTATGTTCTTCCTTGGCATGAAATCCCATAGCTCTGAAGTTCTAAGATGTTGGTTCCAGTGGTCGTTGACTTGGGACATCACTGCTGAAGTACTCGGGCTCCCTAAAGTTATCGGTTCCTTTTGAATCAGAAGTAAAAATATTCCCTTAGCAAGAACTAATAAAAAATTAATATGAAGTCACAGAACCTCCAAGCTGGTGTTACAGAAAGTCCCATGAGTGGTAATCTACTGAGAAGTGTACTTTTTGAAAAAAAGCTATCATATAACTAATTACCTCTTCACTAAAGAACCTCCTCACACAGGTTCGTCACTCTTGGAAAATAAAGACCTAGGCTACAAATATAACTATGTTAAAATATGAAGCACTGCTGTAGCATGGTTATGTTATTGTATTTGGGGTTTTTTGCTTTGTTTTTGCTTTTTGCCTTGAACAGAAAAAAGAAAAAATACAAAGAATGAAACTTGTTTAATTGTTGTCCTCTTGGGAACAGCAAAACCTATTAATGTCAACTGAAATGAAAAAGTTGGGTGGATTTTCAAAGACCTTCAGTCCACACCAAATGAAGACTTATCTGCATTGAACTTGAACAGACAGGTTTTCCAGGATGATTATGTGGTGAAGGGGGGAAGTTGTCTGGATGACTGATTCATTGATACAACACTCCTGAAGTTCAATCACGTAAGTTGAAATTCCTGCTCCCAGCAAAATGAACTTCCCTGTTAAAGAAGCTTGCACTCACAGGTGCTGAGAGATTCAGAAGTTATCAGCTTAGTTAAGACAACATTACTAGCCTGTACAGGAGCTATCTGATGGGAAGTGTTTCAGTACAGCAAGCTTCAATAAATCTGACTGGACACTACAGAGAAACTGGTCTGTTTTCAGTGTTTTAAATGAAAGACCAAAAAAGTAGCCAAATGGATTTGACACAGTCTTTAACACAGACCCTATGAAGAAGCCAAATAAATAGTTTTTGTGGGGGGCATATAAAAGCATCCTCTTAGACACTTTTTGTGACAGGTAGCTAAACCATTGCTACTTGTAACTAAGTCTGTTTGACAGACTCCTTTGAGTAAATAGGATGAGATGAAACATCTTTTTAAAAAATACCACAGCTTTAGACTTCTGCCTTCTCAGGAGTCATGCTGGCAGGGAATCATACCATAAACCAGAACATAAAAGAAGGGCTTGGGACCAGTATGAAAAGATGGGGCAAAACGCTGAAACTAAAAGGTTAACACACTGCCCCCCTAAGTTGGGAAGCATATTTGTCCTTGCCAGTAGAATCATAAAAAGATTTCCCCACTTGTCTCTCTTGCATCTGATCTGGAATTTTGCTACAAATGGCATCTGTCAATGGGGAAAAGTATCTGTTTCCAATACAATATATTTAGGCTTGAAGAGATTAGATTTTTAGCAGAAAAACACACAAACTGACTACAGAGTATTTCCATTCATAATTATCAAAATGTACATATAGTAAAACTAGGAAAAGTGCTGCTAGAGAACTTATTAGAGGTTTATTTAGGGCTATTTGCCTTGTATATATTGACATTATGATGTCGACAATTTGTTTTAAAGGTTATAAACCTTAATCTCAACCTCTACAGTGATTAAATAATTGCCTGACATTCCCATAATGATTACAACAGTGAACCTTTAAATTGATACAAACAAATGCTTAAAAAACAAACATCAATATTATTCACTGAAATTATAAAAATAATAAAATCCTGCTAATCCGATATACATGGCTACTGACCACTGTAGAGCACAAGCAGCTGGTTATTGTTCAGAGATTATATGACCAGGTGTCTCTCTCATATCTCACGTCTAAAGAATCAGTTCACTACCTCCTAACTCCTTGATCCAGGGTCCATTCAATGAGTCCATTACTGATCACCTCCACCTGTCAACAACAGTCATAGAGTTAGCCATTAAGAATGTCTCATGGGACCCTCCATAACTCCACATCTATGGATTTCTCATAGGCTGCATAATTGTTTTTCTCTCTGCCAGCTTATATAAACCACAGTGGCCTGGTCATCTGCCTGAATCATGGCCATTCCTTTAAGGGGTAGCAGCAAGGAATCAGGAACCACCATTTGAGAAGCTCTGCCTCAGTTCTTTCCAGTTGATCTCCATAATGGACCATTCATGTAGTTCTTGGGTTTGGGTGCAGGAAAATCCTAACATCCCCCCGCCCCCGCAAGCTGAATCTGTAACTTGAACAATTTGGAGAATTTTGAAATCAATTCCTAATTAAAGGTAGTGAAATAGTTCTAGTCTAGCAGTAACTAGGATAGAATGTTAAACAGCAGCTAACAGATAAATACTTTAATATTAAAATACTTTAAATACTTTAAAATCAGCAAAATTATAACTTACACCCATGAGTTTTAAAAGAAATGGCCAAAGCTAGATTAGTGATATTTAAGAAATTTTGGAACACTAGGGAAGTGCCAGAGGACTGGAAAAAAAAATTGTCAGTATTTAAAAAGAGTAATCCAGATGACCTGCATAATCATCAGCCAGTTAACCTGACATTAGATATGGGCAAAATCATGGAAAGGTTGATACAATCAGTAAAGAACAATGACAATCAACATGGCTTTATGGAAATTAGACCTTATCAAACAAACTTGTTATAGGTTTTTTAATTAGATTATATGTTTGTTTGATAAAGATACCTTGACATAATAGACTTCTTAGTACTGCTTAATATTCTGATACAACACATTAGTACTGTACAAAATCAATAAATGGATTAAAAACTGGCTAACTGACAGATCTCAAAAAGTAAATGTAAATGAGAAATCACTATCCACAGTATTTCTAAGTGGGGCTCACAGGAGTCTGCTCTTAGCCCAAGGCTATCAAATATCTTCATCAATGTCCTGGAAGGAAATTTAATTTAATGCTGGCAAAGTTTGGACAGCACAAAAGAATTGATGGACAGGAAAATAATAAGGATATGTCATTTCTATATAATAATATGGATTGCTTGGTAATGTGGGCTCACTTGAACACATAGGTTTTAATACAGCCTCATGCAAAATCATATGTACAGAAACAGAGAATATAGATCACACTTCTAGTTCTTGTCCTACAGTTTGGAAAAGCAGTGACTCTGAACAGTGGATCAACTAAACATGAACTCCTAGTGAGGTTAAGAGAACTAATGTAATTGTTAGATACATAAACAAGTAGACTTCACGTAGCTGTAGAGAGGTGGCATTTTGATTGCAAACAGAATTAGGGAGACCATTACTGCAATACTGCACCAAGTTTTGGTGTTCACCATTTCTTGAAAAAGTGGTGACAAACTGCAGCTGGTTCATAACTATAAAAATTACCAGAGTTCTGGAAAACCTACCTTACAGCAAGACAGCAAAGAACATCTATTTAGTTTAGCCAGGAGAATTAGGAAGTGGCTTAATCATGGTGTGTAAGTAGATACATACAGAGCTTTCTGAAAACAGAGGGCCTTTAACATAGCATATGAAAGAGGCAATGGCTGAAAGCTTAAGCTGGACCAAATTTAGACTAGAAATAATGTGTAATTTAAAGGTGAAGATAAATGACCATTGGAATGCCATTTGCTGTCAGATTTTCTATTACTTGAACTCTTTAAATCAACATTGGACATCTTTCTGAAAGATACATTCTAGCTCAGCCAGAATTTGTGGGTGTGATGCAGGAATTATGGGAAAATTTCTATTACCTGTTCTGTTCAGATCAAACTATCAAAATGGCGCATCTGGCCTTAAAAATCTATGAATAACTGCAGCTTGTCTCCAGTCTGCTGCCAAGCCAGGAAAGGATCAACAGCTGACTGTCATTTAACGAGATAAAAGCTTGTACTGCTTGAGATTTGAGCACCACTTACCCGGGAAAAGACCCAGGGCTTGGCACACTGGGACTCAGGGCTTGTGCACTGCTGCTGCAGCCAACACTGCAGGTGGACCTGGGGCTCAGGTGCTGGGACTCGGGGCTCAAGCCCCGTAAGCCCGGCGCCAGCAATGCCCCTGGCTTGAGACCACACAGACTACAAGGTCTACTGATATTGCCAAATGTGGAGCAATGCCATAGACACCACAATACACTGCTAAGCCTCAAGAGCTACATCTTTTGTTATGACTCTTGCTGAAAAATCTTCTTTGTCTGGGTCCTCAATGTTTTCGCTCCTGACTTTGGGGCAGGAAAACTTTGAGTTTGAGCTATACCTACCACAGTTCCTTTGTATTTTAATGTTCTTTAAAGGTTTAGGTGAAAGTGTGGGTCGGTTATAACCAAACGGACTCCTGAATCATGAGATCATACTGATAGACTCTTGCATGATGCTGTCCTTCATCACAGTAAAGTATTAACACCCATCCTATGTAAGTAAGTGATCAGTGCTGCTAAGCATTTTGTAAACACATACTCTACCAACAACAAAAGGAATACAGAGAAGTAGCATATTCCTCTGTAAGGAAGTGTAGGTATACCCCAAGTACGGCATGTAACCTGTGAGCAGCTGGGCATTTAAGACACACAGTAAATCACCAGTCTCTCCTTAGAAGCACTACTATTAGATACTGTTGCTGAATTAACTTTCAGAGAGAATATACATGTTATAGAACTTTGGTCTTTTTTAAAATGGCTGCATTGTTTTTCCAGTGTGTCTTGTAAATGGGGTTCACGGATTCAGACTCCAAGGCCAGAAGGAACTACTGTCATCCAATGTTCCCTCTAAGGCCCTGAGGCATCTGAGCAACTCAAAGCTGTTCGCTGTGCGGGCCGCCCCCCCCCCCCCCCCCCGCGGGCCCAATCCTCCCCTCCACAGCTGTCCCAGTAAGTGCCCCCCCAAGTCAGCCAGATGCCCTCCTCCTACCCTAGCCCACTCTCCCCAGTAACCCCACACACACACACACTCTTACCTGGCTGTGCAGGTCTAAGCCATGGCTACTGCAGCCAGAGGAGCACAGATGGAACAGCTCCAGAGGAGCTCTCAGCCAGCTGGAAGACAGTGTCTTCCAGCCAGGTAGGGGCTCTGGCTGCGCATGGTGGGCAGCGTCCCACGCATGGGGCCGCAGCGGGGAGCTGCGCAGCTTAGGGGGAACATTGCTGTACTCATCTAATCCAACCTCCTGTACAATACAGGCCACAGAACCTCCCCAAATTGCAAGAACAGATCTTTTAGAAAAACATTCAATCTTGATTTAAAAATTGTCAGTGATTAAGAATCCACCACACTCTTAGTAAATTGTTTCAATGGTTACTCTACTCTCACCATTAAATTTACACCTTATTTCCACTCAATTAGTCTTGCTTTGGCTTCCAGCCCTTGAATTGTTATAACCTTCTCTGCTTGACTGAAAAGTCCATTGTTAAATATTAAATATCTGTACTCCATGTAAATACCTACAGACTGTAACGAAGGTCCTCTTTAATCTTTTCTTTGTTAAACTAAAGAGACCGTGTTTGTTGAGTCTCTCTGTATAAGGAATGTTTTCTAATCCTTTAATCATACCCATGGCTTTTCTCTGACCACTGTAGTTTATCAACATCTGTCTTGAATTGTGGGCATCCGAGCTAGATGCAGTTGTTCAATGCAGAACTATTTTTACTATTACTGGTAATTTGTTTGCTTTGACATAGATGAAAATTATACAGGTCAAGCAGTTCAGTAAAACTAGCCATCAATCAATATACAGAGTACTTGTTTTGCCATGTTTTATTTGTGCATTGGACATAATGTGCCAGCATCAGATCTGCTTTGAATGAAGTAATTCCACTGATTTACACGCCATTCATTTTCATTAGGGTCCGGCCCACAGACTACATTTAGTTCTTGAAATGACTGATGTGGATAACCTTGAAACATTACAACGTGAGGCAATGTTGTACAGGCACCTGCTCTAGCTATAAGTAACATAGGCCACAATCCCATGCTGGTTTAAAATCAATGTTTCATTTTGTTTAACTCTATTTAAATATTTATCAACAGTTTCATTTTTGTTTTTTGCATAATCTTCACAGTGTGGATAATTAGAGGCAATATACTGGTACCTTTCTTCTTACTGTTCAAGATTGGGAACTGCCTATGTATTAGGCTGCACTAAGTTATGGCCTAACGAGCATTTGGTGGTAATTCCAGTATAGCTGGCTGGTCAGACTTCATTAGCTACAGCTTTGCTCCAGCTAATACATTGCGCTGAAGACATCTAAACATACATTAAATATTTTCCTAATATTTTTCCTTGCAGGCAATTACTGCAGTTGTTATTGAAATGTCATTTTGTGGTCATAAGTAGGGAGGGAGGTGGTTTGTGCAGCTATTTCATGGGCCACCAACCCCGTCACCACTGCTGTGTTAAAATATATTTATTGTATGGCACTAACAACATATTGCTTTCCATTTGGAATCTGGAATGTCTACACAAGCAATTTTGGATTAGAAATGCCCAACAAGCTGTTTAGACAGGACTATGTTCAGGAAATTGACAGGCAATTCAATACAAGGTTTGGTGAATTTTATTTAAGAACGAAACATGGCCAGAATACAAAACAAGCATCTTAATTCAGCAAAAAAGAAACTAATGTGCCCATTTGAGGGAAAACTAGAGACATTTTTGGAAAATGTAAAAATACAGTGGATACAGATTTTGGAGGGAATAAAATTAAGGTCTTTCAAATATGTGTTAAATCTTCACGTCCATTCCACAACTGAGCTCAACATATAACCCAATTTCCAAATGAGAAGACTAAAACCATGATGAAAGAACAGAGGATGAGGTAACTGCTGACTAAAATATTTTGTTCTACAGTTCACCAACACCCAAGAAAATGAATGCATAATTGGTATCTTTGTAGTCAGGAAGCCACTGACTAAGGGACATTTTAAAGAGCAAGAGAAAATCTGGTCCATGTTTTCTTTTAATTTTACTTAGCAGAAATATAAAAGTGCAAGTTCTGTAAATTAATGACATTTACAGTACAACACAATATTCATTCTTATTTTTGGTGACATCTAAAAATTCTAGTTATTTACCTGAAATGAGTCATAATGAGATAAAAACTGTGTCAACATCAACCAAAAAATACCTGACCCAATAAAGATAAAAATCTTAAATATCTCTACCAGGAAGATGCATATTACATTATTGCTATTAGACCATGCCTCCGAGCTGTGAAGTATAAAAACTTATCCAGGTTACATAAAATACAATTGCGATTGTTCTCATCACAGGCATAATCTAACATAAAAATAACTAACATTTACAAATTAGAAGATTCTCCTAGGAAGGGAAAAAATACAGAAGAGACAGTTCCACTTCAGTGATGATTCTCTGACTTCATGGAGAAACTGAAACTTGCACAGAGCTGAGGTGTTGTACGAGTACACAGTGACGTATGTCTGTTTCCATATCACTTCCAACTCAAAAGGCCTGGTAGGAGGAGTAGGCCATTTGGTAAGCCTATTTTCACACTATCTATACTACTCAACTGGGGTATCTGGACCCTCCACATCCCAACACAAAGTGAAGGCAGGAGTTGTGTGCCAAGGACAGTGTGTTCTTGCATTCAGTTCAAATGGTGAACTAAAGGAAATTTGTGGGTAAAGTAAAGTTGCCTATTCGCTACTTATTCCATGTGGACTATATTCTTGATTAAAAAGAAAAAGCAGATAAGACAGAAATAAAAAAAAAAAAAATTCAAGTATGTTATGCTCACTTTCAAAATCACAATCAGGGTTCTAAATAATATGCAGTATAGTATTTCTATCTAATACTTGTTTGAACTGACCAATTCAAATACAAGTTGAACTCACAAAGCCAGAATTTTGTGACTTAGTATTACTGCATCAAGTCTAAGAAGAAACATGTTCACTACATACACTGAAATTAGACCCAAAACAATAAGGATTCACAAAATCTTTTCTTCATTTTGAACTGAAATAAAAAGGAACAGTTGGACTGCTCTTAAACAAATCCCTAATAGTGGGAATTCTGTATTTCTAGTTAGAAAGCAAAGGTTGTGATCCTAACCTTTTCTCCCTGCCTAATGAATAGAGCATTACTTTTTCACCCTCCATATCAGGTCTTGTATGAGTTGCAATGCCTGAAGGAAAAAAATGCAAGTTAGATGTGGGCAAGGTACTACATTTTGGTAACACTCTGTGAAGGAGAGGATAAAAAAAGGGATAGGGGTCAGTGAGTAAGCTGAGCTCGGGAAACATATAAGGCAACCTGGCCAGAGTGAAGATAAGGCTTTGTGATAACCATTTCCAAGGAAATCCAGTCTTCAGTTACGCAAAGCAAAAGAATTCACTATGATTCTGGCCAGATCTCACATTTTTTATAAATAAAACATATTTATGCACAAAATATTATGTTAACGAGAATATGACAACATAAAGAGACAGTGAATGTTACTGATTGAAAGGTAAAGAGATTACAGTTTTGCTACACATTTGGCCGTATTTTTAAAGTTATATGGGTAACAAATCTTCTCAATTTCCAAAGGGATAGCCGTGACCGAGGCATATGAATACTTTTAACACCAGAGGTTTGGTGTACCATGTGTGAGAGTAAGGAAAGTGATACTATTTCAGTATCATAGTAGTGAAAAAAAAGGGGTTTTAAAAATTACTTTTTAAGGTTACTGCTTCACCTATGAGATTTAGCAACCTGAGTGGAAAATAATTTGCTAAACCCTTTTAACATCTAGCTTAGGAGGTCAATGCACCTTTTAGAACACTAAGAACAAAACTAAAATGACCCATACAGTACCAGGAAGTCAAAAACAAAGTATCTGGCTGAAACATCCCAGAAACAGAGACCCTAAATATCTTCATAATGTATCACAAATACAAGTGGAAGCTTTTTAAAATATACACACATTATGCATCGTCAAGTCATTGGATTAACAATGTAAATATAATGAGCAGACTGGCTATTATCCTGGCTGAACAATTTTCCTTTGTGCCCCTCTTTTTTGTTGGCTTTTGAAGGAAAAAAAAAGTGCTGTCCATTTGTGTAAACTTATAATTTTCAACAATTATTTCTATTGTATTATTTTTATCAGTCAGCAGGCTCTTATCTCTAGAAAAGATCTTTTAGAGATACTTAAACAGGTATACAATACCTGTCAAAACTAAGCTAATGTTGCAGTAAATCAGATGTGTGCTTTTGTAGGCTTACCTTCACAATCACAGGCTATTCATGTTTAAGCTTGGCTTAAAACAAAAAGAGTTAAAACACAAGGTCACTTAACTCTCTCCTTCTGGCTGACTAATTTGTTTTTAATGATTAAGATAGTAATACTTTACTATGTCACACCAGCTCTGAACATTCTAGCAAAGTGTCTCTGGCACAGGTGGTTTTCAGAAGAAAAGCCGATCTTCCCAACAGCTTTATGCTCTCCTTTATTTTAAAGTGCGGAAACTGTGGGAAAGGATATGTCAAGACTTCCTGTCTGTCACTGCGGAACCACTTCCCTCAGAGAGGCTAAGGCTGCATGTATGCGGACATGCAATCTGTTCTCAAAATCATATCCAGTGAATTCCTCCTGCAATACAAAATTTATACAGTTATTAACCTTATCCACCTTAGGCAGTCCAAGTGACTTGTTGAGGAAAAAGTCAATGAGCTATATAACAGTAACTAAGACAAAGGCTGCTCTTGTGTTGTTAGCTATTTTCAAGCTCCTTTTCCATGACCAAACCAAGCAATGGCGTTGGTAGAGAGATTCCCTCACGACAATCCACCAGTTGAGAGAAGGGGCAGGAGATTACTTCCTACCTCCCAAGCGCAAGCAGAGAGCAATTTAATAATCTATTAAAAACTCACAAAGTACCTGGGAACCTATATATGCCCAAAAGCTCCAGGAAACCCCAGGGTGTATGCAATGAATAAAAGGAAGAAGCAGTTCCATCATATACAGAGTTATAGAGCGGCAATGACAGACACCAACATTTTAAAACCTGCACCACAAGATGGACTCTCAAATTCACTTAACAGAGGGACAGCAGGATTAGGGTGTGTTGGTTTGTTACCTTTGCCTGCAGAAGTAAGATTTTGCCTCTTGGCACAGTCTACGAAAAGGAGAAGAAATATTATTTTAGAAGTACATATACATGGCAGAATGGTCAAAGAGAATCTTTTAAATAAAATTGTCAGCCAACAAGAACTAAAGTCTCAAAATACTACTGGATATGGAGTCTACTGGGACTACTCATGATAGTAAATATGATGCCCTGTAGTTGTCCAAAGGTAACAAGGTACATAAATGGTCCTGTAGCATGCATTTCTGTATCTGTTATTAAAAAAAAAAAAAGACAATAACAAGTAAAACCCCCAAAAAAGAGAAATTAACAAAATCCATGTAGAGCTATAAGCACTATAGTGAGCTACAATACACCAGAAAAGGCCTAAAGTTATAGCCAAACTGAAGTTTAAGTTAAGAGTCATGAATTTACTCTTTTGACAAATTCAACTTGCAAAACACACCAATCATTCAGTGAATTTAAGAGTCAACTTTTTAAATTTTTTTTTTTCCTTTTCTGTTTCAGTTTAATCATCTGAATCTCCTCTTTGGAAATACTGAAAGATTTCCATACTTCATACAGTCTGTCCTTCTGCAAAATAATAATAATGGGATAAAGAAAGACTATTAGAAAAATTTGGAAGAGAAAGAGAATATTTTGTTTTTCAATAATGCATTCTTTCTCCTGACATAACAAAGGTAATTCATTCTGCATGAAAAACTGATTGACATTTTCAAATGAATTTTTATTACTGGATTAGGTTGTCTCTGCTGTATTCCCCAGTAAGATACAGGTGATTATTTTATTTTAAATCATCTTCAGTTATGACAACAAAAAATTTTCTATCTCATAAAAAGGATACTGAGAAAAGTGATTCAGATGAATCTCTTACTCAATTTTTCAGAATATAAATCAATATTTGTAGTTTTTATTTTTAAATGTTACAGCTACATTCAAAGTAAATATAAACATTACCCATAAAGTTTGTGTTTTGTATAAACTGATGTTAAGCTTTTATATAGTATCTATCACCATGGCATCGAAGGGCTTAATGAATGCAACGGTTTAAAAATAATGAAGTCAAATGAAATGCTGTTTGATTTGATGGATAAATATGAATATGCTCCAATTAAATTAGAGTGCTTTTCAGAATTAGATGTAACAATTTTTATGATAAAAATGCAAATCAGTATCTGTCTTTCATTCATTAAATTCAATATGTTCATTCTCTTCCTCTGTGCTCCAACCTGATTTGTGAATTTTTTTTATTTTTCATGAGATTTAGAATTCTGAGAACTACATCGTAGGTATCTAAAGATGATCTACACTGATGTGATAGGCTAACCTCTATCATGTAAACTCTTATCTTCTAGGAAGCACTGAATACAGAGACCCATTCATTCCTATGACAAGTTCTTATTTGTACAAAATGGTGACAGCCCCAACCATCAATCAGTTACTTCCTTTAATACACAAATTAGGAAGGCAACAGAACACCATTGGTCATCACCTACAGCCTCCAACTCAACCATTGCCACATTATCGCCAAGGATCTACAGCTTATCTCACAAGATGATCCCTTGTTCTTCCAAGCCTTAGGAGGCAGACCCCTCCTCACTTAAAGTCAGTCCCCTAACCTTAAACCGATACTCACCAGCAGCTACAGTCCATATGATAGAAACACAAAGGAAGGCACATATCCCTGCAACAAATCCTGCTGCCAACTGTGCCCACATATCAATACTAATGACACATCAAAGGACCTAATCAAACCAGCTATTCCATCAGGGGCTCATCCACCTGATCATTCACCAATGTGATAGATTCCATCATGTGCCAAAAATGCCCCTCCACCATATACACTGGACAAACTGGACTATCTATGCAACAGAAAAAATGACACAAATCTGACATCAGAAATGGCAACACCCAAAAAACAACAGTGGACCACTTCAATCTCCCCAGTCACTCAGTGTAAGACATGATTGTTACTGTTCTTAAACACGTTAATTCTAAATCAAAGCTTCAAAGAGAAACCACAGAGTTAGAATTCATATGCAAATTTGACACCATTAACTTGGCTTTGAATAGAGAGATGAACTGGCATTCTCACTACAAACACTAATTCTAATCTCTCTCACCCTCACCACTTTCTGATATGTTGCTCCACACAGTTTGAATCTATACAACTTGTTTGATTTGCTGAAGTAATTGGACCTGATACAGTGAAGTTTAATCACAGGATTTATCCTTCTTTCCCATACAAAGTGGGATTTCACCCATGAGAGCTCATGAGAAAAATAAATCTGTTAGTCTTTAAAAGCGGCACAGGACTTTTTTTTTTTTTTTGCTGAATTACACTAACATGGCTACCCCTTTGGAAATAGGTAACAAGCTGTTTTTATGTGAACCTACCACTGGAGGGGAATGAAAACACACACACTTTCCCTGTGGCTTTCATAGCTATTTGCTAGCCAGCAAAGGAATGCCAAGACTTAGAATTATTGGATTCACTCCTAAGTGCTGAAAGAGAACATACTTAACAAGTTACAGATCTTTGCTTCCCCAGCCTCTCCCTATCCCCTTCTGTTCATCTCTCTCCAACTGCTCATATTGGCGGTTATAAATTAAAAAAAAAAAAGGGAAGAAAATAAGATGTTGATAGTAATTAATAAAAATTGTAAGCTAGGAAGTGTACAAACTTGATAAGGGAAGCAACAGGTCACAAGGAGACTTCTGTGGCCAATAGGGATAAGGATGATGAGATGGAACTTTCAAAAAATATATTAGGAACAAAAAGAATTCTGACAATGGTATTAGTCTATAACTAGATGGAAACAGTAGAATTATCAACAACAATGCAGAAATGTTCAGTACTCATTTCTGTTCCCTATTTGAGGAAAATACAGATGTTATAGTCTTATATGTTTATGATAACACTCTTCTTATTTGACTAGTATCTCTGGAAAATGTTAATCAGAAGCTACGAAAACTGGACAGTTTTAAATAAGCAAGCCTAGATAAATTGCATCAAAAAATTTAAAAGTGTTAGACCATTGATGTTGATTTTCAATTATTCTCAAAATATTAGGACACTCCAGAAGACTGGAAAGAAGCCAGTGTTGTGGCAGTTTTTAAAAAGGGTAAGTGGGATAACCCAGGTAATTATAGTCAGTCTGACACTGATACCAGACAAGACAATGAAGCGGGACCTGATTAATAAAGAAATAAAGGAGATTAATGCAATTAATGCAAATCAACATGGGTTAATAGAAAAAATATCCTGTCATACTAAATTGACATTTTTATGTGATTATTACCTTTATCAACCAAATTTATAGTGTGGTTCTAATATACTTAGACTTTTCTAAAGTCTGACTTGACTTGGTTCCACATGAGGTTTGATTAAAAAATAGAATATAAAATTAACATCGCACATACAACATGATAAAAAAATGGCTATTTTATAGGTCTCAAAAGGCAACTGTACCCCATTAACTGTCATCAAGAGGGCTTTTTACTAGAGGGGTCCTGCAGGGACAGGTTCCTACCCTAAACTATTTAACATTTTTATCAATGACTGAAAGAAAACATAAAATCACCACTAATCTAGCACATGACACAAATATTGGTGGAGTAGCAGAAGAGAAGTCACTGTTTCAGAGCAATCTGGATCACTTGGTAAACTGCATGCAATATGCAAACAATGTGTTTTAGTACAGCTAGATGTAAATACATGTGTGTTAGAACAAAGAATGCAGGACATACATACAGGATGGGAGACTATCTTAGGAAGCAGTGATTCTGCAAAAGATTTGAGGGAATGATAGATAATCTGCTGAACAAGAGCTCCCGGTGTCACACAGTGGAAGCTAATGTGATCCTGGGAAACATAAACAGGCAGGAATCTCAAATAGGAGTAGGCAGGTTATTTTACATCTGTATTTGTCACCGGCAACCTGCTGCTGGAACAGTGTCCATTTCTGCTGCTAGTAATTCAAGAATTGGAGGTGGTTCAGAGAAGAGCTGTGAGAATGATGAAAAGATTAGAAAGCATACCTTACAGTAACAGATTTAAAGAGCTCACTCTGTTTAGTTTAAGAAAGAGAAGATTAAGTGGTGACTTGATTGTAAGTATCTACATGGGGAATATTTAACAATTGGCTCTCAATTTATCAGTGATATATGACATGATCCAGTAGCTGGAAGCTGAAGCTAGACAAATTCAGACTAGAAATAAGAAATAATTTTTTGGTAGTGAAGGTAATTAACCATTGGAACAATGTACCAAGGGTTGTGGTAGATTCTCTATCACTGTCAATTTTTAACTCAAGATTGGATGTTTTTCTAAAAGATAGGCACTAGGAATTTATTTGGAGAAGTTCTATGGCCAGAGCTATAGAAGTAGTCAGATTAGATGACCGTTATAGCATCTTCTGAACTTGAAATCTATGAATCTTCCTCACCTGCCCCTTTGCCGCCCCCCGCCCCCCCACGTTAAGCTTTTGCCCTGTTCACAGCTTCCCCTCTCCATTCCTGGCTCCTACTTGTCTTCCTCCTCACACATTCATCTGTCCCTCTCCTCATTCGCAGCATTTGAATCAGGTGGCTTCCTCCTTCCCTTCCGGCCTGCCTAGGAAGTCAACAGGGGGAGCACAGAGAGTGCTGGATAGACACTGTCCCCTCATTACAATAGCATCTGACTGGCGGGAGGGGCAATTACAAGGAAAGTCCTCTTCAGCCCCCAAAGCTCCAGTATGTTCAGTTCTTCTGTGGAAATGCTGCATATGGAGTCTTCTGAGCATGTAAAGCTGCAAGTGGTTACAGTATGACTAATCCTGACAGAATCTTCAGAGAATTTAGCTGTCAAACTCTAACAAGTCTCTGCTGAGCATGTGTGAACTGAGAACTTTCGCTAGCTTATTAACTTCGCAAAACTGCATGGATTTTCACCAGGATAGCAAAAGGAATATCCTTGGCATCAAGGACAGCAGAAGGAAAACCTCTGCCACATTTCAGGTCCTCACTCCAAAGCACAGGAGTGCTAGGGATTTTCAAAATTATGATTGCCAAGAGCTTTAACAATGGCAAAACAAATTCTTTTTCCTTAACCTTGTTCTTGGAAATTGCTGAACCAGTTTGGCTGAAACTTTCAAAAATTATTCAGCCTGAAGCAGACACCCACCATGGAGAATTTCAACTCAAAAGGTTAACATTTTATGAAATTATGAGCTAATGAAAATAGGTTAATGAGAAGTACTGGGCAACCTTAGTAACAAATAGTGTTATAAACACCACCCACAACAGAACAGCTAAGAAGTGGGTGTGAAGGGCATTAACTAACAACCTGCTTCCCTGAATTGGCCTTTTCACTTCTTAGAGGAAAGTGGAGGGAATAATACTATTTAAAGTAAGTGCAGAAAGATCCATGCAGAAGTTTTACATATTTCAACAAGCAGGAAGAGTCTTAGCAATTCTGGGGGTATGTCTACACTTAAAGCAGAATTCAAATTGATTGTCATCAAATCAAATTCCATTAAGTGCATGGACATACCTGCTTTCATCAATTCGAACTGAGGCACTCCTCAGTTCGAATTGATGAAAGCTGACTTCAAATTCGGCAAACCTGGTTTGACATTGAAGTCACGGTCAATTCGAACTGAGGAGTTTGAATTGACACAGTGTGGCCATGTCAATTTTGAATTCACAGTGAGTTCGAATTGACATGGGCTGACCTTCCTCCCAGGGTGCATTGCACCCTGGAAGGAAGACCAGGCCTTTGGCACCTGGGGCCAGCAGCCCCAAAGGTGCCTCCCCCCAGCCAGATCCAGTGGCGGGGGGGTGAGGGAGAATGGGTTCCTGTCCTCTGGCTGGCCCCGCACGGGGAAAGCACCCATGTGCGCCGCCCTTGCGGGGCTGGCCGTGCACAAGGAAAGCACCCCCGCATGCAGCCCCTGCGAGGCTGGCTGCACGCAGGGAAAGCAACCCCCCACACACACAGCTTTTCCCAGGGCAGCTGCACATGGGGGAAAACACCCCCATGTGTGGCTTCTGTGGGGGTGCTTTCCCTGCGTGCAGCTGCCCAGGGAGAAGCTGCGCGTGGGGGTTGCTTTCCCTGCGCATGGTCAGCCCTGCAGAAGCCACACACAGGGGTGCTTTCCCTGCACGCAGCCAGCTCTGCAGGAGCCGCGTGCAGGGGTGGTTTCCCCACTAGCGACTGCCCGGGGAGAAGCCAAGCATGGGGGCAGCTAGCAGGGATGGAGCCACCCAGCAGCAGGGCTCCAGCCCCACTGGGAGGCAAGCTAGGCTCCAGCCCTGTGTGTGGGGGATTTCCTTCTTGGTACAGGCAGCCCTTTGCCCCTCCCCTTGCAGGGGGAACCTCCCCTGCCAGGCCTCAGCACTCTGACCCCAGCACAGGGTAAAGCACCCCCTTGCCAGCGCCGGGCTCAGAGTGCTGGGGTCTGGTAGGGGATTGGCTGTGGCAGTGGCCCTTTTGCATGGCCATCTTGCCACACTTCCCATGGTGCCCCCTCCAATTCGAATTGGCAAGTCCAGTCTATGGGCATGCCAATTCAAATACGGTTTTCTTGTCTATTTTAAAATGGATAGCCGTGTTAGTCTAGTCCAGTGAAAAAACAACAAGGAGTTATGTGGCACTTGAAGACTAACAGATTTATTTTTTGCATGAGCTTTCGTGGGAGAAGATCCCACTTCCTCGGATGTTTCGAAGATGGCTGAACTTACAGAAAGGAATGAAACTAAATGCAAGGGGGTGTAAAACATAGGATCAGGTCATAAAGTAACAGCAAATCAGAGCAGTTACTTTATGACCTGATCCTATGTTTTACACCCCCTTGCATTTAGTTTCATTCCCTTCTGTAAGTTCACCCATCTTCAAAGCATCTGAGGAAGCGGGATCTTCTCCCACGAAAGCTCATGCAAAAAAAAAATCTGTTAGTCTTCAAGTGCCACACAACTCCTTGTTGTTTTTTCTTGTCTAGCCATGCCAGTTCAAATTGACTCAATTCAAACTAATAATTATTAGTTGAAATTGACTAGTTTGAATTCAGTCATTTGAATTGACATGGGAAGTGTAGACACAGCCTGGGGCCCTGAGCAAAAGTCAAGGATGGGCCCCGCCCCCATCCTGGACTTTTGCCCCCCACTCTCCCTGGGGCCCTGCCAGCCCCCAAGGATCCCTGCCCCCCTGCCAGAACCCACCACCTTGAGGGGCCCCCAGACTCCCTGCAGGCCCCCACTAACCCCTCCACCACCTATCAGACACCCACTGGCCCCCCACCGCTGCCAGGCCCACTGGCCCCACTGTGAGCTGCTGTGGGGGTCCCTGGCCCTGCTGGAGGCCCTCCCGGCCCCGCTGCTGGGCTTCCCACCCCCATACTGCAGGCCGTCACTGTCCTCCTTGGCCTCACGACAGGGATCCTTGGCGCTACCACCAGCACCACTGAGGGCCTCCCAACCCTTCCAAGGGCCACCAACAGGCTCCCCAGCCCCACCAGAAAGATCCTGCTAGTGCGCTGTGGGTTCCCTGGCTGGCTCCCGCTGGACCGGCAGGAGGCCCCTCCCCCTGTGGGGCCCTGGACAGCTGCCTGCATTGTCCACCCTCTAAGATCGCCTATGTCAACAGGAGAGACTGTGGGAAACATGCTGCAGAAGCTACCTTGGTTGGATAAACTGCAGTATTTTCAAGCGGTTGAGTACCTGCCAGGTCGCATCAATTGCAAAGACATCTCCTGACCTATTTTGACAAGCCCTGAAGTCACATGGATTGAACTCTGTTCTTAAATCAATAAGCTGCCAGAACAAAAACAGACACATACACACGCACCCATGCACTCTCACT
This sequence comes from Podocnemis expansa, assembly GCA_007922195.1. Classification (NCBI taxonomy): domain Eukaryota; kingdom Metazoa; phylum Chordata; order Testudines; family Podocnemididae; genus Podocnemis; species Podocnemis expansa. The sequence continues at coordinate 14,842,612 of ML682005.1, forward strand.
CACTCACTCTCTCTCTCACATACACATGGGAAACTTATGGATAGCTTCTACAGAGAACAATTTAAGGTTTTCTGGACACCTAATGAAGGGAGCCTGACACTCCTTGATGTGAATGAGTCTAAGAGAAATAAGAGACTACTTTTGATATGAATCTGGAGTGAGGATGCAAGACCAACTTACCATTAGGAAACATGGGACAGGCAGAATCTGGCAACACAACTCTAATTTACTGACACTCTAAGACTGATGTTATGGTTACAAAGAATATTGCCTCTTCCTCATTATACATATAATAGCCTGACAAAAGTGGAACTGAAACCCCTGAGTTTTGTGAAGGGAAAATTAAATCCTATGAGTGAAGTGGATATCACCCAGATGCAATACATTAAGTAAATGTTTTCTGTTAGTAAGTTGGTTTCTATAGAGTGAGAAAGACTGATATTCCCATATGTTAGATACTAGAAATATGAGAAGTCAGCTTGACTGGATTTTCAGAATGTTCCAAACTTGTTGCATCTTCAGTACTCAAGGGGAGCTTTTATAGATTGTGCAATAAGATAGGGAAAAAAAGCAGCAGCAGCAGCTTTCCAGAAGATTCTGAGCTCAAGCACCAGATACATAGTTATTCCAAGAGTGGGGGAATCATAAGTGTTTATTCTGGCATTACTAAGAACTATGAAGCTCTCCAATACACTGATTTTGATCGTTGTTGTTGTTCATGTAACTTTCTTTTTAAACTTTAGCTATTCCACAAACAGGGACTTGAAGTGGTTCTGCTGATCTTATTGATCAAGGATGTCACCAGTTGGTGGTCAAGAATGAAAATGCTTCAGTGCAGCTGCTCTGGACAGTCTCAGATCCATATTTATTATACAAAAAATAAAAATGAGCAGTAATGAAATCAGTCATTATTATATTGTTATTGGTATACACATCAAGCGTCTGTGAATGTCAGTGTGTGAACTTTGTATGAAGTATGCTAATTTCTACAGTACAATACTGCCACCTAGACAATCATATGGTACCTAGCACACTAAAGATACAGATCTAATGTGATTCACACACAGGTGGAATAGCAATTAAATTAACTCCTAACCTGATCATCTGTAAAATAACACATTTTCATTGTTTAGAGCAGTGGTTTTCAAACTTTTTGTCTTGGGACCCAGTTGAAAAAAATCATTTATACCCACAACCCAACAATTACATCTTTGAGCAATGCATTCCAGTCTCTTGGCAGCAGCATCAGGGGGTGCTGTGACCCAGTACCTGAGAATTTGCAACCCAGTACTGGGTCCCGACCCTATGTTTGAAAACCACTGGCTTAGAATGATCACAGTCAACCCTTTGTATAATCCCCCAAATTTAAGATGTTCTTTACTGATACCTCTGGATTGTCTAACAGAAGACAGCCAAGTTCATAGCAAGCATATGGCTGAATGTACAAGTTGTTTTGACGACAGAGTTCATCTTTGACAGCTCTCTGAAAGAACTGTAAGAGAAAAATAAATATTTATTTACACATTAAAATTAGTAGCCTCATTCATTTTTATGTGCAGAATGAAACAAGAAGCACCCCCAACATCAAGCATGATAAGCTGAGTCTAAAATCATAATCTGAACACAGAAATAGTTCCTAGTTCTTAAAAGGTTTTGAACAGCAGTGGTCATATGAGTTCATGTCAGCATCTGCTGCTACCCTCACTATGGAAAAATGTTAGCTCTGTGTTTAAAAAAAGATTAGTTGATCCAAATGTTTTTATATCTTTAGCTGAAAAAAATACCTAGGTTTAACATAATTCTTTAATAAATGGAGGTCAAGGACACAGATTCTTTAAAATAAATTGGACAGAATTAGAAGAAGTTATTCACCTTCTGTTGTAATGATGGCTCTACAAGACGTACCCCTATGGGTCCCCCACAACATGTATGCTTGTGCCCCTACACTGCTGTTTGGAGATCTTTGGTAGTACTAGCCATTGGGCCCATGCATGTGCTGACTCTCTTCATGCTGCAACACAAGGCTAGCAACCATGCACAGACTAACCTTCCTCAGTTCCTTTGCTACTGCAGAGTCACTGACAAGAATGCCGAAGTAAAGGTGAGAAGGTTGGGTTGTGGAGCACTCGTAGGGGCCACATTTCAAAGAACCACTGTTACTGTACAAGGCAAGTAACTTCTTGGAGCACCCTCCCATTCCTCCATGATGTCTTGGAGAGGTTCTAAAGCTCTAGAAGCCACGGCTGAAGGGATGTTCCTCAAGGGTTCCCAGATAAGGCTCCGAGCTCAAGAGACACATTGGCAGTATTCTGCCCATGGACCCCGATAAAATCAGTGGGATAGTAGCATAGGTTCTGGCAGTGGTGCCCCTGGTTGGCCATATAAGGATGGCAGTGGAGGGGTCATCTGCAGGTATGGGCCTTATTGGTACTGAGCATCATATGCAGTCTGAGAGGAATACTGTAATGTTCCTTACTCTGGCTCACTTCCTAAACTCTCACTAGAGTGGGGGAGCGTGGCATGGCAGTGGTGATGATCCCTATGCCATGTGGAGACTCAGAGCAGAACTCCTGGGACCAAGAAGTGAGGACCCCAGTCAATGTTCCCTCTAAGCTGCGCAGCCACGCAGCCTGCCACAGACCCCCCACACAGGGAAGGCTGCCGGCCGCGCACGGCCAGCAGCCAGAGTCCCTGCATAGAGCTCCTCTGCGGCTGGGAGTTTTGAAAACTCCCGCCCAGAGAAGCTCTAACAGAGCATGCCCAGAATATCTGAGCATGCTCCGTTAGTGCTTCTCTGGCCCAGGAGCTGTGGCAGGGCCATGCAGGGTAAGTAGGGGATTGGGCGGGGGGTGGAGGGGGCTGCCAGGATTGGGCCCGCGGCGGGGGGGGCGCCAAGATCGGGCCCGCGGGGGGGGATGGGGGACCCTGCGCAGCGAGCAACAGGAGTTGCTCAGCTGCTGGTGGCTGTTAGAGGGAACATTGACCCCAATATGTCTGGTATACAGAAGCCTCTGGAGTGGCTGAGTTCTGCTGGTGCCAGCTACCCTGTATCAGCGGCAATATCAGTGACTGTGTTCTTACCAGCTACCCTAGTGCCAGATGAAGAATATACAAGGTACCAAAGATGATTTGCTTCCTGGGAGCTCCTTTTTAACAGAATTCTTATTCCTGTTTCTTAGTGCCAATGACTTGGTGCCTGTGCCAGTCAGGTCCATGGGCATGACCACTGGCTGCTGGCTGCTGCTGATTTTCATGAGCATTGGTGCTGGATTGTGAGGGTGCCAGTGCTAAAGATAGCAAGCGAGATGTCTCTTAATAGCCATAAGCTAACTTGGGGTTCACTATGGGGACTTTCTGCTCCCTTTTTAGATGACTTATGAGAGGAGTCAACAGTCTGTTTTTTTGGTCCACAGCCCTTAGATATAGACGACTGTGGGGAAGACTTGTATCTGTCTGGTGATTTATGACACAGGTCCTATGAGGGCCTGAGAGCCACTCTATGAAGATGATCTTTTGCTTGAGCTCTCAGTCTCTACAAGAATGTGGCCAACGTTGCTGGCAGAGACCACACATTTGCTAGATGCGGCCCTCCCTGAGGCACCAAATGCTCTGGGAGTGCTTGTCTGCAATCTGAATTGCCTCCAATTGCAACTGAGGCACTTCTTGAAACTTCCTGAACCATGCTTACCTGGGGAGAGCAGAGAGGCATAGGGGAAAGAGGTCCCCAATATGAAGAAAAGCAGGGAGGGAGGAATAAAGGGGAAGGTTTATTTTGATTTTTATTGTGAGTAACAAAGAGAGTAGAGAACAACTAAGCAATATTAACAAACTAGCTATACAAATGTGAACAGAGCAACTATCTCAACAGATTGTGAGTAACTCCATCTCTAGGCAGGAGTGGCTAAGGAAGGTTAGTCCACACACACTAGCTTGCCTCACAGAGCAACAGGAGGTGAGTCAGCACATTTCTGGGATTAATAGACACTACTGCTGAAGTTCTCCAATCAGCAGTGAAGAGATGCAAGCACACGTACAGTGGAGTCCCCACATGGACGCTACTCAAAGAAGAAATAAGAGTTCACCAACTATCACCTCCTTTGTTGTTCCATTTGCAAAAATAAAACAAGTTCAAAGAATTTAATGATTGCAGAACAAATTCCATTTCCATCCACATTAAAGAAGTTTGAAGCTTGCTAATAATCAAAACCGTCTTTCTTTTCAACTTCCCATTAGCTGTAGAGTAAGGGTTCTTAAGCTCATATGGCAATGTAGACCACATTTGGTCACCCTATTTTAGAGCTTATGATAGCTCCAAGGTAAATCACTGACAGAAGCTGAGCTGTCTAAAAAAAAGTCAGACTTCCAAATGTTTTTAATAACCCAGATGCTGGATTCTTCTTTGTAACTTTCCACTTCCTCTGTTTCCCTTCAGCTCTCACCTTTGCTTCTGCTAGCCACCTCAGCTGGTATGTCTGCTAACCATTAGCCCTTAATGGGAGGTGGAGATGTCACTGAAGCTCCTGTCTTAGCCCTTCACTTTCACACAATGTGAATTCCAGTAATATCATAACAACTCTGAATACTTCGAAAACACTTAATATCCTCTACTACTACTCACCCAGTGTATCAGTAGCATTGACAAACAGAAGTCTTTTCTTAAGCAGAAATGGAGCCATTTATAAGACAATTGGACATATCATTAATGTATTTGTAACAACTTACTTGAACTGCATCTTCAGAATTTCCTAAGCATTTATGTATGGCACCAAGAAGCAAATTCTTCAAACCAACAGAAGATGAATCATCAACTTCTTGACAAGCTTAATTTAAAAAATAAATCAAATTAATCTTTTAATCAGCTAAAACTCCCTTTAAAATAAAAATGCCCTTTTGGAGTGCTTTTAAAAAAAATCAAATTAGACAGCGTTCCATTTCTGTAGCTGAATTTTACCTAGCAATAGTCAGTCTCAAACATCGTAATGTTATCTTTAACGTTCTCTCCCTCCCAATCAGCTCTTTTCTGAAGAAGACGACATCATCTCACAATATCTCTTTAAATAATTTTAGGTATTTATCATAACACAAAGCTATCTCAACTCTATTTGTATTTATTTTCACTCTTGGAAAAAAGACAAATATGCAGGTACAAAGCCCAATCTATCTTACAAATATTCAAAACAATAAAATAGTGTTACAACGTTATTTTGTAAAATAATGATATTAAACAAGAACCCAGTTCCTTAAATTCATTACTCTTGTGATTAATTCTTAATCACTGGAATAACTCCACTGAAATCATTGAACTCCTCAGGAGCTAATGACCACCATAAGCCTTTCATTCACAACTTGGAGGAGGAGGAAATATTCCAGTGTGAGGTGGATTTTTTTTAATGGGGGTTATTTGGAGCGGCTCAGAAATCCTAAAGAAGATTGATCAATGGGAAGAAAGATGATCAAAGGTGCATAATAAACTAATTTAACACATGGATATCATCTCTCCAGGTATTTTTTTCAGAGGGAACAGGATTGTGAGTTGTGTGTGAGTGACCATGTATATGTACATACCTCTCACCATTGAGCTATTTAGAGTTACCTACAATCATCATAGTTTCATATCTATCTAGCACTCCCTACTCCCCAGATATTAACTCTAGAAGCTATGTACATTCAGGTGACAATTCAAACACAAATACATTGCTTTTTTTTTTTTTATGTCTTTTACGGGTAGGTTTAAAAGAGTCATTAAACAAAACGGAATTAATGTAATTATATCCAGTACACTGAATTTTAAATTGAAATGTTATCAAAATAGTAACTTAAAAAAAAAAGAAAAAAAGAAAACTTCTTTCCTTCTAAGTGTCATCCTCTATTTAAAAAATGTTAGTTTGCTTCCTAGTGCATGTTCTTTTCCATCTTCATCCAAATAATTTAGCTGGTTCCTCAAATATCCACACATATTTCAGCCTTCATACTACCACAATGAGCTACTCTTCATGAGAGAGAAAAAGGGAAGAAAAAGAGATCATCTCATCTCACTGGAAAAGATAGCCAAGGAAACATATATCCTACCTTGGCTCATACGTTGCAGGTTAGAAAAGGAACAGTTTGGAAGGGCTTTCCATAAATACAACACTTCAATGGATGCCAGCACACAGAGCTCTTTGGTTGGTATATGCTTCTTAAATCTATCCGCCTGAAAACAGCAAACATAATTGTGCTAAATTCCTCTTACAATAATAGACAGATAAAGGTCATAAACAGTAATTCTAATGTTTTCAGAAAATCAAGTAACAGTGCTGAAATGTTAGGGGGCATGAAAATTTACCCTTGTTAGGACTAAAAATAAGTTGTTTAGATAGAACTTTAACTATTTCTCAATCATGATGATCAGACACATGATTAAACAAGTCTTGGAAAAAACATACAATAAATACAATCTGAATATTGATGCAGTGGTGGGCTAACTATTTCTCCAGTAAAGGTGTATGGGATTTTAAGTCTGTAAGGACTTTCCACATCATTCCCAGATTTCAGAATGCACTAACTATGGACATGCACAGTGTATTATCATGATAAAATCGAGGAGGAAGAAATGAATCAGGAAAAAAGACTCGAGCAGCTGCTTTGGCAGCACAGTATTTTTCTTCCTGAAAATTATATAAACCAAGATTAGTAGTGAGCTACCAACCATAGTCCTGTTAGTAGCTCTTTAAACTACAGAGCACTGCTCACTTTTTCCACCTGAATCATTTCCACTGTGATAAGGTTAGAGAAGACGTCTACCAGGAAGAAAGATACTTTTGTTTAGAACTAAATCTCTGAGTACAGGACAACACAATTGCCAATGGTAGTCACTGTACTGAAGCAACTCAATTCATGCCAACCAAACCTTTTTGACAGAGAATTGTTCAATCTGATTGTTTTTTCTTTTGAAAAGCTTCTGAACTTCCTTGAATACATTCTGCGCACCATCCACATCACCAGTGGCTCCTTGACATACTGCAATAAAATGCACACACACACAAAAATTCTGCTGAAGATTCCAGAATATGAAAGATAGGGAAATATAACGATAGGACATTATGAAGGTAAAGGGGAAAAGTATGGTATTTTGTGAAGATCCTGGACTGGGAAATCAGGCAAACTGGGTTCAATTCCCAGCCCTGCTTCATGTATGATCTCTGAAGAGTCATTTCCTCATCTGCAAAATGGGAATAATAATACCTGTCTCCAAGGGTTGCGATGATGATTAATTCATTCATGTTTGTAACGCACTGAGTTATTACAATAACAGGGGCCTTATAACTACACAAACAAAATCTGAGCCACAGCTTTTTAATATGGACAGTAAAAAGGAAGAATTAGACAAAGCTCCAAGTGTGCAACTGAGTTCCACAACTGCAAAAGTTTATGACCGAAGACTTGTTTCTATACATGTTTTTGTTACCACATTCATCACTAATTCTCTCACTAAAAGTACTAACCTGCTGTCAGGTAGGCATAGTAACACTGAGACCATCTCGATTCATTTTTAAGCCTTTCAAAGGATTCAAATGCATCTTTGAAATTCATTTCTATCATGCTGCACCAGCCTAAAATGAGAACAATTTTAACTTATGATAGAAAACATGTTAATTTTAAATGGTATAAGGAACTCAAGTTTGTGACCATTTTGGACTGTGAGAAGTCCAAAAATTTTAAAAATGACACCCTGAGAAATTCCATAACATTTTAACAAAATCTGAAGGGAAGCAAACCTAAAACTTAATTCAAAAATGCCTTGTTACAGTGGCTATGGTATTATAATAAATACCATAAATAGATAATGAATACATTTTGGGGGATCAAATCTTGAATGCATTGATTATAACAGGTTTAAAAACTTCAAGCAAAAATATTCCTTATCTTATACAGTTCTCAAATTAATCACAAAAGCACTGCTATGCTCACCTTCTTTTTATGTGAGAGGAGATTCAATAATAAGGAGTTCTTTTAAGTATTTACAGGCGCATGAAAGCTACAGAATCTTCTGTGGTTCTCATATAATCATAGTCAATACACCAATGAAAAAACCTGAGATCTCCAAACTTTTGTTGCTTAGTTATATGTTATTAAAAGGGAATGGACAAGTGTACTGAAGCCTTTGGAATTTTGAAAATCCAGCAAGATTATTAATCCCTGGCACAGAATCATTGTGCAGTAAAAATGCAATAGGATCAGAAACTAAAATAGGGAAAGAACAAGTCAAAAATTACCTAGACAAGTTAGATGTCTTCAAGTGACCAGGGCCTGGTGATATGCACACTAAAATAGTCAAGGAGCTGACTCAGCAAATATCTGAGCCATTGGCTATTATCTTTGAAAAACCATGGAAGACTGGAGAGATCGCAAAGGACTGGAAAGGGGCAAATACAGTGTCCCTCTATAAAAAGGGAAATAAGGACAACCCAGAGAATTATAGACCCCTCAGTTTAACCTCTGTGCCAGGAAAAATCATAAAGCAGATAATTAAGGAATCAATAAGCAAACATATAGACAAGAATGGCATGGATTTGCCAAGAACAAATCATGTCAAACCAACCTGATAGCTTTCTATGGGCATGAGCACAGCAAAGCCCTGGCCACATTTGGAGTTCAGTAAGTCGACTTAAGGGCTTTCTTAAGTTGACTTAATAACTCCTGCCCTTAAAGTCAACTTTAAGGGTTAAGTCAACTTTATTAAGTTGACTTAACATAATGTGGCCATTAAAGTCAACTTAATAGTATTGACTTAGTGGAGTGGGGCCATTTAAGTCAACTTTATAAAGTCGACTTAAACCAGGAGACCCATTTGAAGTCGACTTTATAAAGTTTACTTAATGTAATGTGGCCTCACTAAGTTGACTTAATAAGGTCTACTTAAAGTCGACTTTAAGTAAACCTTATTAAGTCGACTTAATAAAGTCAGGTTAGCTTTTGTAGTGTAGACATAGCATGTGACAGGGTACAAGCCTTGTGGATAAAGAGGAAGTGGTAGATGTGGTATATCTAGACATTAGTACAGATTTTGATGCAGTCTCACATCATCTCCTCATTAACAAACTTGGGAAGTACAATCTGAGATGGGTGCAAAACTGGTTGGATAACCTCTCCCAGAGAGTATTTAACAGTTCAGACTCGTGCTAGAAGGGCATAACAAGCATGGTACTGCATGCATCAGTTGTGGGTTGGGTTCTGTTCAATGTTTTCATTAGCATTTTATATGGTGGCACAGAAAGTACCCCTAGAGTTTGCAGATGACAGCAAGCTGGGAGGAGTTGTAAGTACTTTGGAGAACAGGATCACAATTCAAAATTATCTGGACAAACTGATGAAATGGTCTGAGGTTAATAGGCTGAAATTCAAGTAAGACAAATGCAAAGTACTCCACTTAGTAAAGAACAATCAGATGCACACATACAAAATGGACAATGACTGCCAAGGATAACACCTTTCTAGGACGTATTAACAGAAGTACTGTAAGACACGAAGAGTAATTCTTCCACTCTACTCTGTGCTGATTTAGGCCTCAACTACAGTATTCTGTCCAGTTTTGGGTGCCTCATTTCAGGAAAGATGTGGAGAAACTGGAAAGTCCAAAGTAGAGGAACAACAATGTTAAAAGGTCTGAAACACTTGACTTATTAGGGAAGACTGGAAGAATTGAGTTTGTTTTCTCTGGAGAAGAGGAGACTGAGAAGGGACATGATAACACAATTTTCAAATACCTAAAAGGTTGTTACAAAGAGAAGGGAGAAATATTATTCTCCTTAACTGCTGATGATAAGACAAGCCACAATGGGTTTAAATTACAGCAAGGGAGGTTTAGATAGGACATTAGGAAAAAATTCTTAACTATCAGGATGATTAACCAGTGACATAAGTTGCCTGGGAAGATTGTGGAATCTCCAACGCTGCAAATTTTTAAGAGGAGATTAGACGAACACCTGTCAGGGATGGTACTTGGTCTTGCCATGAGTACACGGGATTGGACTCAGTGACCTCTCATGGTTCCTTCTAGTTATGATTTTTTGATTCCACAGCAATAGACAAAAAGAAGCATGCTTCCAGTCTTATGGAGTGGATACAAAAGCCTTCATAGGAAAAAAGGCAAGGAAAAAAATAGCCAGTTGTAATTTGTGCACTTTTGTCTTGAGTCTACAGTGGTTTCTACACATAGAAAATAATGGAGTACTACAGGCTATATGTATGTTTTATGTTCAAAAGTTCATGCAGTCATCAAGCACTGCAATCCAATCGGCAACTAAGGAATCACAGGAAGGAGCTTTATTACCAATCCATGTAATTAAAGCACTGAAAATTGAGTAACTTTTGAGACATCAAATCATGAATAAGGTGTCCTGCAGCACTTTTAAAGATTAACAAATTTACTGATTGCATGAGCTTTCATGGTAGAAATCCCACTTTGTCAGATGTCTGAAAATGGAAAACTTATAGTATGGGAGAGAAAGATAAATACAGTGGAGTGGGTAGGTCAGACTATTTCAGCAAATAAAACAAGTTGTTTAGATTCAGACTTGGGCTCCTAACCTTCTTATATGCTATTCCACACAGTTTGAATCTGAACAACTTTGTTTCATTTGCTGAAATAGTCTGACTTGTTCCTGTCACTCACACTGCACTGGGTATCTTTCTCTCCCATGCTGTAGCTTTTCCATTTTCAAGCATCTGACAAAGTGGGGTTTCTCTCACAAAAGCTCATGTGACAAATACATTTGTTAGTCTTTAAAAGAGCCACTGGACTCCTTGTTTGTTTTGCTGGATGAGACTAACTTGGTTGCCTCTCTGGAACTTATCAAATAATGAGAAAACTTTAACTAGAAAGTCCCAGGTATATATAATGGTGTCATTTAATCAAAATTTGGGAGGAAAATATGTACACAGTATTGCAGTTGTATTATTTACCAATTTCATATAGGCAGACATGTTGGATCTCTCTCTGATCTGTTGCAAGTTCCAAAGCAGTATGAAAGGAGGTCAAGGCACTGTTGATTTGACACTAAGAGAAAAAAATAGAGATGATCATACCATATTACATAAATGCAAATTTCAGCAAGTCCCATTATAATCACAATTTAAAATGATACAAATCTGTTTTATTATCATTAGCAATTAAAGAAAAATAATTATTTAATACACAGATATGGAAGGCCGTATTTCACACAACAGTCACTATCATGCAGAGAAAAAAGAGGCAGAATATTCTGCTGAGAGAAATTCCAGATATTCCTGATCAGAATATGAGCAGCATGGGGAGAAGGTAAAGACAAGGGTGGATTACTACATGGGCCAATGCCCAGGGGCCCACCACGATGTGTGGGCCCTCAGTCCTGCTGGCGCTGGGGAGGGGAGTGAATTGGGCCAGCCCAGAGGCCAGGCTTTGAGCTCCCACCCTGCCCCTGGGCCAGCCAGTCTGACCCTGGGGGCCAAATGGGCTGGCCCAATTTACTCCTTCACTCCCCTCCCCAGCGCCAGCAGGGCTGAGGGCCCACACATTGTGGTGGGCCCCTGGGCACTGGTGGGGCTGACTGGCATGTTCAGTACAGCCTCTGGCACGGCCTTGGGGCCACACCGGAAGTTGCACCGCACATGCCAGTCAGCCTTGCCACCAGGGCTGACTAGCCAAGCCACGGCTGGCCTCTGGCCCCATCCCTCCCAACCCCCAGCAATGGCCCACTGGTGGAAGGAAAAGGCCACTGGTGAGGGAAGCCCAGTGGACCTGCAGCCATTGATCTGCCTCTGGGTAAAGAGGAATGTGAAATTAATGAAATATTTGAACTAACCAACTATTAATAGCTTAATGAAATAATAGTCTAACTGGTTAGATAGCAACTTGAGGGAGCATTCTGTCAGTTGAGTAATACTATTGTCTGAGCTAAATCAGCTATTAATATCAAGTAAGCTGACAATGGGATCCATATTACAACACCTTCACACCCTTTAGAGCCTGATAGGGCAGTAGTTAGAAATGAAACAAAGATTAATGAGAGTATAAGTGACAAAGGAGGAAGGGAAGAAGCAGCAAACCTATTAGAGTACTTATGCAACATAAAAGGTGCACATGTGTGCCTGTCCGCGTACACACACTTAGACACACATGACAGAATCTCAATTTCTCCCTAGAAATACGAATTTTATCTGTCTTGGCTTTTTTTTTTTAATTGGTCTGAAATACAAGCATAATGATTCAGCATGTTTTGTGTGGGCACCTGTGGATTTTGAGGAAAGCAGTTTTTATTTACTTCTGTTTTGCCAAATACATTATATAGCAGGGGTGGCCAAACTTATGGAACTCAAGAGCCACACGAGTTGATTATTAAACTTTCAAGAGCTGCACTGAGGCATATAGCCATATGCTCTTACCTATTCCAAAATTACTAAGTTTAAAATTCACTGCACACTTTAATTTTATTATAAAAAGAGAACAAATATCGATCCTACTTATGTCAGATCCTAATAATTACTTTGGGTTAGCATGAAAATTATGCCTATGCAGTAAAAATTTAGCTGCTGCTCAGTGTAGAAGACTGCAGGCTAATGGCGAGGTTTTAAAAATCCCAAGCATGCCACACTTCTCCCCACTGTCCTGACCCCCTTCTGAACTCCTAGGCTGCGGCTACTTTCCTAAATTGATTTGCTGACATTCTTTCAGGACCCATAATTTATCATTCAAGAGCCACATGTGGCTCCTGAGCCACAGTTTGGCAACACCTCTTATATAGTCACAAGTCTTGTTACTTTAGGCACAACAGTTTGTGATTTATTCTAGAATTTCTAATTCAAGTATGATACTCATTAGTTCCAGAGTAATATTTGTAATGATTCCTAAATTAATACATTTTGCTTTTCTTGAAACTGTCTGAGCTTTGGGAACAAACTGTAGGACTGAAGTGGGTTTCTGGATGAAATTTGCTGTACCAATCATCCTTCAGATCATGTTTAACTGAGAAAACTGTGGGACAAGACATGAAAAATCTAACTAGAGAACTAAACGCACTACGCAGAGGCTGATCTGAAGGACTGGGAGTGGCAGAAGATCACAAAGGGGTTGGTGAAATCTCAACTTTTCCCAATCTCCTGAGAAGAGCAAGGATGCTTCCTTCTCTTATCAGGAAGATTTCTGAAGAAATAGCCTGGGGGCTCTATCCTCAATATCAACCTAGAAGTAGTATATATTTGATCAATGTGAAGTCCCTCATCCTGTCCTCTTTTATTAGCTAAAAAGGAGATACACACTCTTCCTCATGTTCGTTAAGAACTTGCAAGGTTTATTCTTCTAAGAACTATCTCCTCTACTGACAATATCCTAAATATAGATCAAACAGGCTTCAGATTGTCATACCTGTGATCAAGTGCTGGCCCTCAGCACCTATACTAAAAATGGTTTCCAGACCAAGCAGAAGCCATGCAGTATTCCTAGATCTTACTGCCGCATGACATGATCCAGAATACAGGTCTATTAAACAAACTTTCATTGGTCCTACCATGGGAGACTGTCAGGGCTGTAACTGCTGCTGAGACCGCTAGTTCCTTGTTTCACTTGGCTAAAAGAAGAAAAATGTCCCAGTTTCGGGATGTTTCATAACAATGGTCTACCTCAGGGTTCAGTTCTTGAACATCTTCACAAATGACCTTTCCCTATACCACTTCCAGGTATTTTATATATGCAGATGTTTCTCTAGCACTGCAGGACCAGGAGTTCTGTCACTTAAAAGTCCTGAATGCAGATACAGAGAGAGATGGCCCACAATTATAAAAGATGGAGACTTAAATGAAGTGCTAAAAAGACAGCTTCCAGCTGTTTCCACCTAAACTACACAAATACCAACAAAAAGCTCAATGTCTTCCTGAATGACACAGGTTGAATTCAAAGCCTGAGTTTTTAGAGGTTAAACTGGATCCCAACTTGATATTCAAGTATCACCTTACCAAGACCTTGCTGAAAATTAAGACGAACAACCTGATCAGTGGCATAGCTGGTTCAACCTGGGAAGCCAATGCATAGTACACACTATTCAGCTCTAGGCTTACCTTGTGCTATTCTGTAACAGAGTATGCCCAAATCACTCAGTTCCTCTCCAACAGGACTAATGGACACTCAGTATGTATATAATAACTGGTATTATGAGACCAATCAACCTAGCTTGGACATTGCTCCTACCCAACACTGCCCCTTCTGACAGCAGAAAACAAGTCACTTTGCAAAATCTGTCTCTTGCAGTTCACAACATGCCACATTTACCTCTGTTAAAGATGTGTCTAATCAACCAACTATTAACTCATGGCACCCCATTTGGATAATTCATTTAGAGGGATCAGTGTCACCTCTAGATGGCATACCAGGTGACAAAAAAAAAAAAAAAAAAAAAAGCTTCAACCATAGCCAGTGCTTATTTTGTGACAGATTAAACAGTCTAGCCACTTGGTTTTGACCTTCCACATCATCAGTGAGAAAAGTTCAGTCACTTCAGAGATAGAGTGATGTGCTGAAAACAGGGTGACCAGATAGCAAATATGAAAAACTGGGACACTTTTTTTCAGGGCAGAGAAGTATAGTTGCATATATAAGACAAATCTCTTAAGATTGGGAAATCTAGCTGCTTCTGTGGCCAGTTAGAAAATACAGATCATGTATTTGTAGACAGTGTCCACTCACAACAGCTGCTGGATCCCTTGCAGATTTCTACAATGCCCTTCTCCCAGTTACTGAAGGATCAAAACACACTAACACACTTGCCTGTATCATCTATTTAAATGCAATCACAAACTTCCTTGAGTTACAGCAGAAAGAAATTAACAAGATTCTTGTCAGGCTCACTGCTACCTACAGCATCCTGAATGGCAAATTAATCTAATCAAAGCCTTGTTAATTTCACTGTGCTTTTAAAGACAATTACGGGCAGCCCTGCACTGAATCTCCGTGTCAGCAGACTCAGGAAGACAATATGTATTGGTTCACATTTGGGAAATGTATCTTCGCAATATTTAGGGTTAGAAAAAATGTTTTATAAATGTAAGTTTTAACTTTGAAGAATTGATGGCTTACACCCTTCAACTCTCCTGTCACTTACGTAATGAAAAAGTCTGATATAATTTCTGGTTCATCCGCAGACTACTTTAGGGAAGTCTATTTGGACAGCCAAAAACTTCCCTTAGGGTCAGATTTAATTTTAGGTCCTGACCTCAGAAGATTCTCAATTGGCAACTTCCCTCCTTTCTAATTCTGTCTCATTTCCTTTGTTTTCCATCTCAATATGCTACTGATTTTTCTCTTCTTCTTCCTCCTTTGTTGTCACTTTACACATACCAAGAAAGTATAACTGATTATTCTTATCCTATAGTGCAATAAACTAATATTAATGTTTTCATCTTTAAAATATTAAACACTTTGGATCAAACTATACTCAATTTCTTCTAAAATAAAAGTTCCAGGGGATAGCTGTGTTAGTCTATATATAGCAAAAACAATGAAAGTCCCAAGGCACCTTAAAGACTAACCAATTTGTTCCAGCACAAGCTTTTGTGGGCTGCAACTGCATCTGATGAAGTGGGCTGCAGCCCACAAAAGCTTATGCCTGTAGTAATTTGTTAGTCTTTCAGGTGCCACAGGACTTTCCTTGTTTTATTCTGAAATAAAAACATTTCATAATTAATTTTAAAGAAGTGTTCTGTTATGTTTGAACATACTGACTATATCGCTACTTTTCCGGTATATTTGTCTGCTGTTGGAATGTGCATTAGGAAAAATTATAAAACTTTTAATTAAAAGGAAAACTGAAGTTAGACAAATTTCAATAAAAGATTTCCATTTTTGGTGAAAATAAAATTGACCCAGTGAGGTAATCTAAACCACATGTTCTCTCCACATCTCATAAAATTACTAGAAAGCTGACTTATTTCTCAAAAAGAATGGTTCGGTTTAGGATTACTAGAGGACAGCTCTAAAAGAAGAGCTACCAGACAACAGTAGTTTCCTCCTGCATAAGAGTAATGACAGCTCTGCATAATCTGGCTGAAATTTCTACAGCCAAGATTTCTCCCAGGTTGAATTCTAAAGGGAAATTCTTTACAATCCACTTCTCTACTTTTCTAAAGATTTTTATGAATAAGTCTCTCAAATCCTTCACTAACATAGGAAGAATTCTCTCTCTTTTGTGGACACCCTGAAATCCATTTAGAAATTACTTGCATCAATTCAACTCATTTGTTTTGAATTGGCCTACATCAAATTAATAAAAGCAATTTCCAAACCAGTTTAAGATTGACTACAGAGGAGTCTGCAAGGATTTAACTGAACTAGTGCAAGTTTATATACAGACAAGATTTTATACAAAATTGGTTCCCTGTGAAGTCCCTTAGCTGGGCTGATTCAAATTTTGACAGGAATTTTTATAATCTCACCATTTTCCTGAGGGGCACACATCTCCACACCTCTTCGCAATCAGCATGACCCAACAGGACCACCTCTGATAAATTCACACATACCCATCCAATGAACCTATACCATTTATTTTTATTCATAAACATATGTACCATAAATATAACCATGTTCTAAAAAGCTTGACATATATTTCCACTAGTCAAGTCAGTGTTGATGGTAAGCAGACGAGTTAAAGGGACCCATGAATGAGCAAAAGCAGTCATCCAAATAAATACAATAATGTAAAGTTTTCAGGAAATCCTTACTAATTTTATAGATCCCATGGTACCAAATGAAAAGATAGCTGTTTGCTTTTCACGGATTAGCCAGGGAGTGTGGTCATTTTGTTTAATTTGTTTCTTTGTCTCATCAAGAAATACTATTTTAGTTGCTAAGGAACTGTTTGATTGTGAAGTATGTTTGCTGCAGTGATATACAGTAGATCCCTGTGTAAGTAAACCACAATTATGACGTAACAGTGTAAACATACACAGCGTAAATTATATTGTTTTCTTGCAGAGAATTCTTTTTGGTGTGATGAGAGAATATACTTTGGAGAAAGTGGGAGAAAGTGGGAAAACATGTTTTTTATGACAGTATAATTATCCAATGAGATGACATGAGTGAGTTATGGTGAGTTTTGTTTGCTCTCAAGATTACCAAGATCTCATCAAGGACCCTGTGTGTTTCTGTGTAGTAAATTTACTTACGTAGTATACCACCTATCTACTTACACAATTTAAAAGTACATTTTAAAATGAATGGCAACACAAATACTAACATTATAGGCTCATACCAGTTTCAGTTGTAGTAAGGCACACACTTCCATAATACAACTTTATTTTCAAGAGGTTAGAATCTTCTGAAAAGGAGGACCATTAGAAGCAGCATAAGAAGTTCACCCAAAGGTCATATCTGAGAAATTTGTAAAATTCTATTCTGAATGATTTTTGGATAACTGTGTTTTTAAAACAAACAAAGAGGGATTTACTCCTCTGCTGACATAAATACCTTTTACATATCTGAAGAAAACTTCACTTTCAAATAAAAATGTTATATTTGCAGAATACCATATGCTATAATATAAGCTGATTTTTCTAAACCTATAGAATATTAAGAAATAGCTGTCTGAGGACAACTGAACATTGACACAAATGAAGCTCTGGTTATTTCAAGGTCTGATGCTGTACGATGCATCCTCAATGCCTGTAGGGTTCTCAGGGCCTTGAGATCTCAGTAAACTTCTGCTGCACATCAGGATCATTAGATACGTCCTTGAGACACCACTCAGCACAACTAAAGTTATCAGTACCTACAGATATTGCAACAAAGTGCTTCAGTACCTTTTTTTAAGATACTGGGTACTGATTTCTGCCTGAAGTCTAAAGGTTGTTCTTTAAAATAAATGGGCTTCTGAATCTTTATTTATTGGGTTAAAAAAAAAAAAAACACAAAAACAGACCAAGGGAACTGTAAATGCTTAAAACCAAGCTATTTTTACCTTACAGTTGAGATTTTCACACTCTGCAGTCAACACATATAAAGTTATGGCTCCAACAACAACAGTCACTCAGCTTCTTGGCTCATGTATATTAGCATAAAAGATTACATGATAAACCACACAATAACTGATCACCTCCTTATGTATATGTGATGACAGTTAAAACCATTATGAGAACCAAACATAGTATTTCTAAAACCTACCTCCATGCATTTTTATTTACCATGCAGCAAAGATTTACCAAATTTGGTAAACTGACCCCCTCCCCACAGAACTGTACTGTTTGTATTGTTTTCACCAATGCCAGCTAGGTTGGCCAGTACTAATAATCTCACTCCATAGTGCCCCAAGTTCTCTACATGATCAGCCAGCTCTGTCAGCTTTAAAGGGACCAAGCTAGCAGCTATAGGCAAGCCTGCCAACATTCTACAAATGTGGGGGGAAATACAGACACCATGTGTGGATTTCAAAACCTGCAGGGATTCCTCTAATTTTAAAGTCCAAATTCCTCAATTATTTTCTTAATGTTTCAGGTGTCGCCCCAAACTACTGAAAACTGGGGTTGCATGTATTATAAAATATTTTGTAGCCCAGAACATTGATAATCAATTTTCTTGGTAATTTTATTAAAAATAATTCAAAATCATCCAGAAAGTATACCCCGATAGCATAGTATTTTGAGAAATGCTTTTTATCTGGGACCTAGCTAACCCTTTATTTTAAGTACAATTGGTTTAAGAAGCTGTAACACTTATATTTTATTTTGCCCATGATTTGTATATTTTTTCAATCAAAGTTTGTACCAAAATAATTTCTATTTTCAATTTATTTATTTGTTTAAGTTCTACAGTGTCCTAGAGATGGATGGTCTTTTAAAATCAGTTGTAAACATGAATGTTTTAATGCAAGAAGGCTATGCTCCTGGAAGGCAGAAGGTGTTATCCTGATGGCTAAATTGAATACAAGAGTTCCAAATACCCTCAACTTGTGGTCCGACAAAAACATACAGTTAAGGATTTGTTTGTTTCTTAATTGAGTCACTAGGAACCTGGAAAAAGATTCTCAGCTGGGATCAGTTGCCATAGCTTTACTGAAATCAGCGGAGCGATGAAAATTTCTTCAGCTGGCTGGTGCGGAGGGACCAAAGGGTTTACACAAAGTAGAACTCTGCCAGATGTTTGTTCTCATTGGTGTATTTTATTTGATGGTAAGAATCTGTCACTTTCAGATGTTTCAATGTGTAGATATTCACAACCCCCCCACCCCATCCAGATAAACAAATGGATAAAGTTAGTGCTGGTGAGTAAATAAAAGAAATATAAGAGAAACATCAACAGATAAAAAGCAGAAAACCTTAGTTAAGGATCAAACATGACTCTTAACTCTGTCTATTTACCTGATACTGTTATCTATCTTCACTTACTGGTCCAAACCCACACTAGTGTAACAGTTTAAATATCCATTTATTTATTAAAAAACACTATCAGCATAGTTATCAAACATGTTTTATCTGGGAATACATTTCTGTCTACTCAGCAACTGCATTCACTAGAATGAGAAAGATTCCAAGGCACAGCCAAAAATGCTGAATTTCAGGTAGTCTGATATTAGAAATAATTACATCAGCTAACTATTTAAAGAGTCTTCAGATACTCTAACGTTTCCAAAATGTTCCCATTTTGCGTTAGTCATTTAAAATGGTGTACAATACCCCTTCTCAAATAGTTTTAGTGAAACAACCAGCCAATTTACAAAGGTACGCTGACAGGTTTGGCAAACATACTAGCCAACAATCAGTAAAGCAAAGATATTATATTTTTGTAGGTAGTAACAGGAAAAGCAGGTCAAAAACACTAGTTTAACACACCATCACTGTCAAACACTTCTGGAACATATAGTGCTCCTGAAAAAGTAAGCTATCTGATCATCCTACCAATACAGCCTGAAACCTCCTGTCTCACTTCCACTCCAACTCCCCTATGTCTTCCTTCCATTTCACTTGCTACCAGAATTCATTCATGTCAACATGTCTAAAAGACATTCAAGACCTTTCGCTGCTCAAATGGGTTATTTTGGGAAAGCCGTAAGATCAGTTGATTACATCCACATTTATAAATTGTGTTATAAAAGGCTGTTTCACAAAATGCTGCTATCCAGAGACCAAACCCTCATGCTACTCCAGATGTGATTTTCACAATATATAACTTCCTAAAATAATAATACAGAAGTTATCCCTTGACATCCTGTCCTCACTTAACTGTCATGGTCCTGTCCTTTCTTGATTTTCCCCCGTCCTCTCAGACTCTGCAGTCCTTGCTCTACATAGACTATGTTCAAAAGGGACTATTATGATCATCTAGTCTGACCTCCTGCACAATGCAGGGCACAGAACTCTACCCACCCACTCCTGTAATAGATGCCTAACCTCTGACTAAGCTACTGAAGTCATTAAATAATTGTTTAAAGATTTCAAGGTGCAGAGACTCCACCAGCAAGTGACCTCTGTCCCATGCTGCAGAAGAAGCTGAAAACCCTCCATGGCTTCTGCCAATCTAACCTGGGGGAAAAATTTCTTCCCAACCCCTGATATGGTGCTCAGTTAAACCTTGAGCATGTGAGTAAGACTCAGGCAGATGCCCAGAAAGAATTCCTTGTTGTAAGTCAGAACCCACCCATCAAAAATCCCATCATAGGCCACTGGGCATATTTACTGCTAGTAATTAAAGATCAATTAATTGTCAAATTAGGCTTTGCAATCATGCCATCCCTTCCATAAACTTACTAAGCCCAGTCTTGAAGTCAGGTAGGTTTTTTGGTTTTTTTTTTTTAACCCCCACTGCTCCCCTTGGAAGGCTGTTTCAGAATTTCACCCTTCTGATTATTAGAAATCTTCATCTAATTTCAAGTCTAAACTTCCTGATGGCCAGTTTATATCTATTAGTTCCTGTGTCCACACTACTGCTGAATTTAAAGTATTTGTCTCCCTCCCTTGTCTTCCCATATCCCTTTATTTGTCACCCTTACACAGTGTTTTTCTTTTCTACATCTTGATGAGATTACAAGTTTGGTTTATAAGGGTAATAGTATTAACACAATATGCTTCGACTTCTGTAATATGTTTGACTTAGTACTACACATTTTGATTAAAAAACAAAACAAAATAAAACTAAATGGATTAAAAACTGGCTGATAGTTCTCAAAATGTAACTGGAAACTGGAAATTGTCATCAAGCAAGTGTGTGTCCAGTGGAGTTCCATACAGATTGGCTCTACACTATTTAACATTTTTATCAATGACGTGGAAGGAAATATAAAACTGCCACAGTTAAAGTTTGCAGATGACATAAAACCTGGGGGATGGTAAATGATGAATAGTACAGGTCACTGATTCAGAGCAACTTCGATCTCTTGGTAAACTGGGTGCAATGAAACAATACGCGTTCTAACACAGCTAAATGTAAATGTATATATTGTGAGATATCCAGGGCAGATGGCAGCTGAAGAGTGACGGAGGAGAGATATGTAAGCCTCAGAATGCTGAGGGCTTTGTTCCCTACGGGGCAATCTGGGGCATCTGAGGCCAGTTAAAACCCAGTCAGGTGCCTGATTAAAAACAGCCTGTTGGGGGTCGGAGGGAGGACAAGCTGGAGGAGGGGCAGTGCTGTGCAGAGTGGAGGAGCAGAGGAGTTTTGAGGAAGGTACCAGGCCCAGGAGGGGAATACAAGCAGAGTGGGGTTACTCCCCAAACATATCAGCCTAAGAAAAGAAACCCTTCCTAAGAGAGGCAGGGCACAAGGAATTGAAAGGGCAGAGAGGGGAAAGCAGCTCAGGGGAAAGAGTTGTTGATTTGGACATTGTCAGCAGCACATAGCTGCAACTCAGAGGGTCCATAGGCTAGGAGCCAGAGTAAAGGGTAGGCTCAGGTCCCTACCTTCCCTTTCCCACAGGACCATGCTAAAGTAAGCATCCAGTAGAGCATGGATGGGGTAACTGGAGACACCCTGATCCATTACCCACAAGAAAAGCACAAGACACACCAGAGGAGAGCCAGCAGTTTGCCCCAACATCTAGGAACAAAGAATGTAGACCTACTTATAGGACAGAGTACTCTTATCCTAGGAAGCAGCACTTCTGAAAAAGATTGAGGGGGTTGTGGTGAATAAGCTGAACATGAGTGCAAAATGCAATGCTAAACTGAGGCCAAAAGAGCTAATGTGATCCTGGGATGCATAACAAGGAAATCTTGGCTTGTAGGAGACGGTTATTTTACGTATGTATTTGGCACTGGTGTGACTTGGCTGGAACATGGTGTCCAGTTTTGATGCTCATAAAAAGAATGCTGAAATACTGCAGCTCTTCTCTAAATTCTACAAGAATGATTAAATGATCAGAAAACATGCCTTATAGTAACTGAACTCTATCTAGCTTAATGAAGAGAAGGTTAAGAAGTAGCTGGACTATTGTCTTAAGTATTTACATGGGCATCAAGTATTTAATAACAGACTCTTCAATGTAGCTGAGAAAGACTTTACATAATCCAATGGCTGGATGTTGAAGCTAGAAAATTCAGACTGGAATTAAGGCAAACATTTTTAATGGTCAGAGTAATTAACCACTGAAACAATTTATTAAGAGTTGTGGTGGATTCACTGTCATTGACAATTTTTAAATAAAGACTGGATATCCTAATATATTCACGCTAATGATTATTTTGAAAATGTTCTGAGGCATCTGTTATACAGGTGATTAAACTAGATGATCATAAAGCACCCTTCTAGTCTTGCAATCTATTAATCTTATCCCTGGGAGATGTCATCCATTTGCATGGCTTCAATTATCATTGTATATCTGTGCATAAAACTCTCAAATCCACCTTTTCACAATGGTCCCCTCTTTTTATCCGCTCTGGAATATTTATCTGTCTCTAGTTTGGACAGCTGGTTTCAGTTCAGTTTTCACATGGCCAGACTTGACTGTTTGTTTTTTTTAATATTGTCATAAAAGTAACACCCACATGAAGTACAGCATGCAATTGCAATTATACAAGGAGCACTTACAAGCCCGAAGAATATATATTAAAAAAAAAAAAATCCAATGCTGCATGCTGCTACTCATAGGTATAAGAGAAAATTCTAAATTCTATTTTTCTATCAACCACTATTATAAATATTGGCTTTTGATACACACAAGGTATTTTGCATCGTAGGAACATATAAAGTATTTTGTAGTCAGCCAGCTATTTTAACTTTCCACTGCTGGTAAAATAAATGCAATTCTACCAGCAACTTTTTAATTTTTTTAATTTTTCGGAAGAGCAAAAAGCAAAGCCCTTGTTTACATGTCTCCTATTATAACCTTCAAAATCAGAAGGTTGTTTAGCTGAATGGTAGAGTTGGATTTGTCTATGTACAGAAATTGAGTCTAGCTGTTACATTTCTTCAGGAGTCAAACACTACAACCTTTCCATGAGCTCCTACTTATGACATACACTTTCAGCCACTGATTACTTAAAGTCCAATTGCATCACGCTTCTTTCTGTATTGCTGTTTCTCAAAAATATTTACATTTAAACAAAGGCTTGCTCATTCACAGCTCACTTTTCTTCTTATTGAATTTGTTACCTAATAAATTAAATATATAACTAATAGATCACATTTGTTTGATATTCATGGAATGTGAGTTGGAGACATTCAAAGTATTGTATTTCCATGGCAACAATGTATCAGAGAAATACAATACAATTAAGGACATTCTGAAAAAGCTGCCTTGTGAAGGAAAAGCTTCTTCTAAAAACACATAGGTGCAAGAAATAGTAAAGAGAGTACATAAAGTAACTCTTTGCCCTCTTCTTTCGCATTTACACTAGTATGAAATTTTCCCTGAGATGTAAATGCTTCCTTTTCACTGATTGAGAAGAAGGAACACTTCTAAAGTGACTAAGTAAAAGTAACATCCTCTTACTCACCAGATCTGCTCTCTGCCTGTATTCAGGGTTATAACTATTCATTTTACTGAGAAAGGTGTTTTTACTAATTTTATTCTAATTAATCAATCAATCAGACACAATATAGCTATGGAAGAACTATATTATATTCCTTCTTCTACATCAATACGCTTTTAACAATTCCAGTTATAAAGGTCTGACTCTGGGGTGAGCATATAACAACTCTACATTTTTAAAACTATGTATTTTCATATCTGTACCTATTCCACTTGAATACCATCAAAGCCTTTGAAACACATTCAACTATATGGAATGCCTACAGGATTCAACAAAATGCAAATTAAAATATTTCCCCACCTATAAATATCATCAAAATAATGCCAAAAAGGCACAGTTTGCCTGGGACAGCTTAAAATAAAACTCAGACTGGAAATATATTTGAGTATTTCCAGATAAAACCAAACAAGATGCAGATAAATCTGACCTATCTTATAACGCAAGACTGAAAACTCAAACCATATTACTCATGCTTCTCCACAAAAACAGGCTTTATTTGAGAATCAACCACAAACTGCAGTAGAAAATGAGTGCATTACAGCTTGAACTAGCTCTAGAACTTAATGAATTGAGATGGAGCATTTCAGCACAATGACTGCTAGCTACCCCAATATTTAGGAGCAATATTTAGGAGCCCTAAAAAAGTCACAATGCAAAAAGGCAGCTGTCAGTTGTTTTTTTGGGGGGGGGGGTTGTTTTGTTTTTGTTTTAATTACAGAAGCCTTAGGAATATTCTGACACTGATAGACAAAGTAGCAAAATGAATCACAGAAAGGGTGTTTAAAGCTCTCCTCCCTGCCTCAAAACTAGTATGGGCTCACAGAAGGATAGGATTCAGAACCAAAACACAAGACACTGAAATAGCTGAAGAACACCCTTTCAACACTGACAGCACCAGTAAATCATGTTTTCAGGAAATAATCCTGTGGAACTCATACCTCAACACAGGAATTATGAATGTCCTTGTTTGATGTCTAACAGCAAAGGAAGTTACCTACACTTCAGGAAGTTACTGAAAGGAGCTACCTGTACAGGGCACAGTAAAGCACAGCTCTTCAGAAAGAAAAATGTTTTCCATTCATAGATTAAATAAATAGATTAATTTTCAGATATCAATATGACAAATTTAAATGTGAAGCACCTATTAATATCACAAGAGAATATGACTTGTAGCAATAAATACACTTTCTTTTATTAAGTTGCTGCAAATACACTAGATAGCAAAAGAACAAGAGTCAGGTCTTGATCATTAACCCTAGCCAACTGAGTTAAGTTACAATAGGGCTGATACAAACTGCCGGCTTCAAGGCACAAAATGGAAATTTTTTTTTCTAATTTTCCTTCATGTCTGATTTATTGAAACCAGTATTGTTTTAATACAAGATATTCAAATCAATAAAATTTACAATAATAAAGAAAAAATAATGTAGAAAATGAAAGCATACAATACCTCTAATCGCTGTATTCTTCCCTTAAAGAACATAAACAGAGATGAATTTGGATAAGCAGCTTCTTTTTTCAAAAGAATCTCCTTAGCTTCTTTCAGTCCTGCCTTGTTATCACTGCCATCCAAAGCGAAAAAGGGACGAACCACTGTGTGGTACCACAGCAAAGCTAATCTAAAGAAAACACATAAAGAATACATATGATTACAGTTTATTTACAGCAGATGAGTTCTACTACAGAGAGACAAACAAAAGATGTAGCGAGCCTGATTCTTCTCTTGCTTGCACTGACTTCACACCAGTGTCCTTCATTGCCTTAAACTGCTTACTCCCAATTTACACCAAAATATACAAAAGTAGAGTTAGGCTCACAATTTCCAAAATATTAGATACAGGGCTGGCTCAAAGGGCTTTGGCACCCCGAGCCAGCTTTCTAAGCCCCCCCCCAGCGTAGGGAGGTAGTGGAAAGCAGAACCCAGCCTCCGCTCCAGGCTGGCTCACCCCACCCCCAGGGCAGGGAACAGCTGGCCCATGGGCAGAGCGGGCCAGCCCAGAGGCTGGGCTCCACTCTCGTGCCCCTCTCCTGGGCCAGCTGTTCCTCCCTAGGGATTGAGTGGGCCAGCCCAGAAGCAGGGTGAGAGAGCAAAGCCCACCCCATTGGCCGGCGTGCTCCAACCCTTGGGGAGATTGACTGGTTTGGGCAGTGGCTGGAGGGGGGGGTGTCCAGCTTTTGGGCTGGCCTGCCCCACCCTGGCGCAGTGCTGCAGCTGCCCTTAAGTAAATGATGCCCTGAGCCAGGGCCTCATTTGCTTATGGGTCGAGCTGGCCCTGATTAGATGTTGAGTTTTTAAAATCTCTGGAACTAAGAACAGGGTAACATTTTAAAAAAATTAAATTTGTAAAGGCATCATAAGGAAAGTAACAGTTGAAGATGGGGGTGCAAGTAACAACTGAAGATGAGGGAAAGAAAGATACTGAGCTTGCTATTTCAGAGTATTGACAAATAAGTGACACAGGTAAGTATTTTGCAATCTTTTTGATAGCAGGAATTGAATTCCTATACTGTGTCAGGGAGATCTCAGGGACCTGTCCTGGTGCATGGACTAGCTGTGGAGAAACAATGACCCGTCAAACTTTTTAGGACTGCTTCCTGTGCCAGTTGGTACAAGAAACACCACGAAGGGCTGGTATTCTCAATTATCCTACCACACTGGATATTATAGCAAACTGATTAGATGAATGAATCTTCAGGACGTCTTAAATCTGATTATCAGATCAGAAATCTGATCCTTCACTTGAAGCAGAAAGGACTTAGCACTACAGTCCACGCTTACAGTGGTGGTCTACTGCAATTCCTATGCAAACCCAGCAGTGAAGATATGAACTTTGTGGCACTAAACAGTAAAAAGATCAGGCACAAAAACCACCAGAATGCAGCATGCAGAGTCAGGAAATCTTTGTTATATGAGGGGTATCCCACAAAAAGCTGAGGACCCTTGTGTGTAAAAAGCTCCAAATTTTCCAAACTTTTGCCCACTGGAATTGCACACTAACAGAAAAAGCCATCATATTAAAGTATAGAAAATAAGTAGGTAGAAAGAGGTTTGTGATTCTTGTGACATGAACATTTTTCCACATACAAGTTAATAACAAGCCATTTAAATATTTCAGCTAACAAAGAGTTTTTAAGGACATCCTTTAAATGTCTATTTTAAGTGCACTAATTTTTCCCTATGGGATGAATTATTTGATGACATAAAAGCCTTTGGAGAATATCATCACATGACATCATTCACCAACACAATCTGCATGCATATTTCAAAAAGGCTGATAATAAAGTCTCATTATAATAAACCATGGCATATCAAACAACATTTTGAAAGCTTTTTACCTGCTGATGTTTCCTTTAAAGCAACAAGATTTTATTTTATTTTTTTGTTCCTTTGTAGTTTACTAACTTTCAGCACTAAAATCATCTACCAAAGAATTTCAATATAGCTACTCACGTAGCTAAAGGGGCCTTCATGTCCTTACTTTCACTTGCATACATCAGTGATGAAAGCCCCTGTAGGCGATCTCCAGGAAAACCCAGCAGGTTGATGATTTTGAGCAGGTTTGGGGGCACCATGGATATGCAAAGATGAAAAAGTCCATATCCAAAGCTAACAGCACCTTTCAGTCTGTTTAGCGAATCCTCCGTTACACCTTCTGCAGCAATATGATTATCATTTGCAGCATCAGAAGTCAAGGATTGCTGAGTTATCTTCTTCTGATATACTTCCTGAAGTGTATTAATGTCCATGTAGCATTTATTGTAAATTTTCCAGGCTTTCCGAAGGATCCATCCACCTTTTATGTATGCTGACAACAGAAACAAAAAGGATGCCAAAGGCTTATTCCAGATACAAAAACTATAAAAAAAAATCATAAATGGTCTTTCATTGAATGACAAATATTACTTGGTAACTTCTCTTTATTTAAGTTGTTTTCACTTCATGACCACAAAACAGTCTGTGAAATTTTGTAGCAGTTTGCATTCTGTTACCCTGGAGATTTTCTAACTAAAAGACCAGTCTAAAAGGAACACTATCAAGTATATTAGATGAAACAACTAATTGAATCTGACAATACATAATCTAGAGAAGATCTTTAATAGTAAAAATACTACGAATTTATAAATCAACATTTTGTAAATAGCTCTATATAAGGAGTTGAAGGAGAACAGCACGTTAAATTATATAATTTTTTTATTGTCAAGATTAACTTAGAGTTCTGAGTGTATTCTGCCACTGTTGATATTACCTGCACCATACACCATGCAGAATACTAAATTCCCTACACTGCTTTAGATATTAGTGACATCTTGAGTTGCAGCAAGGGGAAGAGATTTATGAAGACCTGGTCTCAGATTTTAGCAGGTAAAGAAAGGAAAATCTGTTTTTT
The DNA here is from genome assembly GCA_007922195.1 of Podocnemis expansa. Classification (NCBI taxonomy): domain Eukaryota; kingdom Metazoa; phylum Chordata; order Testudines; family Podocnemididae; genus Podocnemis; species Podocnemis expansa. Next base: position 14,870,961 of record ML682005.1, read on the forward strand.
AAATACAGTATTCACCAATTGTAAGTATATTATATTGAAAGTGAACTAAAGTGATCTTTTCAAATAAATACACATCTTTTTAAGATCAGATTTCTCATGCCCAATTGCTTAATTGACAGAGCACCCCAAGACTGAAATACGCCTTCCAGGGTTACATTTTTTGACTGTGTTGCAAGTGAATTTTTTTTTTTTTTTTACTATGTCAACAGGAGAAATTAAACTATTCATTGTAATGAAATATTTCAGCCACAGCCATGATTCAACTATACTGTAAAGCTAATGTTACTTCAGTTCTCTGTAGTTGGGCCACTTTTTTGCTGCATAGACTTTTCAGCAGTTATGTGGTTCACCACAATACAAGTGCTAATACAATTCTATATACAGCAATGTGGTAGGCATAGCATACGGGAAAAACAAGTAATAAGCCACATTTTACACATCACAAAATCAATCATACACTGTGTTTCAGTTAATTCCTTCAACAGCATCTTTGCATTCCTGACACACACATCATATAACTTCATCCTTCACATTTACAAAGTATCGTACTCCTGAAATTTTTTTCTGACAAAACAGGACATCATCTGATATGGTATACTGAGGTATGTTAAACTATAAATCTCAGCCTTTATTTATTCATAATGTAGGTTATGTAACTCTTTGAAACAACTCTTCAGTGATTTCCTGATGTTAACTGCTAATGGATTACCTGTATTATGGCAGCAGTGATTAACTTCAAGAATCATAGAATCATAGAATCCTAGGGTTGGAAGGGACCTCATAGGTCATCTAGTCCAACCCCCTGCCAGAGGCAGGACCACTCCCACTAAACCATACCAGTCATGGTTTTGTCCAGCCGGCCCTTAAACACCTCCAAAGATGGAGACTCCACCACCTCCCTTGGCAGCTCATTCCAATGCTTCACCACTCGCCTAGTAAAAAAGTTTTTTCTAATATCCAGCCTCGACCTCCCTAACTGCAACTTGAGACCATTGCTCCTTGTTCTGTCCTCTGTTACCACCGAGAACAGTCGAGCTCCATCTTCCTTAGAGCATCCCTTCAAGTAGTTGAAGGTTGCTATCAAATCCCCCCTCAGTCTTCTCTTCTGCAGACTAAATAAGCCTAATGCTTTCAGTCTTTCCTCATAGGGCTTGTGCTCCAGCCCTTTAATCATTTTGGTTGCCCTCCGCTGGACTCTCTCTAGCATGTCCCTGTCCTTTTTGTAGTGGGGAGCCCAAAACTGAACACAGTATTCTAGATGTGGCCTCACCAGTGCAGAATAGAGGGGAATGATCACATCCCTTGATCTGCTGGTAATACTTCTTTTGATGCAGCCCAGTATGCCATTGGCCTTTTTGGCAGCAAGAGCACACTGCTGACTCATATCTAGCTTCCCATCCACCATGACCCCCAGGTCCTTTTCTACACTGCTGCTACTTAACTGAATGTTCCCCAGCCTGTAGCAGTGCATGGGGTTTTTCCGTCCCACATGCAGGATTTTACACTTGTCTTTATTGAAGCTCATAAGATTTTTATTGGCCCATTGTTCCAATTTATCTAGGTCTCCCTGAATCCTGTCCTTGCCCTCCAACGTGTCTACTGGTCCCCCCAGCTTTGTGTCATCCGCAAACTTACTGAGAGTGCAGTCTATTCCATCATCCAGATCATTGATGAAAATGTTGAACAGAACCGGCCCCAGGACCAACCCCTGGGGCACACCACTTGTTACTGGTTGCCAGCTAGACATGGAACCATTGATTCCTACACGCTGAAACCGTTGATCTAGCCAGTTTTCTATCCACCTTACAGTCCGCCTATCCAACCCATACTTCCTTAATTTGCCAATGAGAATGCTGTGGGAAACTGTATCAAAAGCCTTACTAAAATCAAGGAATATCACATCAACGGTTCTTCCTGCATCCAGAAAACCAGTCACCTGATCATAGAAGGAAATGAGATTGCTCAGGCATGATTTACCCTTGGTAAATCCATGCTGACTGTTCCTGATCACTTTATTTTCTTCTAAGTGTTTGAGGATGGATTCTTTAAGAATCTGCTCCATAATTTTTCCAGGGATTGAGGTGAGGCCGACTGGTCTATAATTCCCCGGATGCTCCTTTTTCCCTTTCTTGAAAACAGGCACTACATTTGCTTTTTTCCAATCCTCTGGCACCTCCCCTGTTCTCCATGAGTTTTGAAAAATAATGGCCAGCAGTGCTGCTATCTCATCGGCCAATTCCCTCAGCACCCTTGGATGCAGTTCGTCCGGCCCCATGGACTTGTGCACATCCAGCTTCTTTAAGCAGTCCCTAACCTGACCTTCTGTCACCAAGGGCCTCTCTTCTTCTCTCCAATCTGCCATACCCATGGTAGTGGGCTGGGAGCTGACCCTGCCTGTGAAAACTGAAGCAAAAAAAGCATTGAGCACTTCAGCTTTTTCTTCATCCTCTGTCACAAGGATGCCTGCCCCATTCAGCAAGGGACCTACACCATCCCTGATCCTCTTCTTGTTATTAACATACTTGTAGAACCCCTTCTTGTTATCCTTTACATCCCTCGCTAGCCGCAACTCCATTTGTCTTTTGGCCTTTCTGATTTTATCCCTGCAGTCCCTAGCAATATCTTTATATGCCTCCTTGGTCATCTGACCAAGCTTCCACTTCCGGTAAGCTTCCTTTTTATGTTTAAGCTCAGAGCAGAGTTCTCTGCTAAGCCATTCTGAAGTTTTAAATCCCTACCACAATGTTAAGTGTATCTAGGTAGCAATCCAATAAAGATCAGATTTGTTTAATAAATTTAGTAAGATGAAAATAGCTACAGTTTGTGCAGGAAAAAGGGAATAATTTATAACATGTTAGCTCAACGGACTATTAAAAGTCAAATTGTTTAGATTCCTGTAGGATTTCATCCAGCTGCCCGGCAAACTGTTCAGCAAGTCAGTGATTTTCTATACATCAGTTGAGAACTGAGCTATTTACCCATGGAGAAGTTTCATTTCAATAATCTGGTTTTGTCTCTGTCCAAAATCAGACATAATACCATAGAAACCAAAGTATTTATGGCAAAACAAAAGTTAATCCAGATAAAGCCTGGATTTCTTAAATGATTAACTGGTGACAGACTCAACTGTTCAGTAGTTCACTCCCACCCTGGTACTGACATGAACACAGAGGACCACAGAGGCGAACTTTAGCCTCAGGGAAGAGTAGCTAAAGATTTCAAGTATACTGCTCCTGAATTTGGCTGAGTTGTTACTGCTGCTTCTTCAGCACTCTTAGTAGCAGACCAAAGAAGGAAAGGACACATCTATTGGCTTTTGAGTCAGATCTTGTAATGCAATTGTGATATAAATACTGAAAGGAGGAAGGATTTCAAGGGGAACATAACGAGCAAGGAGAGTGACTGAAAGCCATACACTATCCACTTGAATTGCCAAGAAATCCAAAATCAAGGCCTATCGGTATGCCGTCTTGCTGTAGCCATGTCAGCTCCAAGATATTAGAGAGACAAGGTGGGTTACATAATATTCTTTATTAGGCCAACTTTTGTTGGTGAGAAAGACAATCTTGTGAGCTATACAGCTGAAGAAAAGATCTTGTAACCTTGAAAATGTCTCTCTCTCTCACCAACAGAAATTGGTCCAATAAAAGATATTACCTCACTCATCTTGTCTCAGCTTATTGGTACAACAGACAATAGTTCCATAGTTTATATATTTTACCAAAAACAAAGCAAATTCGAGTAATTCTTGATGTCCTAGTTTTGAAGAACAGGAATCTCAGTAACAGAAGGCACCATCTTCTCAACAAATGATATTACATTATTTTAATTGTAATCTGCATCTTACTATTTGGATTCTCTTCAGCAGCTCGCCTTCAGTCTTTGTTGATGTAAGTGAATACTAGAGCCCACGCTCAGCAAGCACATGATTTGACCAGCTTCTTGTATAAATTAATGGAATGTCTTGATTATGCAGAAGATTAATGAAAGGGATCAAACTTTGAAACAGTTTTAGAACTGACGAAATAAAAGTTTTGTATTCCCTAAATCAGGAACCATTTATGTTGCAAGCAAGTACCTGAAACTGTGGTGCTTTATGTTTTATTTAAAAGGCTCCTTAGCGCATCTGAAGCTTATATTATTTAGTCAGCTTTTCTATTTTGCTATTCTTGTTCATTCAAAACCACTTCTGTAAGCAATTTCTTGCTATCTCCCCCACTTGTACGGGTGTGGAGAAGTAAGCCTGTCACCCTTCCCAGGACCTTATGGGAAAGAATGTTCTCATAGAGTTTCACCCAGTACCCCTTAGAGGCACAAAGTACATGTACATCTTTGCAATGATTCCTGTGATATCACTATGGTAATATGCCAAGTATTCTTGGGTCTATGTAAGGAGCACCAGCAGAATGCTGGTTATTGGTTCAACAAATGCAGAAAGCCCTACCTTATACAAATCAAATATACGTTATTTTAAGGCCTTAAACTATGTATGCATGTTTATGTAAAAAGATACCAGAAATAACTCTAAGCCCATATAAAAATGTAGAATTTCTAATATATGGACTACTGAGACCCAACATTCCACAAAAACTGTCACAGAACCTGAAAATATATCCTGTCACCTGCAAAACCTTCTATTTCCATACATAAATAGGTAACTATGCATAACTACTTGTGTATGCACACATACCAAACCTGCACATACAAATAGAGGGTTTTAGGGCACAATGGCTGCACCAGTATTTTTGCAGATTTGAGTTTTAGACAATCTAATCCCTTGTTTCAAATGCAAGGTGTCTCTTTTGCACAAAGCAAGTGTCTTTATCAATGTGAGTAATAATCCCAGAATTTCAGAGACCATAACTTAATATTTATTCTACATGCCATGAAAAAAATCTAAGACATTAAAATCACAACACACCTGACAATTCCTGTTTTACAAAAGAAAGCACCGCCAGGTAAACCTGACAATCTGCTACAATTATCTGTCTCTGTAGTCGATCCATCATGGATGGTGCAGATTTTCGGCCATCAACCTGTTTGAAATATACAAAGCAGGGTGTAAAAGAAAATGATTTTAATTTCAATCTGAAGTCCTACAATATTTGCAATATTGATCAAATCACATAACTTGTATTACATAAATCTTTCCATTTTGACAACTGGTGCACAGACAACCTTGATTTCCCAGTAGCTTGTTAAAGATATTCTGTGTGAGAACTATAATAATCCACAGTTTATGCATCAAATTATGTGGAAAAATATTTATCTTGTAACTTGGTTAGTCTATGATCAACAAACACAGCAAGATTTACTTGGCTTTCCACAGCTATTTCCTATATTTTTTTCCCCCTAAAAGCACACAACTGCATTAGCTTAAATAGTCTCACAAACTAGAAATTAATTCAAGTATATGAACAACTGTTTCAGATTTCTGAATTAACTAATGGCATATTATTTATTCAAAATAGAAAAATTACATATTCTGTGATCAATATCAGATGTCCTGAGTGTTGACAAGCACAGCTAAAGAGTACCAAATCTCATTCCATGTCTTTCAAATGTTCCCTGTTGAATTCTGTTGTTACTCTAATTTATAATAGTGCCCTAGCCAGATGTGGGCTTCTTGGGAGGAAGTTATATTGAAAAACACCAAGAACAAGATTCCTATCCTTGAGAGATTCCTCAGTACAACACAGATGTTTGTTCTAAAAGATCAGAGGAATTAAACTTTCCACATACATTACAATACCAAAACATATCAAGCATGCACAATACTTTACTTACTGATTCATACATACATTAAAGTGCAATCACTCTCAGTCACCAGAGCTGCAATGACAAGATGATGAAAAAGGAGACATGGCCCTGGCAGCCTTTCTTTCTTAAAAATCCTTCCAGTTATCAGAGGGCAAGATAGTACAGCCTCCAAAAAACAGATCTTTTACTTCGTATGAGAACTGCTCACCACCTTTTTCTGTAGTAATAACTCAGATTTTGAACACGTCACAAGAACCATATTGCATTCTAATAAATTTATTTTTTGCATGAGCTTTTATGGGAGAAAATCCCACTTTGCCAGACAAATGAAGTGGGATTTTCTCCCACGAAAGCTTATGCAAAAAATAAATTTGTTAATCTTTAAGTCCCACTGGGATCCTTGTTGTGTTTTTGTTTTTGTTTTTGTTTTTTTTGTTTTTTGTTTTTTTTTTACACTGAACTGGACTAACGCCTACCCCTTTGGATATTATATTCTGAAACTTTAAAGCCATGACAAGTTTAGATAATGATAAAGCATATATGTAGGTTTCAAAGGGTAGCCATGGCAATCTAGTTCAGCAAAACAAACAAGGAGTCTGGTGGCACTTAAAAGACTAAAACTTATTTATTGCATGAGCTTTCATGGGAGAAAATCCCACTTTGTCGGATGCTTCATAAGATTTTGTAAGTCTCCCATCTTCAAGCATCTAAAGAAGTGGGACTTTCTCCCATGAAAGCTCATGCAATAAATAGATTTGTTAGTCTTTTAAGTGCCACCAGACTCCTTATTTGTTTCACACATATATGTGCTTCTTGTAAAGAATATATTATCAATTTGCAGAAGCCTATTACTTCTGAGATTAAATCAGGCACTCTGCAGGCAGAAAAAAGCAGATTTTCTTTTAACTACACATGAAGTAATGCTGCTCATTTTGATTAGGGAAATTCTTTGCTCAGTTTCTTACTGAAATGTGTTCCTCTTAAATAACTTTGGGGTTAAGATGTTAAGTTTATTCAGACAAAAACCTTTTTGCATACAATACTGTCCATAGATTGTACCCTTTCTAGTAAGATAATGTGAAATTACAAGAATTTGAAAATTCAAATTTTTTCCATTTAGGGCCTAATTCTGCTCTCACAGTAGTGTAAAATCAGCAGTAACAATGCTGAAATCCCTTTGTCACTGATCAACTATATAACCTTGGGTACACACTTCACATTTCTGTGCCTCTGTTTCCCCTCACCTTTTGTCTATTTAGGATGGAAAGGAATGCATACTCCTACAGATTTGTACAATGCAATGCAGCCCCAATTACAAACAAGGCTTCAAATATTTGTCATCCAGGGACCCATTAGTGACAAATGGCAGAGAGCACAAGAGTTACATAAGGGTCTGATGTCTAGATAATACTGCACCAATGAGCAGCATGTGATGTCTCTACCAATAGTCAGTAAGACACTCGTCATCAAAATCACTGCAATGCACAGGCGTTATTCAAGGATTTTATTTTGTTAGCTATCTATCGTGAAAACAAAGCTCTTGCTTACAGGCCCTCTCTCACATTGTTTGAATCAAAACTTGCTTATTTTGCTGAGATAAGCTTGCACACTATCCCTCTGTCATTGTCTGAACTGACCTTGTGACCCACCTTTCTCTGTATGTATCTATATAGTTAATATACTACATTTTCCATTTCATGCATCTGATGCAGTGGGATTGTGCCAAAAAAGCTCATGCAATAAACAAATCTGTTAGTCTTTAAAAGTGTCACCAGACTCCTTGTTTGTTCTGTAGTAAGACCAACATGGCTACCCTCCTGGAATTTGTCACTATACTGAAAATAATGTTCTCAAGGTATGGGAGTTGAGACAGGTCACCAGGGGTGATAGATAAATTCTGTTCAGGCAGGAGGTGGTAGACACTTATCTTTCTGGCTTGTCACATGAAAAAGGATCTACAGGAAAAGAAACATGAGAATCTTTTTTATGAGTAAAGACAATGGGTTTTTTTGGTTAATACTGGAGGTTGAGCTATACCTTGGGTCCCTCATTGAGGAGATGAATTGTCAGCGTGTTCTACCTTATGAAAGGAGGCTCAGAGCCAACCAGGTTAGAAAATGCTGCAAAGGCTCTGAGTGAGGTAAACTTCATTAAATAGGATAGTATCTTGTTAACTAAATCTAGACTCTAGCAGGCATGAAGATTTTATCTTATACACAATCACGTGTTTCCAATACTTTCACTTGCTTCTTTTAGAATCTCTAGTCTTTATTAAATAATTTTTTCTTAGTTTTCACTAAACATATAAAAGTGGGAGTGTGTTAAATGGAGCAATAATCCTGAGGTGAAACTGATAAACTGGCAGGTACTACTTCCTTGAGAATCGTGAATTTGTGAATTCTCTGAACCAGAGGCTGGCTGCTGCAGGGATATGTTCAGTGAGCTCCAGAGCTGGAGTGAATCTTTCATTTACTTGCAGGGAGAGAGCAAGGTGGGCATAGGCCCAGAATGCTGGTGCTGCCCATGATCAGTGGCATCGGTGAGCCGACACCTGGACAGCACAAACAATCCTTTCTCTAGCCAACAGCAGACAGAAATGAGATGCCTCACAACCTTGGGTACTCTGGGAAGTGTCACAGGATATTACAAAGGATATAAACTAAATGACTAACCAGAGTAATCAGACAGCACACTTCCTGAAAGAAATTCAGCAGATGCTCCCTATATATTGAGGAAACACAAAATATCTTGGCATCAATCACACCTCTTATGTAGACTCACAAATTCCCTGTACAAACTAAATAACTCAAACTCCAGGTGATCCTCAGGTAACCCCATCTCTACATACCCCAACTGCTTCAATTCCTAGAGTTTGCCAATAAACCCCAATAGCATCCAGGTATCAAAATCACCAGGCTTCAGTGAGGACACAGAGTCAAGATAAAAGCTGCAGGTAATCTGACAGATATTCCAGTTCAGAAGGTAGACCAGCTGTGTTTCAGCATCACAGAGCCCACCACAAAAAATTATGAGGTCATGTCTAAACAATTTGGCTTGGATGCCAATATGGGCATGGGACAGCCCCTGCACTGAAACAGAAGAGATGATGGTTTCACTACACAGCAGTATCAGAATATACAACCCAGCAAAAGACAACTTGGCCATACAGGTGGCCCTGTGGGAACTATCCTCAACTCCCTGAGTAAATCTCTCTGTCATATTTCTAAAATGTCCATCACGGTGTTAACTAACCTCTCCAAACCTAGGGATCCCATATGCCAGCCCATCTCAGCTGACACTGTCATGCATACTGAAATTTTAGAAAACAACCAACCATCAGGATTCCCACCAATGGTTCTGACATCAACTCAGAAAACTCAGTCATGAAAATTCCTATTGAATGCCAAAGAAAGCAGGAAGTCTAGAAGGATGTTTTTGCAAATGATTTGACACAGTACACAATAGTTAATTTATGGATGCTGCACTTACATTCCTTTTAATTTTATTCTTGATTGTTTCTATAACCCCAGCTTCTTCACTCTCACACAGTTTTTCTGTCGCTTTTAAGTCATCACAAGCCAACTGCATTTTCTCTTCTTCAAATGTCATCATAGCATTCTTCCAAAATAAAATGGAGAAGATTTGAATGATAAAATAACAAGAAAATTTTCATCTGCTATTGGTGCAGTAACTAAAGAAAAACTAAAGTCTTTTAAAAAAAACCTGAGGATTAAATTGATACTCAAGACTCATATTATGTATTTATACAGCTAGATATATACCCCCACAGCCACACTTAAAATTTCAAGATACTGAAATCAGAACTTATTAGCTGACTCTGTCTTCTTTTTCTGTTAACCAAATTGAATGTTTAATATACAGCTGAACTGAAAATACTGTCATATTACATTAGCCGAAAAACGAATCACATTACATAAATTCACTTTCAATTACTGTTATGCAAGACACAATCTGCATCCATGAATATAGCATTTTATATAATTTATCCATGTATAATTTAACCATGTAAATATCATGCCTCAAAGCCAAGTAAAAACAAAACCTATTGCATTGTAAGCAATAATGAGCAGATTCCCTACACGTCCTGTTTAAAAGAAAAAAAAAATCAGTTCAGCTTCCTCCGAACCTGTTCTGGTGCTTTGTCTAATGAAAACTCTGAATAACATAGGCATGTGAAGTGCTATAGCTATCTTTAGAACAGTAACTAAGTAGAAGCTTTTGAAGGTACAGTGATGCTGTATTGTGCAGTTACCATGGTTCAGTAAATCAGCTCGGGTAAGTGAGTCTGAGACACTTTTACCACATTGGCCGAAGGCAAGAGGGAAAAAGTCTCCTGTCAAATACACTTTTCCAAGTCATGTAGTCCACAAACTGAGGTGTTGAAAATTAATTTAATTTACAAAAAAGCACTTCTGGCACATTATACATATTTTTTTTAAATAAAACATTGCTATTTTATATGTTCCAGCAGCCTGGGATTAAGCAGGTAAGTCACAATAAGATCACTTGCTTTTTATATACTATGAAATATGCTTTTATAGCAGCAGCTCATTTTCATCCCTTTTTCATCTTCTTCCCATACAATGTATTTAAGATTATTTACATAAATGTGGCCAGTCTCACATTAACCTTCATTCTATTAGCACCATCAGTCCTTAACCTTCCTCAAATGGTACTAACTTAAGATATTTGCACACGGAATCAACTAGTTTTATTAAAAAATAATGAAAAACAAGACTTAAAATTACAGTTTAGTATAAGAAATGACTGAATTTATGAACTCCACTTGGATAATTCTTCAATAAAGCAAGATAACCTGTCTTTGTGTTTTTGCTTTTAATAGAACATTTAGCTATTTCATATAGTTGAGATGTTTTATTTATAGAACCCTTTACTTATCTGAGATGTTGAATATAGAATCACATAAAAGAGCAAAACAAATTAAGATTCCATATACACAATATAATAAGTTACTCATGTTTTATAACTACATTAATTTTAATATTCAGAAAGAGTTGAGCATCACAGGACAAAACAAATTACAATATGTGTCATCTATACACACAAGGAAATTAAGTGAATCGCACAGTAAAATGCACTTACTCTGCTCAATTTGTTTATCTACTCACCAAAAAACTGACGAAACTGGCTCCAAAACTCATTAGTGGACTGTGGTTTCTGTCAAAAAAACCCCAAAATGAAGTTATCACACATATGTACACACTTTAGTATAACAAGCACCAATAGAAAATATGAGTGAATTAGGATTATGTCTGGGAATAAATCAATGTCATTACACCACATTCTGAAACTACACTGATTTTTAATTAGTCATTATATCCTCTTGCAAGCAAAATCAGGAAGCCAAAACTAAGTCCCTGGTACAAGGAGGTGAACATATTCTTTCATAAAAAATATTTTTGACTGGATTTTCAATTCACTCATAGAAAAATATATTTATCAAGAGTATGTTTAAAAAAGAAAAACATTGTCAAAATATGTCTAGTACTAAATAAATGACATGGAAAACTATACAAGTCTGAAGCACTGTGAAATTTCACATCTTTTTGGTGGCTGTTGAGAAAATACTCTATTATCAACTTGTCCTAGCAGATAAATGTTAACTGGTTCTAGTAAAAGAAGATTGGGGAGAGGGGGCTTTTTTTCCCCACTGATTTATGCAAAGTCATAATCTGAAAGAAAGAAGTGGGTACATGCTACTCTCCAGTGAAAAACCCCCACAACAGTAAAAATTCAATATACTGGTAATTCTCTATGGACTTGATTTACCCCTGCTAGTACAAAATGAGGATATTGCAAACTTCTGTGTCTTTAAGGATTTCCATGCCCCCAAAATTATTAATCCATGGGAAGGAGGCAGCAGAAGACAAACAATGGCCTTGATACTTCAGTCACATTCAGTGGGGCCTCACACAGGCCAGAAATGCTCTTACATGTATGCAGTTGCAAATCTGGGACAAATACTTACAAGTGCTCTTTATGAGGGTTCTACCACGGAAAGGCCACTTCAGATCTAAGGCCAAAAATCCAATGGATTCCTGAAGGCTGGGGCTGATGTGGAGATCAGCGCCTCTGCTGAATCATTGAGAGACATACATTTTCCCTATTCTGTGTCACCCGTTTTGGGGGCTGCACTGTCTAGCCCACGATCCTCCCAATAGAGCAGTGATTGAGGATACTTTGTACCACTGCAGCCCTCTCCTGGGTGAGCTCTCTGCTGTTAAGAAGCCTTGCAGTTACTGCCTGATCCACCTGTCAGGAGGAACCCGAAAGGTAGCACAGGTTATGGCCGTTCAATGAAACAGATCTGCAGGCAACTCAGACTCTATCCTTGTTGATCTTGAACCACCTTTGTGGATCAAGAGCCTTTATCTCACTGCCTAACATTTCATTCCTCTGTGGCAGGATGTCCCTCAGTGAGCCATGCTACTATTAGCCATATCCCAACACCCAGTTAGTTGTTTTTTTTCCTAACCATCAGCTTCTGAGCAGATTTCTATTTGTAAGACTGGTTACAATACTCCTTGTTACTTCTAATGTGTCTTTCATCTAGTCAAGTACTCAGATAATATAGTGATGGACGCCTTAGAAGAATGACTGGAGACTTGAAGTTCCATTTTGATAGCTCACAAGAAGTTTGTTTCTTTATCTGCTTTGTTCTAGAGAACTAAAACAAGTTAAAAGTTTTCCTCATTAGTTTTTATTAAACGAATTAGGAAACTACATCATTGAAGATTTGCATTGTTTCGTGGGAATTAAGGTCAATTCCAAGGTGAAGGCAGCTCCTGGGCCAAAAGGAAGTCAGCCAGTCAGATTATAGTCAGCCAGACTTCAAACTGAATGACCACCGCAATCACACAGTCACTGTAAAAGCCTGTCTATGACTAAATACAGGACAAGCTGTCAAGAATTTATAATCTCAGCAATACCACTAATCCATTGTCTGGCCATGGGCAAAGCTTTAATTTGTTATAAAATAAGTAAACATTACCATCATTTTATCATACCAGTAAAGCTAGAACGATTTATGATGGTCTCAGAAACCCAGGATGTCAGTTCAAGTTTTTCACAGTTTACTCCTGTTTTATTTTATGTAACATATGTCATCATTAGCAATCCCTCTAAAGTCAAGGATGATACCTTTCACAGATTTTATTTTATATGGGTCCTTTGGTGACACAGGAGTCCCATCCTTGAGTTGCAGACTTGTTGCAGATGTTGCAGGTGGTGGTAGGAGGCTGTGTTGAGCAGCAACTGCTGCATGAGTTGTCTATCTTCTTTTTTGGCATTTTCCTGGGACCAGGGCAAGGCGATTTTCCTCAGAAGTCATTATTTCTTCTCTAACAAGTCTTCACCAGTTAGCTCTGTCTTAAGGCTACACTCTCCTAGTGTGTGATGTTGGTGCCACATCTCTTGATGTTTGTCATCAAGAAGTCTTTAAAGTGTTTCTTTTGGCCCCCTCATTTCCTTTCTCATTTGGCAAGCAGGAGATACAGCAACTGTTTTGGTAAATGTGCATCAGGCATATGCATACAATGTCCACTCCACCTCAGCCAGTGCTGGACAGTCAGGGCCTCATCATTGAAAGTACTTGCCTCCATGAGGGCACTGATATTCAGCGCACTTCAAGTTGAGGATTTTCTGGAGAAAGTGCTGGTACTGGAATTCCCAGTTTTTCCAGTGTTTACCGTATGTAGGTCAATGCAGGCCTCACAGTCACAGAGGAAAGTAGGGATTCCCACTGCTTTTTATACTGAGTCTAGTGACTATTCTGATGTTGTGGTTGTTGGAACACCCAGCAAAGAGTCTGCCAAAGGCATAGAGGCTTTTGTGCTGACTCTCAACATCTATATTTACCCTCTGAGGTAAGAAGGCTGCTAAAGTAGGCAAAGATTTCCACCTTTTCCAGTTCCCCTCAATGTAAATCTTCCCTTCTCGGTCTGATGATTGATCAGCAGTAGGCTGGTGGAAAACTTGTTTTGCCAATGTTCAGAGTTAGCCCTAGCCATTTGTAAACTTCAAAGAAGAAGCTAAGATCTGTATGCAAGTCCTCCTTTTAGTGTTCAACTACAGCACAATGATCTGTGTACTGAAGTTTGGTTACTGCTGCTTTAGTTGGGACACAGAAGTAAGAGAGGTTTGACGAGCCTGCCGTCACTCTGATATTGAATACCAATGCCCGGAAGCAGATGTTCTTGAATTAGTGTTTTCATAGCTGCTAAGAAAATGGAGAAGAGACTGGGTGCCAGTACACAACCTTGCTTTACACCAGCTCAGATGGCAAAGGGCTCAGAGTTAGAGTCACTGCACAGGATGGAGGCAGCCACCTGGTCATGGAGGAGTCTTAAATTGGTGGTAAATTTACTTAGTCAGCCAAACTTTGAAATAAATTTTCCACAGTGCCTCATAGGTGACAGAGTTGAAGGCTTTGGCCAGACTGATAAAGATCACATACAGTTGTTGATATTCTTGACATTTTTCCTAGCATAGCTGCAAAAAAAATCATGTGGATGGTGCTTTGTGATGATCTGAAGCAACATTGGGACTCTGGAAGTACTTCCTCTGAGAGAAGCAGCAGACAATTTAATAAGATTTTAGCAAGAATCTTCCAAGTGATGGAGAGGAGGGCAATGCCTTAGTATAGTTTGCCACAATCAGCCCGACCTCCCTCTCTGAAAACAGTGGCAATGTTAACATTGCATAAATCAGCAGAGATTTTTTCAGTGTGCCAGATTTTGAGAAATATCAGATGGAGCTTTTTTGTCATTGTTTCTTCCCTCACTTTCAGTAGTTCAGCTGGTGAGTTTTCAGGATCTGATACTTCATTGTTTCTCATTTGCTTAAGGTGTTGGTGGGTTGGCAAGTTTCTCAGACTGGGTGCTGAGTAGGGATGTAAAATACTAAACGGTTAAACGATTAATCAATAAATATTAGTTTTACCACTCAGACTAATACCTATTGGTTAACCAGTGGCGTGGGGGTTAACTCTCAGTCTCCACAGTGATGATGCAGGTCTGTGGCAGAGACAGCCACATTGTTGTTACTGCCCAGAAAGGTTGAGGCCCTGGTGCAGGTGTTGCAGAGTGCCCTGCTGCAGAACACTCCATGGGTCCAAGACGGAGGGGAGTGTCTCCTGGAGCCAGCCTGGGGACACTACAGGAGGCTGAGGGAAAAGGCAGGGTGTTGAAGGGGGGGGTCACAGAACACAAAATTATATTGGTTAAACAGTAAACAACTATACTTTAAATAGTTTAAATGATTATTTTTTTCTAACTGATATTTAGATCCCTAGTTCTGAGGGATGGAATGCACAGTCTCTTCAGTCATAGTCAATCCTTGAGTAGGAAGCTTTTGGTAGTGTTCCTTCCACTTCTTGGAAGTATTCATGGTCTTAAGAAAGGTACTACTATCTTAGATCTCAGCAGCATGAGGCTATATGAGCTTGGACTATGCAGGGTCTGTCTCACAAAAAAAGCTCCACATATCCTGTTGGTCAGCAAGTGCTTTTTTCCTCCCACCTTTTGTTTTTAATTTCTCAAATCCTGCTTTGAACTACAGCTTTGAGCTAATGAAGAGTACTCTGCTTCTGACTGGATGATGGATGGTTTTGCCAGTTGCAGAAATCTTTCCTCATGGTGGTGGATAGCGAGACCAATAGGCTCCTCCCAATCCATCGATGGCCTATTTAGGGCTTCCCAATCTTCTTCAAAACTTGTCCTGTTGTTTCCAGGCATACATATGGTCAGTTTTTCACTGAGATGTACTTGAAAGCTCTCTTGGTGTGCTGAGGATTATACATAACCATAAAGCCAATAAGCTTAGAGGAAGCAAGAAAGGAAAAGGACTGAGAGGGAAATGACTGACAGGGAAAAAAAGAGAAGGAAACAAAAACCTATATCTAAAATGCATGTTATAGTGTGCTTGATATAACACTTGTAAATATAAACCCTCATATATTTTTAAAATATAAATTTCTTGGTGCATGCTCTTTCAAATAAACATACACTCAAAAAAATTAGGAGGAAAACACACATTTCAAAGAAGTGTTTCAGATATTTTTTGTCTCCTGCATGTTATGGAAGGCAAACAAAGACAGTAGCCACCAGTAAACTGAACTGTTCCAAGAACCTGTGTTCCAACTATTAGAAATCAGTCGCATGTTACTAGACTAACATTGCTGCCTTTTTGGAACTTGGCAACATACCTCATTGACACCTCCACCAAAAACTCTTACTTCAAGCCCAGTGATCTGCTTAATATTGCCCTGAATATAGGTTCCCCTGAACTGGGTTCTTCATAGCAGTATGAGTAATTTACACTGAACAGCAAGATATTAAATTGCTAGTTTCTCAGTAAACAAGCAACACTTCTAGTCTCACTCCCTTCCCATTCATTCTGCATCAGATTTCCAAGATTTCCAGCACTTTACATACTTTCTCCAGTTCTTTGTACTCAAATAATTTCTACATTTTAATTTCATTATTTCTATTTTTTCTTTCAGTCAGCCGGGTGTTTTGCCTACTTCTTTGCCATTCCAGTCCCAAGCTGTTTGCAAAGTTATCATTATCCAGTGGGTCTCTTGTTATGGCAACATATCCTATCCATTGAGGTTTATGCCTTCTAATCATCTTAATGAAGCCTGACACTTAATTTTGCTGCATCCATTATCCCAATTTACTAGCCAGCAAGGTATACTATGATCCTACCCATTCCTTTTGATGGTGTCAAACTGTGACTCTGTCTGGGTCAGGGGGACCTTTTTGAATATGATTTAATATCATTATTACAGAATGACTAATTCATGAGATATGCCATGTCGAGTGCTGTTGGAAAGGTTATAACTTGCTAAAAGTGAAAAGCACCTTTACTTATATCAGTGGTATAATGCAAGTCCTAAACATGTATGATGCATTGGTATTTCATGTTGTGCTGTTTTTCTGTGTAACACCCCAGACAAGATAGCAGCAGCAGTAAGTTTGTTTAATGGCCCATTAAGGGAACTGACAGGTACAATAAGGCCAGCAAGAGAAACGAGGGCTACATCGGGGTCTGCAACCTGCAGCTCTGGAGCCGCACGCAACTCTTTGGCTACCCCCTTGCAGCTTTGGGCTCCAGACCTCACCCTGCCACCAGAGGACCTTGCTGGTGTCCTGCGCATGGCTCCAGGCACCTCAGCACAACTGGGGACCCTGCAAGGAGCCTATTCCTGGTTCCCTACCTCAGCCATGCGACCCTGTGGCAGGCACCTTGACCCTCTTCCCCCCAATCCCTACCAGGAGGCTACACCCATTTTGGCTCTCAAAACACTTGGTTATTGAAGGAATTTTTGAAAATGCCTTTTCTTATCTTCTGGGTTTCTGACCCCTTGGCTACCTCTTTATAAATCATCCAAATTCACAAAGGTGACCCTGGACTCCTTCATGTATCTGTAAATTTCAACAAGCAGCATGGCAAAGGGACATAAAAGGCAGTTGCACCACATCCTATTGTCTTCAGTCTTTATTCATTCCTGCTTCTTACTTCTAGATAAGAGGTTCACAAAGTAGAGGGCACGAGATGGATTCTAGGTGCCTGAATGCCAAGCTGAGAGCAGGGCTGGACGGCAGTGGGGACCCCAGCGCCTCATGCAGGCAGCCCTGAGCAGGTATCGTGGGTGCGCTAACCTTTGGAGAGGAGAAGAGGCAAGAGGATGCCGCTGGCAGCACAGGGGACACTTTGTGCAGCTGCCACAGGTCCCAGCAGCTCTTCACACTGGTGCCTCAGCTGCCACTGCTCCCAGCAGCTGCCCCACAGTGCTAATAGGCATGCATCACACGCCACCAACCTGCCTCCTGCGCAACAGAAGACCCCCACTGCTACTGGGCACATTTCACAACAATCTGCTGCTGCTGTTCCTGACAGCCACCTCCTTCCCACTACTGGACACGCCCCACATGTTGCTGCCAGCAGTCACTGCTGTCACCTGCTTTCTATATCAGTCACCCCATGCTGCCAGGCATGCTTCCAGTGCTGCTGCTGTTGCTCCTGCTCCCCACACTGCAGCCCGCTGGCACTCAGAAGGGGGCCCAGGTGTTACACAAAAGTACACACAGGACTCTATTTAAAAAAAAGGAAGATATTTTCTTAAACAATTTGCAGAGTTGCAGAGGGATTGTGCTATAGTAGTTTACTCTATTCCACTTTGTTGTCCACCCCCTAACTAATCTTTTGAAATTTGCAGCTGTACATTTCTCAAGTGAATACAAACTAAACACATCTTTAGCACCACATTTCTTAAAATAGGAACTTTTGTAAGAAGGTATTGCTTAGTTAAATTTCATGTTTTAAGATGAACATATCAAATAGTGAAAAAAACCAATGGCCGAATAGTCTCTGAGATCAGGTACAGCAGTGACATCGTGTTGGTGATACCTTTTGAGGTGCTAAACTAGCTATCAATAAGTCTTTAGTTCCGCGGTTCTTTTATCACCTTTCTTGTGTAAAACGGTCCTACCTTTTATTTGCTCAAATAGAGTCACTTAACATTGCCAGTAATTTCTCCAAGACAGCAGATGTTTTTACAGTAAAATACTGTAAAAACAGGATAAATAAGTGTTAATATTATCTTTAGAACAGTACTGTTGTTAGATTCTACAGTACAATTATGCCACTGTTGGTCATTTTGCTATAGTTCTTATTATGGCTAATTTTGTTTCACAGGAAAGAGAGGTGCTCGCTCTGCCCCAACCCACTATATGCACTTAATTCCTATAATTAATGTTAATAAGACTTTTAAGCATGGTTTGAGGAGAGAATAAAGCATTTGTAATTGAAAAATTAGAATTGAATGGCAGAGGCAGAAGTGACAACCACTGTTTTCTTTTAATCATTCACTGTTCTTTTTTTTCTCTTAAGCATGTTCCACGCTATCTAAAAATGACATTTTTTAGACCTTCCTTTCAATTTATTGTCTTATTGCCATGCTCATTAAGAAACCATTTCAGATTTGATCAAACCCAGTTTTCCAAGGTCACATGTCCAATGCAGCAAGTTTCTACAGCCCTGGGATACTGCAGTGGTGTTTGTTTAGGCACTCAAGAGTATTTGGATATATACTTGTTTGCTAAAGTTTAACAGAGAACAACACATGGTGCCAGGAAACCAGAAGCAACCAACTAACTTAAGTCAGAGAAGACTGAACTTCTGTCACCCTGCAACTGATCTCTGAAAAGGAGCAGAATTGGAGAGCTGCACATTAGAAGAAGCCAGATTAGAGGCAGCTTAAACAAGTACTGGAAAAGTCCACCTTGCCGAGAACACCAGCCTTTCACTGGCACTGAAGAATCCAAGAGAGACTTGCTAACTGCTGTAGCTAATTAGTAAAAGTTCTGCTGTTGTCTTAGTATTCCTCACTACTGTCAATAAATCTATATCACTGTTTACACAGCTATAGTACAAGTGGGAGAAAATAGCTGTGCTTGGCCTCACCTCAAGGTATCCATCTCCCATTCTGCTCTGGCTGTTGAAGCAAAATTATGGCAACAATTTTAATCCAGTTAATAATCCAACAACCCATGTGTTAGGTAAGTGGAATGAAAACATAAAACAGTGACCAAGACAAGGAAGTTTTAGCTTCACTTACTAATCATCTTAAGCTGCTAGTGTGCTGAGACCACCTCCTATTGTGCTGCCCAATGTTGTTTCCTTATACTCCTATTCACATCCATCTACTCCAGTGGTTTTCAACTTTTTTGAATACGAGGACCCATTTTTAAGGCCAAAATGTTATCAGGGAGTGACTGCAGGCAGCAGAGCTACAGAAGAGCAGTGGAGGACCTGGCCCCTGTCTACTCCCAGAGGGTGGGGACATATCCAGGGTGTGGCTGCTCACAGAATGCAACTAAATTCATTTAGAGCAGAAGCGTCAAACTCATTCAATGTGAGGGGCCACAATGGAGGGCAGGACACCTATTGCAGGCCATGTGGTCACATGGGCTCCCCAACCCCTTCCCCCTCCATGTTCAGAGTGTAAGGGCTCCCCTTCCCACTCCCCAACCCTGCAGGCTCTCCGACACCTTCCCTTTTCCCTGCCCTCTGGGCCCCCCTTCCCCACAGTGGCTTGCTGACCCACTGTCCCCTCCCCTTTCCTTACCATGTGGTGGCAGGCAAAAATCAGTCTCAGTCACTGGCAACCAGGCTGGGCTCCTGCCTCTCCCCCTCCTGCCCACCATTGTAAGTTATTCAGTAAGCTGGCCTTTGGTTGGCTTGTTCCCACATGGGCCCCAGCCACTTTCTCCTTTTTTAATTGTGATTTGTGCAATGTACTATCAATCAAATTAGCATGCTGACTGATTCAAAGTGAAGAGTTGGGATGGGGGCAATGCAGGGACTCTTGGGAGCTGGCCAAGCCTGCAGTGACTGAGATTCTGATTGGTTGGCAGACCACAGCAGAACTGATCTGGGATTGGCTAGAGTGTTTCCTTTGTTCCCCTATGCTATGACTTGGATCACATGAGTGAATCAGAAGCATGCCTAGCTTTGCTGTGCCTGAGCCTGTCTTTGCAGTTCACTGCTGCAGACAGCCTCCAGGCACAGCCCAGGCAGCAGCTGCACAGGCTGGATCCGGCCCCACGGGCCATAATTTTGACATCCCTGATTTAAAAAGCTCTCCAACATGGATCACTGGCCAGCAGTGGCTGGGGCTGGATGTATTCACAGACCCCTTGCAATAACTCTGCAGCCCCCCCCAGGTGTCCCAAGACCACAGGTTGGGAACTACTGATCTATTGGATCTTATCCTAAGAGTGCAATTTCCTTAGGGTAGGTTTCATCTTTTTGTTGTCTTTGAGCAGCACCTAACAAAGTGGACTTCAGGTCCCAGTCCCTAAATAGGGCTCTTAGGTGCTGTGACAATACCACTAAAAACCATCTTCTTTCCAATGTTACCTTTAAAGAGTACTTCCTACCAATGATGCAATATATGCTTCAATCCCATCTCCCTTTGCCCTCACCTTCATAGTCTAAAAACCCAGATAAAGAACTGATTTTATATTTCTAAGTTTACTAACAAAAGCTATATAGCGTAATAAGTAGCAGTTTACAGCAGTGTCCCTTTATTAACTTGTTTCTACTCATTTTAGCACAAGTTTCTGCTACAGAAGTAGTTTTCTTACCTCTTTGATAAAATTCTACATTTTACTTAAAGACCCACTTCATGTAAACAGCTACTGTAAATAAAGCTTACTTCAGCACTTCATTTTAGTAATAGAATCTTAGCTTGCTCTATTATATGTACAAATTTCGTCTCCAATGCTTAGGGGATGGATCAAGACTGCTCTTACCCCTCCTGGTTTAGTTTTAATTGCAAACAATGTTTCAGGGGAATGGGGCTATAGGTCAAAAATAATTCAACAACTGAGGCATTTTAAGAATTTAAAAAAAAGCAAAACAATGAGACAATCAAATCAAAGGGCTGGAAGGGACCTTGTGAGATCATCGAGTCCAACCCCCTGGGAATTGAACCCAGGACCTTCTGCATGTTAAGCAGAGGTGTTAAAGTTCATGTCTTTATGCCGCTGATGTGTGCACCACTATTCTTTCATTACCAGCATACTCTATTGAATGTCAAAAATATTTTGTAAAACATTTGATTTCCTTTCTATATATAAGGTTTGATAGCCCTTGCAGAAAATAAGTGCATTTGTAATACATGAGGACTTTAATGCAGAATAGCTCTGAGTCTACACAGACTTCCAAGCATTACTTACGCACAGTACCACACTATATGGAACATCTCTTTGGATTTGCTGTTACAGTGTGACCTGTTCCCATGACTTACACTTCCCTGCATTTACTTCCTCCCGTTCTGTAAGTTCCCTCGTCTTCAAAGCGTCTGATGAAGTGGGATTTTCTCCCACAAAACCTCATGCAATAAATATGTGGTAGTCTAAGTGCCACAGGACTCCTCGTTTGTTTTTGTAGAATGATAGATCTTGTCCTGAAAGGCATGCAAGTGACAACTTGGATGGCTATAAAATCTGTGAATCATCACCAGAAAGCAGTGAAAATACATGCCAGTGGTTTCTAGAATGGCTAATTGTGCATCAGCAGTGAAGCAGCACAGTAAGAGAGTAACTCTACAGTTATGAAAGTTCATAGGGTTGAGCTTTCTAGGGTTTTAAGCCATCTCTTCTGGAAAACTGGCATCGAGAGAACAGGACATATATTTATATGCACATAAGCAGGTCAGTAGGTAGTGTCATTAGTTTTAAAGCAGGAGTCCTTACAACTTTGAAACAGCAAATGCGATGGGAAGTTTTCTCCAAAGCTTCTGAAGAGAAGCTATTAACTTGTTCTAACAGATACCATTAAGTGTTAATTTTCATTTAAATCTATTTTTGAAACCCTAACTGAGGGCATCTAGTGTCTACTCTCAAAACCTGAATTTACTGCTCAATGAGGGGAATTGGAAAATCATCTTTTTGGCTAAACAAACAAGGAGTCCTGTGGCACATTTAAAGACTAACATATGTAGTTATCACATGAGCTTCGATGGGTGTAATCCTACTTCAGTCACATGAAACAGAAACAGTAGCATTGACATGTTACAGTTTCCATTTCATGTGTCTGATGAAGTGAAATCACACATGAAAGCTCATGTGATAAATTTGTTAGTCCTTAAAAGTGCCACAGGACTCCTTGTTTGTTTTGCTGAACTAGACTAACATGGCTGCCCTTCCGGAACTTTCCTTAGCTAGCAGCTCATCAGGAGCAGGGAAGGCCTGCTTTCCACCACAACCTTCAAGCCACTTCTCTGGATCCCTAGCTTTGTTTCCTACAAAATTCTGCACTTCCACCCTTCGTCCCCTTTTTCTTGCTACCAAAAATGTCTTCCTGCTTTTCTCATTTCTGTACTTCCTGCTTTGTACCTTGCCCCGTTCTGCACCTCTCCACCACCTCTTTTTATTGCTACAGAACAGAGTTTTTTGTTCGTTTTGTATTTTTATCTAGACAGGGGCTACCAATACTATGGGGGGGGGCAGAAAGCTTCCCCTCACATGCATTATTCTAATGCTGTTCAAAGTCAACAGGAAAAAAAAAAACAGGGAAGGACAAATTATTTTTTTTTATTGTTGTTGTTTTTAAACTCAAGCCTCCCTGATCAAGACTGTAAACCTTTGACCAGCCGCAAGCGCATACATATGTGCAAATTGGCAAGAATAACACAGCTGCTATATCATCATCAATTATATCAGCAGATTGCCACCCCCTCTCCTTGTTGAGCTTCAGAAAGGTTTTCAGTTTTTTCCATAGTCTTCCATGCCATGGATTATAAACTGTGAAGAGACAAGAGATACGTCATCCTTTCCCAAGGAAGTGAGCACAGACAATGAATCTGCAGGCCTCCTATTTCTCACCAGCAAAGAGATCAACAAAATGCATGAGATCAAAATTTCATGTATAGTTTCCTAAATAC
This sequence comes from Podocnemis expansa, assembly GCA_007922195.1. Classification (NCBI taxonomy): domain Eukaryota; kingdom Metazoa; phylum Chordata; order Testudines; family Podocnemididae; genus Podocnemis; species Podocnemis expansa. The sequence goes on from ML682005.1 coordinate 14,894,218, forward strand.
TAGTACCATGAACATCTTTAAGACTTGTCCAGAAATCTGAAGTTTAACACTAAATCCCTGCTTCCATAAACACAAATTCCTAAAGCTGCCATATTTTAGCTCACTTCAAAATTTCAAGTAGTATAAACCCAGAAACATTTAAGGACCTTTTCCCCCCTTGCTAATTTAGTAGTATGTAGAAATTAAACATTCTAGAGTCCATGAGGAATTTGACTGATGAGATTATGAAGTTGAATAGAAAGCTGGCTAGATAGAAAGTGGATAGAATAGTAATAGTGGATAGAAAGTTGCCTATATCATCAGGCTCAGTAGGTAGCAATCAATGGCTCAATGTCTAGTTGGCAACCAGTAACTAGTAGAACGCCCCAGGAGTCGTCCTGAGGCCAGTTCTGTTCAACATCTTCATTAATGATCTGAATAATGGGATAGATTGCATGTTCAGTAAATTTGCAGACAACACCAAGCTGGGGAGGAATGGTAAACTCCCTGGGGGGGCAGGGACAGGGATAGGATTCAAGGAGACCTAGACAAATTGGAGCATTTGGCCAAATGAAATCTCATGATGTTCAGCAAGGAAAAGTGCAAAGTCCTGCACTTAGAATGGAAAAATCTCACGTACTGCTACAGGTTGGGGACTGATCAGCTAAGTAGGAGCACTATATAAAAGGACCTGGGGGTTATGGTGAATGGGAAGGCAGATATGAGTCAACAATGTACTCTTGTTGCCAGGATGACGAATAGCATATTGGGCTGCATCAGTAGGAGTGTTGCCAGCTGAACAAGGGATGTGATTATTCCCTTCTTTTTGGCGCTGGTGAAGCCACATCTGGAATACTGTGTCCAATTTTGGGCTCCCCACTACAGAAAGGATGTGGACAAATTAGATAGAGTCCAGTGGAGGGCAACAAAAATGATTAGGGGGTTGGGGCAGGTGACATACAAGGAGAGCCTGAAGGAACTAGGCTTATTTAGTCTGCAGAAGACAAGACTGAGCGAGGGTTTGATAGCAGCCTTCAACTACTTGAAGGAGTGCTTCAAAGAGAAGGGAGCTAGGCTGTTCTCAGCAGTAACAAAGAACAGAACAAGGAGCAATGGTTTCAAGCTGCAGCTGGGGCAATCGAAGTTGGATATTAGGAAAAATCTTCTCCCTAAGAGGGTGATGAAGCACTGGAATGGGTTACCTGGGCAGGTGGTAGAATCTTCATCTTTGGAAACATTTAAAGCCTGGTTAGACAAAACCCTCGCTGGGATGATTTAGTGGGAGCGGTCCTGCTTTTAGCGGGGGGTTGAACTAGATGACCTCATGAGGTACCTTCCAACATTATGATTCTATGAAAAAATAGCCTTATCAATGCAAATAATAAGTACACCAGAAAATCATAAACAAAAGATATCATATGTTCAAGAAAATATTTAAAATTATTTTCCCAAGCTAACATTAATGAAAATTAAAATATAATTCCTTCTAATCTAATGGGCGGACCCTGTAATACCTACTGACTTAATATTTTCCAAATGGCTGACAGGCAACTTGTTAGGAATACAAAAGAGTCACAAAAAATACACACACCTTTTTGGTCTATTTAGCCAACAATGAATAATCCTTTAATGGAGTTTAGTGTAGCTTGGGCAAATGCAAATAAAATCAGATTATATCAGACAAATATATACACAATTAAACACTTTATACCATATAAGCTGTATTAGCAATATCATGTTAGAGTTAATGAGCTGAAAGATTTTGGTCTAAATGACACATTAATGGCAGACAGCAAATGTCAAATGTGTTTTTAATTTATACTTGCGCAATTAACTTTTAAACTTGTTCATAATCAGAGAATATATCTTACATATACACAGTCACTACTTTTCAAGACCAGTAGATACAAAGGTAATTTATTGTATAGTCACGACCATGTTCATCTCTTCGAAAATTCTGTTCAGAAGATCATACTACTGTTTCCAGTGCTGGTATTCAGATATTACCACAACCTAGTAGTTCCTGAAAAATCGCATGTTGACCATTTTCAATAACGTATGCGCCTTTCGATTAACTTAGCAATGTGTTGGGCATATTGCAGAAAATCATCCTCAACAATGGATGAAAGACGCTGAGGTAATTCTTTTAGTAAGAACCACCTACGCAGAAAGAGAAAAATAAGACGAATTACTTTCCACTCAAACAAAAGTATCTTTTTTAAAATTTAAGACATTTATTATTCATTTGACAACTAGTCATTGTACTGAATCTTACCTCAAATTAAGTCTGAGAAAAGCCCTTTTCTTTTAACTTTTTTTCATTGCCACTGCAGTCTTCTCAATGACATTCAATTGTCACAGCTTCAAAGTTTTCTGTTATTTTGAAACAGCAAGTGTCTTTTGGTTAAATCTTACAGATACCTTAAAATCTAGCTGCAGTTTTTCTATCATTCGCCCTGTAAAAAAAACCTGGTATTTGTGGTTGAAAGCTTTTATTTCACTTTCTGCAATTCTACTTATGATGGTGTTCCAAAAGTTTCTCTTCAGCCTGTACCAAAAAAGCATGCAGCAAGTCTCATCTTCGTTTTGCTTCACTATTTACACGCTTTCCCCTCTTCATTTAATTCCCTAGCCTCACAACTATCTATCATTTTACAAAAAATCTCAGTTATAGCCACTGATATTATTGCAATATGTTCTTCCTGTTTTTCTATTGCCACTTCTAAATACCTTGCGTTTTACCTTTTAGTCTGAGCTCTTCAGAACTCCCTTCTCTTCTTTTCTGACTTCATTTTACATATCTCAAAACTCATTTGATTTTTTATTTGCTCTTTTAAATTCAACTTCTCTTCTCTTATAGAATGGAAAGTCTGATGCTTGTTTTTGTGGACTGTCCACGTGTTACCCTTTCTTAGAATTACTGAATAATGTCACTTTTATTGGGCTTTGTTTCTTACCTTTTACTAGTTTAGATGTCTCAGAATGTAAGATACTTAACAAAAATATTTGAAAAGAGGATTAGAACAGTCCATGCGCTGTTCAAGGCAGTCATGAACTCACTTCAGTAGGTCTTTTCTATCTCTAACTACTATGCAATGGCCTGAAGAATTAATTCAGAGACTACTAGCTCCAGGAATAAGCCAAATATCAAGTGTATAATATGCTCACTGCTCCTTATTTGGCTGACCAGAAGAAATAAAAGGAGTTGTTGCCCCTGTATCAGCTCCCTCTGTAACTGGCAGCAGAGAAGGAAGGAGGAGGTTTACCTGGACAGAACAGGGAGAACAGAAAGCAGCTAAGCAGGCTAAAGAAAATTACCCTTCCAGGTGACATAAGGAGGGGAATATTTATACCCTAGTCAGTTTCAGAGAAGACGTCTCTCGCTAGAGTCAGCTGGCAACACTCACCCTTATACCCATAGAATCAGAATAGGATGGGTGTTCTTTGTGATCTGTTATAACACTAGTCATCTTTTTTCTTAGGAGCTGAAAAATTTTTCCTTCACTGACAGAATAGCTACATAAGGGTGGGGAGGTTTCTTTCCTCACACGTGGTTATAGACATGATGGGATAGGCAGGATGGTGAAGTTAAAAATGCTGCAACTCAGTAACTAAAAAGATGCGACAGCTGTCCACTGCTGGCTTGCCTTCCAGAAGGGATGCAGTTATCTGACAAAATGGTTTGGAAGAGAATGAGAGGAAATCATTCCTTAACAACTCCAAAGTAGAGAGGTTTGGGGCTCGGGATGCCTGGTGCAGCAGGGAACCAATTCCCTTCCTTTTTCTGGACTCTTATGTCTCATGTGAAGGGAGGGTGACAGGGTCTCAGCAACTTGCTGGTTGGAGCCAGGTTGGGAAGAGGGAAGGCTGAGAGCAGTTCTCCCAAGTAAGGGGCAACAATTAAGGAAAGAATGGCATGTACTGTACAATCTATTACCAAGTATTCCCAGATATTTTAAGGTAACAAAACTGCAGCCTAATTAAAGCACATCATTACATCCTGTCTTTCTTCCAGCATACCTATGTTGCCACATCCTCCTACAAAAGCAGTGCCTTTGTGATTTAAAGGAATGGGATGTGTGTACTGTATCCAGTGCAAAATTAGCAGTCTACTTTAAAAATATGTATGTATTTAGGTAGAATTTACTCCTTTCACTTTAATTTTTAACCTACTTTCCTCCTTCCTCCTCTCTATCCTTTCCCCACACATCATGATGCTGTTTTCTTGCCTTTTGGGGGGGTGGAGGGGGAAATCTGCTTCCTCTTTGCCACTATCCCCTCAGACCAGGGGTGGGCAAAATACAATCCACAGGCCCATCAGCTTTCCAAGCCCCCCCGCCCCCCCCCAGCTCCCTTGCTCTCCATTGCGCCTCCCCTCCAGCGCTCCCCCACCAACGCACAGGCCCACCTGTCAGCATTATTGCCCACTCACGTCTTAGACCTTCCCCTGAATAATGTTCTCTACGTTCTCCCCTATATTCTCTTCTCTCCAGCAAGTTTCTCTATCACACTTTTCTTATTTCTTCCATATATCGTTCCACACTTCTTCCCCATGAAACCACCCACAGCTTGAATCATTTATCATACTTCATAGCAAAGCAACTAAGCAGTGGTAACACCCAGGTAAGAAACCAACTGGGGGGAGGGGGGTGGCGGCGGCTAGGAAAGGGATGGGCGTTGGTCCTGCTCCTGGGCCCACTTAGATGCTTGATCTTTCATGTCGGTGTCTAGCTAAGAAGAGCCGTGTCTGAAAGCCCCTCCTCCTTCCATTTTAGCCTATCCACTGCCACAAGGCTGGTACTCTGACACACTACCCTCCTACAGCCTTTGATTCTAGTACCCTTTTTCAGTGACTAGGCCCATGATCTACTTCCATTGTTGGTCACAGCTCTCAGAAGCGCATAAATAAAAATCAACCCAATCTGTTATTTTCAGGGTTCTCAAAAAATTTTTGAACAGCATCAGTGAAATCTGACAGAACTCCAATAAGCCTTATTCTGTGGCAACCTGACAAAGAGAAAACCACCCAACAAAGGCACTGAAGCTTTCAGTCTCCAGAGTTAAGACACCATTTAATGAGTTTATATTAAACTCATGATCCTCTAGAAGGTTGTCACAGTAACCACTATGGGCTCAATTTTAAGCTTTTATTTAAAAAAAAAAATTCTCTGCAGAAGTTGAAGATATTCGTCCTGGAAAGCTGCCTGTTCGCTAACAGCAAACTCATTTTTCAAGCCTTTATAATCATCCTCTGTAAGGTGTGCTTTAACATTCAGCAAGTCACAAGTTTTGTCCCAACAAGTAACAATTAGCTTACCAAAGCAGTCTTTCCAGTTGCAGTCATTTGCATGACTTCAGCGACAGAGTAGTTCACCTGTCCTGCTTACGTTATTTGGTCTCCAAACTGATATATATGTAAGTCACAAAGACAAAAAGTTATTACTTTCTTGCTTAAACGTCTGTTCACAATACTGAGGAAAAATAAGCCTTCTTGTGAGTCAACTAAAGGAAGTATCCACTGAGAGTCAACAGTGTGTTACTGTGATAACATGCAAGCAAGTAGAGATGGGTGTTTAGCTCCAATCCAATTTTCCCTCCCTAACAGAATTATGGTCATTTTTCAAATATAAGTGGTAGTAAGGTTGTCAGTTTTCCGGAGGAATGAGGAAGGAAAGGGCCACGTGCACTGCAGAGGGTGAGGAACGGAGCAAAAAATATTTAGGTTGATTTCGGCTGATATACTTAGGGATGCATCAAGATTGGCATCATGTTCCTATGAACTGATTAATTCAGGTCTGTAATCCATGAGTTCATAATATGCTTCATGGCATCCTTCAGGGGTCAAATGATGAAAGTAATAAGATGAAACAGTTTCATTTCTGAAGAGAAATTCTAATCTAATTAGTGAAGTTGAAGCATTGGCTGGACAATTGCGTTTTCAAATAACTGAAGAGAGTTTCCATAAGAAACACCAATTTCTGCCTCATTCCCCATGCTGTATTAACTGGCTTGAGTGCCATCCCCCACCCCATTCCACAGCTTGGGGTCTTGCCCCACTTCCACCATGGGGCCCTCACCCTGCAGCACAGCAGCCTGAGGACAGGCCATCACTGGGGGAGGGTGGGCCTGGAGCCAGAGGGTGCTTCTGCCCCCGCCCCATTCAGCCCCAGGTGCATGGTCAGCTGGCACATGGCCTCCGATATGGGCCCTGGAAAACCGTACCACACACCAGCCCACCCCACCCCCTGGGCAGAAGAAACAGGTGCCAGCCCACCCTACCCCAGGGGCAGACCAGCTGGCCCAGGGGTGGGGTGGGAATGTGGAGCCCCACCCTGCACCCTCTCCCACCCAGGACTCCCCCAAACCCTGCTAGCACCAAGTGGGGTGGCGGGGACAACACAGGACCAGATCAGGTGGGTGTCTTGGCGGGGACAACATAGGGCTGGATCAGGTAGGTGTCTTAGGGATTGGAGCCTGGGAGCCCCTTTAGGCCGGGGCTTGGGGCTTCAACCCCAATGGCCCCCGCATTAATTCAGCCCTGCTCATTCTTTAAGTGAATTAATTTCCAGAAACCGTCTGAAAATAACAGAGGTCTGTTTCAGAAACTTAAACTAGCTAGACAAAAAGGGATATAAAATTTACTATCATAGTTAAAAATTTATATTTGAAGAAACTAATGCATAAACACACACAAAAAATGCATAGTCTTCCAAACATCTGAGTGTCACTGATGTCAATAAGATTAAAATCAGTCTTTAAATCTCACAGAATTCAGGTCTCTCAATGCAGCAAAAAGCTCTTCTTTGGAATAGCGCTCCCAAGGAGCTAGGTATTTCAAAGATTGTACTTTCAAGAGCACACAAGGACAGAATTATATTGCTAAATGACTGATAGCTGTCCTGGTTAATATGATCATATCTGAAACAGACAAAAGAGGGAAACTGGCAGGAAAACAGCCTGAAAAGATAGAAACAAATGATATTGTATGCTTCGGTTACCTTATCTCCACCCCGGAAATCTAAAATTTATAATTGAACAGCCAGCCTTGAACATTGCCTCCCATTTTCACTTCTAAATGAAGTTTTGGTCACTTAAATTATTTACAGACAAAATATTTTAAAAATTACAGACTTCCACAGCTGATGTTACAACTTGGCCAGTGACTCTTAACCTATGAATCACACCATCACTTTCCATCATTTTCAGGTGAATTAGATTTGACCAGCTGGTCTCAGTTAGTCCCCATCTGTCAAGATTAGCTATCGCATGGACTTGTGTGACACCTTACTATAAGCACAATGTGAAGCAGACTGAGACATATCGGAGAAGGAGCATTTCAGAGTCATTATGTGTTCATAATATGAAAAAAACTAAGAAACCTTGATCCAGGCAACCAGCTTGTGCAACTTGATTTTTTCCCCTTTTCATGCTTAAATTGCAATAATCAGTTTATAAAAATGACAACTAAATACAACAGACTATGAAAGACTCCAGAAACAAAGGCTCCCTGTAATGAAATTAACAAAATGCAAAACACAACTGTTAATACATACAAAGTTTTCAAGAGAGCATTTTCACAGCCCTACTTCTTTAGTTTCATTCCTCTCCTCCCCCCTGAAAAAAATTTTATTTGCATCAGATTTCAGTTTTTATAAGTGAAAAGGTAAAGAAGGCTATAAAATATTTGCAATACTACCCATACAGACTTTTTAAAAACTCAATTTAGGTCTTAAATTAAAATACTGCCCTACAGTATTAATATTTATAACAACTTAGAAGACATCAGGTAGAATTCAACAGCTCCAGCTACTGTGGACAGTTAATTCTCAGCTACACAGAAAAAGAGACCTACCAGTATTTTGATTTGCTGTTACAGTGTGACCTGTCCCCATGACTTACACTTCCCTACATTTATTTTGCCCCCATTCTGTGATTTTGCTCATCTTCAAAGTGTCTGATGAAGTGGGATTTTCTCCCATGAAAGCTCATGTGATAAATAAATCTATTAGCCTTTAAAAAGTCCCCCAGGACTCCTTGCTTGTTTAGCTTAAAACCAGCGCAGTCATAGATTAACATCTGCTGTTACATCTAAATTCAAATAATTTCTAGGAACGTGATCTCTGCATTAATCTAGACACAAACACATTGTACGGACTATATGGTTTCATCACAGCAGCATTCAAGTACCTCCTGTCGCTATCTATTTGCCCAGTCCAACTCATTCACACATACACAAGCTTAAATGCTAAACATCCCCGTGATGTTTTTTCAGGGGAAGAGACGCTAGGTCAAGCGAATCTTTTTGTTTATTCTTCCGTGAACATAGCTACTTCTCAGCATTGATAAGACATACAAGCGTCCACTGAGGCAGTATTCCCCCCCAGGACTTGAAACTGGGAGGGCGTGTTGGGGTGCTCACTAAATTTGGATCACACTGTTACTAGCTGACAACTGGGGGGCTGTTGGGAAATTCAGGG